>PVHT021183666.1:26373817-26399752 GCA_004024745.2 Catagonus wagneri | reverse complement strand
TGTGTGTGTGTGTCTGGAGCTGAGATCAGTGGAGCCCCAGGTCTGTCTTTCATTTGTGTGTGTGTCTCCAGTGACCCTCCTGCTGGGAATCCTAATAAGATTTCTTCCCCTTACACCTCCGTCTGCCCTGTCTTCTCATGCTGTTCTATAATGTTTGCTTTAATGAGATAACTCCTGTGATCCAGGAAAAAAAAGAAAGAAAGAAAGAAAGAAAAGGGCCTTTTTACTTAAATTGACACTGAGGGAATTTGAAATTATGTTCTCTGTTCCCTGCCATTATATGTGGCACACGTTTGATGACAGAGCTGAATGTGCTGAGCCAGGAAGATCACAGTAGCCACTTAATCTCAAAAGCTCAGGCCTGGCTGGACAAGTTACATCTCACAGAGGTCAACTGGGCCTTGATGATGTGGAAAAACAGAAGATGTTAGCTGGGAGCAGGAAGGGTGGTGTGGGAAAGCAGAGGAGAAAGGAACGCTAAAATTTTTTTTTTTTTTTTTTTGTCTTTTTGCCTTATCTAGGGCCTCACCCGCGGCATATGGAGGTTCCCAGGCTAGGGGTCTAACAGGAGCTGTAGCTGCTGGCCTACGTCACAGCCACAGCAACGTGGGATCCGAGCCACAACTACAACCTACACCACAGCTCACAGCAACGCAGGATCCTTAACCCACTGAGCAAGGCCAGGGATCGAACCCGCAACCTCATGGTTCCTAATCTGATTCATTAATCACTGAGCCACGACGGGAACTCCCCTGCTAAAATTTTTCTGATGTTTCAAGTAAGAATTTGAAACACAATCTAGTGTTGATGGGATAAACAATAAAAGCATCTGTGTAAAATGTTTGAAGTAACCAATTACGGAAATAGAGTAATAGATACTAGAAGGCTAGGGTAGTAGAAGTAAGCGAAACCTAACATAGAGAAAGGTAGTAAGAGCTACTGCCTAAAATGGATGCATAAAAAAAATAGAAAAGTAAACTGGGGCGGCCACAGCTGCAGTGTAGTTTGCAGCTGTGGCTCGGATTCAGTCCCTGTTCTGGAAACTTCTATATGCCATGAGTGTGGCCATTCAAAAAAAGAGATATAAATGTATTATTTAAGGATTTAAAGGTGACAGCAAAAAAAAAAATGTAAAACGTTTAACAAAAGAGGTTAGTTCTGGGGAGGAGGAGTGGGGTTAAAGAGGGAATTTCGTTCTGTTGTTATGATCTCTTGTAGTCTTTGATTTGACTTTATAACCGTGCATGTGTTGTGTGTGTCCTAGATAATAAGAATTATTACCTTCTAAATTGAGCCAAAATTAGTCCTCCGATATTCAAGCTGCAGCTGGATTAAGAGGAGGTGTAACGGTGTCTGCGAGGTCCAGTTCAGGGGTTGGATTCGATATATCAGCTTTGGCTGTTGGCCTTGTTAGATGTGAGTGATGCACAGAGATTAGAGCAACCTGCGTTGGTCCTGGTGTCTTGGCCTTACTGTCAAGATCTGGATGCAAGACAAGTTCAAAAGCTCATAAGGTTAGTAAAGAGCATTCTGAATGCAGTTTCAGAACTGAGTTATTTGCACATCCTGTCCTGATTTGGTTATGTACACAGGGACCCTTTTTCTGCCTCTGCTCTGTATCCAGTCACACTTGGGAGAGAGAGAAATCTTATTTTATGCTTGCTGCTTATACTGGAGGTGGAAGAGAAACAGAGCTACTTAGTCCTGAAATCTCCTTATTTTTTTCCACTAGCGGTTTTTATCACTCGTTCCCACGTTGAGGTCTGCATGTCCTGGGAGCCTTATTTAAAACGCAGGTCCCAGGGGACTGTCCTGGAGTGTCTCATGCTGTGGGTCTTGAGTAGCACCACTGGGAATCCATGGCGATTCTGACGTGCAGGCAGGTGAGGGAACCCCTGCTTTAATCCAGTCCGGTTACGTAATCCTCACAAATTCAAAAACGTTGAGTCATTTTCTCAGAATCGTATTTACAGTGAAATCAGTATTTTAAGCTTACGCATCTGCAGGGAGGTGCTGGTACATGTTGAACATGCAGTTGTATAAAAACAGACCTCCAAAACTCTGATTTGGAGCCTTTGCCAGTTTTGGCGGTGTAAATACTCTTACCATGACTGACTTCAAGCTACCAACATGATGTCTCTGAACTTGGGGGTTGGAAAATATGCTTAAGAGAACACAGATATTTCCACCATGTAGACACAGTGACATAAATAGACATGTGGACAGAAATATAATTTAAATTTTATTAATAACTGAGTTTAACAACTGGCTTTCACAGTCCCTGAACATTTAACAATTGGCTCTCACAAACTGATGCCAGCCAGCTCCAGTGGGCTCACGTGTCTAACGCAAAAGCCCCCTATATTAGTGTTTAACAGCACATGGTCTGAGGAATATGAGGTCTTAAAAATCTTTCCTGAAACAATATTTTAGAGGGTCAAATGTGTTTGGAAAATGCAACAAGGTTAATTTGCTTCTTTAAAATCTACCATTGAGATTGGCATATTACAGGTCCTAAGAAGTGCCAAGGGAAAAAAACCTGATAACCTCAACCCAGCGTTTCCTTTAGTCTAAAAGCATTCAGCATCCTGCAAGATCTGTCCTTTTGAATCCACTTGGGGACATGCTGTGCACTTGGAAAAATTCTAGCAAAGTGATTAAAGCACAGACTCTGGAGCCAGAGCTCTTGAGTTTGAATCCTGGTTCCACCATTTACTAGTGGTAGGTCCTTGGGCAAATAATAACGTTCCTATCTCAGTTTCCTCAGGCGTAAAATAGGTATAATGATACAAGCATTCCTTGGATGTATTGCAGGTTTGGTTCCATAACACCACAATAAAGCGAATATCTCAGTAAAGGAAATCACATGATATTTTGGTTTCCCAACTCATAAAAAAGTTATGTTTATGTCATACTGTAATCTATTAAGGATGCAATAGTATTATGTCTAAAAAAACTGTATATACCTTAATTTTAAAATACTTCATTGCTGGAGTTCCCTTCGTGGCTCAGTGGTTAACGAATCCGACTAAGAACCATGAGGTTGCAGGTTCGATCCCTACTTCGCTCAGTGGATTAAGGATCCAGCGTTGCCGTGAGCTGTGGTGAAGGTTGCAGACGCGGCTCGGATCCCGCGTTGCTGTGGCTGTGGCTTAGGCCGGCGGCTACAGCTCCTGTTAGACCCCTAGCCTGGGAACCTCCATATGCCGCGGGTGCGGCTCTACATAAAGGCAAAAAAACAAAAAATAAAATACTTCATTGCTAAAAACACTATCATTTGAGCCTTCAGCCAGTTGTGGTAATATCAAAAATCATTGATCAAAGATCATAACAAATACAATGACAATAATGCAAAAGCTTGCAATATTGTGAGAATTACCAAAATGTAACATGGAGACACAAAGTGAGCAAATGTTGCTGGAAAAATCATACCCATAGACTTACTCATCACAGGATTGCCCCAAAGTTTCTGTCCGTTTAAAAAAAAATGGAAAAGCAGTACCTGCAAAGTGCAATGAAACAATTGCACTTCAGGGTGCCTGTAATACCTATTTCATATGATGTTTCAAGGATTAAATGAGTTAGGTAGGACACATGTGAAGTGCTTAGAGCAATGCTCAGCACCTAAAAAGTGCTGTGTGAATATAAGCTTTTATGGTCGTTGTTATTCTCATACCACTCAACCTCCAGCCCAATCATTCTAGTCTCCACATTCTCAGGTTTCCTATCAAATAATCTGAAATAAGGCAAAGTGATGCAAAGGAAGGGCCTCTTGACCTTCTTCCCTGAGTTCAAAGCATTTTAGCCACACTAGGAGGATATAGAACTTGACATTTTCTCCCAGAACCTGCCAGCTGAGACTGTAATTTTAGATGTGCATACATTAAAATGCCCTTAACTAGAAACCATTTAGATATCCAGTGGCATTGGTTATAGAGAAATTTTCTCTTGCCATCAAAAAAAAAAAAAAAAAAAACTGGTGATTTTATAATAGGCTTTCTGAGTCAGCATCATCAGGAACAGGAATTGTCACTCTTCACAGAAGACTGGCTCCAGGTTCTGACCTTCTGGAGCTGTCTCACATCCATGGCTTTTTCCCAGTCAAGTGAAGGGCGTGAACCGCTTCAGTGCTTTGCCTTCTTGCCAGCTTGGCTGATTGCATTCTGCTCAGTAAAGGGGAGAGTGGTGAGGTGACAGCACGCAGAATCCCACAAGAGTTGGGTTAAGAGAAACTAGCAGAGACCTTATCCCAGTTTTGTGAAAATCTGACTTTATTTGAAAAAAGAGTGAGTTGAGGTAAAGGGCATGAAGAGACCATTCAAAAGATATATATCTGAAAGACCAACAACAGAAAAATATTTCCAACCCTAATAGTAATCAAAGAAATGTGATTAAGATCTCATGTTTGTTCTGTCTGGGCAGAGTTTTTTTTTTTTTTTTTGACAAAAGCTCATAGTGGCGAAAGTGAGAAAATCACACTCTTAACACCGGTATTCAGTGCATACAGTCTTTTTGGAATAATAGTAGACCATATGCATCCATATTTGAAATGCATATGCCCTTGACATAGCATTGTGACTTTAGAAATGTATCACAAGGAGTTCCCACTGCGGCGCAGCAGAAACGACTCTGACCAGTATCCATGAGGACGCAGGTTCAGTCCCTAGCCTGGCTCAGTGGGTTAAGGATTTAGTGTTGCCCTGAGCTGTGGTGTCGGTTACAGATGTGGCTCGGATCTGCTGTTGCTATGGCTGTGGTATAGGCCGGCACCTACAGCTCTGATTCGACCCCTAGCCTGGGAACCTCAACATAAAGTTGGACAAGTAAACAAAAATATATGTTCGAAGAGGTTCAAAATGGCTCATAATAATAAAAAAATTGGAAGTCAAGTTATGTAATAGATTGAATAGTTGGTCTTAATTGTCCACCCCAGTCTACACATGTCTTTATCATAATCAAACTCTATTTCCCCACCCCCTGATTTTGGAGTTGGCACGTAGTATGCTTTGGTCAATAGTATGTGGGCAGAAGTGACATTAAGCCTAAACTTTAAAGGTTTTGCTGCTTTCCCTCCTGTGTTTTTGTGTTCTCCATAGCATGCCTCATTTGGCTCTTTGGCCCCAGAAAGAGCATGAGAGACACATGAAGTAGCCATCCTTGCCAGCCTCTAGACAGAACAGCTATAAACCAAAGCAGAACTGCCCAGCTGAGGCCAGGCTAGGCCAGCAAAATTCCAGCCAACCTGCGGACATGTGACATTGTGTGTGTGTATGTATATACATACACACATACTATATATATGCAATGTATATAGAATGTATATAATTTATATAGATACATACATTATTTCTCAAACTTGTTTTAAACCACTGAGTTTGGGGATGATTTGTTATGCAACAGTAGTTAACCATTACAGTTCATCAATAGATGGACAATAGTTAAACCATATTATGCAGCTGTTACAAATGGAGAGTTGATCCATTTCTGATCTTTTCTGATAGAAAAGATGTCTATTCGATATTGTTGAGTGAAAGAATCAGATATTAGAACCGTATCTAGGTACAATTGCACACACAAGCATACACACACAGAAGAAAGGATGTTTTGCAGTGGCTCTTTTGGGGGGCAGGATTAGGAAAATTTTTTTCTTTTCTTTGTAGTTTTGCATATTTGATTTTATTCTTCAAAGAGTGTCCACCTTTTTTTGTAGCTGGAAGTAGAGACATGGCAATGATTATCATATATACTGAGAGGACAAAAATATGAGCCTTTTTAGAGTAAAGAGAAATGCAGTTAGGAAAAAAGGAGCCCAGAATGCACGCAGCCTTGAAAGGTGGATAGAGTTCAGATGTGATGTACAAAGAACAAGAAGTAGACTAATAACAGTCAGTGCTGATTAATGCATACACTGAGTGGTAAGGGTATTATCCCATTTTGTCCTCATGGCAACCTGTTGAGTTCAGGGTCTTAACGTTCCTTACTTTACAGAAAAAGAAACAGATTCAGAGAAGGCAAATTGTTGTGGATCACACAGCTTGGATTTGAACCCACGTCCATGTCCAGAGCTCATCTTCTCTCCAGTGTACATACTTATTCTTATTGCACAGCTTGGAGCAGGAGTGAAATGGAGGAGTGACAAGGAAGCACCAGGTATGGAATCCAAATACCTGAGCTCTGAGAGCTTGGGGAACTGTGGATAGAGGATAAATGGAGAGCATTAGAGCACAGAGGACAGGTCACAGAATCAGAGGCCAAATCCTACCGCTCCACAAAGGAGCTGAGTAACTGCGCGCCAGTTACTTAGATCCCTCCAGCCCTGGCTTTACCATTCCATGAAAACAGAATAAATAATAAAGTACCTCCTTCACATTGGTAGGAATCATTTCAGTGCCTGGCGTGTAAGACACTAAGAAATAATTGCTAATATTTTAATGTAAGTAAAGACACTGGAAACTGTTAAAATTCCAGTTACTAGTAGTTGTGATCTGTAATTTGAGTGAACACAATAGTTAAAGGAAATTGATCGAGTAGACTGTGGTGAGACTGGAGTTGGCTGAGAGACTGCTCGCCTAGCCTGTGAGTGGCCTGATGAGCTCAGCTAAGGGCTGGCAGTGGGATGCTGGTCAGGCAGGGGAGACAGTCCAGGGGAAGAATCCATGAGATTTGGCAACTAGCTGGTATCTAGAGATGAATGAATGTGACAAGTTTAGAAGGTCACCAAGATTTCAAATCTGGAAAAATCGTGCTGATTTTGACAAAGTTTCGTTATTTATTTATGGGATATGTGTTGTAAAATCAGGAAAAAGCTATCTATGAAGGGTTTGTTCATTCATTCATTTACAAATATGTATGGGGTGCTAGCCACATGCCCGGCACTGTAGTCTATTTCAGCAGATTATGGTGTGTTGTCAGGGAGAGGAAGGCAAATATTAATCAAATGAGCACACAAGTAAATGTAAAATATGCCTGTGATACAGGAGGTAATGGCAACATAGGACTGGGAAATGTGTACAACCACTATGGAAAACAGTATGCAGTTTCCTCAGAAAACTAAAAATAGAATTACCATATGATCCAGGAGTCCCACTCCTGGGTATATATCTGGACAAAACTGTAATTCAAAAAGATACATGCAGGAGTTTCCATTGTGGTTCAGCAGGTCAAGAACCCAGCTAGTATCCATGAGGATGCAGGTTCAACCCCTAGCCTCACTCAGTGGGTTAAGGATGCAGCATTGCTGCAAGCTGCAACTTAGATTGGAGATGCAGCTCAGATCTGGTATTGCTGTAGCTGTGGCGTAGGCTGGCAGCTGCAGTTCCTATTCAACCCCTGCCTAGGAACTTCCATATGTCCCAAATGTGGCCCTTAAAAGCAAAAAAAAAAAAAAAAAAGCATCCGTATGTTCATTATAGCACTATTCACAATAGCCAAGATGTGGAAACAACCTAACTGTCCACTGACAGATGAATGGATTAAGAAGATTTGATACATATATAGTGGAATATTACTCAGCCCTAAAAAAGAATGAAATAAAGCCATTCACAGCAACATGACTGTAAATAGAGATCATCGTACGAAGTGAAGTAAGTAAGAAAGGGAAGGACAGATATCACTTACATATGAAATCTAAAATATGACACAAATGGACCTATCTACAAAACAGAACAGATTCACAGACATAGAGAACAGACTTGTGGTTGCCAAGGGGGAGAGGGAAGAGAGTGGAATGGACTGGGAATTTGGGATTAGTAGATGCAAACAATTACATTTAGAATGGATAAACAATGATGTCCTAGTGTATAGCACAGGAAGTTATATCCAATCCGTTGGGATAGAACATGATGGAAGATAATAAGAGAAAAATACTGTATATATATATGTATGACAGTCACTGCTGTACAGCAGAAATTGCCACAGCATTATGAATCAACTATAAGGAAAAAAAGAACTGGAAAACATTTCTTGTGAAAGTGACAATTCAACCGTTATCTAAGGGAGAACAGAAATGTGAATAGGGTTTTGTTGAAGCTGTTACTTTGCAGATGCACATATCAGCTTTCCCAGAGGCTATTTCTGTTTTACCCTGTAAATCAAAGCATCTCAAATTTGAGTGTGCACCTGATTAGTACGGAAGGCTTGTTAAACACCGATGGCTGGGCTTTACCCTTAAAGCTTCTGATTCCGTAGATCTGGGTGGGGCTTGAACAGGTGCCCAGGTAACGGTGATGCTGCTGATCCGGGGACCACTCTTTGAAAACCACAGCTCTAAATCAACACCCACACCATTTCTTGGCAATTCACAGAATGAAACACAAGCAAATTCTAACAAATGTCTCCCAGGTTGCTCACCACAAAAATCAATTTCCAAAGTCTTTGGGTTGAAATGTTTTTACACCAGGTTGAATGTTAACATTACATGTTCAACCTTTCTCTTTATTGAAAAAAACAATCACTGTAATCATAGACTCACCCTGCAGTTAGCTCTGAGTGAATAAATGTCAAAGCACTGCCAACAGCTCCAGTAGGATCTTTGAAGGGAGAAGATGAGTGCTTGGCCTCTGAGACCGTCATGGGAGGCAGAGGACTGTTTCCATGCAGAGCCCCACATGGGGTGTCCTGGAGGGAGTGGGTGGTTTGGGATGAGCCTATCATTTATGGCATAAGAATTCTGTTCCTTAGAGATTGGGAAAAGGGGAGCCTGCCAGCCATCAACTGCTAATCTATTTTAATGCTTAAAAAGAAAGCAATCTTTAAGATTACACAAGTAATGCATAACGATGTCCCCTTTCTAAACAAACCAAAGCGGTAAAGATAAGGCCTCTCCAACACTGCTTCTTCTCTCCTTTTCCCCAGAACTAATTTATGTCGTCAATTTGGCATGTAGGTTTCCAGGCTCTCTTCTAACAGTTTCTATGGGAACAATTGATTACTGTTCCCTGTGATGGTATCATACTCTAGTGTTCCACAACTCACCCTTTGTTCACTCATGGGTACGTGTTATGGATTTTCCCATGTCAAGATGTATCTCCCCTGACCCCTTCGTCTTTGCATATTACTGCTTAACAGAATAAATGAGATTTATTTTATAGACCAGCATGTAAGTGGCTTCCTCTCATTGCATTTTTGTTGCTTTTCATCATGACTTTTTTTAAAGACTTTTATTGAAGTATAGTTGATTTGCAACGCTGTGTTGGTTTCAGGTGTACACCAAAGTGATTCAGATATATATATATATATATATATATATATATATATATATATATATATACAGCTACATATGTGTGTATGTGTATATTCAGTTATGTACATACATATATTCTTTTTAGATTCTTTTCCATTATGGGTTATTACAAGGTATTGAGAATAGTTCCCTGTGCTGTACAGTAAGTAGGTTCTTGTTGGCTATCTGTTTTATATATACTTGTGTGTATATTTTAATTCAAAACTCCTAATTTATCTTCCCTCCTTTCCACTTTTGAAATCATAAGTTTGTTTTCTATGCTGTAAGTCTATTTCTGTTTTGCAAAAGGTAATTTTTGTATCATCTTTTTTATTTGTGTGTTTATTTATTTTTCTTTTTACAGACGCACCTGTGACCTTTGGGAGTTTTGGAGCTGGGGTCAAATCTGAGCCTACACCACAGCCAGAGCAATGCTGTATCCGAACCGCATCTTCAACCAACACCGCAGCTTGGCTAACCGGATCCTTAACCCAGTGAGTGAGGCCAGGGCTTGAACCCACAGCCTATGGACACTATATTGTATTCCTAACACGCTGAGCCACAACAAGAACTCCTTGTTTATATCTTTTTTATTTTTTTGTCTTCTGTCTTTTTAGAGCCGCACCTGTGGCATATGGAGGTTCCCAGGCTAGGGGTCCAATTGGAGTTGTTGCTGCCGACCTACGCTGCAGCCACAGCAAATGCCAGCTCCAAGCCGTGTCTGCGACCTGCACCACAGCTCATGGAACGCCAGATCCTTAACCCACTGAGTGAGGCCAGGAATCGAACCTGCAACCTCATCGTTCCTAGTCGGTTTTGTTTCCACTGCTCCATGACGGGGACTCCTATAGCTTTTTTAGATTCCACATATAAGTTATATAGTATTTGTCTTTCTCTGACTTACTTCACTTACTATGATAATCCCTAGGTCCATCCACCTTGCTACAAATGGCATTATTTCATTCTTTTTTATGGCTGGGTAATATTCCATCATATATATGTACCACATCTTTTTTATCCTGGTGTCACCATTAAAGAATGTTCATGTTCTCTCCTTTAGGCAGGGTGGGTGCTCCTCTAAGGGACATGTTGAGAAAGAGAACCGAGTCCCAGCATTTGGAGGTTTTACATTTTAACAGATACTACCAAGCTGCCCTCCTCCACCCACCAAAGGGTCACTGCTTCATGCCCCGAGTTTTCACACAGTCCTATGAAAACAGCCCCTGCAGCCTCTGCCTGTCCTATAGGTCTCAGACACAAGTCTGGGAACAGGCTGGGGACCCAGAACTGAACAGACATCCCCCGCTCCTCTTCCCCAGCCTCATCTTTCCTCCTCACCTCGAGCCAGGTTTCAGGATTAGGAAGCCCAATGCATGCATTTTATCACAGGATAACTGAATCCCTTTTTTTTGGGGGGGGGTCTTTTTAGGGTGCACTCGCGACATATGGAGGTTCCCAGGCTAGGGGTCTAATCGGCACTACAGCTGCTGGCCTACACCACAGCCGCAGCAATGTCAGATCCGAGCCGCATCTGCAACCTACACCACAGCTCATGGCAACGCCGGATCCTTAACCCGCTGAGTGAGGCCAGGGATTGAACCCACAACCTCATGGTTCCTAGTTGGATTCGTTTCCTCTGCGCCACGATGGGAACTCCTGAATCCTATTTTTAGACATGAGCAGAGACCTCTGACGTACTTGACAGTTATAGGGCTCCCGGGAATTTCACTGCTGCTGATGCCTGCACTTCAGAAAGAAGCCTTTTACCAAGCCTGAGACATGGACCACCAATTTTCATTCACTTTCAGGACTTAGCTGGGCCCCTGCGGCCCCAAAGCCTTCCTGGCACCCCTCCTTCAGGTAAAGTCGCGAGCTCCTTCTGATCTTCAGACGGAGGCCAGTGAGAGATCTGACTCCTGTCTGACCCTGTTGCAGTCATTTCTAGTGCTGCCACTCCCATCGGACTGGCTGAATCTTGAGAACAGATTATTCTGCTTGCCTTTAAAGTCCCAGTTTACAGTCTGGTGCTTCTGGGTACACACAAAGTGCTTGTCAAGTGAATGAAGGAGGCGGTGAGACCTTCAGATCTTCTGGGAAGCATACCTATCACCAACAGATGGGTTCACGCACAGACCGACTCGGCAAGGCAGGGTAACACAGAGGCCTCTAAATGCTTGCTGGCTGCTGTCTGTCCCTTTCTCTACTCTGTGTGCTTATAACAGCAAAGACTGCTTCCTGCTTCCTGCTGTCTCCTCATACCTAGGACAGAGCCTGGGACAGACAGGCCCTCCATCAAAATTCATTAAATAAATGGATGAACTCCAGGTATATTTCCATCTGACTTCCCTTTGGAGACAGTAATTAGCTTGGGTTTCTGGTTTTCTTCCCCTCCTGGGGAGGAGGGCACAGAGCTAATACTTCCGCCCCCTCCTAACACAGTGGTGTACTGCGGATGCAGGTTTGCAGATGTAAGCTCGCACCTCAATGTCGGCAAACCAGAAGTGCACCTGGGAGATCTGTCATCCAGAGTCACAGTGAGCTGCCATCCAGAGTCACCACAGTGAGCTGTCATCCGGAGTCACAGTGAGCCATCATCCGGAGTCATCACAGTGAGCTGTCATCCAGAGTCACCATAAAGTGTCATCCAGAGTCACAGTGCTACGGATGGGCTGAGGGCAGGTGAGAATTAGGTAACTGAGCTAAGACTGTAGGGCGGAAGATAGAGGGTACGTACTATGCTGTATTTTTCTTTTGATGCAGTGCTCTTGTAAGAAGTGGCCCGTGTACCCAGAGAATTATGAAGATCATGTAAGAATCACTATAAATTCTGCAGTCTTAAGGCAATCTCTGTTAACATGATGAACATCTTTGCAGGAATTTTTCTGTGCATGTCCACACCTGAGTGTGTGCATATGTTAGGTTATGTTTAGCTACAAATGACAGACGACCAAAATGATGATGATGTCAGTGTGATAAGAGTTCATTTCTCTCTCACGTGGAGGTCTGGGTGGGTGGTTTAGGACTGGTAAGGTTCTCCCTGGTATAAGCCATCCATCACTATATTGTATATAGCCTCCACCTCACAGTCCAAAGCATCTGTGCTCCAGAGAGCAGAGGAATGGGGGGCTGGAGGGAGAGGGGAGGTGGGAGAGGGATGGAGAGAGAGAAAGAAATGCCAAAGGAATACATAATATTTCTGCTTATATCCCATTGGCCCGAACTAAGGTACGTGACCATCCCCAGCTGCAGGGAACTTTGGGAAATGTAGTCCTTGTTCTGGCAGCCATGTGCTCACCTAGAAATCCTATTACCATGAAAGAAGGGAAATGGATATCCAGGGGTATCTGGCAGTCTCTGTAATAATGTTTATGCAACATTACTTACAGGACTTCAGAGACAGTATAACACAGATTACAGGCTCTGAAGGTGACTCTAGGCTGAAATTTCGTTTCACTACTTGTTTATAAATTTGAAGTTATACTTTACTTGTTTATAAATTTGAGATCATCACAGAACAAACCTATTCCATAGGACCATTGTGAGGATTGAATGAGCCAATGTCTGTAAAAAGGACTTAGCAGGGTGCCTGACAGTAAGCTCTCAGCACAGCAAGTTATCAATCTCCTGCTTTAAAAAAAAAAATTCACCAGTATAGTATGGATAAGGTTCTGTGTCATCACTTGCAAATCTACTTATGTTATCCTTTTCTATGACTGCACAGGATTCCATTCTGTGGAGAGAACAATTTATTTAACTAGTCCCCCCATTGATAACCTTCTTAGCTTGTTCTTAATTTTTTGCTTTTGTCTGCAGTCCACATCATTTTGAACTTGCACAATTATCTCCTTAGGGTAAATGCCCAAGTGGGGAATAGCAGGGTTGAACTTACACATATTATACATGTAATGACATACCATCAAACACAGGTATCATTAAAGCTGGCCTCTGAGGATACTGGAGCATTCAGGGTTTTTTTTATTTTATTTATTTATTTATTTATTTATTTATTTATTTATTTATTTATTTGCTTTTTAGGGCCACATCTGTGGCGTATGGAGGTTCCCAGGCTAGGGGTCAAATCGGAGCTATAGCTGTCGGCCTACGCCACAGCCATAGCAACACAGGATTCAAGCCAAGTCTGCAACCTACACAACAGCTCACGGCAACTCTGGGTCCTTAACCCACTGAGCAGGGCCAGGGACTGAACCCACATCCTCATGGATACTAGTCAGATTCGTTTCCACTGCACCACAACGGGAATGCCCCATTTTATTTTATTTGTTTATTCACTTACTTACTTACTTACGCTTTTTGAGGGCCGCAACCCTCAGCATATGGAAGTTCCCAGGCTGTGGGTCGAACTGAAGCTATAGCTACCTGCCTACACCATAGCCACAGCAACGCGGGATCTGAGCCGCATCTGTGACCTACACCACAGCTCTTGGCAACTCCAGATCCCCAACCCACTGACTGAGGCCAGAGATCGAACCTACATCCTCATGGATTCGTTTCTGCTGCACCACAATGGGAACTCTGGGAGTATTCCGTTTTAGCCACCGTTTGTGAGCACCTACTGTAGGCAGAGCTTTGTGCTAGCTGCTACAGAGATTCCAGAGATAAATAAGACATGCCCTGCCATCAGCAAGGAAATGACCAGTCGGGTTTTGTGGCTAGAGAATTCGTGATGCTACAAGAGCTGATGACCCAGGGCTTAAGAATGTCTCCCTGAGGAAGCGCAATTTCACCTAGAACCTGAGGCCCCAAACAGGTGTGAATGTGGTGGGAAGGGGAGAATGGAGAAGGAGAGCATATTCTAGGGGAGATGAATATGTGCTGAACAGTATAATTCAGTGGCAAAGATCATGCATTCTGGAGCCAGAGTGTCTAGGTCCAGCCCCTTATTACCTGAGAAGGACCTCTATGCCTCAGTTTCCTCATCTTTACAATGGGGATGATAGTAGTCCTAGGGCGGTTAGGAAGTTTGAATAAGGTGATGCACAGAAGTGCTTAGAAGAGCTTGCGCAGACAGAAAGCACACTGTGTCCGCTGAAAGGAATACTTTCATCTGCCCGCCTTGACCTGAAAGTCTAAACCCAAGACTGTGAGAGTTCAACAGTCAGCCTCAAAGCCCCTCTTCATTTTCCCCAGTGTCAAATTCATCCACTGGACAAGTATAACTGAACATCTCTAAGGGAGAAGACGTAAGCAAAATACTCCCAGACCCCGGCTTCAAGGAACTAGCTCTTAGGCGGTGATGAGATTTTTAAATGAAAAGTCCCACCTATTTAGCTAGAAACCAGTCTGTGCTGTGTGGAGAAGCACAGAGTGATCTCTGAGAGCCCATCACAGGCTTGTCCAGAGAGGACATGACAAAATGACAAAGATGCCCAGACCAAGGAATTGAAGAGGTTTCAGCCGGAGGGAGGGGGAAAGGGAAGAAAGTAGAGCAGGCAGTGGGGGAGCCTATGGAGAGACCTCGAGGGGGGCTATCCCCGCACGTCAGAGGGCGTGGGGGGGGGCAGGGAGCGCAACACGAGGGGCGAGTGGGGAGGGGCTGCAGGTGAGGCAGAGGCAGGCGGGGCACAGTCACACGGGGTCTCAAGCTCTCAAATAAAAGGGATCCATAGAATCTGGCGGTGACCGTGGAGACGGGTCCCCTCACAAATTCGTTTGTGGCCCCTCCACGGTCTTCCTTCCCGCCAACCGAAAGATGCCTCTCTTCCAGAAGCTCCTTAAAATTGCCTCGCCTTTGGCTCCCAGAATCCTGAGGCAGAAAAGTCCTCAGCAGAAAAGTCCTTCAAACGAACACTTTTTCAGGAAAGAGACCACCTTTCTTGGGCTAAGGGCTGCCCCGGTCTTTTACCCATCTTACCCTTTTACTGCCCAACAATTTATGAGATAAGCAGAATTTCCAAGAAAATAGAGCCTCAGAGATCATACTAACTTGCCCAAAGTCACACAGCTGTCAAATAGTAGGGTCAAGGTCATGATCATTGACACCATGTTGCTCAGACCATGGCCTGTTTCACACGGGCTGCTTAGACTGTCAGAAAGCCATCTCCCTGTGCAGTGTGATACATTTTCAGGCAGCAGTGAGCTGAAAATTGCAGAAACCTCTCTTCTACCAAGTGTAGAGTTCATTAAGCTGCAGGGAGCTCTTAATATTTTCGACATTTCAAGTCTGCTCTCTTCCTCGTGAATAAAGGCAAGAACTAATACCCATCCCTAAAAAGGTGAATGAAGGCCTTTGCTAACTAAATACTGCAGATAAGCATCCTCCCCATTTGGCTGCAATTACCTTGGTCCCAAGTTACATCATTGCTAGTGAAAGGATTAACAAAATAATGGTAATGATACCGATGGTAAATTAAATGGAAATAAAAGGAGCTCAGTGTACTGTTCAATTTCCCACTTGGGGACCACTCCTAAGTTGTGTTCTTCAGCTTCCCGTGGGGGAATTTCCGCATGTAAATAAATATGCCTGATTGAAACCACAAACCTAGAACTCTCTATGTGGCTAATACTGAACTCTAAGCTTGGTATCGCTTCTCTCCACCCAAGGCTAGTGTCAGTGAAGATGGATTTTCCCCCTCTGGAAAATGTTCTAATGAATTATGTAAATAGAGACAAACACCTTATAGGAGTGACCTCTGCCACAGAATGTGACACCCTCCTGCCCTGGCCAAACCAAGTGGAAAATTGGATTTAAAGAAAAAGAATCAGGACTTCATTGCAATCCAGATGCTTGTGGTGGCTGCATTCTCACCACCACAAATCAACACAACCCCACCAAGAGAAATTACCAACAGATGCGACAGGAATGGGCATGGCAGTCGGGGTCCAGTTCAAGTCATCAGTGGGTTCCTATCATGTTAGAAGCCCCTTATTAGGGTTTCAGACATAATCATTCGTTTTTCTAATAGGTCAACAAGAGTCAAAATCCTGGATTTAAAACCCAGCTCTGCCTCTTTATTAACTGTGTGATTTTGAATGTGTTACCTAAAAAAAGCTTTCTGAGCATCAATTTCCTCTTCTTTAAAATAAGGATAATAATAGCAACTATTTATGGTGTGGCTTTGAGAATTAGGATGCGGGTTGCATAGTGCCTGACCCAGACTGAATGCTCAAGAAATGGGATTTGTTCTTACAATTATCTGCCTCAAATTAAAGGTTGATTCCATACCAGGATGAATATAAATTGGGTTTTAAACTCTGATTTTCTAATATGACATGAGCCTCTCTTTGGTCTTAAAGTTGTATGAAATTAAGCTTTTTTTTTTTAAGATTATTTATCTGACACTTACTAGCAATGTAATTTGGAGCAAATTCTCCCTTCACTAGGTCTTAGTTTCCTTGTTGTCTTAAATGAAATAGTTGAAGCTAAAACTATAAGACTGTTAGAACAAAATAAAGGAGTAAATTTTCATGACCTTGGATTAGGCAGAGATTTCTCAGATATGACAAAAAGTGTATGAGTGATAAAACAGAAGGTGGATTATATCTGAATTGAAAACTTTTGCGATTCAAAGGACACCGTCGAGAAACAAAAAGAGGAGTTCCCATCGTGGCTCAGTGGTTAACGAATCTGACTAGGAACCATGAGGTTGTGTGTTCGATCCCTGGCATCGCTCAGTGGGTTAAGGATCTGGCATTGCCTTGAGCTGTGGTGTAGGTCACAGACACGGCTTGGATCCCGTGTTGGCTGTGGCTGTGGCATCGGCCAGCGGCTACAACTCCGATTAGACTCCTAGCCTGGGAACCTCCATATGCCGTGGGTGCAGCCCTAGAAAAGACAAAATAAATAAATAAATAAATAAATAAATAAATAAAGGAAGCAAAAAGACAACCCACAGAATTATAGAAAATATTTGCAAATTATATATGTATCAGCTAAAGAGATGTGAATCCAGAATATATAAGGAACACACAACTCAACAACAAGAAGATGAACAACCCAGTTTAGAAATGGGCAAAAGATTTGAGTAGACATTTGTGTGGTCGGGGCATTCGAGATGCTGTTCTCTTGCTCTTTGTACATCCCCTGCTCGACTAGGCCCTTCTTCACTCACATGGCTATCCGGTTCTCTTACTTCTAGGGCTTAATTAGTCCCTGGTAACTGATGAGCCCACCTGACATCATTTCCCCATGTAAATGGTAGGCTCCTTCTCCCCCAGTAGCTAAGACTGCGGCCATGTCCTACCGCACACAGTCTGTCTGCCACACACATAAACATAGAGTTACCATAAGACCCAGCATTTCTACTCCTGGTACTTAATGGAAATGAAAGCATATGTCCACACAAAAACTTGTACATGAATATTCACAGATGTAATATTCATAATAGCCAAAAAGTAGAATCAACCAAATGTTCATTGATGATGAATCTTGAAAACATGAGGCTGAGTCAAAGAAGCCAGTCATAGAAGACCACACATTATATGATTCCGTCTTTATCAAATGTTCGTAATAGGCAAATCTATTGGGACAGAAGTAGATCAGTAGTTGCCTAAGGCTGGGGGGTGGGGAGGGGAGAGGGAGTGGGAAATGACTGCTCCTGGGTACCATTTTTGTTGGATGGGGTGATGAAAATGATTCAACATTAGATTATTGTGATAGTTGGTCAACTCTGAAGACATACTAGAAAACACTGAATTGTACACTTGAAAAGCTACACGGTCTGGACAAGATGAACTGTTTGGATAATCTCCAATTTGATATTTTATGGACGAGAAGCACATCTTGGAATGGAGCTGGGCCATGCAAGAAAAGAATGAGCTGTCCTTGTGAGCATACCACGAAGGGAGAGGAGGTGGGTAGCTGTGGCTGCGCACCGTGGTGGAACCCCACCACTGGACTGTAAACATTAACTAATTCACAACTTTGTACACGTGCAAGTCGGTGGTCAAGTGCGTAATAACCACTAACGCTTGATGGGATTCTTGTCATATGCTTTGTCCTAAGCACTTCCCGTGGATCTCATTTAAACCTCACGGCAGCTCTTATGAGGCTTCAGATGAGAAACTGAGGATCGGAGGGTTACAGAGATAGGAAGCTGAGGGGTCAGATGCAAATCCAGACAGCATGACCTGTGGCCCAAGGCCTGTGGTCCTAACCATGTTGCCCAGCTTTCTCTATAGTCCACGTCTCTCTCTCTGCATCCACCTAGATGCAAGGAAAGTGTGTGCTTCATCAGGAGCGAGCAAATAAACAACAAGCAAATAACCTTATTTCTCGCCCTCGTTCTTAAAAGCAGGGGGTATGATCAGTTCACTTTTTTAAAGCCCTGAATTCAGCTTCCTTGATGCTCAGGCAGGTCCTGCCATTTGCTTGCAAGACACACACTCCCAGCATCCTGGGGCTCGATGTGCACCTATTATCTAAACCAGGCTGACTGTTCTTTCTTCTTTGTCCTTTGCAAATGTCTGTAATCCAGCAGCTTCCCAGCGGGCTCCTGGAGCCCTGAAATGCTCTACACCTGGGAAGTTTGCCACAGACGCCTTCAAGAAGCCAGATTTTACAGTGCCTGCTATTTGTTTTCCCTCTCACCTGCAGCCATAACGCTTTGTTCGCAGTGCAGTAATTGTTCCCCAGCTAGTGCGTCCTCCGTCTTAAACATAAGAAAATGACTCTGGGGATGCGGTGAGCAGTTGGAGATGTTAATTGTCCTGCCCGGCCTTTGCCCCGGGCCGTCCTGGCTGGGCTGCAGGGAGCTTGCCTCTCCACCGCCCTTTCCTTCCTGCCCAACACCAGAGGCCCAGCCCTGATGCTGCTCTCAAATGAGGCCCAGGCCATAGCCCAAACCCAGCAGAGGGGCACAGAAGGACCCAAATACCTGCTTATAACTATGAAACCTCTCCGCCAGGCTCTGGAGATTACCGTGGATATGTGGAAGATTGGTGACCAGCCCCGGACAGGAACCGCCAGGCTCCATGTGGGCATCTGGGCCTCTACCATGTGGGCGGCCCCTCGGGTGAGGTGAGGCTGCCATCCTGCCCAGATTCCAGCCCTCATCTCTGCACAGTCACCTGCTGTGAGCTCTCGCCAGTCGCTGTGGCTCAGTGGACCAACGTGGGCACCTGAGGCTCCCTCAGAATGCTGTTTCCTTTACAGATTCACTAGCGCTTGCATGAACGAATTGCCAAGGTTTGTGTTTTTTTTTTTTTTTTGTCCTTTTTATTTTTAGGGCCGCACCCGCGACATATGGAAGTTCCCAGGCTAGGGTTCGAATTGGAGCTGTAGCCACTGGCCTACGCCACAGCAATGCCAGATCCAAGCTGTGTCTGTGACCTACACCACAGCTCACATCAACGCCAGATCCTTAACCCACTGAGCAAGGCCGGGGATCCAGCTTGCATTTTCATGCATGCTGGTCAGATTCGTTTCCACTGAGTCACGACAGGAAACTCCAAGGTCTGTGTTTTTAAAACAATTCCCAAGCCCAGAGAGTTGTTTGAGGTCACCTGGGATGCCAAAACATCAGCCCTAAGCACATACCCCTGTTTCCAGTAAGGACCCAGAGCCAGGGGACCGGGGGTGGCAGGGGCGGGGAGGGCGGTAGTGCTAAGCCCGACCCTGGGATTCCCTGTCTGCAGCAGACTTAGGGGTGGTTAAGGGAGGGTCCCAGGGCCACCTTGGGCTACCTTCCTGTATGGCCTGGTCTCCGTAGGTAAGATTTACTGCTCTACCCATGTTCCTCTCTCAGTTAACTGGTGTGGTAGCCTGAAGAGTGAGAAGAGCCTGACTGGGCACAGAGCCAGGTCAAAGGGCAAATTTACTGTCTCCAGTCTTTGCAAGGAGGACCAAGAAAGCACCCATAAACATAGGGGGTCATTTATTTTCCAGAACTCCAGGGAGGTAAAGTAACCCAGGCGTACTTCGTTAAACCACTTGAAGTGGGCGCAGGTGGTGAGACCTTCCAAACATCATCGCCGGAGTGACAACAGGTAAGTGCGGCCTTCTGAGCTGGAAAGGTCGGTCAGGTTAATTGGAGGGGAGGCCAGTCTGGGCCAGAGCTGCTGGGGCCGAGAAAGAGAGAACTGGAGCCCAGCTCCCCGTATTCTCCATCTCAGCCATTCCCCCACAGCTCAGACTCTTCTCCCAATGACTAAACAATGTCTAATTGACATTATCAGGCTCCCAGGATCCCCCAGGGCTGGCCTGGCTGTGTGGCTCGTCCTCACCCCCCACTCCCTACCTCTGGTCCAGGCCCTTCTTTCTGCATGGGTGGGCCTGCACCACATGGGTCTCTGAGGGTTGGGCTTAAAGGTCAGCTTGTCTGTGCTGTGATTCACTCTGAAACCCAGGGTGAGTAATAGAATCTGAAGCTCTTCCTGTACATTTTCATGATGGTTCTCTTGGGTTTTTTTTTTTTTTTTTTTTTTAATCCCTCTCAGTCTCTCTGTTTCTGGTCTAAATCTGAATCGAGGCCACTATTTGATGATCAAAGCAACTGGTGCAAGACCATTGCCTAGATTTGCAGTTTGTTTGAAGTTTGGATTGCCAGTTGCCCTTCTAATTAAGCCTCTCTGAGCACAGGATTTAAAAACTCACAGGTATCAGGGCCCTTAAAATCACCAATCTTCCCAACCTGTCCCAAGATCCCCCCCTTCTATAAAAAAGAAATTTAATAAACCCTCTTTACCATCCTGAAGTGAAATTCATAAGTAATATAAGCCACCTGTATACATAATATTTAAAAATTATTATAATATCCTAGTTATATATAGTAATGATCCATGGCACAATGTGGATGAACCTCAAGAAACATCATATTACATAGAAGAAGAGAAACCCAAAAGACTATATATGTATTGTATGATTCTATTTATGTGAACTTTCTAGAAAAGACAAATCTACAGGGACAGTAAACAGATCAGTGGTTTCCTGGGGCTTCAGGTGGGCATGGGACTTGACTGCAAACAGCGCTGAGGGTACGTTTTAGGAAGAAGCAAATGTTCTGAAACTGCACTTCGGTTTTGTTACCAGCCAGGGTTCTTGGATTCCTTAATCAATAGAAGTTGATAAGAGGCCAGACAAGAAATTCAGGCAAGGCTTTGTTGGGGTTCTGGCTGCAGCACTAGGGAGCAAAAACATTAACAAATTCCTTTGCTCACTCCCTGAGGAGGGTGTGAGCTGGTTCCTTACATGGGGTGAGGGCAGGGGCAGGTCCAGGGGTCAAGTAGAGGAGTGGCTTGGGTGGTTTGCTGTGTGCAGGGTGCATGTGCAGTACCCTGCTTTTGCTCCCAACTCCTCAGAAGGGGCAGTTGAGTTTTTGGTCTTTTCGTATGGTGTTGTTCATAATTTTCTCCAACTGCAGCAGGCAGTTATTTTTAGTCGTTTAGAGTTTCTTTGTATCTGTTGCTCAAGGAGTTGTTTGTCCAGGTGCAAGCACTGTGGAGCAAAGGGTCCCGGGTCCCAGTGTGTCAGTGATGGCTACCCGACTTATTAATTTTACCCAGTCACCGAATTGATTATAAACTTATCTGAATTGATAATGCTTTTAAAACGAGTGGATTTTATAATATGTAAATGACAACTTTTTTCTTTTTTATCGAAATATAGTTGATTTATAGTATTGTGTTAGTTTCAGAAACCGTAACTATTTTTTAAATGTCCTTTACCCTTGATTTACATGGTAATTCCATTTTTTAAAAATTCAGTGTATGTTGTGCAGAAAACGAGTTTTGCTCATATTTAAAACAGAGCTAGATTCCAAAGTCAGATAACTGTGAACAAGGTCTTCATCTGCCTGAGTGTCCAGCAAGACGCAGGGTGACTGTGTCAGCTGGGGGCTAATTCTTCACTCTGAGGGATAGCTAACATTCTTGTTCCCTGCACACTAAATTCCAGAAGCTGCCTCTGATCATTGTGGCAGTGAAAAACGCCCCTGCAGAAGTTCAGGTCACCCCCTAGGAAGTGGCTGCACCCCCACTGAGAATCCCTGATGTTATCCACCATCACATTGGGAAACTAAGGCCCACTGAGGGGCAGAGACTTGCCTGGGGGCACAGAGTGAGATGGTGCTTAGCTGAAGTCAACGCAGACATCCTGTCATACTTCAGATTCCTTAGCCTATACTAGGCCTTTTCACTCTTTTTTTCCCTTTTCCCATTTTTTTTTTTTTTTTTAGGTCTGCACCCTCGGCATCTGGAGGTTCCCATGACTGGGGTGGAATCAGAGCTGTAGCCGCCGACCTTCGCCACAGCCACAGCAATGCTGGATCAGAGTCTAGTCTGCAGCCTACACCACAGCTCACGGCAACGCCGGATCCTTAGCCCACTGAGCAAGGCCAGGGATCAAACCTGTGTCCTCATGGATACTAGTCGGGTTCGTTAACTGCTGAGCCACGACGGGAACGTCCGGTCTTTTCACTCTTGCTTGTCTTTCTCTCCAGACTTCTCCATCACTTGGGTACCTAACAGGTTATCAGCTTCATCTTATTCAGAGCTACAGGAAAGGCAGGCAAGGGGGCAAAGCTTGTCACTAGGATGCCACCTCATGAAATTCACCCACAGGGAATTCAAGTAATGGGGGCAGCTGGTTCTGAGTCCCAAACCTAAAGCCTCAGTGAGTGTGTGGGCTTAGGAGTATCAAGCGTCCACTGCACAGTCTGCAGTTCCAATCCCCTCCCGTGGCAGACATTGCTGGTTGATCATGACACGCTCACTCTCAGACTGAATGCAGACTCTGCCTCTTTCTCAAGGCAGTCATTGTCAATGAACTGAAATTTTGCAACAGAGAGAAATCACATTGCCATCCTAGACTTGCTCTGTCTGAAGAAAGGAAACAGGCTGGGTACAGGTCGGAAACAAAGAGCCAACATTCGTCCAGGAAGTTCAGTGCAGGGGTAGAAGAGACAGCTTCTGGATGTGATAAACAAAGGAACAGGCCAACATGAAAGACCAGACAAGGACATTTCAAGCTTTGGCTGAGACAAGTCCCGAGAGACCAGATGCTCAGTAACTGCTTGACAAATGACCGCTGAGAGGAGAACAGGGACTGTCTGCCCTGGCTTTATAGCAGCCTCTTGGTCAGAGCCTGAGGAGGTGTGCGCTACTCCCCAAAGTGAGGCCGGAATCTGGAAGCCTCTGAAGCTGATCTCGTGGGCTAAGCTCTCTGGAGAGTCCTTACCCCTTATTAGGCAATTCGTTCTGGGTCGGCTGGGGGCAGTCACAGAACAGGTTCCTCTAAAAGGCAACCAGAGACTCATGCACTGTCTACAATTTGGGGAGTAGAGTCTAGCGGCCAGGTGCATGGGCTTTGGGGTCAGACGGGCCTAAGTTTGGATCCCAAAGTTACCCGTTACTAGTTCTGGGATCTTAAGTTGCTTACCTTCTTGGAGTTCATTTTTCCTTTCTCTCTGTGGGATCTAATTCACAGGGTGTTGTGAGGATTAAAGGAATAGGCAGGCATCATTCATCCTTCTCCCCGTTTCAAAGTAGCCATGCGTTTAGTTAGGATGGCCCGCATTCCTAGCTCCAGGCGTACGTAGGCCATCACTGATCTGTTCACCCAGGGTAATCCCAGCCCTGTTGCTATACTGATTGGTTCAAGGATGAGTTCCCTAGGATATACCTGTCAACGTGTGGTTTTCTCCTGGTTGAGTTTGGTTGTGTCAGAGTAATTCTAGAAATGTTGTTTGGTGGTAGGAGGTCTCTCTCTTTCTCCGCCTGGATATGAATGAGGGATTATGTGGCCTCAGCTTCTGCCAGAAGTCATTCATTTTGCAACCAAGGGTAAAATCTGGCCTGAGGAAAGCCAACACGTGCAATAGGGCAGAACCAGATCACAGAGAAACCAAACTAGACCTTTGAAAACCTTACCTGACCCAGTCCGATCTGTTCCTGGACTTCTAAAGCAAAATTTGAGTTGGGATTCCTATTACTTAAAACATAAATGGTGAAAGCATTTAAGTGCTGCACAAATGGTGACAATCAAAACAATTAGTATAATGATCAAAATGATTACCAAGTAAAATCTAAAAAGGGATTTGACAGTTTCATTGCAAGATACAGCATGATTTTCCCATTGGTGTTCATTTATTTTACAAATTCATCAAACTGATTAATTCAGCAAATAATATGGAGTTCCCACTGTGGCTCAGCGGGTTGTGAACCTGACTAGTATCTATGATAATGAATGTTCAATCCCTGGCCTCGCTTGGTGGGTTAAGGATCTGGGATTGCTGTGGGCTGTGGTGTAGGTTGTAGATGTGGCTCAGATCCTGTGTTGCTGTGGCTGTGGCTGGCAGCTGTAGCTCGTATTCGACCCCTATCTATCCTGGAACCTCTGTATGCCACAGGTGGGACCCTAAAAAGCCATAAAAATTTGAGCTCTTACTTTGTGACCAACCTGGTGCTAGGTGCAGGGTTAGAGCGGTGAGCAAGACAGGCTTGGTACCGCCAAATACTCAGAGCCCACTCGCGCCCCCGGGAGAGGGCTCCTCTCACTGAGCTGGAAGGGGAAGACTGGTCGCTCACAAACGTGTGCGTATTTAAAATGAAAACCTTGCAAAATGATCACACATATCAAAGCTCTAGACCAAAGTCAAAGGGTTCTCAGTGTAGAAAGGGCAAGATTTATTCATCTCTTTCTGCCTCCACACACTCCACGTCAGCCAGTATACCCTTCTCACTTTTCTCTCCCTCTTCACTTTCATCCGCCTTCAAGAAATCACTGGAAACTCTCTCAGAGGCTTCCTGGCTGAAGCAGATGCTTGCTTTCCTCCTCCTGGAACCCACATCTGTTTTTCTTTATGTCTCACCCTGCTCTGCTCTTTTAGTCACTCTGGGTCCCCTTGCTGCCAGCTGCCCACTCTTCTAGCTGATGATCACCTTGCCCTCCAGACTCTGAACTCTTAGTTTGCGTGGACCTCTTTGATTTCCAAGAGTCCACTCTAAACCTGCCCATAATCCCTCTTGCCCACAGACGTTTATAGGTGGTTTATAGGTGATTTTACCTGAAGATAATTCAGTTCCTGACTTTCAGTTCCTGGCTCCTGGCCTAGACTTGCCTGGTGCCTAAATAAAAGTCCTGCCATTAACATAACGGAGCTGGAGCCTTGTCCTAACTCAAAAGCTACATTTCAAAAAGGGTGGAAAATGCTACATCGCTATCCTGTCATCCCTAGCACTGCTTTTTCTTTTATTATATATATTTAACTTTTTTTTTCATTTTTATTTTTTTTCATATTAACAATGAATTTTATTTCAGTTATACGTGTACAAAGATCATAAGTCAATACGATAGATTTTGTGTCCCAAACCCCCAGTGCATCCCCCCACCCCCCAGATTGTCTTATTTGAAAAACCAAGGTTTTCCAAAATCTGTGAGTCATTGTCTGTTCTTCAAAGAAGTTCATTGTGTCTCTTTAGTTTCCACATGTAAGCGGTAGCATTGGGTGTTGCTGTCTAATTGTCTGACTAGTTCCACTTCGTATGATAATTTCTAGGTTCATCCATGTTGCTATAAATGTTGGTAATTCGTTCCTTTTAATGGCTGAGTAGCATTCCATTATGTGTATGTACCATATCTTCCCTATCCACTCCTCTGTCGATGGGCATTTAGGTTGTTTCCATGACCTGGCTTCTTCCCTCTCTAGCTGCTTTGGTTGTAAAGTTAGGTTGTTTATTTGAGCTTTTTCTTGTTTCCTGAGGTTGGCTTGTATTGCTATATACTTTCTTCTTAGTGCTGCTTTTGCTGAATCCCAGAGGTT
>PVHT021183666.1:26350615-26372817 GCA_004024745.2 Catagonus wagneri | reverse complement strand
GAAGTTCATTGTGTCTCTTTAGTTTCCACATGTAAGCGGTAGCATTGGGTGTTGCTGTCTAATTGTCTGACTGGTTCCACTTCGTATGATAATTTCTAGGTTCATCCATGTTGCTATAAATGTTATTCCGTTCCTTTTAATGGCTGAGTAATATTCCATTATGTGTATGTACCATATCTTCCCTATCCAGTCCTCTGTCGATGGGCATTTAGGTTGTTTCCATGACCTGGCTTCTTCCCTCTCTAGCTGCTTTGGATGTAAAGTTAGGTTGTTTATTTGAGCTTTTTCTTGTTTCCTGAGGTTGGCTTGTATTGCTAAATACTTTCCTCTTGGAACTGCTTTTGCTGCATCCCAGAGGTTTTGGAGTGTCGTGTCTTTGTTTTCATTTGCTTCTAGGTATTTTTTAATTTCCTCTTTGATTTCTTCAGTGATCCATTGGTTGTTTTCTTGTTTTTGTATCCATTCGGCTAGTCTATGTCTTTTGGTTGGGGCATTCAGTCCATTAACATTTAAGGTAATTACTGATATATATGTTCTTATTGCCATTGTATTAACTGTTTGGGGTCTTTGTTGCTTTTTTTTTAACCCTGAAGTTTTGATATAGGATTATTATATGTATTTAAAGCACACAAGTAGCACATGCTTAGGGGGAAAACTCAAACAGTATAGCATTTGGTAAAGCAGAAAGAGAGTACCTTCCATCCACTGACCCTGAGTCCCTCACCCCAGAAGCATCTGTGCTACCAGCTGGCTGTGTAGCCCAGGCCCAAGGTGGTCCCTGGGCTCCAAAGGTGGGTCACCTGGATTCAAACCCAGTTTCGTCACTTATTAGCCATAGATGTTGAACAGTCCAGCTAACCTCCCTGTGCTTTGTATACTTTGTAGGTAAGTATACAGGATAGTAACAGGACCTACTCTTGAGGTTGCTGGGAGGAAAAAGTTCTAAATGTCAATAAAGCACCTAGAATTGTGATTGGCGCATGGTTAAGTGCTTAATAAAAGTAAATTATTATCTACCTCTTTTACTTAGGCACCAGGCAAGTCTAGGCCATATAGGGTGAGGCCGGTGTGCCTATCATGGCGCAGTGGAAACAAATCCGACTAGGAACCGTGAGGTTGCTGGTTCGATCCCTGGCCTTGCTCAGTGGGTTAAGGATCCGGCGTTGCTGTGAGCTGTGGTGTAGGTTGCAGACGCGGCTCGGATCCTGCGTTGCTGTGGCTGTGATGTATGCCGGCAGCTGTAGCTCCGATTAGACCCCTAGCCTGGGAACCTCCATATACCGCCTGTGCGGCCCTAAAAAAGGCAAAAAAAATTATAGATATATAGGGTGAGGATATGTTTTGTTACGAACCCTTGTGGTTTCTAGATTCACTGACTAGTTACTCTAAAGTCGTGATCCAACACCAAGAAGTTGGGGCCCCATGGAACACCCAGAATGTATGGGTTGGGTTTTCTTGTTTGGAACCCAGTGACGTCTTCATCAGAGCTTCCAGGGGTTCGTGTGCTGGCCCCAGGTACTGTAAGGGACCATTTTCTAGCAAACGTCTCTTCTTCATTCTATCTAGGCCTAATGTTCTCAAACCAGGCGCCCTTTCCTTCCCCCTAAGCTCTGTGTCCCAGGTAGCCATCCTCCTGGGCCATCAGCTCTGCTCTGCGATTACTCCCAACTAGAATTCGAGCAGTTTTTCCATGGTTCAACCTGCTGGACTGGCCAGACTCTGACTTCCTAGCAGGTCAAAGTGATCACAAGTATCTTTGAATAGGTCTCTTTCCTGGAGAAAAAGAAGGAAACAAGGCAACACAAACCAGATGGAGCTAAATTGGACGCACTTTGCTCAGTGCTTAATTTCCCTTACACGGAGTGCAGACGGTATTTGTCAGCCTTCTGGGAATAGTTCCCAGGCAGTGCCTGGAGTTTTAACCATTCGAAGGCCGTTAACCATATCGAGATCCACAGGGCTTCGCTCCCCGCCCACCACTGAGGAGCACAGTCAGCAACGACCATTTACCCTGGGAACATGTCCATAAGTAGAACCAAGCCATCTTCCCCCAATAAAGAGCAGCTCAGAGGCAAGGTTGACGCCAGTGCTTGATCTGAAGATGCTGAGGGGAAGAAAGAGAAAGATCCAGGATAGCCCCTCAGAAGCAAATCTTCCATCTTCCTCAATTAAGAGGCCCATGCCTCTGCTGTTCCTTTTTAGTGGTGGTGTATCCCAAAGCAATCCCATATGGGTTAAAGATCAGTAGCAGGTGGAATTCGCAGGCATTGTTTCTCTTTCACCTCGTGTCTGAGAGGTCAGGTCTGCTCAGTGACAGGTGTTGCGTCTGTCCATCCCAACCTGTGCATTGCTAAGGCGTAATTCCTAGTCCAACAGTGTGCTTCATGACTCTTGGGGCTTTTATGACCCTCAGCTGAGGGCACAAATCCTAACAATGCTCTTACTAATTGCGCAACCTCCAGCAAGCTACTTAACTGTGCTGAATCTTGGTCACAGCTGTGAAAGGAGGAAGCCAATGCCGAAAGCAGTGTTACTGTAAAGATTAAGTGAGAGTCTCATTAGCAGTGCCAGGGAGTCCCTGTTGTGGCTCAGTGGTAGGAACCCGGACTAGTATCCTTGAGGACTCAGGTTCGACCCCTGGCCCCACTCATTGGGTTAAGGATCCTGAGTTGCCATGAGCTGTGGTATATAGGTCGCAGACACCGCTCAGACCCTGCATTGCTGTGGCTGCAGCTCCAATCCAATCCCTGTCCTGGGAATTTACATGTGCTGGGGGTGTAGCCCTAAAAAAGACAAGAACAAACAAGTGCCCAGTGCTGCTGATACCTTCTAGGATCTCAATAAACACCTGCCTGGCTGGTGAAATAGAAATGTATGGAGGCTTCCAGATAAATATGATAACCTGACATGTATGTGTAATTTGACGTCTCTTCCAAACCACACTAAACTGGTAATAAAGGGCTAAAAAGTCTAAACAAGGACAGACAGAACAAAAACAGCACAGCCCTAATGTGCGAGACCTATAAATGGAAAGGGAACAAAAGAGAAAGCCTCAATGTAACATCTCTATATCAGTTATCACTTACATAACAAACCGTCCCCAAAACTCAGTGGCTTAAAACAAATATTGTATTTGCTCACAGTTGTGTGAGTCAGTTATTAGGCTGGGCTCGTGCGGGTGGATCTTCTGCTGGAATTAATAAACTCACTCATTTGCAGTCAACTAGGAGCTGATATGACTGAGCGCTGGGCTCTGCTGGGATGGTTTGCCTTCTCCCTCCATGTGCTTTCACCATCCAGGAGGCTAGCTCTTGCTTCTCCACCGGGTGGGCTCCAGGTTCCCAGCAGCCAGAAGATAAGACCCAAAGCACTAGCCTCTACTTGCCTCACATTTGCTGATATCCCATTGGCAAGTCACAGATTCGGTGGCCAAACCCAGATTCAACGTGAGAGTGAACCACACGAGATAATGGATACCTTGGTTCATTACTGCAACAGTCTATGGCCCATTTACCATCTTTCCCAGTTCAGGCGAGCATGTCTTTGTTCCCTTTATTAACAGAGATGCTATCTGGGGTGCCAACAGAGGCAAAGGTGGATCAAAAGAAGTAAAAAGTAGGTGGACAAGAAAGACCAGCTTAACAGACCAGAGGAAATGGAAACCAAAGCATGAAGTGGGAGACTGAAGGAAGTTGGTTCATCCCATAAAACCCTAGAGCTTCAGAAATTGAAGGCACCCAGTACATCTGAAATTCAGAGTGCAGGTGGTAGCTAAAAACAGAAGAATAGGCTGAAAGTCTGTGTAAGAGCCATTGTCTTGACCCTCTGCATCTCTGTTCCCAGGGAATAATCCCAGGGCTGAGGTGTACTCTGTGGAGAGGTGAAAATAGATTCTTATCTTAGGACACCAAGCACTGCTGAGGGCAGGGGCACTATCCTGAAAACAGGAGGTTACCCAATCAACACTAAAAGAACAGTAAAGAAAAAATTAGATGATTCCACAACTGATAGGAATTCCAGGGAGCGAGAAGAGAAAAGGGAAAGTGAAGAAGTCATTGAAGACTTCAAGAAATTTCAGTAAAAATTTCCAGAACTTAAGGAAAGGAGCTTCCAGATGAAAAAGCCCCAGTAAGTACTTTGCAGAATGAATTTTAAAAAAGAATAACAGAGGGGTTCCCTTTGTGGTGCAGTGAAAACGAATCTGACTAGTATCCGTGAGGATGTGGGTTTGATCACTGGCCTCGCTCAGTGGGTCAGGGATCCAGCTGTTGCCATGAATGGGTGTAGATGTGGCTCGGATCCTGCATTGCTGTGGCTGTGGTGTAGGCCAGCAGTTGTAGCTCAAATTTGACCTCTAGCTTGAGAACTTCCAGATGCTGTGGGTGCAGCCCTAACAAGCAAAAAAAAAAAAAAAAAAAAAAAAAAAACCTAGGGCTGATCATTGTGAAGTTCAGGATACCAGGGTAAAGAGGAAAATCCTAGAATCTTCCACAGAGAAAAGATCAAACAAACAACCACAATAAAAAAGGTGATGTACAAACGTTCAGAAATCCACATGGCATCAGACTTAGTGACCACAGAAGATGCTAGAAGGTAATGGAGCAATGCCTTCAAAGTAATGAGGGGAGATGATTTCACACTGGGGGACCATACTCAGCCAAACTGTGATTGTGTCAGTAGGCTAGAGACATCTTAGACATTAAAAGTTCTCAAGGAATTTACCTCCCATGCCTTCTTCCTTAGCAAGTTACAAGAAAGGAAGAAGACATAGAAATCAGAAAACAGATGTGCCAACTATTGTCCTTCAGCTGCAAGCCCACACTTCTGTACTCTGCTGTGTGATGCCGAGGCTAAGACTCTATCCCTTTCACCTTGGCCAGCTGGCCCCCTGTTAGCTCTGCTAATGAGGAGGGGTTCCTAGAGGGAGACTGGAAAAGGAAGAAGGGACTTGCACCTTCCTGTTTGTTTCCTGTCTATTTGTAGTTCCTAAGAGCATTGCACTTGCAGCCCTTCACCCTGACAGAAAGACTCCCTTCCTGTAGCAACAGTTGAATCCAGTTTGCTGTTTTCCCGACACTTGCAGAAGCAACTTAACTGTGCCCCCTTAGGGCTACCAGCACCAGCTAAGCCATCCCCTCCAGCCCCACACATGCGTTTAAAATAACTGTCATGCACATTCACTGGTATGTTCATTGCAGCACTATTCACAATAGCCAAAACATGGAAACAACCTAAATGTCCATCCACAGATGAATGGATTAAGAAGATGTGGTATGTATATACAAGGGAATACTACTCAGCCATAAAAAAAAAACCGAAATAATGTAATTTGCAGCAACATGGGTGGAACTAGGGGCTCTCATACTAAGTGAAGTAAGAAAAAGACAAATACAATATGATATCACTTATATCTGGAATCTAATATACAGCACAAATAAACCTTTCCACAGAAGAGAAACTCATGGACTTGGAGAACAGACTTGTGGTTGCCAAGGGGGAGGGGGAAGGAGTGGGATGGACTGGGAGTCTGGGGTTAATAGAGGCAAACTATTGCCTTTGGAATGGATAAGCAATGAGATCCTGCTGTATAGCAATGGGAACTATATCTAGTCACTTATTATAGAGTGTGATGGAGGATAATGTGAGAAGAAGAATGTATATATGTATGTGTGACCGAGTCACTTTGCTATACACAATGGAAAATTGATAGAACACTGTAAACCAACTATAATGGAAAAAAATGAAAATCATTAAAAAAGAAAAAATAACTGTCATGGTTTCTGAAGCCTGACTGATTTACAGAGGATCCAATACAAGATAAAATAAGAACTCCAAAGATGATACTGAGATCCCAGCACAGTAGCTATGCATCAGACAGGTGGGTTGCTTGAGTTGATAGTCCCAGTTTCTGACCTTCCTGTATCATGTTCTTTGCAGAGTGACTTTTTAGATTCTTCAGCAAGACATGGAGTTGATTTCTGTTCCCTTGATTCTAGCCAATAAAATGTGATGGAAGTCACCACGAGCCAGCTTGAATCCTAGCCTCAGGAGACCTTGCATATTTCCTTTCTCTCTCTTGGATTCTTATTTCTGCCACGAAGTCTTGGCTAACCTGCTGGAGGATGAGAGATCATGAGGCATGCCACCCAATAGCCAGCTATCTGTCCCCTTCCTGGCCAGAGCTTCAGTGAACTACAGATGCCTGAGGCTGTCCAGCAGAGACCAGGAGGACCACCCAGTTGAGTTTAGCCCAAAATGCCAGCCTGCAGAATTGTGAGCTAAATAAACAATTATTGTTTCTCACTGCTACATTTTGGCGTGATTTATTACACAGAACCATCTAACTAATACACAGGCTTAGGGAATAACCAGTCCACATTGGACCGGGAGGATTGAAGACTCACAGATGGATGTATTAAAAAAAAATGATATCATTAGAAAAGCTAATGTGTTCTTTTGAAGGCGGCAGGGTGAGTTAGGGCAAAGACTTGTAGCTTATTGTAAACTTTATGGAAGTATTTAATGTGACCTATGTATATGTATGACAGATAGAAATAAATTTCAAATTTTACAAAAATGAATGGACTGCGTGGATTTTCTTCTGTAGTAATTGCCAACTCACGATCATGAACTTGAATCCCAAGGCTTAGTTCCAGCAGTCTTGTCTTCTCATGATCGCTGTTTTCACTGGTGGAAATACAGACAATATTCATCAGCAGTACTCATCATGCTGCTCAGGCCCTCGCTCCCAAATCCAGCCGTCATCTCCTAAATATGGTCGTCCACCTCTCTCCAACGCCATGCCTCTGCAAGCACTCCAGACCCCCATCTTTCAACTGGACCACTGAAGCATCTTCCCAGCTAGATTCCCTGCCTCTCATCTTTCTTGTTTCTGTCACATAGTCTTCACTGAGTTACCAGAATGACCTCTCTAAACAAGTCATCTCGGGCCATGACCTTGTCTAAAATCTTTGATTGACTCCCCTTTGTCTATAGGACAAAGTGTAAACTCCTTAGGACGGCATGCCTGACCCTTCGTGCTCTGGGCTCTCACCTCTCCAGACTCACCTCTGGCCACCTGTCAAGCTTGCCTCCGGCCATACCGAGCCTCTTCCCAGCTCTTGTTGTTGTCATGCTCTGGCTTTCCGCCACATTTTTGCACATTGGATTCCTTCTGGTAGACTCTGTTGATTGCCTACTCAAAATGCACTCTTTCTGCCTCCAGAATCCTAGAAATCCCTAGGTCTCAGGGAAGGTGAGCCCTTGTCCTGTTGTAGAGGTGGGCATATAACCCAGTTTCGGCTCATTATTTACAAGAGGAAGTCACTGTGGAACATGTGAAAAGGTTTCCCTTCCTAAGAGGGGGAGGGTGGGCCAGCCAAAACTCTCAAGTCTGTACTCCCCTAGCTTTCTTCCCCAGAAACTGGATTTGCTGTAGACCAGTAGGAGAAAGTTACCAGTAGGAGAAAGTTATGTCAAAAATAACCTCTTCTTTATTTACGCCATCTGTTCACTGAGTATTTCTTGAATTTGGAAGCATTTATGCTGGATATACCTACCAGCTTATCATATAGGACTCAGCAAAGCGCTATCTGGCACAGATAAAGAAATTCCATCCCTGACCCTGTGCATCTAGATCTGAGCTTAAGTACTAGCATAGTGGTAAAAAGCACTGAAGCCAGATTGTCAAGGTTCATAGGCCAGCTCTACTAGTACTAATTGGTAACCTTGGAAAAGTTAGTTATCCTCTCTTTGCCTCAGTTTCCTTATCTGTTAAATGGGGGTGAGAATATTACTAACCTTATCTAATTGCCATTGGGATTAAATGAGCTAATGTTTGTAAAATTACTTTGTATCTGGATCCTGATAATCTAAGGTAGGCTGTTATTGACACTAGCTTTGTCCGACTCTAGCACAACAGCCTAATAGTCTTCTTCCCTGATAGATTAATGAATGAATTTCATTCATTGTATGATTTAAGACTCATGAATGCAAAGGTACATCTGCCAAGTTTATTGCATTCTCAGGGAAACCTGGCCTAGAGATACTGCCCAGTAAGTGTTTACTGAACAAACATATATCCCAGAGTGTGAACAGTATAAGAAAAGTAAACCGAGTCAAACATTAACCCAACTGGGGTGGCTTTTTTCACGTGAACCTAGGGAAGGAGTTACAAATCAGCAACTTAGTGAGTTCTTACTGCAGGAAAAATTCTCATAGTTGGCGCAAAGGACAAAAGCACCCCTCGCTGTCCAGCTTCACTCAATCAAGGGGGAAAAAAAAGGTTCCTGGATCAGCCAAGATCTATTCAATAGTCAGTGCTGGGCAACAGCATTTTGCCTTGGCCTTGTCCAAATCTGGCCTTCTAAAGGTGGAGTCTGTAGTCAAGGATAGAACGTGGGATATAACAATAAATCAAAGTACACCGATTCCAGATAATTATTCTCTAATATATTTCTTTCCCCCCCTTTTTTTTAGGGCCACATCCATGGCAAATGGAGGTTCCCATGTTAGGGGGTCTTATAAGAGCTATAGCCACTGGCCGATGCCACAGCCACAGCAACGCCACATCCGAGCCACGTCTGTGACCTACACCACAGCTCACGGCAACACCAGATCCTTAACCCACTAAGCAAGGCCAGGGATCGAACCTACAGCCTCATGGTTCCTAGTCAGATTCGTTCCTGCTGCACCATGAGAAGAACTCCCTCCCCAATATATTTCTTGTTTCGTTTTGGTTTACCATGCTTTCTCTTGCCACTCGCACTGTTAGCAGGGCAGCTCCCACTCTGGGCTTTCAACTCATCCGTATTCTTCCCTTGGGCTGGAACTTCATGACAAAGTTATTCTTTGTAGAGTGCGTGCCTCTGTGTTAAAGTAGGGAACGGAAAATCTAGCTCAAGAATGATTGCATGTAAGTATTTTCTGGTGAGTGTGCGGTTTTAGTCCCTCATGCTGCTGACAAGTAAGATTCGGAAAATACTTGCTGGGTCTTCAGAAAGTGTCTAACATCGATCTTTATGATAATTTACTTTCTCATCTCTTTCTTTCCCATTCACTGTAAGCAATTATCACTTCTTTCTTTGCAGAAGCTCAGTAATTGGAAAGCTCGCTTATGAATCTGCTAACTTTTGTTTCCCTAAAAGTTTTTTTCTGCTCACACATAGTCCCAAGGGAAAGAGAAAAGAAAGGGGGGAGGATATGCATTTTATTGAGATCCAGGAGGATAAATATTGAATTTATTTAATATTCCAACTTCTGATTTTTCAAGAAGAGTTTTTCAAGAATGCTTTTTTCAAGAAAAGAGTATGGCAATTTGATACTTTTTATAACACCGTGCTGAAGCCACATAAAGGCTTTTTTTTTTTTTTATCAAAGACCTTGGGTTTGTTTTTTGTTTTTTATACTGTTTTTGTGAAATACATAACATTTTTATTATGGGAGTTTTTTGTTTCTACTAATTTTAAATGCATGGATATTTATTTTTATTTTTTAAAAATGCATTGGCATATAGTTGACTTACAGTGTTATATTAGTTTCAGGTGTACAGCAAAATAAATCAGTTCTACATACACATATATCCATTATTTTTTCCTATTTAGGTTATTACAGACTATTGAGTGGATTTCCCTGTGCTATGCAGTAGGTCCTTGTTATCTAGTTTATATACAGTAATGCGTATATGTTATTCCCATTCTCCTAATTTATGCCCGCCTCATGGTTTCTCTTATTGAACATAAGTTTGATTTCCAAATCTATGAGTTTGTTTCTGTTTTATAAATAACTTATTTTTGTATCATTTTTATTAGATTTCACAAATAAGCGCTAACATATGCAAAGACTTTGGACTATCTTTGTGGGAGGATGTCAGCTTCAGAGATCACTCTGTAACAGAAATAACAACAAAAACAGCCATAATAATATTAGCAACAGCTCACAGTTATTAAGGATTGTGCTAAGCACTTTGTATATCATCACCTCATTCACTCCCAGCAAACCCAGAAGTAGGTTCTGTTATTACCTCATTTTCAAAAAAGGAAACCAAGAGAGGTTAAAAATAATTTATCTGAGGGGAGGGGGGGCAGCTAAGACCCCAAACTAGGTCTGACTCCAAAGCCCACACTCTCAACCTGCCTGGGAACTCATATAACATGCACGACCAGTATGGGAAGGTTTTCTGGACCCACTGCAAAACGGCCTCCATTCTTTCAGAGGTCTCCCATCCAAGGGCTCCTGATTTGAGAAGCCTGGTTTTGACCCAAAAGATAACCCACAAAGAGTACAGGCAGTGGGTACAAAGTACAGCTGGCATGTGTGTTTTGCTTGCTCCAGCAGTATTTTTAGACTTTGTAATTAGAAAAACATTTTTAATTCTCAACAGCAATCAAACCCCCCATACCTTTCTGGCACCCCTTGTAAACCCAGAAAACCTCCGTGAAAGTAGCCCCTGTCATCAGACTTCTGGGAACATCCCCACCTCTCACTGGCTGTACGAGCTTCTGTAAGGTCTTCGCCTCCGTTTTCCTGTCTGTAATAACAGCATCTGCCTCAAGTCCTGGGCCTGAGGGCAGAGCCTGCAGCCGCAGAGACTCATTACCAGGTCTTGAAACGTGATGGAATTTGCACTGCTGGGTTTTGACATTTTGCAAAGGTGACCTCTTCCTTCTTCCTTTTCTCCCTGTGGAATGGGGATGTCTGTTACTGCCCCTCCCACTGCTGGATTTTTTTTCATCTTTTAAAGTCCTACGGAAGTATAGTTGATTTACAATAGTGTGATAATTTCTGCTGTACAACAAAATGATTCAGTCATACATGGACATACCTCTATTCTTTTTGTATTTTGGAAGCAGATAAGTGGTTTTCTCATTTCGATGGTTCATAGATGGAAAATAATTTCAGCCTAGGATAGATTATACCAAGCCTCCTCCATACTTGATTCAGATGACGAGATTTGGGACTTGTGAGCTGATGCTGTGGAGTTGACAGTTTGGACTGGAGCTGATGCTTTAATGGGGTCAAATCTGGGGGGATGCTGGGATGGGAGGAGTGTGTTTTGCCAGTGGGACAGATGTGAATCTTTGGGGCCCAGAGGACAAATAGCAGGCTGAAAAATGCTCCCCCCTCAAAAAAATACCCGTGTCCTAATCCTTGGAACCTGAGAATGTTCTCTTAATATGGCAAAGGAGAGGGAGGGAGACAGGGAGAGACAGACTTTGCAGATATGATTAAGAATTTTGAGTGGCGAGATTATTGTAGATTATCCAGGTGGGGCCTAAATCCTTTTGGTTTGTTTTTACTGGTACTATCATTATTATGGGCATTGGGAGGCTTTTAGGAGATAGAACTTTGCCAGGGTCCTTCAATAGGAGTCTGTGGAGGTTCTGAGGTGAATTACCATTTTTTGGTCTTCTATTTTTCTTTTTTTTAGAGCTGCACCCGTGGCATATGGAAGTTCCCAGGCTAGGCGTCGAATCAGACTACAGCCACAGCAACTCAGGATCCGAGCCACATCTGCGATCTACACCACAGCTCGGCAATGCTGGATCCTTAACCCACTCAGGGAGGCCAGGGATGCAATCAGAGTCCTCATGGATCCTAGTCAGGTTTGTTACCACTGAGCCAGAATGGGAACTCTTGGGGTGAATTATGAAGTTGTGTTTAAAATTTGGTGTGTGTACACATTTAGTAAGTGCATTTGTTTCCCAGAGTGGCAGTAACAAAGTTGCACGCAAGGACACACATGCTCATGAAGACTGAAACCCTCTGAAAGGATGAAATTCAGAGGGAGGCAGCGGGTGGTGAAGGGCTGTGGGGAAAGGCGTCCAGGCCCTTGGATTCCCATCTCAACAGGCAGCTGCCGGCTTTGCTAAGGAACTTAGACCAAGTCTTGGGAGTTCCCGGTGTGGCTCAGCGGTAACAAACCTGACTAGTATCCATGAGGATACGAGTTTGATCCCTGGCCCTACTCGTTGGGTTAAGGATCTGGCGTTGCTGTGAGCTGTGGTGCAGATGCAGCTTGGATCTGACATTGCTGTGGTTGTGGCATAGACCGTCAGCTGCAGCTCTGATTCTACCCCTAGCCTAGGAATTTCCATATGCAACACGTGTGGCCATGAAAAGAAAAACAAACAAACAAACAAGAACAGCAACAAAAAACCCACACATTTTGAAGCAGGCAGCTTATTTGAAGGCAGTGCAACGTAGTGGAAAAAGCACAGGCTTTTTGCCTTGATATTATTTAGGCTCTGTGTTGCCTTAGGGAACTCATTGACCCTCTCTGAGACTGTTTCTTTGTCTAGAAAATACCATGTACCTTGAGGCTGTGGATATAAAGTACCAATCTCAGGTTTGAGTTTTAGCAGGCGTGTGAACACCCATTATCATTATAGGTGGTACGACTAATGAACACATGTTCTGCTCTGCCTCTAGGAGCCTAGCTCAGAAGCAGCACAGAAGAAAGTAGTGGTGGTAACTCGTGTTCTGCCCTCAATCTGACGCAGACGCTGCTTGCCTCATGTACGTGACCTTGGCAGGCCAGGCTGACAGATGTGGCTTTCAAGAAAAATGGCTCATTGGTCTTCCAGTAAATCAAGGAGGCAAGGAATCCTTTAGTCAGTTGCATGAGCACTGCCTCATTTGGACAAAAGACTCTTGCTCTCACCTGGGGCAGGCCCAAGTTGATGGTGTATGGAATGTGCAGTGTATTAGTTAGGGTAAAGTCTGAGCTGCTGTAACAAACAGACCCCAAGTATCAGCAACTTAAACTAGATACAAACTTATTTGTCTTGGGAGTTCCCATTGTGGCTCAATGGAAACAAATCTGACTAGCATCCATGAGGATGCAGGTTCAACCCCTGGTCTCGCTCAGTGGGTTAAGGATCCGATGTTGCTATGTACTGCGGTGTAGGTCACAGATGCGGCTTGGATCTGGCATTGATGTGGCTGTGGTGTAGGCCAGCAGCTGTAGCTCTGATTGGACCCTTAGCCTGGAAACTTCCATATGCCGCAGGTGTAGCCCTAAACAAACAAACAAACTTATTTATCTTTATGTCATGGTAGAGATATAAGAGGTGCTAGGTTGGTAGGCAGCCCTGCCATTCTTAACATGTGGCTCTTTCTTGTCGGGACAAAGTGGCGGCTCTTCCTGTCTTCACTGCAGGGAGGGGGAGCATATGCTCCAGATTTTAAGGCAAGACCCTTAGCTTATCACCAATTTGGCCAGGACTTAGTGACAAAAGCTCATTAAAGAAGGCTTGAATCTGTCATCTTTAACTAGGTGTCCATGTGTCCAGGCAAACTTAGTTATTATTTAAAAAAAGAAAAGAACAAAGAGTGGGGAACACAGCTAGCAGTTTTCCTCAACCGGCTCATGGCATCTTTTTCTCATTCTAGGCCTGTCAATGCCTCATTCTTTAGGTAAGTAATCTTGATTATGCTCCCCTTTAAGAAACACCCTTCTTCTGAAACACACACACACACACACACACACACACACCTGTTTAATTTGGCACAGATCTGTGGGGCTCAGGCCCGTGAACACTGGCATATAGAGATTCAAACTCCCGTGACTGCGTGGTACTTTACAGTCACGCAGCTCTCTCCTTTCCATTATCTTATTTGATCTTCAGCTCAGCGCTGAGAGTTAGGCATGGCAAGATTTATTATCTCCTTACAACTGCAGCAAGTGAGTCTCAGAGAAGCTAGTAATTTATCCAAGGCCCCACGATGCGCTGGTGCTAGACTCAGGGCACCCAATACCTGTTTAGAGCATTTCTAGCTACAGCTGGGAAAAAAGATGGGAAATTGGAACTCAAGGCTATAGCAACAAATTTAGTCATTCTTATCAGTGACTCTAGGGAAGTCGTGATTGAAAGTAGTAGAGAAACAGAAGAGAATGCCGACCTGTCTCAGGCATCATCGTACCTCCTAGTACCTCTCTTCTGACAGCTCGGAGGTCCAGAAACATCCTGTTCTCTTGTAGCAACACAAATCTCTCTGCTGCTGGGGACCTCCACCAACACAGCCTGTCTCTCCATCCCTCTCCGCACTGGCCAGTTTTCATTTAGAGATACTGCAGGTGTCAGCCAGGTGTATGGAGGAAAGCCATGTAATAAAGTTTACACCAGGATGTAAATGTGTAATTCATTATTCTAGGATACGTTAAATTAAAACAAAAACTTGGTTATGATACTGAATGGATTTTGAGCTGGTGGAATTTCAAGGGGATGAGTGGCCAAGTAAAAACCACTGGGTTTAAGGGGTTCTTTTGGCATAAAGCACTCTTTTAATTGCTGGTGCCCAGCATCTTTGCCTAGCAGGAAACTCTGCCTTTTAATAAGGTTAAAGGATCCCAGTAACAAACTACCATTAATTATGCACCTAGTGTGTCTCCGGCTCTCTGCTGGCAGTATTACCTGCATGACCTAATTCAAGTCTTGTAACAACGCTGTCAGTAAAGGCTGATGGTCCTCATTTATAGATGATAATAGTAAGAGCTCTGTTGTTGTTGTTGTTGTTTGTCCTTGCACATATGCAAGTCTTTCTTTAAGAAAATATTTAGTGGCTCCAGCCTAGGTCTGTGTTTTCTGAACAATTCAACTGCATTCCATTTTTTGATTTTTGCCATATATGCATACCACATGTATGCTTAATTTCCCTCTTTAATTAACTGAGTTTTATTTTATTTTAAATGGAACTTTATGGTATTAAGAATTCTTGTTTTCGGAGTTCCCATTGTGGCTCAGTGGTTAACAAATCCAACTAGGAACCATGAGGTTGTGGGTTCGGTCCCTGGCCTTGCTCGGTGGGTTAAGGATCCGGCATTGCTGTGAGCTGTGGTGCAGGTTGCAGATGCAGCTCGGATCCCGCATTGCTGTGGCTGTGGTGTAGGCCAGCGGCTACAGCTCCAATTAAACCCCTAGCCTGGGAACCTCCATATGTCATGGATGTGGCCCTAGAAAAGGCAAAAAGACAAAAACAAACAAACAAAAAAAAGAGTTGTCATTTTGTTTAGCATTTACTATGTGTAAGGTAAGATATGAGCTTTTGTAAGACTGAAAAAATTGACAGAGGTTACGTACCTAGTAATAAGAACTAGAATTCAAACCCCCAAGCCCTATAACTTCAAAGTTGGTGCTTTTTTTTTTTTTTTTAACACTGCTTCCTCCTTTGCCCGCAATTCTGCCTTTAAAACTTTTTCTTCTGGGCAGAGAGGCTACTGGGGATATCCTGTATTTACCTTCCCAGCCCGCTTTTAATCAGATCGTTTAGTACAGGGAGTTCTTTTGTGGTGCAGGGGGTTAAGGACCGGCGTTGTTGCTGCCGTGACTTAGGTCATGGTGTAGCACAGGTTCCGTCCCCAGCCCAGGAACTTCCATATGCTGCAGGCATGGCCAAAAATATCACTTGGTACAAATTTTTAAAAATAACATTGACTAATATATTTTATACATTCTGTAATATCTTCACATGTAGTAAAATATTCCCTGTATTGAAGTGATTATATATTAAGAAACAATGAAAGTATACACAGATGGTATATTCTGAGTTTGGAAGGAAAAATGCATCATTAGGTATAATCTGGAAGAATATTTACCAAGATATTCAGTGGTTATAACCCTATAACAGAATTAAAGTTTGGAAGTGAATAGCTTTTGATGATGACGATGATGGTGGTGGTGATCACCTCTCCTGTGCTTGTTCTGATAAATGTAATTGACTATGCTACCATTTTGGGGGGAAATTTTTTCCTCCCATGGTGGTTTGGATGGGACCTCCACTCTAAGCTCACTGCCGCACTGCTCCTAAGAAATGGACACATGACCAAGCCCGGACCAAACCGTGTCCTGTGTGACTGGTCTGTGTGAGGGACAAACTCAAGTGCAGGTTGATGCTAATGCCCCGTTGGCATTGCTTTGTCCCGTCTCACGGTGGACTTGCGTTTGTGCTGGGCAGTTTCGGGCATAATGACAGCTTCCCACCTCAGGCACCCAGGTCCTTCTGTTTTCCTTTGGGAGACTTTTTCTCAGCACTCAGCCCAAGTACGGAGTGCCCACAAGTGCTGTGATTAAGCCCCTCGGAGACAGTCCTCAGTCAGTTAGGGATGGGAGTCTGTGGACAAATCGCCTCCTAGCTCCCCTATCTCCTGGTAGGAGAATTCTGACCTGCATTCCACATGGTCCCTCAAGGGGACCCAGCAGGCTTGAACTCCACTTGCCCACAGTGGTCACTCACTCACTAATACTCTTTTGACTTTTCTCCTCTCTGTCAAACTATCCTTGCTACCTCACCTACGCTTCCTGGGACCACCCCCCTCCCGAATAATCTACCTGCATCAAAGACTTTGTCTCATGGTCTGGCCTGTTAGAGTCCTTTCCCCAAACGTCCCAAACTGAGGTAGAGATGTAAGCCATCTCTTTCCCCTTGGATGATAATCCATGAGCATAGAACTCAGAATTCTGGTAGCACAACTTCTACATGAGAGTCTGAAAACCAACAGATGGACCAGCAGAGTCCAAGTCTCAGAGAGGGGGTCCTGATGCAATGGGCAGTCTGGATCTGGCCCACCTTGAGGTCGGCTCCATTTTGACCTTGACTTAGCCATCACTCGGTACCTAGAGCCTCACCTAGTTTTGAGTTGGGTTTCTGTCCTCTGCAAGCAAAAGAGTCCTGGGGGGAGGTGTTTATTTTCTTCTTTTTTGCTTATACTTTTCTATAATGTAATTTTAAAATCCCAACATTTCAATGCCCCAAAAAAGAATAAATTTCTAAAGGAAAAAAATTGAAAATGTCATTGACCATGTCACCTAAATAGCCCATGTGGGGGCACAGTCCACCTTTTTCTCTTAGTATCAGTGAAACCAGGCCTTTGTGAAACAATGGGATCATTGAACCATGAGTCTTCATAGGCAATCACCCTTCCCAAATGCTCCCACAGTGGTGAATGACAGAGGGTGTTTCCTTTGTCAGCTCCACCAATCACCCTGACTCTTAGAATGGGTTGGATGCTGCTTCTCATTTGGTCCAAAAGCTGTGCCCAAGTTAATGACTTGGAAAAACATGTCATCATCCGTGTAATCTGCAGAAACCAGAGAGAGCCCTGAATCAGGCATTTGCACTGCAGAGAAAGCAGTCACAAATCCCACACGTTTTAACAATGTTTGTATTATTTCTCACAACTATTTAGTAAAATCCTGTGTAAACAGATGGGCGTATTTGTTTGGTCCTAATAGTTATGAAATTTGGATATGCACATACTGAAATTACAAATATTTGCATTTGCCAAGTAATAGTCTCCATTAAAAAAAATTCTTTATGCTAACGAGAAAGCTGGTTTAGTCTTTATGGAAACATACTAGGGCTTTTTGTTCCCGTGGTTTTTATATCCAGAGGCATTCACAGATTGCTGGGTACCACTGGGAAGAGGAGTGGAAATGAACCACAGGGCACTGTCACCCTCTTCTCAGAGCCTGGTTACATCTTCATGCTCAGCTCCATGTCTGTGTCTCGAGGCAAACATCAAACTAAACACAACTGGTCCAAATAAGATAGTTCCAGTTTTCAAAAACGTGCAATTTCTTTAAACTGTAATTCCATGTTTAGGAATCTACACTAAGATCCAAATTAGAAATGTGAGCAAAAATATATAGAGATAGGTATGTAATGCTGAAGTATTTGTAATAAATGTTGGAAACAGTTCAAATGTACAATGATTATTACATTGTGATATATTCATACCATGAAAATCTGTGCGTCATTTAAAATGATAATGTAGATTCCATGGCACTGGGCAATATATCAACAATATAAGTGAAAAAAGGCAGATTACAAAAGGCCGTGAATGGCATGATCTCAGTTTTATCAAAACAAAAGCTACATCTTTATACACATGAAACTCTAAAAGGGCTCACCAAAATATTAATAGGATATATTTTGGGGTATTGGAAATGTGTATTTTTTATTCTTTTTTGGACTTTTCCATGTTTTCTTTAATGTATTTTATCTTTATAATTAGCTAAACAAAAATGAAAAAGGATAAAAAGGCAAAATACGGTTTAGAGAATGTGTTAAGGTGTCATAAGAAATCAAGGTTATTCTATTATTTTTAAGTCGCTCATTCAAAGACACTAAGGGCCTGGAGTTGCCGTCATGCATCAGTGAACACAAATCTGACTCATCCATGAGGACGCAGGTTCCATATCCAGCCTTGCTCAGTGGGTTAAGGATCCAGCATTGCTGTGGCTGTGGTGTAGGCCAGCAGCTGCAGCTCCAATTCTACCCCTAGCCTGAAAACTTCCATATGCCGCAGGTTCAGCCCTAAAAAGACACACACACAAACAAACAAAAACAAAAACAGAAATACTAAGGGCCTACTGTATGTCAGTACAAGTAGAAATACAGAGGCTTTAGAAAATGAAGCTTGGAGTTCCCACTGTAGCCCAGCAAGTTAAGGATCTGATATTGTCTGTGTGGCAGCTCAGGTCACTGCTGACATGTGAGTTCAGTCCCTGGACCAGCACAGTTAAGGATCCAGCATTTCTGAAGCTATGGCATAGGTCACAGCTGTGGCTCAGATTTGATCCCTGGCCCAGAAACTTCCATATGCTGTGGGTACAGCCAGAAAAAAAAAAATTAAATTTTTTTGCCTTTGGAGGCTTCACAATTTTTACCTTATTTTACTTAATTTTTAATTTTAATTTTTTTTTTTTTGGCCAGGCTTGCAGTTCCAGGGGCCAGGGATCAAACCCTCACCACAACAGTGACAATGCCAGATCCTTAACCAGCTGAGCCACCAGGGGACTCCTGGAGGCTTCACAATTTAGAACAGCATTGTCCAATAGAATGTTCTGGAATGATGGAAATGTTCAATGCAAGTGGGTATTGGACACTAAAAATGTAGTTAATATGGCTGAGGATGGAATTTTACATTTAATTTTAATTAATTTAAATGTACGTTGCTACACATGCCTAGTGGCCTCATAGAAGAACAGACACATGTGAAAGTAATTATAATACACTAGCGTTAGAGAAGCACAGAGAATGGAGATGTTAACTCTGTTCATAAAAAGCCTCCGAGAGAAGATACATTTGGGGCAATGAGTCTAAAGGTGTCATTAGGAATTCACTTTGGAGGGAAGAGAATTTCAGGCAAAGGATATTGCAGATGCCAAGGCACAGAGTCATGACTTTGTCTGGCACATTTAAGAAAGAGGAGTTCCCGCTGTGGCTCAGCGGTAACAAAACTGACTAGTATCCATGAGGACTCAGGTTTGATCCCTGGCCTTGCTCATTGGATTAAAGGATCCATTGTTGCCTTGAGCTGTAGCGTAGGTCACAGACGTGGCTCAGACCTGGCGTTGCTGTGGCTGTGCAGTAGGCTGGCAGATGCAGCTCTGATTCGACCCCTAGCCTGGGAACTTCCATATGCTGCCGTTGTGGCCCTAAAAAATAAAAAAATAGAAAGCAAAAAACAAAACAAAAAAGGATGCCAGAAAAAGCTTATGTCTCATCAAGAAGGACGGAGAGGATAAAATTTGGCCAACAAACCCAGTGATATTAAGATCTAGAGGAAGGAATCATTTTGTTACATCTCTAGAGAACAGTGTCAATCAAATCTACTAAAACCCACTATCTCAAGGTAGGAAGAGCTGTTATTCTGTGCCAACCACTATACTAGGTGCTTTCTATACTTTATCTCATTTAATCAGTACAGAAACCCCATCTGACTAAAAAGGAAAGCAAGGCTCAGAGGATAAGTGACTGCCCAAGAACACACAGCTAGTAAGTGACAGAACTTAGATTCAACCTCTTGACCCCTGTCTAGTTCTAAAGCACTATTTGGAGTTCCCTTCGTGGCTCAGCAGTTAATGAACCCAGCTAGTATCCATGAGGATGCGAGTTTGATCCCTGGCCTCGCTCAGTGGGTTAAGGATCTGGCGTTGCCATGAGCTATGGTGTAGGTCATAGATGCAGCAACTACAGCTCTGACTGGACTCCTAGCCTGGGAACTTCCATATGCCATGGGTGCGGCCCTAAAAAAAAAAAAAGATACACACAAAAAATAAAGCCCTATTTTCACTATTTCATGTTACCCCAACCCAGGAATATGTTTAGCTAGAACACTGAAACACTCTGAAATGGAATGCCAATGCTAAGAGATTATTTTTAAAGATATCATGGATCATTTCTAACCTCCACTAGTGACATTCCAGGGACAACTACCACCATGATTAATGAACTCTGGGTTGTCTGTCAAAGACAGAGATAGCAGACTCTTCCAGGCCGTTGTTTGATATGACCTCATGCCATACTGAATGCTGCAGATTACTAGAACTAACAGTACCAAGTCTGGTGCCAATGCCCATGGCCCCACTGGGCCCAGTTTACAAGGGCGCTGACCAAATAGCAGAATCAGAAGAAACCTATGATTTTGTCACATGGTTGGTGCCCTTTTAAATTGGACCTGGTGACAGTATTTCCTAGAGATGTAACAAAATCCAGAAACCTATCTACCCACTGGTATAAAAGATCTTGAATTTTCAAGGTCCCGCTTGCTGGGCCATTGTATTCACTACAGTGTCTTTCTGTACCTTGCTCAGACTTGCCTCAACAGCCTTGAGTTAACTCCATCAACTGCCTAAACAGTAAAGCTTTCCCAACATCTGTTCTGCTCTACTTGTGGGGACTCCTGCTAGGTTTGCATGGCATTGAACTCAAAGTCCCCTCCCCCATCACTAACTAGGATAGTAACAGAAGGGCCAGGGGTAATGACATTCAAGAAAAACCATAGAGATTCTTCTTTATTAACACTATAGAAATTCTCTTGTACCCCACGTATTAGAAATCTTCTTCTTCTAATAATGAATATATTTGGAAACTGACCTGTCTTTCAAGGTTGCTTTCCCCATCTTTGGCTTTGGGAACTCTGAGCAGAAGGATAAACACAGAAGACTTAAACTTGGAAAGAGATTACTAAATCGTTACAGCAAGCACATGCAATCATTAAGGCAGAGCTACCAAAAGAATGATAAGAAAAGGGGGCAAAGGAAAGCGGTGAATATGTTGCTTACCAGAAAAGTATCAATGTTGTCATTATGGAAAAAGTAGAAATCAGAAAATGTTGGTTCGGTGTCATTTCAGTTTAAATTATTTTATAGTTTAATGGACTTTGCAAGGATGGGGAGGGGGGGCGAACATCATCATATTTTCCAAAATGATGCCCTCTAAAGGTTTTGATTGTGCCCTGGTTCCAGCCCAGCAAAGCTAACAGACAGAAACAGCAGGACTTTAGGAAGGAGGATTAGCCACATATCGGTAGCTCGGATCCTTAATTAACTGAATTCATTTTTCTGAGTTCTACTCCTCAGAGAAAGACAGTCAAATAGATGTAGGCTTAATACTCCCTAATGAAAGTAGCCTGTTGGGTGAATATCCTCATTAATTAAAGCAGTAGCTTCTGGTTCTGATTTTTTTTCTTTAAAAAAATTGTTTATACACATTTCACATAAGTTTATACACATGATAATTACAACCATTTTTTTTAAAGTCCAGTCTTTTCCTTCGCTTTTCTTTTTTACACTTGCCTCTTGCCTTTTCTCCTCTCTCTACTCACATCAATGTCCACACTCCTCTCCAGCAGTAATCCTAAGTGTGTGTGTATTTCCACATTTTACTAGAAAATACACACACACACACACACACACACACACACGAAGAACATTATTCATACTTTAGTGCATGTGCTGTTCTCATTCAGCACCAAGCCAACTATATGGCTCTAAACCATTCTTTTTAAGGCTGCAAAAATCATTTCATGCTTTAGACATGCTATTGATCTAATGTGGATATCCCCACCCCCAGGCTTCATTTATCAACTATGCTATAATAAATATTCTTGCATTGTGCTATTGTTTCTTTGGGATAGACTTCTAAAAGTGGGGCTGCTTAATCAAAAAATAGTGTGGTTGCTCTTTTTTTTTTTTTTTTTTTCTCTTTTTAAAGAAGAGATGATGATGCTAGACTTTGTCTTGCAGATGACCTTGATCACTCATTTCTCCTTCCTGGACCTCTGTTTTGTCACTGGTAAAGCATGTGTGTAGGACTATAGATGACCTTGAATGTCCTTTGCCGCTTGTTTTAAACTTCTCTGCTTCTGCGCCTGCGCCCACTGCCCTGGGTTTTGCTGCAGTGAAGGGAAAATCATC
>PVHT021183666.1:26246158-26349615 GCA_004024745.2 Catagonus wagneri | reverse complement strand
GATGATGATGCTAGACTTTGTCTTGCAGATGACCTTGATCACTCATTTCTCCTTCCTGGACCTCTGTTTTGTCACTGGTAAAGCATGTGTGTAGGACTATAGATGACCTTGAATGTCCTTTGCCGCTTGTTTTAAACTTCTCTGCTTCTGCGCCTGCGCCCACTGCCCTGGGTTTTGCTGCAGTGAAGGGAAAATCATCACTACTGCTGACTCAGGAACAAGCGTCCTGCTTGTCTCAGTCTAGGGATTTTAAACCTATATTTCGCATGCAGACTAGTTACTTAGCTGAATAACTGATGCCCAAGTGCAGACTCTTCTGAACTGCTATGGTGAAGGAAGCTTGCCCTGATTAGTTCGTGTCTCCTTGATGCCTGTGATCCAAATGAGAGCTGGACAGTGAAGCTGATTATAGAGCTCTAAGGTTCTGCAGTGTATGTTAAGATATACCTTGATCTAAACAGGACATGCTCAGAGCAGCCTTTGTGTTTGTGTACCTTTTCAGGATGCTCCCACTTTTCTTTTAATGAAGATAAATTCTTGATTATTGCCTGGCCAAACCCCTGAATGAGAAGTGAAAATGTTGCACAATGATTATCTACTTTGCCAGGCTTCCTATTCTGTGCATGTCTACCCAAGTAAGTCTCCTGGACCAAGGAGAAAGAACTCTTTTATTTGCCAAATCTGAAGGGCTTCAAACAGATAATTCTTGCAGTCTGAATAGTAACAGTCGCTTATTGAAAGCATACCAGGCAGCCGGCCTCAGTCTAGGTACTTCACACACATGCTTTGATATAGTCCAGCAACAACCGTATTCTTGTTATCCTCATTTTACAGAGAATCCCCCCCCCCACAAGGTCACAGAGCAAGGAGATGGTGTAGTCTTGTCTGCAGTGCCCACATTCTTAACACAGAACAGCACTGCAGTGGAAGCAAACAGGGGTAGACAAGTGGGACAAAAATACTGCATAGCTTCTTGCTTACCTTGGCAATGTCAACTGAATCCCACACTGAGCCCTCTCAGCCATCATCTATAGAATGTTTAGGTGTTTACCGCTCCCATATCAAAATCAGCTCAACACAGACACAGACTCTGCGGACCAGAGTCAACAGAGATGGGCTCAAATTCTGGTTCCACCCACTGACCTTAGGCAAGTTTCGTCCCCTATCAAATTGGTGGACAGCTGTTTCTCACCTGCTGCCCTGAAGACAGCAGAGGAAGCTGGCACCGCAAGCGCCAGGCTAACATCAGAACCTGGGCTTGTAAAACAGTTTCCTCTCCCTCTTCTTGCCTTTCTGCAGAGGAGAGCCGCATCTTGAATGCAAAGGCTGCCTCCGGCCTAGGTTCCAGTTTGCTCCCCCCCCCCCCCGTGTCTTGGCACAAAAACTGGTGTCAGGGCTGCCACGGAAGGTCTCTTTTTTAGTAGACTGCCTTCCCCTCTCCTCCTCGTTCCGCAAGGTGTACACTGGTTTTCAAAAACAGCTATTTATTTGCTTAAATGCGGGGTGGGGGGGGGAGCAGCGTGATCGAGGGCAAAATCAATTACTATTTTTCATCTTTGACAAAGTAATTAAGGCCATAGTGACTGGCTAATTCCAACCGAATGGCTGCGCCGTGATGGATGCGGATTTACGGCCCGCTTGGCGACGGTGCTCAGAGCGCGATTATCACTCTAAACAGGCGGCTGCGGAGGGCGGGGGTGGGAGCCCTTGTGGCGGGACGTGAGCTTTTTCTTTTTCTTTTTTTTTAGTACTGCGGCCGGTTCCTCGGCGCTTCTCAAACGCTGACGCACCCCGGAGCGCATGACCCGCTGCCCCGGGCTTCCCGCTCTCTCCTGCCTTCGCACCCCTACCCGGCCGCCACTCGACACCGACAGCCGCGTTGGCTGCGGAGCGACCCCTCTAGGCTTGCCCTCCCGTCACCCTCCGTCCCCTCTCCGCGCGGCCCCTCCTCTGTAGAATCCTGCGGCTGGAAGCGGCAGGAGGCGGGAAGCCAAAGCAGCGCCTTTGCCAACCCCGCCCCGCAGGCTGCGCGTCAGCCGCTTCCGAAGGACCTGACGCGCCTCGTGCCCCACGCGGACACCTTGTGCGCACTTGGCCTGGGAGGGTCTGCCGGCGAAACGTCAGGTCCGGGGGCTGGGCCGGGACCTGGGGCGGCTAGGGCAGCAGTACTCCGCCTCCGCGCACTTCTCCTCCCTCCCCCCCGGGCCAGGACGTCAGTGCGCCCCCGAGTGTGGGTGTGCTGGCTGGACGCTCGGGACTTGGCGGGGGCGGCCCAAATGCAAACTGAGAAAACTGGCCAGAGACTTTCCGGAGTCGTGACTCTCTCTTGGAAGTCCGTGCAGGGCCCGCAGAGGGAAGCGTCCTCTGACCTAGGGGCCCGCGATGTAGCACCGAAGTCTGGAGGTGCCGGGCCTGCCCTTTACAGTTCTCCTGTCCCGGTTTGGCTCCTTGGAAACTGGGGATTGTTTCCGAAGGCGCACCGGGCAGAACCCCACGGCTTTCCCTGTGGCTCCCAGAGTTCAGGGTGTTTCTGAAGGCTCTTCAGGGCCAAAGCGAGCGCCCCGGTGGGATTTCTGGCCCCGCTTGATCTCCTGACCCTTCCCTAGCAGGAGCCCACCGCAGTCCCACCCCGTCTCCTTTACCCGACTCCCACCCCCAGCCTCGCTGGGCCAGGCCCTGAGCTGGCCTCCTGGGAGAGTACAACTGCCCCAGACAGCTGGTGCCAGGGGTTGGGAGAGTCTTCAGGGTTCGAAAGCAACTTTCTGAGCCTCAGTTTCTAAAGCTGTCAAACCAGGAGTTTCTCAAAGGTTGTTCTTAAGGCTAGATTTATGGAAAGCCCTTGCACAATACTACAATACTGAGAGCTTAATAAGTGCTAATCAAAAGTACAATAAAAAGGGGCCTGAAGCCCTCAAGGAAGCTCGCAAGAAAGGTCCCTTCAGGAAACCTGCCCTCTTTCCATTATCATGCAGACTGTGGGTCCCCAGCCGGCAGCCCTTGGAGGGACCAGGCGGCAGCGCCACTGAGTGCGCTCGGGCGGCTCGGGGAGAGACAGGAGGAGCCCAAAGTAGTGCCCTGGGCGCCCACTGCAATCTGCTGGCGCAGCCTCGCCTGCGGCCGCGGCATTGTCTTCCCGCCGCGTAGGGACGGCCCAGTCAAGTGCAACGGCGCCGACCCCGAGGCAGTGGACCCGGGTGCGGGCAGCGGGGAAGGAAAGTGCCTTCCAGGCTCCCCATTCCCGGGGCCTGGAATTCCCCGAACCAGCCCGGCCAGAAAGGAGAGAAGGGAAGCTTTTGTTACCAGTCCCCTGCTAGTCTCCAAACTACACCTTCTGTGTACAAGTGTTTTTTCTCCTTCCTATGATGATAGCCGTTGTTTTGTACCAACAGAAAGGCCATCTTTTTATTGCCATGGCCACCCCATCCCAGCCACAGTCCATCTTTGTATTGCCATGGCCACCACTATCCCAGCCACAGTCCATCTTTTTATTGCCAGGGCCACCCCTATCCCAGCCACGGTCCATCTTTTTATTGCCACGGCCACCCCTATCCCAGCCACAGTCCTCTGGTGGCATCCCACAGGGCCAGCCCTGTCGCCAGGTTGTAGCCTACGAGGATTTTGGAGGGTCCGTAAAACTATGGGCATCCAAGACATTTTTGGCTGTGGTGAATTTCTGTTTAGAGGGCTAGGAAAAAAGAACAGGTTTCCTTTGACTTTGAAAGCGACCTAAGAACCAAATCCATGTTGGAAATCATTGCCTTATATTTCTCTATAACGTCTTCAGAGGAGCTTTTAAAAAATGCCATGAGAGTAGTCTCAGTTTCATTCAGGAATTTCTCTTAATTATGTTAGTGGGTGTAAAATAGAAATGCAAACTCTAGATCTTGATTTTAAAGTGAAAACCCAAGATTTCTCTCACACTGGTTGACTGAGAGAGTAGGGCTGTGAGAATCTGAGGTTTGCATGCGTGCAAGGTGGGTACAGCCTTATAATCACAGGACCCATGTGCAGAGCCATTGCAGAACGTGGCACTTTGTGCAGACCCTCCATTGTTTTCAGGATAATATTGCGGAACCTGATGTCTGGAGAGGCGGCAATGGGATCGAGCCGAAAAGAAAGTCGGAAACATGACAGTGATTTAATTCCTTACCCCTCGCCCACCTGAGCAGCCCAATCCGCTCTGCTGGTGGCTGCGTCTGTCTGGGCTTGGGTGCAGTGGGACGTGTCCCTCCCATGTTTCCTCTAATTAGGGGGAGGCAAACTTCTGCCATCCTCTCCCGCGGCTTCGGTGTAGTAATCAGACCCACATGAGTCACACCGAACACGCAGCCCCCTCCCGCCAGAGTGACAACCGGCCAGCATACTCTCGGCTGTTGTCCCTTTAAAACTCGAAACCAAGGGGGTAATGATTTATCAGACTTGTATTATCAAGAAAATGTCAAACGAAGGGCACCTTGCTTTGCACTGACGCAAACCTGGCCTTTCCCAAGGAGATATAGAAAGCGCCTCTCTTGCTGGAGCCAAACCTAGTCTTGTCAATAGCTGGTTTCACTCTCTACCCGCTCAATCTGTTGCCTGTTTCAGACATGGTGAGTGTTTGCTTTTGTTCTTTTAAGAGGAAAGGGGGCTGAGAAGGTAGGAAGGGAAGATTCGTTTTGGATGTTTCTTTTTTAAATGTTCCGTACATTCTGGAAGTCGAAGAGAGGACAATTCTCGAAACCGTAGGTACGTTGCATTTGTGAGCCTCACCTGGGGTTGGAAAGAATTTTCCGAGGCTGTGGGGTTGAGATAGGAGGTGCTCCTAACCGGGCTATTCCTGGAGCTGTCCTCGGTGCTGAAAAGCCAGACGCCGGTACTGAAGAGAGTCGCTGTGGGTCCTAGAGGCTATTAAGATAAGAATGCTGGCCAGAGCTGAGGTACTTAAATTTGGTGAAAATCAAGGGGTTCTCATCTGTGCACCGGTGAAAGCAGGTTAGATGAGAGACGTGTGGTTGAAGTGCAGGTAACATGATTGTTCTCATAATTGTGATTATTGGTACTAATATTTAGGAAACCCTGAAAGATGACACGAGGGGAAAAAGTGGATGACAAAACCACCACTGGCAGTTATTTTCATTTGAACTCCAGCTGGAAGAAAGCAGATGAAAATTAGTTGTGAGTTTTGGTTCCCAAGCAAGTGTAGGGGCTTGAAAGATATTAGATTGTTGTGAGTAGTTATTCTCGGGGAATGGGGAGGACCAAAAAGCTTCTCTCCCACGTTCTTTAAAATCTCTGGGCATCTGGAATGTAGATTGTATAGGATAAACTCGGTTACTATCTTGTGTTTGAAATCTGGTTTATGGTTGTTCTCCTGTGGTTGTTCTTACTGTTATTTTGGTCACTGTCCTTATCCCTGCCTTTGCTACCTGGAGGATAGGAGTGGGTTTTGGAGCTCTGGGATCCCCACATGGATTTGGCCTCAAACACTCCCAGGTGCCAGGGCATCGGCTTTTGTGGCCGCAGCTTGTCTATCGCTTATTTAAAAAAAAAAAAAAAAAAGGCAGAGTGCATTGTTGAATGACAAAGGAAATGGGGCGGAAAATTAAAGAATCTTTCTACAATGGTGATGGGGACGTGGGCACCCTACAGCCGTGATGTGAAATGCAAAGGGGGTGGGGAGCTCATGGCTGTAGGGCTATTTTCACTCCTCTCCTCTCTCCAAAAAACATTTCTGCATCTTTTCTTAGTTCACTCTCCATCGGGGAGGGGACTATTAGCTTCTTTATGTCATCTGGTCATCGAGGAGACAGATTGAGAAATACTGATTTGTTTTTCTTGGAAGAGAAGGGGAAAAAAAATTCCAGATTCCATTTGTTTGTCAGAAATCAGTGCCTGGATTTGAGTTGTGAACGTCGCTATAAGTAGATACAGGTATTTTTAAGAGTCTCGTGCTCAACCGACTGAATCTAGTCGGACCCCTGATACACGTATTTTTAAAGCTGCTGTGAATTTTTTTTTTTTTTTGCACGAACTTCACGCTGTGTTTGCAGGATTGCGGCGCTCCCCAGGAAATGAATAAACACCCAGCCAACAGTCTGGAGGCGGCGGTGGCGCCTGGCCACCACGATGGCCCGTGCGCGCCCAGGACGAGCCCGGAGCAGGAGTTTCCCGCGGCCGCCGCTGCGCCGCCGCCGCGTGTGCCCAGGTCCGCTTCCACCGGCGCCCAAACTTTCCATTCCCCTGACGCTAGAGGCTGCGAGTCCGAGCGGCCCGGAATGGGGGCTTGCAAACTCAGTAGCCCGCGGGCGCCGGCGGCCTCGGCGGCTCTGCGGGACTTGAGCGAGGCTCACAGCGCCCAGGCCGTCGCTCCTTCGGGGGTCGCCGGGCCCGGCAACGCGCTGCATTGTAAGATTCCGGCCCTGCGCGGCCCGGAGGCGGACGCGAATGTGAGTGTGGGCAAGGGCACCCTGGAGAGGAACAATACCCCGGCCGTGGGCTGGGTGAATATGAGCCAGAGCACCGTGGTGCTGGGCACGGATGGAATCACGTCCGTGCTCCCGGGCAGCGTGGCCACCGCTGCCGCCCAGGTAAGCGGGTCGCGCTCAAGCCGTAACACCTCCTGCTCCCCAGCCGCGCGAGAGGCGAGGCAGGCCGAGGCGGGTTGCACGTGTGCTGATGGGGAGACCGGTTGGCAGTGCCAGGTGATGGATGCGGGAGGCAGCTTTGGGGCTTCAGAAACTCGCACTGCGCTGGGGTCGCCAGTTTGGGGCACGAGGGCTTCAGCGACCCTGCCAGAGGGATAGGGACCTCGGAGCTGTCACTACCCGCCCCTTCCCAGCCTCAGGGGTAGCAGAAGTCCAGGTGCAGACTCCTTAAGCAGTTGAGGCATTCAGATTCTTACCTCTTTATGCAGACAGGACTCCCTTTCTTGCTAATGGCCGGATCTTTTTTTTTTTTTTTTTCCAAAAACAATTCTCAATTAAGAAAAAGAGAAGAAAATAACAGAGAAAATCCAGAGGCGGGGGATAATAATTTAAGTCCTATAGGCTTTGCACAGCGAATTACATTTATCACATGAAAACTCGTTTAATGAGAGATGGTTTACACAAGGCCACTACTGAAGTTTCAGCCTCAGAGACTGTCTTTCCCCTGGGCTCTTTCAAAATCTAGTACCTAATTTTGCGTGTGTACACTTTTCTTGAAGTATCTCTCTCAATTGTACAGGCTTTAGGCCCCACAAGCCTGGATTCACTCCCACATTTGATCGGGACAGCCCCAGGCGAGAAAAACCCACAAAGCAAATTCCAGTCCCCGGTTAGGGATGAAGTGGCTAGGGTTGGCCCCTCTCCCACGCGGGCTTTTGTCTTCTTCCACCTCCCTCCAGGCCGTCTCCCTCCTTCTCTGATTTCTCCTTCCCCCATTTCCGGTACTTCGGCTCTGCCTTTCCCGTTGCCTGCATCTCCGCTATCCCCTCTCCTCCCCTGGGCTCCGGGGCTAAGCCTGCGTGTCCAGGGCTGCACACTTGCCCCAGAACATCTGCCCACGTGAGATCTTGGGTTTTTACAGCTCTTCTAAGTTACTCTAGTGTCTGTACACACACACACATAGGCACTCACACTTGTCCGCACTCCTGCAAAGCAGGAACTTAGCTGTTTGAACAACTGGAAATGAACATGAACTTAAGCTTTCCTGCTGGCCTTTGCCTTTGGGGGGGGGGGTCCACCTCCAGAGCGGCTGGCTGTGTGCATTAACTGCCTGTGACCCTTGTGCCCAAATGTGTGAGCCCAGGTGGAGGCAGAAAAATTTGTTTCACTTGCCTTGCTTAACCTCCGCACTGCGGCAAAGGGAGCCGGAACTCCCACCCTTGCTAGCCCTGGAAGGCTGGGGGGAGGGGGAGGCCGGCGGTATGAGTGGGGGAGGAGTTTAGCCAGCAGGGTGTTCAAGAGGTATGAAGATGTTAAAGATGTGTGTAGCTCAAGCCCTGCATTTGCCTGTTTTCAGCTCTGCCCATCTTTCTGATTCTTGTCTTTCTGACACCCACCTCAGCCCTCCTCTCTCCCCAAGACATCCTTCCCATCTTGGCAGCTGCTTCTCTGTCCTCTGTGGAACAGTGTAGACACACCAGGTTGCTAGACGCGGAGGTGGAGGATGCCTGGGGAGGTGGAAGCCGTGCAGTGACTCGGTCCCGGGGAGCTTTGTGTGGTGCCCAGGGGGACTGAGCATTTCCCAAGTTTATTCAGAGCGGCTTCACCTGCAGCTTTTGCTGCGTAGCAGCGAGGCATTCCAGGGCCAGGGACTGCCCCGTGAAAGCATCTTAGTGTGAGCTTGGAGAAGTGAGTCCCAAAGATCCATAGACTGCTGGAGCTGGAGAGTGCCTCAGGGGACAGTGGTTCTGAGCCCCCGTTTACAGAGGGGGACAGAGAAGCTCAGAGAGAGCCAGTGGCTTGCCTGGGATTACCCAGCTGGGTAGCAGTAAAGTTTAGACCAGAACTCAAGGTTTCTGATGTCTGGGCTCTTCCTGTGTCTACTGTCTCAGTTCTCCCTCTTGTTTCACCCCCACATCTTCCTCCTTCCCATCTCCCTTGTCCTAGTGCTGAAAGGTGCCCCCCTTCAATTAACAGACCAGGCAGGTTCCGCTTGTGGGCTTTAGAGAGGAAGTGAGCCAGGAGCTCCGGCTGGCTTCAGGCCTTGCAGCTCTCTTTCTGGCCCTAGCACAGACTCCAGTAAAACAAAGGGCTGCGGAAGGGGAGTGTTGAGGAATTTAGGGGGAGGGGTTGGTTAGGGACCTGCTTGCTGGGGATTCCAGGCATGATATTGGGGGCCTGCTTGCCAGATGAACTCTTGATCACGGGTTGGGGATGGAGGGATCTGCTTGCAGTCAACTTACAGGTTCAAGGTTTGGGGAGAGCTGCCTGCTGGTGTGCCCTGACTGCAGGATTTGGGAAAGAGGGGTTCGGGCGTCTTTTTAAGATGGATCTGCAGATTGGAACTGGGAGCCTGCTTGCTGAAAGACTCTCAGTGCAGGGTTGAGGGGTCGGGGCCCTGCTTGTAGATGCATCCTCTCTTCAGAATTGGGGTCCTGCTTGCCAATGCATCCTCGGTTGGAAAGTGGGGGCCTGCTTGCTGGGAAGGAACCTCAGCAGAGGGGGAGGGGCGGAACGGGGCCTGCTTGCGGACCTACCGGGGCTGTTATCCGACAATGTGCTTTTCCGCCCCCAGGAGGACGAGCAAGGGGATGAGAATAAGGCCCGAGGGAACTGGTCCAGCAAACTGGACTTCATCCTGTCCATGGTGGGGTATGCAGTGGGGCTGGGCAATGTCTGGAGGTTTCCCTACCTGGCCTTCCAGAACGGGGGAGGTATGGCTTTTCCGCTCTTTCTGCTGGCACAGTGGGGCAGGGCGGGTACTTGCGGGCTGGGGAGGGGGTACCCTGGTTGGGGGCTGAGAGGGGAGGCTCAGAGCAGCCTCCTCACTCTCCAGCCTCATGCCCTCTAAGCATCTGTGTGAAGCCAGAGGGCAGAAGCTCCTGTAATTGGTTGCCACTAGATTCAGGAAATCTCTTATCTGGAGATGGAGCTCAGGGGAGAGGTGGGTCCCCAAGACACCCCGACTGGGAGGCTGTGTCCTGATTCAAGTGAACAATGGCACAGGGAAGTTCCAGCCCTAATTAATCCACGAGCGTGTCAGTACCCACAGCTCTGAATGACTTTAGAGCCAGAAGCTGGGCGGTCCTCGACACTGAATTAAAGACGTCTTAAGATGATAACCTGAAAATCCCAGCCCACCTTGGACACCTTGGAAATGGGGGTTTGGGGTCATGCAAAACACAGGACACAGGCAAACCAGGAAGTGGGAACACAGAGGGGCTGTGTGTGTGTGTTCCTGAAAATCTGTTAGAAGTACCCACACACATGTATCTTCTTAGGGCATATTTTGACTTTAGCAAAATCGTTTAGGAAAAACGGTTTTCGTTTCATTTGTCCACATTGGGTAGAAGGAAAACTGTTTCTAAAGAGAGGAGGATGCCAGTTAGGCACGTGCCAGCTGCTAGGTCTCAAGGATCCAGTGTACCTTTTCGGTACCCACGGAGGAGGGACCTGGCAGATTCAAGGTCCCTTTTGCTCTCCCGCCCTCCCCTAGTTGAGGCACCGGAGGGCACGTCTAACTGAGAAGTCAAGTCTCCTCTAGGCATAGGAATTTGCACCGAGGACTCCTCCTTACAGCTTCTCAGCTGGACCAAGGAGATCAGAAATGCGTCCCTCCCCGCATCGGTTTAGGCGGCTTGAGTTTGATTTTGGTCTCTGGGGTGCGCGGCAGGCACAGGGACGGGGACTGGTGCTACGTCACATGACGATGAAAACGGAAAAATGTGTTAATACCCTCCCCCTAATTCCAAATTAGGTCACGCTGACAAGTATTTATGAGGCGCACAGAGCATTTGCAATCAGGGGCGCCCTAGAAATAGAAGAAGGCAGGCTGGCCACGCATGCACGTAGGCACACACGTGCGGGTGCCCCAGCTGTTTCCGCCTGGTTTTCTGCAGGGGATCTCAAGGTCAGGGTGCAGACAGCAGGCCAGAGGTGCTGTGATAAGGCTTCCAGCGCCAGGAAGAGAGCCAGACACCCAGGATGCGGTGGGAGGGAATTCCAGCCTAGGGAGCCGGCGGATTCGCAGCCCCACTGCTCCAAGTTTAGGGAGGGGTGGGGGGAGCCGCCTCTCCCGCACTGCGGCTGGGACACAGCGGCTCCAGGCCCTCCCTGCATGCAGGTGGAGAGCTTGCTTTCTCCCTCCCAGGAGCAAAAAAGGAAGGCTCTCACCGTCCACCTCTTTCACCATTAGCTCTTTCAGGAGAGTAGAGGGCAAGCGCCCAGGTTTGACTCCCCAGCAACTCGTAGCCTTCCTCGGGGAGAGGCCCAGGCAGGAAAGGCCCTTCCAGCAGAAGGAATGGGCAAAAGAAAGACCTGCTTCCCTTCTGTGGGGTCCAGTGTTCTGGGCTCTGGCATCTTGAATCCGGAACTGGTTCTGACTCTGCAACAGCACTTTCCAGTCCAAACCTTTTCAAAGATCATGGCTATTCCCCCAAGCCCCTCCCAAACTAGCTCAAAGAATCCTTAACCATAAAGAACCTCAGAGAACTCTCAGCAAGACTGTGGGTGCCTGACAGCTACTGTTGCCCTAGACTGGGGGTTCTGGGAGATAGATGAAGGATCAGTAACATCAGGGGCCCATGGTCTCGATAAGACACCCCCGTAAGTATTGTCAAGTGCTCAGCACCTGGGGAGTCGTACTGTGGGAAGACAGAGAAGGGAGACTTCCTGGAGGAGGAAGCATTTAAGTTGACCTTGAAGGATGGAAGGGACTTCTAATGTGGGGCAGGAAGCTGAGATGTGTGCGATGGCTATGGAAGTGGGGAAAGTGATGTCCCGGCCAGCTGTCTGGCAGCACAGGCCCAACCCCGGTTGGCAGGTGTGCAGGTAACTCAAACCTAGGGCTCCTGGAATCTAGCTTAGCAGATTATAGGTCCTTGGAGGGCTGAGGGGCCAATGAGATTTCACCACATCTGGCTCCAGCGGTGACTCAGAGGTATGGATTTGTTAAACCCTGGAAGGGCTTGATTCAGGGACCTCGAAGTCCTAGAGTAAGACAAAGAAAAAAAAAAAGGAAAGAATAAAGCCCGACCAGCACACATCCCCTAGTGGCCCGTCCAGTGGGAACTGAAAAAAGGAGGCGTGGGCAGGATGCCCTTGCACTTGGTGGAGGAGGGCTCATAAATGGCCCCGGGCGCCCGCGGTTGAGCTGGAATACCGCCGCTCCCCGGAGAAGGAGAGGAAGGGGTGAAGGTGGGTCGAGCTGGCTGGGCTCGGGGGCTCTCACCTCCCACTCTCTCTTTCCAAGGTGCTTTCCTCATCCCCTACCTGATGATGCTGGCTCTGGCGGGGTTGCCCATCTTCTTCCTAGAGGTGTCCCTGGGCCAGTTTGCCAGCCAGGGGCCCGTGTCTGTGTGGAAGGCCATCCCAGCCCTGCAAGGTGAGCCCCTCCCAGCTTCCTCAGCCCTACCCTGCCCTCTCCCGGCTGGCACGGCGTGGGTGGCCCCAGGGAGGGAGACCTGCTTTGGTGATCGGAGCTCACCCTTTCCTTCTTGATTCGATCAATTCCACCTCTGGGACCCTCTGAAAAAAATGGCCCAAGATCAGCTCTGGCCTCATTCCGCTCCTGGCAGAATGCCTGAGTGTCACCGCAGACACAGAGTCCCGCTCCATCATCAGTGTATCCGTCCAGAAGAGGGGGCTGAGCCCTCGGTCCCCACCCGGTGCCCAACCGTAAGGATTCCGTGAGATCTGGAGGAAATGAAACGCTGGCATTTCTGCTCCCACAGGCTGTGGCATCGCCATGCTCATCGCCTCCGTCTTGATAGCCGTGTACTACAACGTGATTATCTGCTACACGCTCTTCTACCTGTTTGCCTCCTTTGTGTCTGTGCTGCCCTGGGGCTCTTGCAACAACCCTTGGAACACGCCGGAATGCAAGGATAAAACCAAACTTTTATTGGGTAAGTTTAGATATACCCCCGCCAGGGGAACGATTCATTCGTTCACTGAGTGAAGATGGATGGAGCACACTTAGCAGGTTTGCCAGGTCCCACGCTGGGGCCTGGGGACACGGACCTGAAAACCAACATCAAAAATACTGAATTGTAATATTTAAGGAACTCAGGGCCCAGAGGAGGGGTAGTCAAATTCTTGTTTGCTCACGAACAGCTGGAGTGTTTGTTAAAAATGTAGAGTTACAAGTCCGCCAAAGAGTCTGATTTACTAGACTTGGGTGGGGTCGGGAAACCTGCGTTTTGGCGAGGTCCCCAGGAGTCGGTACAGTTTGTAAAGCAGTAAGGTCTAGGGTCTAAGAGAGTGATGCATGCGCTCCTGGGTCCACAGGCCACAAAATGCAGCCTAGGGGAGTTCCTGTCGTGACTCAGTGGTTAATGAGCCCGGTTAGTATCCATGAGGATGCAGGTTCGATCCCTGGCCTCGCTCAGTGGGTTAAGGATCTGGTGTTGCCATGAACTGTGGTGTAGGTCACGACGTATCTCAGATCCCAGGTTGCTGTGGCTGTGGCATCAGCTGGCAGCTGTAGCTCTGATTCAGCCCCTAGCCTGGGAACCTCCATATGCCACGGGTGCAGCCCTAAAAAGACTGAAGAAAAAAAAAATGCAGCCCAGTGCTTGAGGTACACATGAGAGCAGATGCTTACATTGAGGACCTCTGTAGCAATGTTCATAATGCGGTACGTGGAAGAGGGGAAGGCTGCCCGGGACAGCAGGGAGTGTGCCTGGGGGAAGACCCACTCGGACCTGAAACCCCTGGGACTTGAGAGCTTGGCGGAAGCTGTCAGATGGTCAGGCCCAGTGCAGAGTGGCTGGAAAGCTCCTGGTCTGTAAGGCGTTCTTGCCCCTGATGGTCCATGTGCTTGGGTCAGGTGACTTCTCTCCAGATCTCGGTTTTCCTCATTTGAACAATAGATATATTAACAACGTTCTTCATTGCCTTACCTCGCGGGATGGCTGTCAGGCAGAAAGAAACGGAGGATGTGGTACTGGCTGGAAAAGCATACAGTTACGAGGTGCTGGCATTACTTGCCTCGGAAGGCGCTGCTCTGTGTTGCTGTTGTTGCTAGCAATGCAATTTTTCTCTTTTCTTTTCCTTGGCTGCACCCGCAGCATGCGGAAGTTCCCGGGCCAGGGGCCGAACCCAGGCCACAGCAGTGACAATCTGAATCTTTAACCACTAGGCCACCGGGGAACTCTGCCCCGGCTGTTCTCATGAGCACCAATAAGCAGGTAGCTTCTTCTTTCCCCAGCAGATCTGTTACTCCCTTGAGGCCAGATCTGGCTGAAGTCAGAATCCTGTGAAATTTCCGTGACCGGCTCTTAGCATGGGTCCCCGAAACCACCTCTTTTGCCCCAACAGCTGGCAGGCTGCCGCACTGGGACGTTACTTAGTGCCTTGAGCGTGTAAGAGAGAAAGAGGATCTTTCTGGGCTCCCACACCCCAGAGAGGTGTGCATTGCTAAGGGGAGCAATTCACACTGGAGGATTTTTCACACGCACTTGCGTGTATGCACACACCACGTCCAGCCTCCAGCCGGACCGGCTTTGTATGAGGCTGCCGGGGAGCTAGATCTGGAGACACGTGCCCATCAAATTCAAACCCCGGGCACCCGAAGCGCTTGGGATTGGGGGGATAGGGATTTGTGGGGGCTCCCTGTGTGTGGCCCACTAGCAGAATGACCAAGGATAAGTGTGCCTAAACTCTCTGGGCCTCAGTGCCCTCACCTTTACCGTCTCCATGTGGATGGATTCTTAGCTCAGAACAGCAGTTCCCAGCCCAAGCTGCAGATTCACAACCAATGATCAGCAGCTGCTGGAAGAGATTTTTCGAACACGTTGCCATTTTGGCAAAGTGCATTTTCCAGGAGGTGAGGTCTGGAGTGGAGAAAAATCTCAAGGTCATTCCAGAGCCCTGCCTGCCCTTTCCAGACTGTGCCTGGGAGGGAAGGCACTTTCTAGGGCAGTTGCCTGATTCAGCCTCCCGGGAGGCTTCCCTGGGCGTGTCCTCGGGGACCATGTGGGCCATGGCGAGTGGTGTCCTGCAGCTGCCCCCCCAGCAGGAACAGCGGTTCAGAAACACCGTTCTCCTCGGCTCATGATATCCACTAATATTTGTGCAACACTTTAAGGCTTAATAATAATAACTAGCATCATTTGCTGCCCACCAGGCATCACGGTACACCCTTTCCCTCATGTTACCAATATCAAGATGGACAGCAAGCCAACATATGGGTTCAATGACTATTTCCATTTTGCAGGTGAAAAGTCTGGAGCTCAAGGTTGTAAAGCCAGCTCTGTGGTAGACCTGGGGCTTGACCCCGTTTGCCTGCCACGGCCCGTGGTCCTAACCACCATCTTAAATGCTCCCCAGTCTTTGAAGCAGCTTCGTAAATGATGTCTCTGCTGTTCCTAATAAGAGCCCAGTGCCTCCCAAGGGGCAGGTGACGTGATCGCGGTTTGGCAGGTGGCCGGGCGGACTCTAAGCCTCAGAGGGTATCAGGCCAAATGTCAGGGCAGGGCCTGTACTAGGACGTGGGTCTCACGACCCCGACTCTGCTTATCCAGGGTTTCTGTTCCATCAGTCCCGACAGTGTGACACCCAGGGGTTCCCTAACCGATGTTTGTAGCTGAGATTCTCCGGGGTTGAAGGAAAGCTTGTTTGGACAGTAGTTTGCCTTAGTAAATCCCTTCTGGGGAATCTATCTTTAGAGGAGAGTCAGGGACACAGGTGAGGGCGCTAGGAGGAAATTGTTCATTGCAGCCACGTTTACAAACTAGGAAAAGACTGGAAACGTGTAACAAATATCCAGTAATGCCATGGTTAGAGTAAATTATAGCGCATCCACAGGATGAAATAGTCTATAGCCCAAACTAGGGAAATGGTCAGCGTATCGTGTTAAATGTAGAAGGATGCAGATTAATAGTATAATTTCATTTTACTAACAATATGTGCTGGCTAGAAAACATATAGGAAGGTGATACACCAAGCGGTAACTGGTGGATTTGCAGCCATTCCTTTTTTTTTCATACACTTTCCATCGTGGAAACCTATTCATTTTACAGTGAGAGGATATTTATGTATATGTATGTGTATGTGCATATGTATGTACAAATATATACGTGTGTATTTTTTTTACAGCAAGCTGAGCATGTTGACTGGAGCAGGCATGTGGGTGTGAGTGGCCCTGGTTTTGTGGAGTTTTCAGCCTGCCTCGCAATAGCATAGGGAATGTGATAGGCAGAGTAAAAGCATTACACAGCTAAGCTCCTTGTCAGCTGGTGTAAACCACAAAGTCATGCCAGCTCTGAGCGGAGAGACAATGGATATTTTTCGCTTTGATTATTCCCTGGAAGTGTAGGGACAGGCTGGGCAGATATGACGTCATTCTTAGCCAGAATGCAAACATTTTTTGTTTGTTAAAAAAATGGAGGTGTCAGAGTTCCCATTGTGGCGTAGCAGAAATGAATCGGACTAGGAACCATGAGGTTGTGGGTTCAATACCTAGCCTTGCTCAATGGGTTAAGGATCTGGTGTTGCCATGAGCTGTGATATAGGCCACAGACAGGGCTCAGATTCTGCATTGCTGTGGCTGTGGCTCTGATTTGACCCCTAGCCTTGGAACCTCCTTATGCTGCGAGTGTGTCCCTAAAAAGAAAAAAAAAAATGGAGTGTCGGAAGAGTTCCTGTTGTGGCTTAGTGGGTTACGAAACTGACTAGTATCCATGAAGATGCAGGTTTGATCCCTGGCCTCACTCAGTGGCCCAAGCTGTGGTGTAGGTCGCAGATGCGGACATGGTGTTTCTGCGGCCATGGCAAAGGTTGGCAGCTGCAGCTCAGATTTGACCCCTAGCCTGGAAACTTCTGTATGCCCCAGGTGCAGCCCTAAAAAGGGTGGCAGGAGGAAATGTCAGACCCCCTACTTTCTTGGTGCAGCCCTTCCATCTATTCTTTTCTTGGTTATCTGCGCTTGACCGCGTTCCCTTACTGGGGCCGAGCTATCCTTTGGAGAAGTATCAGTCCTTGGGAGTCCTGGGGTGACTTGGAAAAGGAGATGACGACCTGCCTTGCAGAGACACAGGTAGCTTTGCAGCTCCACTGCTTTGCCGCACAAGTCCGGACAAAGATGTCTCAGGCTGCCTCCCAAATGGCCATTCTGAGAGAGGCTTGTTTAGGAAATGGAAAAACTCCTGCCCCTAGTGCAGTGCTCCCCAGTGCTCACCTTCCAGGCTCACGGCCCCCAAACCATCCCACCTGGGCAGCTGGTTCCAGGAGAGCCAGACTGGCCATTACGACCTTAACTTTTGGGGGGAGGGGTTTGTCTCTTGGCTCCTCAGCACCGCTGGCGACATACTGCTTCACCGTCCAGATGCCAGGCCCCTGTACCTGCTCCAGCTCCAGGCAAAAGCCCCGGCTCAGTCCACAGAGGCTGAACTGGCCACATTTCTAAGGTGTAGGTTGTAAGAGAGGGTGTCTGCCTTAGGGCACTCAAGCCCGCAGGTATCTGTAATGTTGACAGGCTAGTCCATGGCCTGTCAAGTGAGACCAGCGACTGTTCTGTGAAATTAGGAGCTAGCTGGGTCATTTCATCTGGGAACAACAGAAATACCATTTCTATTTCTGGAATGGCTTCGTTCTCATTAGAACTTTAATTAAGCAATTCCTTTTCTCCTTAGCCTTTCATGTGCTTTCACTTATTAATAATTGCCCGCGTAAAGAGAAATCCCAGTCCATCAGCTTCCAGTTCTCCAGTTCGGCACGATGCTTATCGCTGTTCTTTGTTCAGGGTTGCTGGGCCGCAGAGCTCGTGGATGACACGGCCCATCGTTCCTCTGCCGGCCGACCTGAAGGCGCCGCGCTCTCGGAAGCACGCTTCTGCTGCCCAGTGGCGGGAAGGGATATTGCAGGTGGCTTGAAGCTGCGGGGAGCCCTGCTGCAGTGCCGCAGGGGGGCTGTGACCTTGCACTGCAGCAGCGAGCGGTGATGCAGACCTCCGGAGATGCTCTCGGGAAGCTGCCCACGTGCTTCCCGGTGGCAGTTTTGTCTTTCTTTCTTTTTTTAGGGCTGTACCTGCGGCATATGGAAGTTGCCAGGCTAGGGATCTAATCGGAGATGTAGCGGCCAGCCTACCACAGTCACAGCGAAGTGGGATCCAGTGGCAGTCTGTGGCAATGTTGGATCCTTTAGCCACTGAGCGAGCCCAGGTATCGAACCCGCATCTTCATGAACACTATTTGGGTTCTTAACTCCCTGAGACAAACAGGAACTCCACAGTGGCAGTTTTGGAAGCAAGCGATTTGGTGTTTGCCCGTGTGTTAGCAATTGCTTCCTCTTAGAGTGTGGACGTACTTTTTGGCTTATTTGATTACTTACAGAAAAGAGATTTGGATGGTGCTTTAATTGTCCTCATACAGGTCACTGCTGGGTAAAACAAATGCTTCCTCGGTAAACAATTGATTCTTATTGGGTCAGAATCCCCTGAAACCCTCCGTTATTTGATTAAAGAAGATAATATTGAATGAGAAGGGATTTTGAGAACTCTAAACGTGGTGGTTCTATGAGTCCCTCTGCGGTGGGTTAAGGATCTGGTGTTGTCGCTGCTGCTGCTGGGTTATTGCTCTGATGCAGGTCAGTCCCTGACCCAGGAACTTCCACATGCCATAGGCATAGCCAAAGGAAAAAAAAGCTTGGTGGTTCTCACCTGGGCAGGTAAATGCTTCTGGCACCTAGTGGGCAGAGGTCAGGGATGTTGTTAACACTCTGCAGTGAATGGGAGTCCCTGCTGGGGCTCAGTGGAAAGGAATCCGACTAGTATCCATGAGGACGCAGGTTCGATCCCTGGCCTCACTCAGTGGGTTGGGGATCTGGCATTGCGGCTCTGATCCCATGTTGCTGTGGCTGTGGTGTAGGCCGGTGGCTGTAGCCCTGATTTGACCCCCTAGCGTGGGAACTTCCAAATGCCATGCGTGAGGCCCTAAAAAGCAAAAAAAAAAAAAAAAAAAAAAAGAATACTCTGCAATGCATAGAACAGCCTCCCACCACAGAGAGTTTTCTGGTCCCAAGCGTCAGTGATACTGCTGTTTAGAAAAACTGTAAATAACTAATCAGAGGGAAGGGATTTTTATAGTTGCTGTTTTAAATTTTATCCACTATTCTGAGCTATCCTTGGGGATGTGTGGGAGGCAGGTAGTAATTTGTGGCTGGCAAGTGGGGTGGAGAGATGGAATTGAAGACTAGAGGTGCTCACCCGTGGAAAGGCACAGCAGAGATGATTGCGTTGTAGCTAAATTTTACTGAGTCCAGCAGTGCTAAACACTGTGCGAAGTTTTTTTCATTCGTGATTTCAGTTTGGTTCTTGCAACCACCTTCAAACTGGGTACATTGTTATCAGAAAGATGAGGCTTGGACAGATAAAGGAATTGGTCCAACCTCTCAGGGCTAGTGCAGTCGCTGAACCTACAGTGCCACTCACATCGCCGTTCCACAGAGGGCACACACTGGGAATCCACGCACCAGGTCTAGGCTGCCTATGCTTTTGTTGTTGTTGTTAGCCACAGCATTTAAAGACAATTTGGCTTTACTTCCAATATTTTATTTTATTTTTTTAATTTATCATTATTCTTTTTGGCCTCGCCCGTGGCACGTGGAAGTTCTCAGGCTAGGGATCATGCCTACACTACGATAGCAGCCTGAGCTGCTGCAGTGACAACGCCAGATCCTTAACCTGCTGTGCCACAAGGTAACTCCTACTTCCAATATTTTAAAACGGAGAGGTTTCATGTAAATATCTGTATTTTCTGTATCTTTTATCAGAGCACCTGGAGAAGGATGGCACTGATTGGCTGGTATAATCGACCCTGAGTATCCACAGGGCTGGTCTCAGGAACTCCCGTGGGTACCAAAACTGCATATGCTCAGGCCCCTTATATAGGTGGTGTAGCACAATAAAAATGGCTTCATCCCACTGCCATCAGAATTTCAAAGCGCCGTAGAATCTGTGGATGTAAAAGCCGCAGAGACAGAGGATGGACCGTACTCTCTGTTTTGCTTCAGTCCTTACGACTCCTTTTTACCCTCCACTTTATCCCTTTCTCATTTGTGTCACTAGCCTGGCTTCTCAAGGTGTTAGAATTTTTGTCCCCTGCTCTCTGCTTCCCAGTAAGACTGTTAAGAGCGTGGTCTCCAAAGAGAGACTGTTGGCCTCCTCATTCTGCTGTGTGACCTTGGCAAACAACTTCTCCATGCCTGGAGATGATAATAATAGCCACCTCCTAGGAGTGGTGTGACACAGAGATAACAGTACCTACCTCACAGGGGTGACGTGAAGCTCCAATTAGTTACTGCATGTGAGGCTTTTAAAATAGTACAGGGTGAGTGCCGAGTAGGTGTTGGTTGTTGTTCTTATTATTTTTCATGCCTTTATAAAATGACATACTTTGCACTAATCCTGGTGGGCTCTTTATCTAAAATATTTATGTGGTGATCATAGAGCCAGTGTGACATAGTCACAAGGCTTTAGTTCCTTCCTGTTTAAAATGAGGATAATCAGGAGTTCCCATCCTGACTTAGCAGTAATGAACCCAGCTAGTATCCATGAGCACGTGGGTTTGATCCCTGGCCTCGCTCAGTGGGTTAAGGATCCGGCGTTGCCCTGAGCTGTGGTGTAGGTCGCAGATGCAGCTCGGATCTGGTGTTGCTGTGGCTGTGGTGTAGGCTGGGCGCTGCAGCTCCGTTTCAGCCCCTAGCCTGGGAACTTCCATACGCCCCAGGTGTAGCCCTAAAGAGACAACATAAAATGAGGATAATCGTAGATAGGCACCTCCCAGGTTTTACGAGGCTTTCACGAGATAATAATTGGTAAAGCGTCAGCGTGGTGCCTGACAAACGCAGTCTCACCCGGTTAGTCCCCTCTCGCCGTCCAGCCCAGGTCAGGCGTTCTCGACCTCTGCCCGGTTGACGTTTTGGACTGGATGATTCCCTGTTGCGGGCGGCTGTCCGGTGTGTTGTCGGATGTTTAGCAACATCCCTGGCCTCTGCCCACTAGATGCCAGTAGCACCCTGTTCCCCAAATGTGACAACTAAAAACGGCTCCAGACGTTGCCACTTGCCCCCGGGAGACACATTTGTCCCCCTTGCGAACCACTGTGTTCGGTCCTGTTGCAGCCTCAGGAGCGCCTGTGAGTGTGCAAAAGGCACGCGGCACAGGATCTCAGGGGATTTCGGCAGGTCGGCTGTCATGCCAGGCAGTGGGTGTAAAGTGGGCTGATTAGTCAGCCTTCCGTGGCAGCAGCCCTTCAGAAGTTTAGCTTATGTCTGATTAAATTCGCTTCTGCAAGCCATTTCTTTTCTTTTCTTTTTCTGTCTTTTTGTCTTTTCAGGGCCACAGCTGCGGCATATGGAGGTTCCCAGGCTAGGGGTCTAACAGGAGCTGTAGCCGCCGGCCTTCGCTACAGCCACAGCAACGCGGGATCCGAGCCGCGTCTGCAACCTACACCACAGCTCGTGGCAACACCGGATCCTTAACCCACTGAGCAAGGCCAGGGATTGAACCCGCAATCTCATGGTTCCTAGTCGGATTTGTTAACCACTGAGCCATGATGGGAACTCCAAGCCATTTCTTTTCTGTGGAGTCATCAGGATCCGGGTTTGAATTCTGATTCTCTTCCTCATGAGCTGTGTGATTTTGGTAGGATTACCTAAACTATGAGCCTTTTCCCTCATTTTTAAAAAAGGAGCCAGGGGTTCCCATTGTGGTTTGGTGGGTTACAAACCCAGCTAGTATCCATGAGGATATGGGTTCGATCCCTGGCCTCGCTCAGTGGGTTAAAGATCCGCATTGCCGTGAGCTGTGGTGTAGGTCACAGATGTGGCTCGGATCCCACGTTGCTGTGGCTGTGGGCATAGGCCAGCAGCTGCAGCTCTGACTCGACCCCTAGCCTGGGAACCTCCGTATGCCTCCTGTGGCCCTAAGAAAAAAAACAGAGGCAGTAGTACCCACAGCAGAGGCTGTTTGAGCCTCATGTGAGATGGTGCGTGTGAAGTGCTTAGTGTGTAGAGAGGGCTCCAGAAATGAGAGCCAGTACCTGGCACTGCTGGGGGTCCCGGGGACTCCGGGATGAATAACACAAGTTGGGGTTCACCTACCTCTAGCTTTGCTCCGTCGATACCTGGCCAAAGTTCTTCTCCAATATTTGGCGAGTGCTTTTGGCTTTCAAGTGGCTAGAAAGACACAGGTGTATATTTTCTGTCTGGAGCTCACTGTGTTTTCGTTCCGTCCTCTCCTGAACAGATTCCTGTGTGATCAATGACCATCCCAAAATACAGATCAAGAACTCGACTTTCTGCATGACTGCCTATCCCAACTTGACAATGGTTAACGTCACCAGCCAGGCCAATAAGACATTTGTCAGTGGGAGTGAAGAGTATTTCAAGTAAGATGTTTAAATAACCTTCTCAGAGACGTCCAGTGAGTTAGGGAGGAGCCCACTTGGGGACCAGAGGTGTGGGTGGCCCGAGATGGCCTGCCTCCCTCTGCACCCTCCCACCACTCAGGTGACTGGGGAGGGGGGTTTCTACCCCTGGTTTGGCCCCTGAGAGATTGTTGGGCCCTGGGGGCTTGGAGAGGAGGGCCGGCTGCATGCTGGTGGGGATAGAATTGGTGCTGCTCTGATTCATGTTACTGCTAACGGAAACAATGCATCACCTCCATCCAGTGCGATTAAGCAGACTCGCAGTTAACTAGGTTTATTGTTTGTTTATTTGTTTTTTTCCTTCTGCACTTTGGAAGGGAAGAGAGGCAAAAAGCAAGAAAACTATTCATGGTCAATGATTTCTTTTTTTTTTTTTTTTGAACAGTTCTCTCTTAGTCTTATACTTTCTACGTCTGTTTTGCCAGACATTAAGGACTGAGGTGTAGGGATGTTAGGAAAGTCTTAGCCACCATGGGAAGATTTAATAATGTTCATAGGATTATTTTGTAAGGGAGGTAGCTGGAGGCAGCGTTCAACAGAGGGTAAATAGAGAAGTTTCTTTAGTTAAGCCTTGATGGGGGTTGTAAACTCATATGGGCTCAGAGGCTTGGCAGGGAGGTAGCAGGTAAGACGATAGAGAGTGGCGGGGACTGTGGCAAATGGGAGGGGCTGTCTGCCATGTGTGAGGGAGGCTGCTAATGCGCAGCTCCATTGGGTCCCTCTCTTGTGGGAATGAGGGCCCGTGCTGCCAGATCTTCCATCTTACAAGAGAAGTTGGGAACAAGATGTGGAATTTTTTGTCTGTCCCATTTTAAATGTTAGCAGACTAATTCAGATGAAACATTGGGTTCATGTAAAATGCATATGCCGGTGGGCCCCTGGTGTGTGGCCTTTACTTAGATAATGAGAAGCGGTCACCACTGTCCCCACCGCTTCTCCCCGAGTGCCATCCATCCCGGTTCCACGTTTCCTTTCCTGTGTGGACTCCGAGGGCACATGGGTATTTCCTGCAGAACAGAAGGGGCAGTCAGGCTGAATGATGAAATAACGCCCTTGGAAGAAAATGTGGGACCAGTGAGGGTGGGGCTTGGTTCACCCCGAGCACTGAGAAAGGAGTCTGACCCGGAGGTTGGCTGAAATCTAATCACATGATCCCTGCAGCCAGGTGTATTGCAGAGTGATCTGCCAAGCTGCTTTTGGTGGCTCTCCTAAAACTCTGGAGCCCACGTTTGTTTCCAAGAGGGGATGTTATCAGGAGCTTTTTGGGACCGGTCTGAGATCCTTATTAAATTGTGGAGTAGTCGAGTTGGCCAAGGGGCCATGGAATTGGTGATCAGACGGTTTACCCATCACTGGGTGGAGACGTGGGGTTGATCTTTTCACGGCTTGGGAAATATGCTCTCTAAGGTTTGGGAGCCCAGGGCAGCTCCGCCCTTGGCGACTTCCACTCAGCTCTTGAGCCCAGGAGTTGAGACTAAAAGAGGTTCCGTGGCCAGCCCTGTTCCTGTGCCCTGCAAACAGCTCCTGACCGTCGCTCGTTAGCCAGCTGGAGGGTCAGCTGCCGGCCAGACCAGGAGGGAGTGCTGCTGGCCCCTTTGCTTCCGCAGCAGCCCAGGACACCTGGCCATCATTTCTTTGGTCCCCGAGAGCCTGGATGCTGGCCAGCGCTTGGCTCGGGTTCCAGAGAGACACCCTCTATGCACACAGCACTTCCATCCACATTGTGTGACTTGATTGGTGCAGAGTTGAGGGGATTGTCTAGTCTGTCGTGAGGACTTACACGGGGCTGCAGCTGCCTCCCGTCCCCGGGGTAAGGCTGCCTGCTCGCCCACCGGCTAGGGACATGGATGCAGGGGTCGCCAGGTAGGCCTGGACTTCAGGTTACCTGCAGGTGGCAGCCACCACTACAGATGAGCGCCAGGCCTCTTCTGTTTGCAGTTGGTTGTCTGTCCTTGAATATGTCCCTCCAGTAAAGCCCAGCCAACCCTGCTTTTGCATTTCAGCCAACAGCCAACTTCAGCCCAAAGACATGCCCATCAAACTGCACAGCGGCATTTTTATTTCTTTACCATAATGATGCTGTACTGATTTTTTTTTTTTTTTTTTTTTTTGGTTTTTAGGGCCACACCTGCAGCATATGGAAGTTCCCAGGCTAGGCCAGCCTACACCGCAGCCACAGCAACTGCAGATCCGAGCCTTGTCTGCGACGACACCACAGTTGACGGCAACCCCACTGAGCGAGGCCAGGGATCGAACCCACATCCTCATGGATACTAGTCGGGTTCATAACCTGCTGAGCCACATCGGGAACTCCCTGCTGTATTGCTTTTTTTAAACTCAAAGTTATACAAAACCCGTTGGGATACATTCTTATAAGAGAGTAGAACAATGCATAGAACACACAAAAACCATCCTTGAGAGCTGAGAGTTTCTGTTAGCGATGTGTCCTTATATAAAGACATCAACCTCTGTGATGCCGCCCCGGGACCCCTGATGCTGTGCTCCTGGGGTAACTGCAGATGACGGCGGGGCTGACAGTGTCTTGTTCAGAGCCTGCCAGGGGCCGTAATTAATTAAAAGCAGGGTTCATTCAGTTGGTCCCACCGCAGACAGCTGTGGATTGGAGCCCAGATCAGCAGATCTCTCACAACCTGATCTGATGGGGCGCTGATAGGGAGGGTGGGGGATGCTGGGGTTTTGTTCGAGCCTCGGGCGGGGCGGCTCGTGGCTCTGCCTGCAAACTGTCACCTCCCTCACCTCCTCCTTCTCCACCCTCCTCCGCTCGCCTCTCCTTTCACCTTTTAGGTACTTTGTGTTGAAGATTTCTGCAGGGATTGAATACCCTGGCGAGATTAGGTGGCCACTAGCCTTCTGCCTCTTCCTGGCCTGGGTGATAGTGTACGCATCCTTGGCGAAAGGAATCAAGACTTCTGGAAAAGTAAGAACTTGGATTCACTGGGGAGAAAACTCTGGGGCACCCAGGGAGGGCTGGGTTGTGGGGCAGCTGCAGGGCTGGGAAGAGAGTCTGGAGATGAGTGTAATTCTGATTCGGCTCTGAGTCGCTGCGGGGCCGTGGGCCCGTGACTTCATTCCTGTCTGTGAAATGGGGTAATAACGCCTTTTTTCCCAGGCGGTTTTAAAGATGAAGCGAGGCTCTTAGCGGATGATGCGGGCTCTGGGAGGGGTCTCCTTCCTCTCCTGCTGGGGCCCTTCATTCAGCAGACAGGACACCCGCTGTGACTCAGTCCCTTTCCTGAAACTCTAGAATTAGTGCTGCTGGCTGGTCTGGCTGCCCTTCCTTGCTCCTCCCAGGAAGCTGGATAAGGATCAAAACCGAGAAGTGGATTCCTCCTCCTCACTCCTGACCGTCACCTTCTCCACCTGTCACGCCCTTTTTCTCACCTTGATCCCAACACTCTCCCCTCCCACATACCCCCGGCACCAGTCCCGCCGGTGGAATTTTGGTCGAGGGAACGCTTGGCCGCTCTTGCTGGGCGGTTGCCAGGCTGGCCCTCGGAGTCGGTGGAGCTCCCACCCCCAGCTCAGTGCCGGGGCACAGAAGGGAAGCAGTGTGGGGGCTCCCAGGACACGTGGGACCCTGTGGTACATCACGCTGTCACCCTTCGTCTTCCTGCTACTTTAGGAAATCCCCGTGGATGCGTTAACCAGTCATTTTGATGACAACCCAGAGTATTGAATCATCCTGAACTCATTTGCATGTTTCCCAATGAAAACCAAAATGTCCTTAAGGCTCGAGGAATGCGCATGGGATGGTGGACTCTGAGATCACAGGCTGTGGGCTTTGATTTGGTGCAGCGGTCCAGGCCCTGGCTTACTGTGGTCACCATGACAACCGATTTGGAAAGATCAGGCCTTGGGGCGAGAGGGCGAGGGTCTCTGCCACCTCTTACCCCCCAGGCTTCACACCCCAACCAGGTACCCCCCACTGGGCACCTGTCAGCCATGGGGAGCTGTCTGTTTTCTCCCCAGGCCCTTGGACATGCTCGCAAGGGCCTTCCCCCCAACCCCTGCTTTTTAGGGCTGCACCTACGGCATATGGAGGTTCCCAGGCTAGGGGTCGAATTGGAGTTGCAGCTGCCGGCCTATGCCACAGCCCCTGCAATGTGGGATCTGAGCCACATCTGCAACTTACACCACAGCTCATGGCTACGCCGGATCCTTAACCCACAGAGCGAGGCCAGGGATCGAACCTGCATCCTCATGGATGCTAGTCAGGTTCATTACCGCTTAGCCACAATGGGAACTCCCTGCAAGGGCCTCTGGATAACCACTCTTTCTGGTGCCCTCCTCATAATCTGGTCCACAGGGGCTTGAATGCTGGATTCTGGCAGGTCGATCGGGGTCCCTTGAGGCAGGTGGTGCCCTCGAGTCACGTCCGGTGGGGCGAGGCTGGGGACGGGGAGACCTGGGTTCCAAGCCCGTAGCCCTTCTGTGGTGTCTTCTGTGGAGGGACATCTCCACTTGGGCCGTGAAATCGGGTTGCTTCGGATTTGCCCTTAGCTTTTCTTTGTATTTTGTGAGTAAGTGGAAGGCAGATTTTCTTAACTTGCGGGAGCCTTCCGTTTTCTCATTTCCGAAGTGCAGGCAATGGGCACTTGTCGCAGACCCGTCACATGCTGTCGGAACACTGGCTGGGTGGGCTGGGGGCACTTTTCCTCTCCGATCTCAGTCTCCCCCTGTGTGAAATGAGAGCTGGGACTGTGTGACCCTCCAGGACCCTGCTGGCTCTGAATGAGTATCAGGACCCTGGATCGATTGTTTTTCTAGGGCGGAAAGATGGGGAGGTGTGCCGGTGACCCTTGCGGTAACGATCCTGTGAGGTTTCCCGGACTCCTCGCCTTCAGCGGCTTGGAGCTGAGCTTGGCATGGGAGGAAAGGACCGGCCAGGCGACCGCCCAGCCAGGGCGCCCGCGTGTTTGCTCAGCCGGGATCCCACCGGTAGGCCCACGGCTTACCGCTGGGGGTGGAGACAGGGCAACTTCAGCCGCAATCCAGGCGTCTGGACAGGAATGGCAGGAATGGCAGGAGAAGAGGTGGTAGCCGAGGAGGGTGAGAACAGCGTGGCCTTGTTGGTGACCTGAGGAAGGATGGCCTGGTGGGGGCTTTAGAGTTGGACCGATCTGAGTTCAAATCCCGTGTTACCGCTTTCTGGTCGTGTAACTCTGCATGAGCTATTTAACCACTGGAACCTTGGTTTCCTCATCTGTAAAATGAGGATAATGGTACATACCCAACAGGGCTTTTCTAAGACTAGGAGAGAGAATGCGTGTGCAGTAACGGGCGTGCAGTCCCCTCTTAATTAACATTTGCTCTTTTCTTCTTCTCTGATGATCACTGACTGATTGAGTGGGTTTTGTGCCACTCTGAGGTCCTGCAAGTAGCGACTCTGGTGGAAATATGGGAAGACAAAGGGAACTTTGTTGAACCCTCTAGGTGCCAGGCACTACTCACTGCTTCACCTACGTTAGTGCCTTCAATCGGCCTAACGACCTGCTAGGTAAGGATGTTTCTTCCCATTTTACAGATAGAGAAGCTGAGGCACATTGAGGTGGGATAGATTCCCTGAGGTCACACAGCCTTTAAGTGATAGTGCTGGAATTTGAACCCAGGTCTGTCTCCCTTTAAAGCTTAGACTCTTTCCAGTGTTCCCGTCATGGCTCAGCAGAAACGAATCTGACTAGGAACCATGAGGTTGCGGGTTCAATCCCTGGCCTCACTCAGTGGGTTAAGGATCTGGCGTTGCCGTGAGCTGTGGTGCAAGTTGAACACACAGTTTGGATCCAGCGTTGCTGTGGCTGTGGTGTAGGCAGGCAGCTGCAGCTCCGATTAGACCCCTAGCCTGGGAACCTCCATATGCCGTGGGTGCGGCTCTAGAAAAGGCAGAAAGACAAAAAAAATTAAAAAATTAAAAAAAAAATAAAGCTTAGACTCTTCGCAGAGTTCCAGTCGTGGCTCAGCAGAAACAAATCCAGTTATGAACCATGAGGATGGCGGTTCAATCCCTGGCCTTGCTCAGTGGGTTAAGGATCTGGTGTTGCCGTGAGCTGTGGTGTAGGTCGCAGACACGGCTCAGATCCGGTGTTGCTGTGGCTGTGATGTAGGCCAGCAGCTGTAGCTCCGATTTGACCCCTAGCCTGGGAACCTCCATATGCCTCGGGTGTGACCCTAAAAAAAAAAAAAAGCTTAGACTCTTTCCATTATATGACATCCTCTCCCAAGGAAGGGCTGTTTGTTAGGAAGAGACAGACATGCAGAATTCTGGAGCCATCATTTGCATACCGGGGTGGGGTGGGGGTCGTAAAAGTCCCGGGCCTGTGAGTCAGGCCGCTTGCACTCCCTCCCATCCTGCTGGGCAGGTCCCAGGCTGCATCTGAGCCTCATGTTCCACCTCTGCAAACTCAGGTGTTCACATCCACACCCTCTAAGATCCCTCTTAGCTTTATCAGCCTGTGATTTTGGGGGGATGGCATTAGAAACAGTTTTTGGCGTTGACTGAGAATTTAACCCTTGATGCTAGATTTTATGGCCTCTCACAAATGGGAGATTGGAGGTAGCCTCCAGCAAATACACTTTGCTTTTCAGCCGGCTAACTTATCTCTCTGCTTCATTGAGAAAGGTTTGCAACTAGGAATCAATGATTAATTTTTTTGCTAAAAATGAGGGCCAGCACCAGAAATAATGCATCTGTGTTTGTTATCCTGCCCTGGGCTGTGCAGACATTAATCATGGAGCTTTGTTTGGAAGCGCAACTGCGGCTCATTATGACAGTCTCCTCCTTTGTGACTGAAGTTCTACCAAGACTGTCATTTCTAGGCCACAGAGACACTCTTCTTCTCCTGCGGCCAGAGAAGCTCAGTTCCTCTCGTTCAGGGGCTGGATGCTTCCGATGAGACCTCAGTCTTCCTTTGAGTAGCTAGAATTCCAGAGGTGGGGGTGGCCAGCAGGCAGTGTGAAGGTCAAATGCAGCCGCTCTGACCTCAGGGGCCGCGCTGCCTCAGCATTACAGCAACAGCACAACCCTGACCTAATTAGCCAGCACAGGCTGGGGGCCTGGCCTGACCACCTGTTCAGGGCCCCCGTTGTGAGGACGATGCTGCCAGGTGTCAGGCCAGCAGGCTTGGATCAACTTATCATTGTCACTCCTGCCAAGTGTAATTCATTACCGTTCATGTTTAATTCCTCTGACATTGCGTCCTGAAACAGGTGCATTCTGAAGCCCCCGTGACACCCGTGGACGAGCTGTATAAAACCTCCAGGTGACTCATATTGGAGGCATCCCCAGAATGCCTGTGTGCCCGTTCAGCTTTCTGCAGCCACCATCCCAGAGTGAATGTATTGTTCCACACACCAGGGCCAGACCTGTGTGAGGCAAGCAAGCCCGCGGGTGTGCGATTTAAGGTGGCGCTCACTCTCAGCTTCCCACAGATGCAGGGTCGGTCCCTGAGAATGCGTGCCTCCTTAAACTGTGCACCCTGGCTCTTGACTTGCCTCCCCCTAGTCTCAGCCCTGTCTCCACACACTTCAGATCACAAGGGAGCGGGGAGGAGGCCACTGCGGAGGAAAGGAGACCAGAGCGTCCCTGGTCTGTAAACAGGAGGTTGGCCTTGACGAGTAACTGGCTTTAGAGGAAGATGTAATATCCTCATCTTTTTTTTTTTCTGCTTTTGGTTTTTAGAGCCGCACCCCCAGCATATGGAAGTTCTCAGGCTAGGGGCTGAATGGGAGCTACAGCTTCCGGCCTAAACCACAGCCACAGCAACGCGGGATCCGAGCCATGCCTGAGACCTACATCACAGCTCACAGTAATGCCGGATCCTTAACCCACTGAGCGAGGCCAGGGATCGAACCCGCATCCTCATGGATCCTGGTCGGGTTCGGTACCGCTGAGCCACAGCAGGAACTCCCTCCTCGTCTTTCCTTGACCAGCCTGTCCCAGCTCAGCTCCTCTACCCATCAGCACTTTGGCTGCTCCCCCACTCCTCATTCAGCGTTAAATGGGTCGGGGAGTTCTGTTGGCTCTTCCTCCACAGGTGATGCGGTTCCTGACCCTGATGGAGCCGTTGCTGTCCCTTGCCTGGATTGCAGCCATGACCTCCTGACTGCCGCGCCCGTGGTGTAAAGGCAATGCAGCACCCGGGTGGCAGTTACAATGTCAGAGCGTGTCGCTCCTCTGCCCAAATCTTTGCAGTAGGTCCCCCCCCCCCGTCCCCCCAGACCCCACAAGGCTCTGCAGGATCTGTCCTTACCTCCGACGCCCCCCTCGGACACCCCCCTCTCCTGCCTGTGCTCCGGCCCCGCCGCGCTGGCCTGGCTGCCTTGCTGCCCATAGATTCCAGGTGTACTCCCTTCTTAGGCTCTTTACTCCAGTGGTTCCCTCAGTCTCGTATGTTTTCCCAGGTACCCAGTTGACTCATTCTCAGCTCCTTTAGGTCCTGGACAGCTTCTCGGTGAGGCATTTCCTGTCCGTCCCTTTTAATCCAGCCGCCTCCCGAGCATCCTCCCAGCGCAGCCCGGCCCGCTTTGCCCCGCTCCACTTGCTCTTCTTTTCCGGTGTGCGCGGCGCCGGCCGTATTGTCATGACTGTGACTGGGTCTCTAGCTCCCTAGCTGGTAAGACGGTCAAGGGCAGGGGTCTTCATGCCCTTTATCTCCAAAGTTCAAATGCCTGAAATGGTGGCTTATATGAGGCACATATGAGGTGCTTGAAAAATATGTGTACCTGTGTATGCATGTGCTATATTCTTTGAATTTTAATGATTTTTATTTTCTCCATTATAGTTGGTTTACAGCGTTCTGTCATTTTTCTACTGTACAGCAAAGTGACCCAGTCTCTCTCTCTCTCCCTCTCTCTCTCTCTCTCACACACACACACACATGCACACACACATATACATTCTTTTTCTCACATTATCCTCCATCATTTCCATCACAAGTGACTAGATATAGTTCCCAGTGATCCAGCAGGATCTCATTGCTTACCTACTCCAAATGCAATAGCTTGCATCTGTTAACCCCAAGCTCCCAGTCCATCCCACTCCCTCCCTCTCCCCCTTGGCAACCACAAGTCTGTCCTCCAAGTCCATGCGTTTCTCTTCTGTGGAAAGGTTCATTTGTGCCATATATTAGATTCCAGATATAAGTGATATCATGTGTGTGTATTTATTCGAATAAATGAAGTGACCCCAAGGGTTTTATCTTACTCTAACCCTATTCCCCCAACCGCTCCTTCCCAGGTCCTTGAATCCGTTCCCATCCCTGAAATCCCAGTGCCTGCCAGCCACTGCCAGGTTAGAACCTGCTGCTGCGCCCTGGGGTCTGCTCAGCCAGGGGGCAGTGGGGTGTCTGTGTCCCTCGCCGGGGCAGGGGTCCTGGGTGCCCCAGGATGGAGGACTGCAGGTGGGCGCAGAGGGGCTCTGAACCGACCGAGCTCACCCTGGTGTCTGTGCCCTTCCCATGATGAGAGCGGGTTTGGCGGTCCGGGACGGGAGCTTCACCTCCTCCTTCCACGTGTCTTCACATGTGCTTTGGGGGCGTAACTGGCTTGTGAACTGCAGGTGCCAGGGTTGTTCAAGGCTGGTGAGTCATAGGCAAGACCGAAGTGGCACTCGTTTCCAGGGCCTGTCCCACGCTGTATGCATTGTCCCATCGTGCTCCTCCAGCAGCTGCGTGAGGAATATGCTGTAGTTGTCGCCACTTTGCAGGTATGGACATTGAGACTCAGCGAGGTTATGTCACTTCCCCAGGTGGCCCAGCTAGTAAGTGAAGGAGCTGGGATTTGAATTCAGGCCCGTGGGGCTGCAGAGCCCTGGCTCTCCCGGTGTGCTCTTCTCTGTCTCCTGAATCCTGGTCCCGGGCCCTCCCTCCACCCTGAGCTGTGATTAGCAGAGAAGGAAGGAAGGTGGCTCCCGCTCATCCCCCTTTAACCGCTGCCCCCGATTCTGCTGACGGCACTTCCCAAATGTTTCTCAGCTCCAGTGCTTCTCTCCTGTTCAGAATCCAGGAGCATCCTTCGGCTGGGACTTGGGGCCTCCATGCTGTGCGTGGTCTCACACGTCCCCAGTGCCACATTGCTCTTAGCCTCAGCTCTATTTTGTGCTTCTAGGGAGTGTAGGGCCCTATCCTCACCCCTGCCTCGCCCCCTTCTCCCCCACCTTCCTACCTCGCCTCACCTCCTTTAAGTTTCACTTGTCTTCTAGGATCCAACTCACGTGTCATCTCCTTGCATCTTTTCATAAATTCCCAGGTTGAGGGCAATGAACTTCACAGTGTCCTGTGTGGAACTGGTTCGCCCATTATTCAGACTTTGTCTCTGAGTCTCCTAAGTTGAGTCCCTTCATCTTTATTCATCTAAGGCCTGGCACAGCACCCAGTTCATAGCAGGCCCTTGATAAATGCTTGTTGACCGTCTATTACAAATGAGATACTGTGCTAGGGGCCCATTTAATCCTCGCAACTATTTTTCTTTTAACAAAAGGTGCCATTATCTCTAGTTCACAGATGCAAAAACTAAGATTCAGAGAGCTTAATAGCTTGTCCAAAGTCTCATAGCTACTCAGTGCCAGAGGTGTGATTTCATTTGAACCTAAATATATCTAAGATCATGATTCTTTCATGTCACTAGGCTGCCTCATGTAGAGTGTGTTGTATAAACAAGAATAGAAAGCTTAAGCTAAAAAATTAATCTCTGGGGGAGTTCCCTTCGTGGCTCAGAGATTAACGAATCCGACTAAGAACCATGAGGTTGCGGGTTCGATCCCTGGCCTCACTCAGTGGGTTAAGGATCCGGCGTTGCCGTGAGCTGTGGTGTAGGTTGCAGATGCGGCTCGTATCCCGTGTTGCTGTGGCTGTGGCGAAGGCCGGCAGCTACAGCTCCTGTTAGACCCCTAGCCTGGGAACCTCCATATGCCGCGGGTGCGGCTCTAGATAAAAAAGGCCAAAAGACAAAAAAAAAAAATTAATCTCTAATGGTGGAATTTGGGGCCTTAGGCAGAGGATGGGCTAGGAGTTAAGGAGGAGGGGGGCACGTAGCTGTTCCCCCTCAGTCGGTCCTCAGGGAATTGGCCACTTCCCCACTGCGGGCTGACTCACCCCACAGCCTTGGGGGCCCCCCCTTGAGGCTTTCTTTCTGGTTCTTTCTGACTCACCTTTGGTCCCAGGACCTTCCCCGTGTCCCCAGTCCTGGCAGAGTTTGAGGAAGCTTTTGTCCACGTCCTCACCATCAGGTGCTCGTGTCCAGGCGGCAGATCCCAGTCTGCCGTGGGATCTGCTCATTCCCGCCCGTCTGTGTGGTTTTTCCAGGTGGTGTATTTCACGGCCACGTTCCCGTATGTTGTGCTCGTGATCCTCCTCATCCGAGGGGTCACCCTGCCTGGAGCCGGCGCTGGGATTTGGTACTTCATCACACCTAAGTGGGAGAAACTCACGGACGCCACGGTGGGCTCCTGGTTTCTTTATGACACGCCTTTTAGGGGGACCGGCCCATAGGGGACACTGTTTAGTGGAAGGGATCAGATCTCCTCCCACAGGGCATCTCACTGTTTGCCTTTATAAGGTCCTGATAATCTTGGAACGCTTCGCACCCAGGAAATCTTTAATGAGAAGTGGGCAGCTGGGGGCGTTTCAGATTCCTGGAATAGTTTGTCCTCCATCTGGGGTTGCAGTGGAGGCTGAAAAGAAGAATGAAATTCCCTTAATAGCTCTGGGCCACCTCACACCTCTTACCTGTTGCGAATTTGCTCCTTGGAAAACAATAGCACTTAGGCAAACCACAAGCAATTATAATTTAAAGGGCTCAGACTGGTTTGACTCCTGGCACTCCAGCACAGAGCCTATGCACACTTACACCTTCTCTATGTATATTCTGTACAGGCGTGTCTTGCTCTAAAGTTTCCAACCCCAAATCTCAAAATGAGGGGGTGATTATTTAATAAGAAACGTGTTTTCTTATGTATCAACTATACTTCAATATATATATATATATATATAAAGAAATGAGTTTCCTCACCTTAAGGAAAAATCTGCTTTTCCAGAGTATGTTAAGAACACAAAGCTAGAATTGCATTTGACAGCACATAATGAAAAATCTCCAGGTAATGGTAGCTTAACCAAGATTAAAATTTATTTTCCACTTGTAGGCACTAAAGCAGTTTGATGGTAGATAGTCAAGCTCTGGTTGGGTGGCTCCATAGTGTACCAGGCTCCCGTCCCTCTGTCCTGCTATCCTCAGTGAATAGCTGCCAGGATAGCTGCTGGAGCTCCAGCCATCACATCGGCATTCCAGGTGGCACAAAGCAGTGAGGGAAGTGATAGAGACAGGCACTCTCCCTCTCTTTGAGAGAGGAGAAAGCCCAGAAATTCCATATCACACTTGATTTTCCTATCATTGGCCAGATATTAAATCATATGATGATCCTCTCTCAGCTGCACTGTCCCTTGATGCTGGAAGGTGGTCATTTGGCTGGACGTATGGCTGCCTTTAAATAAAAACACAGCTTTGTTACTAAGAAGCATGAGAGAATGGAGGTTGGATTAGGCACAGACTTTGCCAGCACATACTTGAACTTTCTCTTTGTGTAGGTTAAGCACAATTTAAAAACCAGATTTAATTTATAAAAATGATAGGAGGTCCATCATCAAATCGTATAAATCTCTAGCTTAAACTCTTGAGTGGCCTTCTGGAGTTTTATAAGGACGATTAAAAGCATTGGGTGTAGGAGGTTCACGCCCCCCCATCAGCCTCCTTCGGTGACCTTGAATCTTCCTCTCTCTTCCTCTCAGGTTTGGAAAGATGCTGCCACTCAGATTTTCTTCTCTCTGTCTGCTGCATGGGGAGGTCTGATCACTCTCTCTTCTTACAACAAATTCCACAACAACTGCTACAGGTAGGTGGAGGCACTACAAGTCCCAGAGGTGGCTGGCGAGTGGGACTAGGGCGTGGGGACAGAACCCTGGGCTGAGTTATCCAGTGCCTGAGGCCACGTCTTTACAGAATCAGAGAGTTGCCTCTGGCATAGGTGACATCCCCTGCTAAGGCCATCTGCTGGCTTTTGGTAGCCCAGCTTGCACCCCAGTTTTGACACATGGGATAGAGTTGAATTTCTCTGGAGGCACTGTGCAGCTGGCTGTACCTGGGTTAGTCATTTGTGAGCTATCTAGTCCGTGCATGCAGTGGCGTGGTAGTCGCCAGTGAAGTGTGATCATTCAGTCACTCCACAAACATTTTTCTAGTGACTATAAGAAAGGCAGTGTGGTAGAACGAGCACCTTGGCCAAAAATGTGTTAATTAACTTGAGGGTGGGCTCCTGCTCCAATACATATATAACAAATATATATAAAATCATCACACTGTAAACTCTAAATATGTTAAAATGTTTTACAGTTTTATTTGTCGGTTACACCCAAAGTTATGCAAACTGCGAGTCCCCTCCTAGTTTCAAGAAACAGAACATCAGGAGGTAGGGCAGGCCCAGGAATCTATGTATCCAGACAAAATCCTCTGGTGATTCTGAGGTGACATTTACATAGTGTGATGTTAGGGGGCTCAGGAACCCCGGAGACCTGAGAAAGCCTGGATAGCTCCTTGGAGGAGGTGACATCTGAAAGTGAAATACTTCTATGACCAACAATAAGATGAGATCTGTTCTCTTGAGGGGCTGATTTAAAAAAGAAAGAAAGAAGCTTGGAGTCAGGTAGACTAGCATTGGAATTATGACTTCATCGTTTACTAAAACTCCAAGACGTGAGTAAGAAACTTGATTTCTCCGAGCCTCCTTTTTCTCATCAGAAAATGCAGATTAGAATATTTTATTGACAGGTAAGAGAGGATGTAGGCAAAATTCTCATGGCAGTATTTTGCACAGAGTAGATGCTCAGTAAACAGCGGCTGCTATTATTATTTTTATTCTTTGTGATCACGTATGAGATATTTCGTGAACCAGGAGCCGACGATGGCAGTGCAGTTGTGGCCTAGGATGGCCTCACAGAAGTGACGTCTATAGTGGAATTTCAACAGGAGTGGGAGAGGAGGGAATGTTTTCAGGTGGAAGAGACAGCTCGAGGTGAAAATGAGTGGGGCTGGGTGTGATGGGGACGTGGGGGGCAGCTTAATGGGACGGGAGCCAGTGTGCGCTCACAGGGCAAGAAGGAATCGGGCCTGAGAATGGGCCGGGGTCAGCCTGCAGAGAGGTTTGTGTCAGTCTGCTGGGCCACCATAGCACAGGGTGAGTGACCAAAATAGTGGAAATTAATTTTCTCAGGCTAGAAGTCCAAGATCAAGGTGTCTGAAGGGTTGTTTTCTCTAAGGCCCTCTGCTTGGCTTGTAGCTCCGGGTCTTCTCCAGGTGTCTCCTCCTGATCTTTCTGCTGTGCACCCTAATCTTCCTTTCTTATAAAGGCTTCGATTGTATTGGATTAGCGCCCACTCTCACGACTTATTCTTTTTTTTTTTTTGTCTTTTTGGGCCCGCACCCGCAGCATATGGAGGTTCCCAGGCTAGGGGTCCAGTCGGAGCTGTAGCTGCCGGCCGACGCCACAGCCATAGCAACGCGGGATCCGAGCCGCGTCTGCAACCTTCACCACAGCTCACGGCAACGCCGGATCCTTAACCCACTGAGCGAGGCCAGGGATCAAACCCGTATCCTCATGTATCCTAGTTGGATTTGTTAACGACTGAGCCACGGCGGGAACTGCTCCTGACTTAATGACCGGTTTAAAGACCCTATTTCCAAAGACAGCCACATTCATCTTTTTGGCCATGCCTGTGGTATGCGGGAGTTCCCAGGCCAGGGATCAAACCCATGCTGACTGCAGTAGCCTGAGCCACAGCAGTGACAATGCCAGATCCTTAACTGCTAGGCCACCAGGGAACTCCCCGATACAGTCACATTCTGCGGGGATGGGGGTTGGGACTTCAGCATATACATTTGGGGAACACACACATCAGCCCGTAACAGCTGAAATGCCAGACCAAGGTGATTGGATTTCTTCGGTCACAGCTGCGTATTAACTTATAACCTGTGAGATTCAGCCTGAATACTCTCCAAGAGGGAAGCATTGCTCTGTGCTTTCCTTGGAATGACGCTGTGGGGTGTGGCTGAGGGGCAGGAAATCTGGACTCTGACCATTAACCAGCACCTTCCCTTCGCCTGGGCCTCGGCTTCCCTGTCAATAAACTAAGGGCCCAGGCAAGCCATGCAGGCCTCACAACAACCTGTGAGGGACCCGGAGTCCTTGTCACCATTTCAAATTGGAGTCAAGGTCATGCCTCTGACATGCAGGTGACTCAGGACTATAATTTAGCCGTGGGGCTCTGTCTTACTGTGACCTCTGTTTTGGGTCTAGGGGTGTACAGGCCAGGCTGAGAACTGCAGCCACGTCGCCAGCAGAGGGCGCTGCTCTCTCCTCCCAGCTCTTCTCCCCTTGCTCTTCTCCGCCTTTGTGCACCAGCCCCAGGCTGTCCTCATGCTGGGGGGTTAGGGGGGCGTTTGGTGGTCCCACCGCCTTTTCTCATTCGTGGTTCCTGTCCTGGACCCTCTAAAAGGCCCCATGCCCTCAGTTTCTGCTCTGAGAGACACCTCAGCCACTGCCAGGAGGGGAGCCCCGGTTCTACAGCAGGTGGAGCCAGCGCTTTGTCTCAGAGGCCCTGGAGCAGGGCAGCTGGGGGAGGGAGATCTTTCTGAGTCTTTTGTTTCTTATGCCCTGGGCCCAAGGCGGCCTGTAGTCGGGAGTGGCTGTTCCTTTCATTGTGAATAAGAGGGGGCAAGACCAGCCTCCGGTGGATACGTTTAGAAATGGGCACATGCACCGGGCACACATTTGTGTGTCACTTCCTGCTCACAAAACTCACCTAAGGGCAACCTTGTCTCTCCCTGCCAGGGACACTCTCATTGTAACCTGCACCAACAGTGCCACGAGCATCTTTGCCGGCTTCGTCATCTTCTCAGTCATCGGCTTCATGGCCAACGAACGCAAAGTCAACATCGAGAACGTGGCGGACCAAGGTACCATGCGGTTGTCGCCCAGCTCTTGCAGGGCGGGTCCCAGCCTCACCTCCTGAACTTCTTATTTATTTACCTGTTTGTTCATTTATTCATTTTGCAGTTGTGCCCGTGGCATATGGAGGTTCCCAGGCTAGGGGTCTAACAGGAGCTATAGCTGCCTTCCTACACCACAGCCACAGCAACGCGGGATCCAAACCATGTCTGCAACCTACACCACAGCTCACAGCAACGCCGGACCCCAGACTCACTGAACGAGGCTAGGGATCAAACCCACCCCCTCACGGATACTATGTCAGGTTCTTAACCCACTGAGCCACAATGGGAACTCCCCTGAACTCCTCACTTATGCTATGCTAGGAAGCTGACCTTCTGGAACAGGCTGGAGAGTGGGACAGCCTAGTTCCCCTTTGTAGAGGGACCCAGAACGGCCTGAGTCTGAAGCTCGTGAGGGGTTGGCTGTCAACGCCCCTTTCCTGTCCCCTCTCCTCTTCTTCCTTTTCCTGTCCTCTCTTGACTCAGCTCCAGCCCAAGCGGGGGCTCTGCCCGTTCAGCGTGGGTCGGGGACTGTCTGGCCGTCCAGCGCTGCTGCAGCGGATGTGGGCGCAGCCTACCGCAGGGCGGCGTTCCGGGCCCGGGGCTCGCGGGCGCTGGGCAGCCTTTTCCTGATAGTGAAGTCAGATGTATTCTCAGGGCCTCGTGCTTAGTGAGCAATGCAGACCTGCAGCTTTTTTCCCCAGTGGCTGGAAAGGTTGGCGGGTGAGGTGGGAGGGATGGAGAATAAATATTTACCCTCTGGCCAAGTGGTCCCTCTGTTCACGGCTAACATTTGTACGGTCCCTTCGGCGTGTACACAGGGCTTTCATTTTTTTTTTATCTCATTTAATCCCTGTTTCCAGCAGGATTTTGGAGAGAGTGTTTACCGCTTTGATTTAACTTTTTATTTCCACCCAGCCTTATTCTTCAAAGGCTTTGGGTGTCGAGCAGGTGCCAGGGGCTGAGGGATTCCGCTGCGGCTGCTGTCTGGCATTATGGTCATTCTCTCATCAGGCATTTAGGGGATGTTTTGGTGTCGGGACGCTGCCAGGGGCTGTGGGGACAGGACTGTGGACCCTAGGCGCTCCTGAGTCTGGACCCGTCTGTGGCTTCTCTCTGAAGTGGTCTTTCTTCAAGGAGCTCACTGCAGATCTCCGAAAATGGCTCAGAAGCTGGCCCAAGAGAGAGCTAAGCCCTAGAAATGTCACCTCCTTGGTCGGCCGCCTGGCTTCTTCGGGCTTCCTGAGGATGAATGAGTGACTGCTTCAGCGGTGCTGATGGTGCGCTGTGGGCCTCAAAGAGTTAAAGACCTTGCTCATCTAGGGAGGTGATTACCTCTCCCTGGAGAGGGTGTCAGACCCCCGCAGGGATCTGGGTTCTGCAGCAGTTGAAAAAATGTTTAACTCCTGGGAAGCACGAGGGTGGGGGGGAGAGGGAGAGAGAAAGAGAGAGAAGGAAGCGAAGGCTTTGCCTGCAGGGTGCCTGTGCCTCCGAGCTGCCCTCATCTCCTCCTGAGCAGCTGGAGGAGGCAGGGCCTGCCCCACTTCCTAGCAGATCCGAGGTGTTCCGTTATTTTTGTGACATTACGGCACCCTTTGTGAACCAGTGGCCAAGTTGCCAGAGACAGTGCTTCTTCAGACGCGGGCCACACGAGTTGTCTCTTCTGAGGGCTTTCCCGCCCCGGGAAATGGATGTGGGGACCCAGGTTGCTAAAGCCCAGATTAAGTTTTGATTTTCTTTTACATCACAAGCATCAGCCAAAGTGTCTGGGTCGCCCTCGGAAATGTCCTCTTTGCAGATATGTTTCATTTCCTCTGATTGTAACAGGGAGCAGAGCACTTCTTACAGATTCCAATGTGTCGTGTTCATACACTTGACCCTGAACGGGGTGAACAGGGCCGGGGTTAGGGGCGCTCACCCTCCATAGAGTCAAGATTCCGCGTTATAATGTACAGTCAGCCCTTTGTACATAGCTCCTCCTTGGAATCCTCGGATTTAACCAGCCGCAGGTGCTGTGGTACCGTAGTACTTATTGCTGGAAAAAGCCCACCTATGAGTGGACCCATGCAGATCAAACCCATGCTGTCCGAGGCCCAGCTGTACTCAGTAGTTTCTCATTGTCACGGGCACAGGGACAGAAGGTCTCATTCCCCACAGGGGAGGGACCCTAACCTGTAAGGTCTTCTCCTAGACCCGAAGGCAGCTAACCCAACTCATCTGACTTTGCACGCTTGCTTTCTTTTTTACTTTTTAGGGACGCAACATAAGGAAGTTCCCAGGCTAGGGGTCAAATCTGAGCTCTAGCTGCTGGCCTGCGGCACAGCTATAGCAATGCGGGATCTGAGCCATGTCTGCTACCTACACCACAGCTCACAGCAACACCGGATCCTTAACCTACTGAGCGGGGCCAGGGATCAAACCTGCATCCTCATGGATACTAGTCAGGTTCATAATTTGCTGAGCCACAATGGGAACTGCCTTCGTGCTTGCTTATATATGATATGCAGGGCTCGTCCGATATCCCCCTGTGTATCGGAGGCTCTGTAGTACACAGGACAGAGGTCTGGGGTCAGGCCTGTATTAGAGGCCACCCTTCTCGCTCGGAGACATTGGCACGTGGACATGCAGTTCATTTCTGCTGACCCAACATTAGTGACTATGCTTTGGTCTCTAGTCAAAAGCAGGTCCTCTTTAGTGGCCTTACCACTGGTCTATTGATTGACAGCTCCCTTGTGAGGGAGGCATTTCTGTCAAAGTCATTACCCCAAATCTCAGCCGTCTCAGAGCTTTTGGGGGCTGAGGATGGGATTGGTGATGAGATCAAGCTGTCTTCTGCTTCTATGATGGGCACAGGGAAGGGGGCGTGGTCTTCTCAGGCGTCTGCTCCAAGGAGCAGCGCCCTGGGGTGTCAGCCTTTTAGAGCCATCTCCACGGCTCCCTGGGGAGCAGTGACTCACTAACCCAGCCCAGAGCCCTACCGAGACGCTCGTCCACCAGCAGCAACACTGGCTTGGACGCAGCACAAGGACACAGACGTGCAGACTGCATTTAGAGTGCCCAGGTCGAGGTGGTAACTCTTAGGTAACCAGGCCACTAGGAAGTGCTGCCCTGGCTCCCTTGGCCCCTTATGATTCAGAGAGCCTGAAGGTCAAGGTGAACATTCTCTGAATTCCCTGGTGGCTCAGTGGGTTAAGGATCTAGCATTGTCGCTACTATATCATGGGTTTGATCCCTAACCCTGGGGACTTCGGCATGCTGTGGGTGCGACCAAAAAAAAAAAAAAGCGATGAATACTCTCAAAACAGACACACCGTCTGACCATCTGTCACCTAGATGCCAGTCCTTTCAAAGGCACAGGGTTTGGATGCAGTGTCCTCTGAGACTCATCCGTGTATAGTAGGTTTCCCAGCACAGTAGCCACTGTGGGCTGTGGTGCATCCACTGACCAGAGCCCCTGGCTGTGTCTTTAGTGGCCCTCTGGGACCAAGGAGGCAGTCACTGGTGGTCTCCGGGGGGCCCTGTCCAGGCTGCTGGCTCGCTGAGCCCTTTGGTCCCCTCTCGTGGGAAGAGTCATAATGGTCTGTGCTTACTGAGTTCTCACTATGTTCAGGCATCGTCCTGAACCCTTGGTTTGTATCAGCACATTTAATGCTCATGGAAACTCCACAAAGGTAGATACTGTTATGCTCTCCATTATACACATGAGGAAACCGAGGTTTGTCCAGAGTCTTATTGAAGCCTTATCTTATCTAAGCCTTATCTGAGGTCCCACAGCCAGTAAGAAGCAGAGCCAGTTTTCTGGTCCATGGCGGGGGAGAGGAGTCTGCAGCCCAGCCACTGGGCTGTCCTGCCTCCCAGTGGGAGAGGCAAGAAGCAGGACTTGGCCCCAAGTCAGACACATGGGCCTCATCTGGGGAGAACTGCACTACGGCTCAGAAAGTCCATCTTTCAAGAAAAAGATATCTGAACTCTGCAAAACGTATTCTAAAAAGCAACTCCCCAGCCATCCTGGATAAATGGAGTTTGCTGAAAATGATACCTTTACCTGCATGTTTTAGGGAGGCAGCTGAAGCGGAAACAGGTTGAGTATTTTGAAATCATTCTCCACCCTGAGGAAGGCGTAAAGCCCAAAGGCTGAATCCTGTTAAAGCAGGCAGCCCGGGTCTTCCGGCCATGGCCCTTTCGAGACCTTCTTGTCCACTGAACGGCCTGAACTGAACTGGCTTCCTTAGTGTTCAGGGCACTGAGCTGGCTTCCTCGGAGCACTGCATTCGAGACATATTTTGAACCATAGTTTAATACAGACTTTTCTTTTATGGTTCACACAGGGAGCCTTCAGAGGCTGGCTCCACTGTCTGTTTATAAATGCATCGAGCGGGGGCATCTTAGGCATATTCCACGCTTTATCTTTTAAACACGCAAGCCCCTCAGCAACATTAGGAACTAACAATCTGATGAATTCCAGTTTAAGAAAGTGTCGTTATGCTTGAGTTATAAAAACTCCAGGTGCTGCAGTTTCTGTCTTCCAGATGTGCACGGCTGTGGATTACCCCGGCATTCCCTGGTCTCTGCCCATTATTATCTGGGTTTCTACTTGCAAGAAAATTCACAAGTGCCAGGTCTTCAGCCATCGGTGGGTTCGAGTAATCTCCCCAGTGAGGCTGAAAGGCAGATAGGAATGACTGCCAGGACTTTATGATAGCAGAGAAAACTGCCACTCAGGCATCTTCCACCAAGACCACAGGTAGTATTCTTGGGAAAATCTGAATCAGTGTTGCTAATTTCCAAGGTCATCTTCCACTCCTGAGAAAAGCTAATATTCTGTGAGTGGTGATGCTGTATGTGTGTGGCACTGATCTCAGTGCTTTACCTGTGTGTCCTCGCTTGTTCCCCTGTGACGAACTATTGTTGTTATCCCCATTTTACAGATGGGCCAGACTGAGGCTTATAGAAATGAAATAATTTGTCTAGGGTTGCACCGTTGGCAAATGGTGGAGTCCGAATGTGGACCCAGATCTGTCTAACCATTAGAGCCCAAACTCCCTTAACCTTTACATTATGCTTCCCTCTCCCCCACCCCTAATTACCTGTGGACAGATGTAGCCCCGTCTTTACTAAGCCTTTATAGGGCAAGATCCTAAAAGTGTTAGACTGATGCATGTTTAATGTAAATGGATTCTCCTGGAGGAGTGACTAGGAGGAAGTGTAGCAAAAGGGGGAAATGATGTCATTCTGAGTATGTTTAACCCTTATAGCAGGGTTTCTCAACCTCAGCTCTCTCGACATTTGAGTCAAATAATTCTTTGTCGTGGGGACTTTCCCATGAATTGAATGATGTTTAGCAGCTTCCCTGTTCTCTACACACTAGACCCCAGCATTCATCCCCCACGATATTCCACTCATGAGAATCAAACATGTTTCCAGACATGGCCATATGTGCCTAGGTGGGCAAAAATCGTCGACTGTTGTAAGGGGCAATTACATTCTCTCCCCACCTTGGCAGTACAATGATGGAGGGTTTTGTGTTATTTGCATGGGATGCAGCCTGGCCCTGGAGTTGAGCTGGCCCTTCATCTCTTTTTTGGCACTATTTTTGAGCCTCCTATGAGTTATTGCATGGGTGGACCTATTTCCCCTGGTCCTTCCCTTCAAGGAGTTTGAGGCAATGGATGGAGAGGAGTGAAAACATAGCAAACAGCAGGAGTGATATGTAATAACTAACAACTCAGGACTTCCATGGAAAGAGGGCCCTGTGGGCTTTCAGGAAGAGGGGATGGGGAGCTGGGCCTGTCTGCAACCATTTGTCTTGTTCCTTCCAGGTCCAGGCATTGCATTCGTGGTGTACCCAGAAGCCTTGACCAGGCTGCCCCTTTCTCCATTCTGGGCCATCATCTTTTTCCTGATGCTCCTCACTCTTGGACTTGACACCATGGTGAGCCCCTTCCCCCTTCCATCAGTGCCCCAGACTCCTTCTGAAGACCTTTCTCCTGGGTCCTGCCTCCAGCCTGAGGCAGGGTATAGGTTGAGTAGTACCTGAATGTTTTCCCAAGCCACGCAGGGCTGGTGAGGTACCTGTCCAGGGCTCAGCATCACCTCCCATTTGTGGGTGACTTAGAGGATGGTGCTAAGGAACTCTTCTCTCTCCACTCTCCATGCGCATTTCAGCCTGTGTACTTCCCGCTTTGGTGTCATTTTGCCAGAGCAAGTTCTCAGGGGCTGGATAAGGGAGAATAATATGAAGTCAATTTTAGGGAGATTGCTGTGGGGCTGAGACCACTACAAATCATGCTGACAGGCGCTCAGAGTTTAGTAGTTGGGTGCGAAGAGGGTTTTTTCAAGTAGAAGATCAAATGCGATATAAACGGAGAGACATTTGCATCTCATGAATACAAAGCGAAGCTTAAAGTGTCCTGATGGATGGGTAGGAGTGCAGTCTCTGGGGGCTGGAAACGCAGCTCTCAGGTTCACACCCTGCTTGGCTTCCCCGCCTGGCCTTGTGGGTTGGACCCCAGCAAAGTCTTTTAGATCCATCAAGGGAATGCAACTGTAGAAATCAAACCTCGTACGGCACCACTTTCCCGGTGGGAAACACAAAGAGCTTTCTGGGGCCTTTGGGGCTGGGCGTGTATCTCAGATGCCCCCTTTCTGGCACCATTCCAGTTCGCCACCATCGAGACCATTGTGACCTCCATCTCAGACGAGTTCCCCAAGTACCTGCGCACACACAAGCCGGTCTTCACTCTGGGCTGCTGCGTTTGTTTCTTCATCATGGGCTTTCCAATGATCACGCAGGTGAGCTGCCTGCGGGGCATGGGTGGGGGCAGAAGGGGGGCCCCAGAGGGCTCTCCATCCTTGTACCCTCAGCTCCCAGACCTCAGAACCACAGCCAAGTCCCTGCCATTCCCATGCAGATGGCACCGGTTCATTAGGGATTCTGACCACAGAGGGAAATATGTCATCTGGCTGATGCTTCAAGCGTCTTCGTAATTGAGATATAGCCTTCTTCAGCCAACAAGGCAGGTGTGTCCTACTTCAAGAAGATGGACTACGTGAAATCCAAATTTACTGGCCAGAGAAATCCCCACTTGATTACCTGTAATATACAGGATCTGTGGTCACTTGGGTCCTTCCTAAGTCCTGAGTGATATATATAATATATATGATTATGTATAGATACAAATTTTTTTTCTAACTCTGTGGCCTTGAGTGAATTACCACTTCGGGTCTTAGTTTCTTTGTCTGTAAAGTGATGGATTGAAAGGAGATGGTCTTCAAGCCTCATCTATTGTAGAGAGACTAAAAGAGTGAGGTGAAGATGCAGGGGGATGCACGTGGAATGCCCAGCGACACCTAAAGGTCACATGAAGGTCAATCCCATGCAGGTATGCGTGTAGAGATGGTCATCTGTTGCTTAAAGTAAAAATGAAGACATCTGGCTAGTGACACATACACATCTTCAAATGTTGACCTTTACACTCTAAGAGTGAGATGTTAGATGACTTTTCTGTGCTTGTTTTATTGCTGAGCTCGGAGTCTCTCGAGGGACCGCTTTGCAAACACGGCAAGGCCGCCAGTTTACATACCTGGCCGGTGTTAGGTTACTGCGGTCGGTCGAGGGGACGGGGCGATCCCTGACTCCTGTTTGCGCCGGACCCTCCTTAGGACGGAAGGATTGACTGTGAGAAGTGGGAGACAGCCTAGATCCAGGCCCATTGATGTTGGTTGTTTCTCTTTCCTACCAGGGTGGAATTTACATGTTTCAGCTTGTGGACACATACGCCGCCTCCTATGCCCTCGTCATCATCGCCATTTTTGAGCTGGTGGGGATCTCCTACGTGTACGGTAAGGGATCCGCCCCGCCTGCCGTGCAGGTAGAGCTTAGTGTCGGCCGGGTGTGCACGGCAAGCAGTGTTCCATATTTAAGAAGACACAGTAAGGGCTTCACTGCAGCTCCTTAGGAACCATAAGAGAGTTGCACTTCTATTTCCAAGCTTGCCTCCGGACCACTGGGATCTAGATTTAATAAACGGAAGATGGCTGATGGGGAAAGGCGGGTGTCTTTGTCTCAGAAACCGCCAGGTCCAGGCCGTGCCTTTGGGTATGGCGTGGTGAATGAATAGTTAATGCCGGGGACGATGGCCAGATAGGGGCTGGGGCGGGGGAGGCTCCTTCGCAGATGTGAAAGTGTGTTGGGGCCTCCGTAGCCGCAGTCTTTAGGTAGCCTGAGATGAAGAGCAGCGTCACGGCTGATCCCTGAACACTGCGGGGAGAAAAGAGAACACTGGCCTCACGGGTCCTCGGGAGATGCCATTAGCACCTTGGGAGTCTGTGATGGAAGATCTCAGTCCTGGCTTTTCCCAGGAAGAAACTTCCAGTCCCCTCACAGCGTAGCCCTTCCTATCTGTCATCCCCATAGCAACCTGCACTTCACAATCGGTGGGGTCGATATCAAGAACAGGAATGCCAAGTCAGCAGATGCCATCTTCAAGCCCTTCGTGAGGCGGTGTCTGTGCTTGGATCGGGGGGCATGTCTCCCCAGGTGACCTCCTGGGCCCCTCGTGTGCACTGCCAGTTGGCACAGGCCGGCCCTCTTGGGTACAAGGCGCTGCTGACTTCGCTGTGCTTGGACGTCTTAGCACCGTCCCTTATATAGATAAGGCCTCCACAGCAAATACCAGCAAGCTGGAAAGTGCCAACTTAGACGATCCGTCTGTCTTTCAAAACCAAAAAGAGACGGTAAAAAGAAAGGCAGCATGTCACCTGGATGCATGACGTGAGTGAAAGACGAAAGCCCAAAGGAAGAGGAGTCAGGCCTCAGGGCTCTGCAGAGCTCTGCTTTTAAGTTGGGGCCCAGCAAGCTCAGCCCGCCCACCCTGTATCCTTGGTGTGAGCACTTTGCTTTTTATGCAGTTTTTAGTTTCTTGTCCAGCAGGGGTTTGTCAGTTTCTTGCTTTCCTGAAAAGTGCATTAAAATAGATGGTGGTGGGGAGTTCCCGTCGTGGCTCAATGGTTAACGAATCCGACTAGGAACCATGAGGGTGCGGGTTCGATCCCTGGCCTTGCTCAGTGGGTTAAGGATCCGGCGTTGCCGTGAGCTGTGGTGTAGGTTGCAGACGCGGCTCGGATCCCGCGTTGCTGTGGCTGTGGCGAAGGCCGGCAGCTACAGCTCCTGTTAGACCCCTAGCCTGGGAACCTCCATATGCCGCGGGTGCGGCCCAGATAAGGCAAAAAGACAAAAAAAAAAAAAAAGGATGATAGGGAACCAAAATATAAAAAGGAAAACCTCTTGTGTAAAAGTTGGGTACCCCAGAAACAGGAAGATACGGGGTCACTGTTGGGTACTGTGGAAGGGGAACTTTTCTCCATGGAGATAACATCCCCACTGCAAGCGGAGTTTAGTTTCTGGTTAGAGAAGTGCGCAGGCATGCCAGCTGTCCTGTTGGGATCAGAGGCCAAATTGCCAGCTCTTTGGGCTGATGGGTGAGGCAGCCCGGAGCCTGCAGTGACGCTGTGTTTGAAGACCCGCCTTTAGGGTGAGGCTACCGAGAGCAGCAGAAACCCAGCCAATCTGCCGCAGGGAATCTTCACTTTCTGCCCAGATACCAAAGGCTTTGCCATGGAGAGGCCTCTGGGGCCCTCCTTTGGACACTCAAGCTCTCGTGGTTCTACGGGTAAGCCGAAGTCACCAGATGGTCTGTTGGCCAAGTCAGGAAGGCACTTCACGGCCGGCCCGCGTGCAGGCAGCCGTCTCACGGACCTCCTCCACTGCCTGTATCCTCACTGCTGTTTGCCACAAAAGGCACATTTACACAGTTCTTCCCAACAAAATGGGGCTGTTTGGTGCGGTTTACAAGCACCATTAAAACAGGAACCTTTGAACATTTCTGTTTTTAGAACTTAAATAGCCCCCCTCCCCCCACACCCACCCTCTAGTGCCCATCTAAATCTGGCGGTAGATTTTTTTAGTTCTGAAGGAAAAGATAACTCCTGAGTGCTTTAGTCCCTGGACTTTGCAAATCTTCCTGGGAGACCACCCAGGAAGTCACCTGGACTCAGCAGATGAGTGCTGGGTTGGCTTCCAGGACCAGGTGGACTCTATGCAGAGCTCGGATTGAACTTGGCTTCTGCTGGGTCGGCTGTAGGTGTGAACCTCCGCTTTGGACCTGCATGGATTTCTAAGAAGTGAATCTTAGAAGAAATACTTGAAATATGCTAACATAATTATTAGAGGTGAAGGGAAAAGCCTGCACAAATATGTAGTTTACTCTTCAGAGGACAGTGCATTCTTTATTGAGACGACCAGGCCCCAAACAAAGGCAAGGTCAGTTTTAGGAAGTTGAACATGGACCCATGAAGGATGAAAACAAACTTGACTGATTTGATACCTTCCCGTCCTAGCTGCTGAATTTGAAAAATAAGCCAGTAAATTGCAGAGATTGGTATTTTTTTTCTTGGTTCTAGTGATCTTTAGAGTCTAGATGCTAGAGATGCCACGTTTAAAAGACAGCGGGAATAATTTTTGTTTTATCTTTATTTTGAAATAGCAGATTCAGGTTCTTAAAGTGACACTCTTTATAGGCCAGTACCTGGGTTTGAGGTATTTAGAACAGTGGAACTCCCCGAGTTTTGTGTCTGAGCAATCCCTTTAACAAATTTTTACCTACAAGAGTTGCTTTGAAAAAGTGATTTGCACTTTCCTGGCGAGGTCCCCAGGAGACTCGTCTGCACAGCACAGTTTGTAAAGCAGTGAGGTCTAGGGTCTAAGAGAGTGATGCATGCGCTCCTGGGTCCACAGGCCACAAAATGCAGCCTAGGGGAGTTCCTGTCGTGGCTCAGTGGTTAATGAGCCTGACTATCATCCATGAGGATGCAGGTTCGATCCCTGGCCTCGCTCAGTGGGTTAAGGATCTGGTGTTGCCATGAGCTGTGGTGTAGCTCGGATCCCACTGTGGCTGTCATGTAGACTGGCAGCTGTAGCTCTGATTCAGCCCCTAGCCTGGGAACTTCGATATGTCACGGGTGTGGCCCTAAAAAGACCAAAAAAAAAAGGAAAGAACCAAGGCCCACTTTCAGTATCTCGTGTGTGTTTCTGAGGGCCTCATCTTTGATTTTTGTCTCTTTTTGGTTCTCTTCCCTCACTTATGCCCAGAGGGTCTAGTGTCCAGAGGCCAGTTGCTTGAGGTCGTTTGATAACACAAGAGGGGACAAAGAAACAAACCCAGAGGTGGTCAGGCCAGCCGCTCAAAGCGTGTGATTCTTGCCTATGGTGGTCCGTTACCTGGGGCCACCAGCCAGAAGTACCAGCTGTGGAGGGGCTCCAACTCGGGGCCCTTTCAAGTGCCTTCAGCATGGCGATCCTGCAGTTCTGAGAAAGCCACTTCTCTGATAAGCTCAGGAAACGGTACACAAAACCGCTCCCCATGAAGACATCCGCTGCAGCTCTTCCTTTCCAAGAGTGGATGCTAGTTATGTGGGGCCCTGGGAATAACGCTCTCCTCTGCTTTCCCCCTTACACAGTTGAACTGATCAGCGACCAAGAGGACCGCAGTCCTCTGAGTTCCAACAAAGTGGGCGATGGCCACGTGGAATTCACATTGGTTCTCACCTGCCCTTGTCATCTTACATGGAGCAGAGCCAAACTGACTCACGGAAGAGTATCCTTGGGGGGGTGGGGGCAGAAAGAACACACAGTCAGTCTCCCTGGAGCTCCTAAAGCTTCCCTAGTACACTGTGCTTCTTGATTATAATCTTCACTGGTTTTGCCAGAGTTGTTGCTGAGCCCATGAACCCACCTCTGAAGAAGCCGCACTGGTGCATATGCCAGGCTGGGGCAGCGCAGAACCCGGCCACAGGCTCGGCAGGAACTGAGCTTTTTAGATGTCACCATGGGATGACATCTCACTTTGAACCTCACTGCAGAGAGTATTTAATGTCTATTTAAATGTTCCATTTGCCTGAATCTTCCTGGCAGTGAGTCACTGGTCTGTTGGTTCCCTGCATAATAAGGGTCATGCTGACACCAGGATGGGGCCACCCCAGCCAGGGGCATTTGAGCGAGGGGATCTGGCGCTGTCCCCCCTCCCCCGACATCGTACCTCATGCTTGCTCTCCGTTTGTCTCTTTGCAGGCTTGCAAAGGTTCTGTGAAGATATCGAGATGATGATTGGATTTCAGCCAAACATTTTCTGGAAAGTCTGCTGGGCGTTTGTAACTCCAACCATTTTAACTGTAAGGACTGTATACGTGTAGCTATTGCATGGGTAGCACCTTGCGTGCCTGCGTGAGGCTTTATGTTGAACACAGCATGTGTCTATGTATAGCTGAGCAGGGGGCAAAGCTATGTAGGTTGGGTCCTTCAGCTGAGGAAACTGAGGTTCAAAGAGGTGAAGTGACTTGCCTGCAGGTGCCTGGCTGACGGGGTGCAGGTGCTGATCACGTGCAGATTGGAGCAGGCCCGTGGAGCGTTTCCCCTTTATCAGCCTGCCTCATGTGATCCCATTCCCCACGTGCTAACCAGGGTCCAGGCGCTGTTCAGAGTGCTTTATATGTAGCATCTCATCTCTCCCTCACAAAGTACTTTATATCTAGCATCTCGTTTCTCCCTCACAGCAGCTGGGTGCGGCTGGCATTATAAGCATCTCCATTTTACAGATGGGGGAATTGATTTCCGGAGGTTACGTGACTTGCCTAGTATGGTACAATTAATAATTACCAACAGTCTGGGTTGGAACCCAGGCAGTGTGTCTCCAGAATTCTCATTATTTTTTTTCTTAATTTTTCCATGATAGCTGGTTTACAGTTTTCTGTCAACTTTTCAACTGTACGGCATTGTGACCTGGTTACATATACATATATAGATTCATCACAAGTGATTAGACATAGTTCCTGGTGCTACATGGCAGGATCTCCTTGCTTTTCCATCCCTAAGGCAATAGTCTACAACGATTAACCACAGACTCCCATACCATCCCACTCCCTCCCCCACCCTCTTGGCAACCACAAGTCTGTTTTCCAAGTCCGTGATTTTCTTTTCTGTGGAAAGGATCATTTGTGCAGTATATTAGATTTCAGATATAAGTGATATCATATGGTATTTGGCTTTCTCCTTCTGACTTACTTCACTCAGTATGAGGGTCTCTAATTCCATCCAGGTTGCTGCAAATGGCATTATTTTGTTCTTTTTTTACAGCTGAGTAGTATTCCATTGTGTATATATATCCCATCTTCCTAACCCAATCATCTGTCAATGGACATTTGGGTTGTTTCCGTGTCTTGGCTATTGTGAATAGTGCTGCAGTGAACATGCGTGTGCAAGTGTCTTTTTCAAGGAAGTTTTTGTCTGGATGTATGCCCAAGAGTGGGATTGCTGGGTCACATGGTAGTTCTATGTACAGTTTTCTGAGGTACCTCCATACTGTTTTCCATAGTGGTTGTACCAGCTTACATTCCAACCAACAGTGCAGGAGGGTTCCCTTTTCTCCACACCCCCTCCAGCATTTGTTTTTTGTGGACTTGTTAATGATGGCCATTCTGACTAGTGTGAGGTGATATCGCGTGGTAGTTTTGATTTTCATTTCTCTAATCATCAGTGATGTCAAGCATTTTTTCATGTGTTTGTTGGCCATCTGCTTATCTCCTTGGGAGAAATGTCTATTCAGATCCTTTGCCCATTCAATGGGGTTATTGGCCTTTTTGCTGTTGAGTTTTATGATTGTTTGTATATTTTAGAGATTAAGCCCTTGTCAGTTGCATCCATTGACACAATTTTCTCCCATTCTGTAAGTTGTCTTTTAATTTTCTATTTGGTTTCCTTTGCTGTGCAAAAGCTTGTCAGCTTGATTAGGTCCCATTGGTTTATCTTTGCTTTGATTTCTGTTGCTTTGGGAGACTGACCTGAGAAAACATTTGTAAGGTTGATGTCAGAGAAGGTCTTGCAAATGTTTTCTTCCAGGAGTTTAATGGTGTCTTGTCTTATATTTAAGTCTTTAAGCCATTTTGAGTTTATTTTTGTGCATGGTGTGAGAGTGTGTTCTAATTTCATTGATTTGCATGCAGCTGTCCAGGTTTCCCAGCAATACCTACTGAAAAGACTGTCTTTTTCCCATTTTATGTCGCCTCCTTTGTCAAAGATTGTCTGGGTTTATTTCTGGGTTGTCTATGCTGTTCCATTGATCTTGATAACTGTGGCCCTGTGATATTGCCTGAAGTCTGGGAGAGTTATGCCTCCTGCTTGGTTTTTGTTCCTCAGAACAGAATTCTCATTCTTAAACAGTACTCAATCTAGCCACTCTACAGCTAATATGTATAGCAGAAGTTAGATTTTTATTGCTCATTTTTACTGCTTTTGAGGACTACCTTATCATCCTCAAGTGTAATGATGACATTTTGAGATCATCTGACATTCATCTTCTTAAAGATCAGAGCCCTTCATGTGTCAGTAAATCTGTGTATCCTGTCACCGCCTTTGTTGTGCGCTAGCTGCTGGCTTTGCCTCCATCCACTCTCCAAGCACAGAAATTGACAGGGACCTTGTCTTCCCAGCGCCTCCTCAGAGGCTTGCGGGTGTGATCTAGGCAAAGCTGCAGGAAGCTGACTGTAGTTCCCACTTCTCCCAGCAGGTGGCACTAGAAACCAGATTAAGACTCGCTTTACTACGAGGGATCAGCCTCTTCAAAGGAAAACAGTAAAAGTATAAAGAAAATACATATTTTCCTTTAAAAAAAACAGTCATAGAGTGAGTTCTAATCAAAACACCTCAACTTCCTTCTGAAAAGACATAAGTTTAAACAGGAAAACCATTCAGCGTTTACCTCTCTCTGCATTGATGCAATACCTCATACAGAAGCCCTCATCTGTTCTCACGTTTCAGAGGCTGTAATTTGTCCGAAAAGTCCTACCAGATTTGGGGGATGAGAGTTGGAAAGGATTAAGATAGACTTTTCAGTCTCTTGAATTGGTGAAGAATGGGGATTCACCTAATTGCTGGAAGGCAAACAGGAGACTGTGTGCCCCGCCCCCTCCCCATCTCTGCTTGGCCAGGTCCCCCTCTTATCACTACGCACCGTTTATTCTTGGGTGAAATCAGAGTTAGAATCTGTTCCAGATTCTCCTGACCTTTTTGTTCTTGGAAAATTTTAAGCTTCGGAGAGTCTTATATTCTTCAGAAACCTATCACATAATAAAAACCAGCATGTCTACTTGTGGAGATCTCTTTTATTAGGCAGACACTTTAGAAACATTGTTCCTTAAGCCCCTGACCGCCCTGCTGGGTGTGTGATTCTTCGGGCATTTTACAGTTGCCTGAGGCCCAAGGCCACGAAGCTTTGCAGGGGACAAAGTAAATTGAATTTGAGCCTATCCAGGCCTCTAGATAAAACATTTCCATCCTGCTGTATAGCACTGGGAACTATATCTAGTCACTTGTGATGGTGCATGATAATGTGAGAAAAAAATAATATCCATGTAGGCGCGACTGGGTCACCTTGCTGTATAGCAGAAAAATTATAGAACACTGTAAAGCAGCTCTGATGGAAAAAAATTAAAATCATTGAAAAGAATAAATAAACAGTGAAAAAGAAAAGATAATACCTTTCCAAACAAATTTCTAAAAGCTTGGTTGCTTTCAGCTCCAAGTGGAGTTTGGCCAACGCTGGATTAAAATAATCCTTAAGCGTTAGGGGCAGAAACTCAGGGAAAAGGGATTCTAGGGACTTGCTGTGTTTTTTTCAGAAAGTGCCTCAAGTGCCCTGTGCTTTACTTGATTTCCGTTATAAAACTTCCATCGGAAACCTGTGGAGAGGTTCCAGAAAATGTCTTTCATCCGATTCCCCTTCTGTGTTTGGGAACTGGGGACAGAAGCGATCCATTCCATCACTACCATCCACCCAGATGGCCTTTGGCTGCCATCAGCCAAAAGTCAGGCGGGCCCCGCTCAGTGTCTAAATCGCCCTCTCTCATGGCCAGGCTCATCTGAGGGTGGGGTTTGATCGCCGGAAGTGGATGGCAAGAACAAGTTTGCCCAGATAAGTTTGCTGTGCTATCTGTGTAACTGGAAGTGGGGATCAAAGGACCAAGCCCAACACTTCTTTCCTGCCATTTGCCCTTCTGTAGCATGGCCGTCTGTGGTATGCTGGGATGAGCTGAGAGTATGGGTTTAAATGACTTCAAAGCCCCTCAGAGAAAATCGATCATTTTTATAGGTGCCTTCACGGATTTATAGAGCCATAAATATTCTCTGCGCAATTATTGTATACACAGTCAGATCACGTTACTGAATTATGCGCACACATAAGCAGACCTAGTGCTATTTATATAGTAAATGAAACGGAGCAACTTACCATAATTACATTAGGCCATACTTCCAATAGACTGGTTAATAAAGCTTCTAACTCTAGGGGCAAATGTTTAAAAGGGGCCCTAGACAAGATCATCTCTTAGAGGAGCAGCTTTTTTCAACACTTGTCTTCAGGCTCACGGTTCTTCAAATCCATGCACTGAATTACGGTTGCATTGAAATAATCACCTGCCCCGGCAGCCTGGGCTTTGCAGCAGTGATATAGATGACTTGCACTTGTATAAGGCTTCACAGTTTTCCCCCAATGCTTGCAAGTATTATCTTCCCTGACCCCATTCCCTCCGGTTATTTTCAGGCAGTTCTTGGACTGCTTGAGACGGGCCGAGAGATGGAGGAGAAGGGGAGGGCCTAGGTGGTCCGTTGTTCTGGGCAGAGGCTGATGAATACAGGAAGAACTCAGTTTTCCGGGGGTGGTGCCCCTCTCCCAGCAAAGACTTGGCGGGAGCGGTTAGAACCCCACTCCCGACTTTGTTGGCGCCTCTTTTTAATCAGCACACCTGTCCCCCTGTTCTCCCTCCGCCGCACTAACCAGGTCTTCAGAGGGTTCCCACGGCCACGGCCCCCTGAAGTGGGCGGTCATGCGGCGTGACCGGCAGACGAGGAAGCACAGCCTATCTTCAAACTGAGGGCGGACTCCCGAGTAAATTTCAGACTGTTCTTCCCAGAAAAGCCCTGTGTTGAATGCCTGGTGTGATGCAGATCTGCGTATAGCAGAGAAGTCGGAGACATAAAAGGCCCCCCTGCTAAACCGTGGTAGAGCAGAGATGAACCTGCCGCTCGCTGGCTCTCGGCTCACCGGGCGCCGATGAAGCCCCTTCACCTTGCCTCAGTTGAGACGGGCTGTGCCTGCCCTCTCTTTGTCCCACAGCTTATTATAGGACCAGACTTCCTGCTTTGCCGCCGCTTGGGGACCACTCAGCAGGCTTTTGAGGCAGCTCCTGGAGCAGGGCCATCCCCATTCAAGGTGAAAGCCAAGTAGATTCAACTGTCACGTTAACCGAATGGGTTTTGCCCCTTGTAGCAGAAGCTTGATCATGCGTTCTAGGAAGTGGAGACAACCCCTTAAGAACACCCACAGGCGTTCCCAGGTGCCTCAGCAGGTTAAGGACTTGCTCCCTGGACTGGACGTGCTCCCAAGACCTGACTGGGGAGGGAATATTTCACTTCCCCTCTAACACCCTAACACACGCGTGTTTCTCTTTCCTTCCAGTTTATCCTCTGCTTCAGCTTTTACCAGTGGGAGCCCATGACCTATGGCTCGTACCGCTATCCTAACTGGTCCATGGTACTCGGGTGGCTGATGCTCGCCTGCTCCGTTATCTGGATCCCAATTATGTTTGTGATAAAAATGCATCTGGCTCCTGGCAGATTTATTGAGGTAATTGTATCAGCTCCAAGTAGGAGCTGCCATGCCCTCCCAGGGGAAAAACTTGGAGAGCTGTGTGCGTTAAAAAACAAAAGATTGGGTAAAACTTATTCTAGAAGGAGACTTGGTGACAAAGCGGTTACAGTTCCTGCCATTTCTATTAAACCCATTTTTATTATGTGTTATTCCTCTAATGGACGGGCTCAGCCAGCTTTTATTATGCTCTTCTTTTGTGTGTGTGTGTGTGTGTGTGTGTGTGTGTGTGTGTGTGTGTGTGTCTTTGCCTTATCTAGGGCTGCACCTGCAGCATATGGAAGTTCCCAGGCTAGGGGGTCTAACAGGAGCTGTAGCCGCCGGCCTTCACCACAGCCACAGCCACGCGGGATCTGAGCCACGTCTGCAACCTACACCACAGCTCACGGCGATGCCGGATCCTTAACCCACTGAGCAAGGCCAGGGATCGAACCCACAACCCCATGGTTCCCAGTCGGATCCGTTAACCACTGAGCCAAGACCGGAACTCCAGTTATGTTCTTCTTCAGAGCAGGAATGGTTCTGGGGGAAAAGGGTCAGGGCGCTCTCTCCTGGTGCTTCCTTCTTCTCTCCTCATCCCGAATTTAAATCCTAACGTTTGGTTTTTAACCACACATCAGATTCCCCCTTTCCTGATGTTCCGCTTTGTCCGAGGCACTTCCTCCAAACACCTATTGCCATTAAATTTAAAATCACGACCGCTTCCTGTTAATGCCTATGTTTGGGATGGCTGAAGGGTCCAAGCTGATTAAAATGTCACCATCCCCGGAGAATGTCATGGAAGGTCCAGGGCATGGCTGGTGTAAGGTGATGCTTGTCTTTGTCACTGAGTCCCTTGCTGGACCCATTTCCCATTTCTAATACCAAAAAAAGAGAGAGAAAAAAAAAAACCCACCCTCACTCCAGAGAGGATGGGAAGGGGGGGCTGCCACTTGCCAAGCCAACAGTGAAGTGTGGTCAGTCTTTCGTTATTCCTGAGAAACCAGGAGCTCAGACGCGCTAGGAAGACATCAGCCCTGCCTTGTCTCGGAGATCCAGTGGGCTGCTGATTGGATCAGACCAGTGCTATTCGAGGTCTGGCCCGGGCGGGGCAGCATCAGCACCACGCGGGAGCTTTTTGCAAACGCAAACGATCCGGGCTGCAGCTCTGCTCGGCTGAACCAGAGTCTTGGGGAAGTGGGACTCAGGTGTCTGCAGTCTAACAAGCCGCGCCCCGCCTCCAGGTGATTCTGATGCATCTCCACGTTGAGAGGCACTGGGTTAGACCAAGCTGAGGAAACACCTGCTGATGCGGGTCATGAAGAACAGCTGGACGGGTTTTGCTCTAGGTCCTCTAGATTGAGGAAGCGAGGGTTCTGGAGCTTCCTGTGCGGGCTCGGGCGGGGAGAAGCGAGGTGGGAGTAAAGCCTGCGAGTAAACGAGGAGCACGGATATCCACGCGATGGGGAGGTAGCCTTTTGTTTCTGTTGGACTGAAGACGGAGACAGAGTTGACTGAGGGAGACGCAGGCGTTTTCTTGCTGAAGCTGTGTTCCAGTTTTCATCCTTAGGAAACTGCGTTGCCTCCTTAAGGTAAATGAATGAGGCCCCCTCACCCCCAGGCATGGCTCTGCTCCAGCCTCAGGGGAACCTCTCACCCATGGATTCCCAGAAGTTTCTTTCTCTCGGAGCGGAAGCCGCCTTAGCCTCTGCTGCTTTGGTCTTAGGCCGAAATTCTCCAAACTGATGAGTCGGCTATATAAATTTATTATGGTTGATTTGGGACACAAAGGTTGCAAACCAATGATTAAGGGGAGATTAAACTAACAGCCGTAAGAAGCAGCTTCGCTTTAATAGGTAATAAACACGTAATTGTTCCCTCTTATGCAGTCAGAAATATGTTTTCTTTCCTTTTTCTAGAAAATACTCCAGTCGAATTATGTTTTCTGTGTAAAGTTTAGTTGAAGGATTAGAGATAGTCCTATTCTTTTTAGCTCATCTGCAAGAAAGTACACTTCTGAACCAAATCAGAAGCATATATTTTTGTTAACAGATAATTAAAATTTTTGTTCAGTCTTGGCAGTGTATCTTTGGGGTTGAGCTTCCCCCCCCCCCGCCTCTGGCCATTTATATACTTGGGGGAAATATGCTAAACAAAATCCAATTATTTTGATGTAACAACTCACTGTTGAGACTGCAGAACAAAAGTAATTGAGTACGTGTCCTTTGCAGAATGTGTTTGGCAGTGGAAAGAGAAGTTTGTGTGGATCCTTTTCATTTGGAGGGAAAAAACGTGTAATTAAAATCTGGGCTCTTTATCCTCTATTAATCTTGTGCAAGGCAAAACCCTGAACGATTGTAATAGTGCTTTTGCAGTCTGGTGTAAACAATTTCAAGTGAACTAAGCTGTCTTTAATGCATCCCTGGCCTCGTTAATGAATGGGGCTGGTCTTCCTAACTGCTCATCTTGGTGGGGGACCTCTAGGTTCCAGGGGACATTCTGGCAGATGCGATTGCACACAATCTGGGGAGGGGTGGGTGGTGCTTAGGGGAAGAGCGGGCATTGCTTCTGTGACCCCGTGTGTCTTTGGCTCCTTTGCAGAGGCTGAAGTTGGTGTGCTCGCCGCAGCCGGACTGGGGCCCCTTCTTAGCTCAGCACCGTGGGGAACGTTACAAGAACATGATCGACCCCTTGGGGACCTCTTCCCTGGGACTCAAACTGCCAGTGAAGGATTTGGAGCTGGGCACCCAGTGCTAGTCTGATGGCATGGGATGGCCCAGACTCGATTCCGTTTCTCCTCTCCTCCTTCCCCTTCGGTTTTCTCCAGCTTCCTTCCCATTTTTCTTCTCCCTTCTCCCCGCGTCTTGGTTCACACCCGTGCATGAGAGTGGTTACGTAGAAAAGTAGGGCATAGCGTCGCATGCTGTAGCAAAGAGCGAGCCGGATCACTCGAAGCGCGGTTTGCCTGTGTCCTTGCTGTCAGCTTCCGGCGGGCTTGACCCCGAAGGCGCACGTCAACTCAGTGGGCGATTTCCAGCAGGGATTGCGTGAGCTGGTCAGTGGAGACGCAGCCTCTGTGGTTGTCACTGGTGGTGCCAGCCAGGTTTATACAGAATGGCAGGATCACAAGACTGTCGGTTTGGACTCCTCTGAGCCATGGAGTGATTTCACTCGGGCACACAGAGTTCGGGGCAGGGTGCGTCTGGAGGGTCGGCAGGGGTCAGCAAGTGTCTTAGAACAAGAGGAGGCCCGTGGATACCACCGAGGCGGTGGAGTCCCCTTTTCCGCTCACGACTGGGGCTCTGTCTCCTTTCTTTGGACCAACTGTTTCAAGAGCGCCAAGGACACAGATGATTTCTCTCCGCAAACTGCCAATCTCAGTGAAGAATCGGTTCTCTTCCCCCGTTGTCTTTTTTTTTTTTTAAGAATAACCGTATTTGTGAATTCTTGGGGTCATTTCCTCCACCTCTGTGCAAGAAGCCATGGTATTATTATTTGTGCCTAAGGTCGAACACTCAGAGCAGGGCACCCTTCTGGTTTCTCTGTGACGTCCAGCACAGCGTCAGTGTCATCACCCCGTGCTTCTACGGACTGTAGACACCTTGTCTTTCAACGTCTGGGAAAACAAGACTTACCCTGGTTTGGTCTATATGCTCTCTGTGTAAGGCACAAACTCTTAAAAGGCAGATAACTTCTCAGTCCCTTCTCTTCACTTTTTCATTCACAGTAAATGCCAATTGTGGCCACAGAGTGGAAGAAAACGGAGAGTTTGAAGAGAAAGCAGCTATCACATTTACTTCGCTGGTAGTACATTTTAGGTCACTGTATTTACAGAAATTTCTGATAAACACAGGTTAGATAAGTAGCAAGTGAGCCAATTAAAGCTATAGGTTTTTAAGACGACATTTAATTCAATGTTAAGAATTCCCAGTTCACAGTACTCACAGCTATACCTTAATGAGATCGAATTATATGTCTACAGAGATCGGCAAAGCCGTTATAACATTTGTTATCTTCTTGTATCCTGAACATGCATATATGAGATTTTTAAAATGTGGTATGTGTTTCTGTAGTGTGTACTCGTAGTGGTGTTTTCTGTTCTTATAAGTATCTTATGCAATTCACTGTAGAGATGGTGAGGATAGCCTAGTGTAGTCTGTGGTTTTTTTCCTTTTTCCTTTGCACTAATAATATCTAAACCTAAAGTTGTTTCCGTAGGGCAGACCATTTCAATCATTTTCTTATTTGTTTGTCTTCATGTTACAGGGTCTCAGGCAAAGTTTTCAGTTGGAACCTTGTATATTGACGTGACATTTTCATCCTGTTCAACAGTGATGAAACCCAACAACAGACCTTAAAGTAACACCTTTTAGAAAAAAAATGACTTCATTTGTTAAGAAAAACAAAAACAAAGCTCATTTTAGTGAGCTGTCCCTTTACTGAGGCAAATATCATTGTTATTTGCCAACACCCGTGTGAACTTCTAGTTCTCAAGCATAGCCTGTGGAAACTTTTAGAAAAGGAAACAAAGATGGGTTTTGGACTTGAGGTTTTCACCTCTGTTGTCTGCAGGGCATGTTTGTTCTTCCCCCTCCTCATTCTCCTTTTCTGCTTACCTCCCAAAGCGAGAACTTACTAGATTCTGTCAGGGAGACTAAATTCTGAGCTTCCCCTAGACTTCACTTTAAGAAGCTGAGCTCTGGCCTCCCGTCCCCGTGTTTCCTGATATGACTTGCCTGCCGTTGACCCTGGTTTCCCCAAGAAAGCTATACTGCAGAGCGGCCCCCACTGCAGTAGCAGATCCTGCATGCTGGCACCAAAATAGCCTCACTGATGGATAACCTGTGGGGCTTGAGAGAAGGGGAGAACCAACTTGGGTTTGGAAATGATCTGCAGCCTTTCCAGTTTGAAGGTTGAAGAGAAGAGCTGAAATCAATTAGCCTTCTCCCAAGGGGCTGGCAGGTTTGTGTCAGGATGAGAGGTTTTTGGCTTCCCTCTCTCACCTCTTGGCTACAACTCAAGTCTGATGCTGGACGCCAATCCAGTTTCTGTTAATTATCGCTGTTGTGATGAAAAGAAGTAGGAGCGGGGGGCGGGGAGCTCACCGATGCTGCCAGATTTGTTTTGTACACACTGCGAGCTAACTTAATTGTGACAATGGGGCGACGCTCAGTAGGCCCTGTGCTTTGCACTTGGGAGCAGCGACCTTTATGTTCAGGATAATTTGTTAAGATCTGGTAGCTGTTCCCTGAACAGCTTTTTTGTTTTCTTTTCCTTTTTCCTGCAACTTTCCAGTTTCATGTACAGTTTCCTTAAAGATAGAAGGTTCTGAACTTATCTGGAAATGGTCACCTTGTAAATTTAGTTTGGCCTATTTCTGTGGCTGCATTCAACTTTGGAGGCTTTCCTTGCCGGAGACGTGTTGAGTTGCTGAGCTGTTTCCAGTCGTCGCCAATCTCCACGCGTGCTGCACCCCCCCAGAGACTTGGCTGGGACACTGAGAGCTGAGATGCATGTGACCAGATGGATATTTCCATGCTATTAAAATGCACAGTCAAGTGGAAGGGAAAAAAAAAATGAACAGCTTTGTCATAAACTGCCACTTGAGTGTTCCCCTTCAAACCGAGGCAAAACTTGGGTTAACTGAAGAAAGACTTTCATCGGTTCTCTGTGCAGAATGGTGGGGGTATTTTCCACTTGTGAGATTATTTCCTAATACCAACAAATGCCAGAAACCTATTCCGAGAAAAAAAAAAAGCCATATGTTAAAAACAGTAACCCTGTAATATCCTTAAAGGAGAAAAAAAAATGTGTATGTCCTAACTATTGGTCTCGTGGCTTCTTACGCTAATATTCGTCTTGTGTCTTAGTGACTTTGAATCTCTTTAGGGCTGTCTGTTTGTCACGTGCAAATGTGTCCGGTGTGGTCTTTTTTCTCTTTTTCTTTTATATTTGTTTATTGCATGAAATCTGTGGTCAACGCAAACGCTCATGACCTCAATGTCTTTGTGAAATTTCCCATGTCTGTGGAATATGTCAGAAATGGGATCAACTTGTTTTTCGGTGAGTGGCACTTTAAAAGGACATTTACCGCAGTGACCCGGAAATGGATAAGACTTGGGTTGTCTTTGTAATGTTGCACTGGAGTTGAGTTTTCCTTTCAGTAAGTTCTAATTCTGTTATCTACGTGTGCCTCAGCGCTTCCTGATAATCTTCACCGTCAGCCTGGTTTTTCCATGCCTAAAATTAAGGTTTTCCTTCCTTCTCTGTTCCCTTGGCCATCAGTCACCGTTCTCTTCCCAGAGACTTGCACACTAACTGTTGCTTAATGTAAGCGTGACGGCGAGGTCATACCACTGCTGCACTTGGATTTGGGTCTGTGACACGCTCGGCTGAGGGCATGCTGGCTGGTAGGTTATCTTGCAGAGAAAAAAGGCCGAGGCCAAAGAAGGCACCTCGCCTCTGTTTCATACTGGGTATCATGCAGAAAACCTCCCGGCCGGGAGCAAAAGTCTGGGTGATTTAATCTTGACACTAACTGCTCTGCCAAGTGGCCCTAGGATTTGTGAAAGTGAAGCGTCCTATCTTTCCTGGATTTTGTTTCAACCGTACAGAAAGGCCAAGTAATTTTGAAAAGTCCCTGCTCAGGTCACCTCTGAACAGCCTGCAGCCAAAGAGAAAGTGCTTTCAGATGGGGCGTTTGTCACCTCTAAGAGCAAGCGGTGGTTTGATTTGCCTGCCATGGATTAAATACATCTTCAGGTAACCATTTGCCTTATAGGTGTATTTTAGTGTTAGGATGAGACTTAGTACCTAACTAGGAACTGTTTTTCTCTCATCTTTTGATCTTCTTTTGCACTTTATATGGACCTATCATGGCATAGGTTTATTCTTAAATTGTGTACTTGGCTAATGTCCTAAATGCAGGCATCTTATGGGGTCCTGTCGCCTGTGAATAAAGATATGTTCCCCAATCAGGTCCTTATATTTTTTCATTAACTGTACATGAAGAAAATATATTATGTTATAAATGATGCATCATATATATATCTTATAGAGAACATATTATATATTGTGCATTATTCATTTAAGAAATCATTATTCTTGAGGCCCTACCTCAAATTTTGTATTTATGTGTACAAATGCAATTTATGGTATTATATATTTGCCTATTATATACTGATATAAATTAGAATTTATCCTACTAATGTATGAGTTCACAAAACGTCAAATAAATGTCAGTGTTTAAAACACGGTGATTACAGATTTGTGTCTCTTTTAAACCCGTTACCCGCATTCTTGCTTTCTTAACAAACGGCCGTTAGGTTTCTCCAGGATTGATCTCTTTTGTTGGGGGAAACCTGGAACAGAAATGGAAAACTGCCTTCCTGGGAAAATGAGATATTGCACTGCTGCAGAGACAAATATCAATTAAATTGTTATATTCTTAGCCGTCAGAATACAGTATTGTTTCCTGAATTATTAATCACCCCTCCTGGGGAAGGGGAGAGAGGGAGGGAAGGACTCTGAATGGAGGGTCTGGGCACGTTAAATCCTTGGGTGTGTTTTAGTGACCATTTTGTCCATCTTCAATTGAACTCTATTTCAGTTCTGCAAACATCCACGTCATTCCTCCCGTGAGTTAGACCCCAGGCAACTCTGAATAAGAAATAAAACAGTCACAGAGCTCTTGGGACTCAGAGCTTAGTAGAAAAACTACCCATATTAAGTCAACATCCAAGCAAATCAATAAATGTCATTCCTCTCCTTTTAAGTGTGCTGAGCCCTCGCATTCCCTGCCCGGAGAGGGACCCTGAGCTCTGGTGTCACATGTAGAGACCGGCCGCTTGGGCAATTCCTGTCTGGTTGTGTTAACCCAGAAGCTTGACCCTGTCCTCCTCCAAAGAACACACTCCACCTGCGACTTGAGCGGCCACGTGGATAGGCTCTGGGGCTGTGGGCCATGCTTGGTAGGAAAAGACGTACCTTCAGAAGCTGATGCTGCAAACCCCGGGCCAAGGGCACAGCTGTCCTGTGATAATGGAGACTTCCAGCCCCATCAGGCTTGTCCCCACCGCTGCACTTCATGGGACATCTGGGGCGGCAAGTACCAAACGCAGCGTAAGACCACATCTTGGAAGAAAAATGCTCGACAGCATCAGGGTTTGGTGCTGGCTCATCATCCTGGAATTCCTTCCCGAGATCCTTTTGCTCAGTTGTAGTTGCTGTTCGTTTGTTTTCTTGGCCACGCCTGTGGCGTGTGAACATTCCTGGGCCAGGGATGGGACCCATGCTGCAGCAGGGACAACACCGGCTCCTTTAACTGCTAGGCCATCGGGGAACTCCTGCTCAGTTGTGTTTTAACTTTTTGGGGTTTTTTGGAAAATTCTCAAGTGTATGTAAAAGTGGAGAGTATGGAATAACAAACTCCCATGTCCGCATCGCCCAGTTGCAACAATTATCGACTCGTGTCCAAGTTTATTTCGTGTAGCCCTCTCCCCACTCGAAACTGAAACTTTTTCTTCTTCAGAGTACTTTGAAGTAGAGCCCCGACGCCGTGGAATTTCACTTGGAGATGCTTCATTGTGTTTTTATATCCCTTTATTATGTATTTTTTTAAACTGAAGTGTAGTTGATTTACAATGTTGTGTCAGCTTCAGGTGTACAGCAAAAAGATATATATATATATATATATATATATATATATATATATATATATATATATATATTTCAGATTATTTTCCTTTATAAGTTATTACAAAATACTGAGTATGGTTCCCTGTGCTCTACAGTAGGTTCTTGTTGGTTTCCTATTTTATATATGGTTATGTGTATATGTGCATATACCCCTTTAAATAGCCTTTCCCTAGATGGGGAAATGTGGGAAGCTTAGCACTCACTTGTCCACAGCAGGACTGATCTACTCTGGGCTGTTAAAGAGGATACAGGGATCCATCCAGAAGGAGCTGACGGTGTTTGCTCTGATACCTCCCCTGGCTTTTCTGCATCCAGTCTTTTACCTTGTTTTCATTTGTTTGGGAACTATTCCTCCCCTTGGCCTTTGAGGCTATTTTCCTATTGCACTCACTCCTGCAGCTTTTGATTGTTCTTTGCTTTGGTTCACGCTGCCTTCCTCTGACTCCCCAGATGTCTCTCCTGGAACCAGGGATTCAGAGTCTCACCGTTGCATAGAAGTCCAAGGTCATTTATTCCAGCATATCCGATGCACAGATTCTTCCATGGCAGTCTGTTTTGTGGGAACAGGATTTATAAGGAGATGCATGTAGCATGGGTAGTCACTGTCTGAAAGATTCACCATAGAAGCCTTTTACAACAGAAAACTCCAGTGCCTTTAAAATAGCTCAACTTTACAAAAATTGGATTTACTTCTCTGACTTTCACATTTTACTGCATAAAACTGAGACCGTGTGTGGTTCGAGCCACTCCTTTCTTGCCTTTGAGTGTAATCTGTAATTTTATGACTGTCTTGATGTTGTAAGTCATTTAACCCAGCCCCATTCCCTTTTCCAGGACATTTCTCCAGATGCTTGTAGGTTGAGGAGAAAGTAACATTGGACTATAATGGGGCTCTGCATTGAAACAGAATCACGTTTTCATCAGTTATTGATCCATTCATATATTCTCTTTTTTTTTACACTTAACTCGGTGTCTTAATTATGTTAAAACATTAATCTATTTCCAGCACTTAATAGTTGGTAACACATAGTAGTAGATAATAAATGCAATTTTTAATTGAATGAACAGATATTGAGTATTGGCTCTGTGTAAGGCATAGAGCTCAATGTTATTATGTGAAAAAGATGAGTAAAACTTGATCTTTCCTTCCAGGTTACTCTGAGTGGGGCTTTAACGACCGATACATTAAAAAAAGAAAGAAAAAAAAAAGAGAGAGAGACTGGTACACATGTTGCTATAATACACAGTGGAAAGTACCAAGTGCCACCACAGGACTTGGGAAAAGAATAAACTGAGGGGGTGCAGACCCAGAAAGTCCTTCTGGCTGAGAGTATTAGGCAGGACTTCATGAAACAGAAACACGGGGAGGATTTTGACCGTGAGGAAGGTATTAGGACAAGCTTCCTGGGTGAATGAGAGCAAGTGAGTGATGGTGTTGAGGCTGGACATACAGACCTTTTCAAGAAAGAGTGGTAGGCAAAATCGGAAAGTGTGCTTAAGGCTGAAAATACAGTTTAGGACTTGATAGGTGCCTTCAATAGCAGCATGAAGAGTTTGGATGGTTCCATGGAAGGTTACTGAATTATGGAGAGAGATTTCCTGGCAGAGGCAGATATGATGCCAGAGACAAAGCACCGTCCTGGGCTCAAGTGCCAGCTCTTTATCTTGTTAGCACAGTTTCAGTTTTCCCACTTGTATAACTGGAACAATTATACCCATCTCCCATAGTTACTGTGAGCATTAAGTTACAGTTTGTATGTGCGAATTTAATATCACAGATAAATGTTGGGTATTTCCTGTTAGAGTCACTTCTGCGCATTCAGAATTCTGACCTGGTTACCATGTCAAGGGTGAATCGACGTGGGGAGAGACATGGCTTGATTGTGTGAGAAACCAGCCTTTTCAAAATCTTAGAAAGAACACCAAGACACCAGGTCATAAATCTAGAAACGGAGGGGTCTGTTAGCAGGTGATCTCCTTTCTGACTCATGTGACTGGGGCCTTCAGGGGTTTTATTTAAACATCTGAGCGATCAGCACGGAGGTGGTACCCACCAACAGGGACAGACGTGGCAGGGAGGCTGGAGCGTGGTTTGGAGACTCTTGCCCTGCCAGCTGCTGCCATGCTGTTTCTGGATCTTGGCAAAGTCTCAGAATTCAAAGGAGGTGCCGGGGCAGGTGGGATCCTGAGGGGGTACTCGGGGGTCTCAGATACCCTGAATGTTCTTATACTCTTACCTGGTTCCTCCTGTCTTCTTCTCTCACTCAAGAAGTGGCGTCTGAAAGATTCTGTGGTTATTTATGAGGGCTACTTCTTTGCACCTTTTGCCGTCTCCATCTCATGCTGGGTTTGGGGTGAAATGTGAAGAGAGAGCCTTGGGCCTTACCTTCCAAGGCTGCGTGAATTCGATCTTTCTTGGCTTTGAGATGGACCACACAAAAAAACCCAAAACCAAAAAACCAAAAAACCTTGCTCTGCCCCAGCTGCTGGAAAGTGGAGAGCACTGCTAAGCACGGGCTCAAGACCATCTCAATGAGCAGTTCCCCTCTTTTCCTGCCTTCTTGTGAGTGCTTCTACACACTGCGTCTTGGGGTGAGGCTGAGAATGATGATGAATGTGCGCTCGACCCGTACTGGTATTTTGCAGAGTTGGTGTAACGTAAGGGAGTGTGGTGGAGACTGAATTTCTGTTTTTGAAGAAGGACGTTTCTGACTTCAGCTAGGGCTGTTGTCACTGAGCCAAAACATGATATTCCAGTTCCCTTGCTGCCAGGTATGGAAGACTGACTACCGGCCCCGCTTTAGCACCCCACCCCAAATCATACTTGTCTATGTCCTCATCACGGGTGGACTGGCTTGTACTTGTCCCTTGACTTTACTAGCATGTAAACAAAAGTGACAGTGTGCCAGTTTTGAGTCTAGACCTTAGAAGACTTACCCTTCTTCCGAGTCCTCATTTGTGCCTCTTTGTGCCATGAGAAGAAGATGCATGTCTTGGCTAGCCCACTGGTCCAAGGAAGATGGAAGACACGTGGGCAGCGTTGTCCAGCGGATGTACAGACCTGCTGCAGGAAATGGAATCAGACCAACTGTGGTAGCCTGAGGCAGCAGCATTTAACTGACGCTAGATGAACTGAATCCTGACCAACCAAGATGCAAGAGTAAATGTTTTGTGTTGGATGCTACTGAAATTTTGTGTTTGGTTGTTACGCAGCGATAGCCAACAGATACAAAGTGATCATGTGACTAGGTTCAACCCATGTTTAAGTGGAAGGGATACACGGGGCTCCTAGGCATGCTCTTCGTCTCTTCATTCTCTTCCGTGTTTTGTGTCTGGAATGTAGATATAATGGCTGGAGCACCAGTAGCTATACTGAACCAGGAGGATAAGAACTATATTCTAGGGGTGATGGAGCAGAGATCTGGAAAGAGCCTGTGGACTTCATAGAACCGATAAATTAAACCTGACCTTCTCAACTCAAGAATTTTTTTTTTCTTTTTGCCTTTTCTAGGGCTGCACTCACGGCATATGGAGGTTCCCAGGATAGGGGTCTAATCGGAGCTGTAGCCACCAGCCCGGCCTGTGCCAGAGCCACAGCAGTGCGGGATCCGAGCCGCGTCTGCAACCTATACCATAGCTCATGGCAATGACGGATCCTTAACCCACTGAGCAAGGCCAGGGATCGAACCCGCAACCTCATGGTTCCTAGTCGTATTTGTTAACCACTGAGTCATAATGGGAACTCCAGGAATTTTTTTTTGAACTTGAGAGAGTCTTAAATGTCTCTTATGTAAATTATTTTTGGGGAGTTTTCCTGCAATATGAAGCCAGATAGAATCCTTACTGATAAGTGTAATACAGTGAACTGAGATGACTAGAAGGAGACTCAAGGAACCACTGGGAAATATGGAGGAGGTTGCTGGCCAGGAGAATGTTAGTGGCCTGTGACTCTGGAAAGCAGTCTAAAAGCACTGGAAATGACCACTCCTATCTTATGCATAAGACAGAACCAGTCTTGTGAATTGATGTGACAGGATGTTGACTAAAGCAACTAGTGCCGGCTGTCGTTTAGAAACACCTCCACCGCCGCGCCATCCCATGGCCTGAGATTCTGCCAGCAGATGTTCGCTGCTTTGCGTCAGCAGGCCTGCTTACGGGCGCTGTACTTGACAGAGAAGTATAAAAGGATGTATGTCTCTTCCTCCAGATCCCTCGCAGAGAGGTGGTATCAGCGTTGAGCACGTGGGACTTCTTTAAGGTCTAGAAAAGAAGCGTGAGCACCTTGTGGGAAGCCCAGGCCACTGGACAGTAGGGGAAGACTTTCTGGAGGAAAGGTTGGGCGTTGACCCCAGGGGTCATTTCTTCCCCACCCTTTTGGTTTCTACGAGAGGGATTTTCCTTAAACACACCAGGCCCTTTGCTATACACTCCCTACTCTCCCCACTTTTTATAGAAGAGGCGGATAGCCACTGGTTCCCATTTCTCAGTGAGTTCTTTCACTGTCTCTCTTTGCCCCGACTGATGGAAGCAGGTGGTTGTGCCAACGTCTAGCCCAGAGAGAGGCCAGTCCGTTTGAGCTTTCACTTGAGGCCATGCCCTCCATACATTGTCTGTCTATTCATAAAGGTGATTTTTGGCCACCTGCTCACTCTTTTATTTCTCAACTGGTCAGAATTTGTGCAGGAAATAGGACTGCTATGTACTGGTCTCCCACATGACCTCAACAGGGAGACTGAATCCACGGGGTTTGTCCTAAGAGAAGCGGTATTGTTTAACCGTTAAGTGCACGGATTCTGCAGTCCTACTGCCTAGGTTTGAAGCTTGACTCAGGCACTCATTTGGCAAAAGGTTCAGTTTCCATATCTGTAAAATGGGTACCATAATCCCACCTATCTAACTGGGTTGCTTTGAGAAATAAATCCATGGAAAATGCTTATCTCAGAAACCCACACCAAGTTACACTTAGTAAATGGAGCCATTCTCATTCTGGTTAGTACTGGGTCAAGGCTTATTTCTAGGGCCCTTTTGAGGGTGCTTTTTCTTGGTTTATAGGAATAGACACACGTGCCCACGTGTGTCTGGATATGTGCAGACCTTAGTTCTTATCAGAAAAACTCATACAAGATTATTGATGATATCGATTAGGAGAATTTCATCCAAAGAATTATGAGATATCTTTATGTCTGTGTATAGATTTTTCTGTCTGTCTTCCTACAGATTTACACCAAGCTTTTTTCTAAAACAGTATTTGAAGTTGCAAGACAGAAGGACGCTAGTTAACTTTGCAAAATATGAGTCCTCTAATCTGGATGTTGTTTGAAATCAATTGTAATAATTGGAGTGGGGAGTATATATGTTTTTAGAATTCTTACATTCACATAGAGACCAAGGTCCATGCATGAATATATCTGTCGAACCCCTCTTTATGATTACCTGTGCCTTTTAGGAAATGAAAATACCTACCCAGGTCCAGGCTCTCCCAGTTCCAGAGAGTATGGGGCTTGTTTGTTTTGTGAAGGAAACCTGGGAGTCTTTGCACTTTCCTGGGCTCTGCCAGCAAATTGGCACTAGTGTTAGTTACTAGGGCTGCTAACAAAGCACTCTAAACCCGAAGGCTTAAAACAACCGACGTTTAGCCTCTCACAGTTCTGGAGGTTAGACTCTGCAGTCAAGGTGTTGGCAGGGCCATATTCTCTGCAAAGCCTCTGTGGGGGGTGTGGGCGGGTGTTCTTTCCTGCCTCTTCCAGCTTCTGGTGGCCCCAGGCATTCCCTGGCTTGTGGCTGTAGCTCTTCAGTGTCTGCCTGTCACACCCTTATGTCCGTTATGGCTGTGTCTTCATGTGGCATTTCCCACTTCTTATAAATACATAGTCACATTGAATTAGGGCCCACTAATGACCTCATCTTAACCTGATTACATCTGCCAAGACTTAATTTCTAAATAAGGTCAAGTTCATAGGTATTGAGTGTTAGGATTTCAACTTTTTTGGGGGTGTGTGTGTGTGCAAAATCCAATCCATCACAGCACTCGTCTTCAGTTTTCTCTAGTTTTATAAGAAAATATGTGATGTTGTTCATCCATAAATATGAAGGCAGTTGAAAGCCTGTTTGGACAAAGGAGCGTGACTTAGGGAGGGAGACTATGAGAAAATAAGCGCGATGGAGAGTTTCTCAGCCTTGGATGCTGAAGAGGAGTCTTTCTCCTTCCTCCTCTGTGGAACCCACCGCCCTCCATAGAGTCAGCAGCGGAGCAGCTCCGGGGGCCAGTGGGACAGGCAGTCTGTTGCCTTGGTGACGGTCAGTGTTAGTTCTCCCTGCTGCTTCCTGGGAGAACATCCACTGATTCATTCAACAAACACTTACTGAGCTCCTAAAACGTGCCAGGCACTGTTCTAGGTGGAGAGGTACAGTGGTGAACGAGAAAGACAAAAATCCTCTCCTGTGGAGCTTGCATTCTATGGCGTGGGACGCATAATAAATGTCAATAAGTTGATATGTCAGATAATAATAAGCCTTATTAAAAAATAAAAACAGGGTTAGGAGACAGAGCGATGGGACTGTAGTGAGAAGCTTCTTTAGGCAGGGTCTCCCGGAGGAGCTGATGTTTGAGCAGAGATTTAAGTCATGTAAAAAATGAACCACTCACTGGAGTTCCCGTCATGGCTGAGTGGAAACGAATCCATCTAGGAACCGTGAGTTTGCAGGTTCGATCCCTGGTCTCGCTCAGTGGGTTAAGGATCAGGTGGTGCCGTGAGCTGTGGTGTAGGTCACAGACACAGCTCGAATCCACATTGCTTTGACTGTGATGTAGGTCGGCAGCTGCAGCTCTGATTGGACCCCTAGCCTGGGAACCTCCATATGCGGTGGGTATGGCCCTAAAGAAAATGCAAAAAAAAAAAAAAAAAAAAAGAACCACTTGAAGATTTATGGAAATAATATTCCAGGTAGAGGAAGCAGCAAATGCAAAGACCATGAGAAGGGTGTGAACATGGGATGTTTGAAGAAGAGCAGGAATCTGGAGGGAAGGGAGGGAGAAAGGGGGAGAGGTAGAGAAAGGTTGGGAAGGTGGGCAGCGGCCCGGTGAGACGTTTGGATTTCTTCACAATATTATGGAAAGGTGCATGGAGATTTTTGAGCAAGGAAACGCCATCTTATACGTGCTTTAAAAAGCAGACTATGCCTGCTGGGGCAATGCCTGAAGGCAGACAGAACAGTTGGGAGACTAGGGCAGTCGCTGGGGGAAGGGGCAGTGATGGATGGGACGGTGGGAGTAGAGAGGGGTGGACAGAAGTGGTTGACTTGGTGTTTTCTTTAAGGTCTTCTGAGAGGGTTTGATGGCTGGGACGTGAGGGCATTGGCAAAGCAAGTCAAGGATGAGCCTGGGTTATTTGGTTGGAACACGTGCTGAAGACAGGTGCCATCTCCTTAGAAGGCAAGCAGGAAGGGAGTCTGGGAGGAGGAAAAATATCTAAAGTACTCATGTGGCCATATTACAATGGTTTCATGATACCAGGTTTTTATAAAAACAGCTTCATTGAGATCCAACTCACCTACTATAAAATTCATCCATTTGAAGTGTATAATTCAATGGCTTTCAGTATATTGTGAGTATCTGTGAGTTTTGTATCCATCACCACAATCAATTTTAGGGCGTTTTCATTACCCCCCAAACACACCTTGCATTCCTTAGCCAGCACCTGCTAATCCTTCCTTCCCTTTCCCCAGCCCTAGGCACCACTAATCTACTTTCTGTCTCCAAAGATGTGCCTAATTCTGGGCATTTCATATGGATGGAATAATATGACCCGGGGTTCTTCGTGACTGGCTTCTCTCACTTAGCATAATGTTTTCAAGATTCATCCATGCTGTAGCCTGTATCAGTACTTCATTCTCTTTATTGCTGAATAATATTCCATTATATAAATATATCGCATTTCACTTATCCATTCATCAGCTGATGGGTATTTGCGCTGTTTCTGCTTTGTGGCTATTATGAACAATGCTGCTATGAACATTTGTGTACAACTTAATGTGGCCATATGTTTTCTGTTCTTGTATATGTACCTTGTAGAATTTGCTGGATCACACGTTTAACTGTTTGAAGCACCATTTTACACTCCCACCAGCAGTATATGAAGGTTATTCTTTTTTCGACTTCCTTATCAACATTTATTATCTGTCTTTTTAATTTTAGCTGTCCTAGTGGGTGTGAAGTGATATCTCATTGGGGTTTTGATCAGCATTTCCCAGATGGCTAATGATACTGAGCGTCTTTTCATGTGTTTACTGGCTGTTTGTGTATCTTCTTTGGAGAAACATCTATTCAGATCCTTTGCGCATTTTAAAATTGAGTTATTTGTCTTTTACTACTGAGTTATAATAATTTTAGATAAATACAAGTTTCAATCAGATATATGACTTGCAAGCTTGTTTCCCATTCTGTGCGTAGTCTTTTCACTTTCCATGAGGTCCTCTGAAGCACAAATGCTTTTGATTTTGATGGTGTGGCCATATGACATTTAAGGCACCTAGTAGGTAATTGGGTAGGTAAGCCTGGGGTTCAAAGATGAGGTGGGGATTGGAGACACACATTTGAGAATCAGCCATGCAGAGATAGTAGTTAAAGCCGCGAGGCTGGATGAGGACACACAGGAGTATGTGCGACTGGAAGAGAAGAGGGCTGGCGGGGCTGAGCCCCGAGGCTCTCCAATGTTTAGAGGTCAGAAAGAAGAGGCAGAGGGATGATCCCGGCAAGCCCGTGGTGCCTGCGGAGACCATGGAGGGAGACCATTCAGAAAGACAGGGTGGACGTGGGATATGGTCTTGGGTAAAGCAAGTCTCATCATGCTTTCACTGAGCACAGGTCCCGTTGCCATAGGCCAACATCGCAGCCATGTGGTCCCTTCATGGCTACCAGAGAAATTTGCTAGGCGTATCCCATAAAGGTTACTGTAGCCTAACTGGTCTACACACTCCAGATCCCCACTCTAGAGGCGCATCCGTGGGAGGAGAGTGAAGTACTTAGTTATCTAGGAAGATTTATGACCTTGTTGAGTTGAACACTTGTTACCACTAACGGATGTGATGCTGCAAAGCTTTGACAGAACATATGCCTTGTTTTATTTTTTAATGGAACACACTAAAAGCTCCATCCCACAGGACCAACTAATTACACAGAGACTTGAGAGAGAGAGAGAGAGAGAGAGAGAGAGAGAGAGAGACGAGAGAAGGAAAGAGGGAGCTCTAAAGGTTTTACTCAGACCACCTTTTCCCTTTGTTGGGGGTTACAGCGATTTCTAGGATTTCTGAGATCAATAAAAGGGCCTTTGAAACAACAGTTCAAAGCCACCCAAGGCTGCCCTTGCTGAGCTGTATTTAAAAGCCACACAGAGAGGGGCATGGCTCTCACAACACAACATGGTGTAGGGGAGTCCCTGTTCACAGGCCCAACTAAACTCGGGGAATCCTATTTTCTGCAAGATGTGTGATTTTAAGATTAGCTTTAAATGTAACATGCTCCAGGTAGAATGAAAAAGTCCTGACTCTGGAATGAAAACAGAGTCAAGGCAGACAGACCCCCTCCGGCTCCAAGCGAATCCCAGGAGAGATGGAGAATTAGTTCAGTCTTGACATCAGTTTGCCTCTTCAGCTTTCAGCTCAGCTTCTGGAGTGACAACACACTGCGTTGCTGGCTTCCCTTCTTCTACCTCAACTGTTATGGGCTAGAATTCACCTGCTTGTTCACTTCCTTTTTCATCTGCTAAGGGACCACAGTGTAAAGGGCCAAATGGGGCAGTGGTTGGCATTACAGAAATATCCGGAAAAATAGGGCAGAGATCAGAAAAGCAGGTAGATGAAACCTTCTCTCTAAATAAATTGTGTTGCTAGTTTGGTGACCTTCAGTGGGGACTCCTGGGGACGCAGTGATGCAGGGGGTTAGGGATATGGGAAGTGCGAGGGGGGCACAAGAGATGAGTAGGGCAGATCCTGATGTGAAGATGATTCTGGAGCACTGGAATTGTTTCTTGGGAAAGGAGGGAGGGCTGTGCACAGAGACGTTTCCCTTTCCTTCTCTGGGATCCCTGCTGCCAGCATCAGGGGTGGGGACCAGTGTGAGCAAGCTGGAGAGCTTTAAATCATGTGGGACTCAGCTGCTATAAATCCGAGGTTCTGTCATGTCTGATTTCACTCTGCATCCTAGTGGTAAATAACATTCCTGGACGGCAGTGCCAGAAACCTGGGATATATTGCTGGGGACGGCCCCGTCCCCCAAAGGGGTCACTTCTTTTCACACTCCTAAAGCAAAACCCAGCTTTTCTCCCCCGGGAATGGTGTTGGGGATGGTCCCAGAGAAACTGCAGCAGAGGCCAAAACGTGACTCTGAAAGGAGAGTAGGGCTTTCACAAAACCTCTGAGAAAGTCACTCAAGGGAAAAAAAATGGTTAGGAATTTCCCCTAAGTGGCAGCATTTGCCCTGCAGAACCGGAAAGCTTGCAAATAGACTCCCTAGACCCCGAGCCTTGGCTCGCTCGGGCTCAGGGACCCTTTTTCTGGCCCGCCTGCCTCAGCGCCCTCTCCCTGAACCCCCAAAGCGTGTACCTGGGCGGGGGGACCCACCGGAGAGACGAGTGCAGAAGGTACAGGCGGTGAGCAAGACTCAGCCGTCCCTTTCCCTTGGTCCCTACTCGCCCCTCCCCACCCGGTTGCCAAAGCAAATCCGAGTAATCGTTTTCAGGGGAGGGGCTGGGCGCGCTCGCTGGCGCCGCCTGGGTCAGGGTTCCCCCGGAAAATTAAAAAAAAAAAACCAAAAAAACAAAAACCCACCCGCGAGGGCTCCGCGCGGCTTCGTCTCGACCAAGATGAACTGTAGCAACTTGGGCAGCCCCCACCGCGGCGCGGAGGCAGAGACCGCGGCAGTAGCGAGGCCCGCTCGTCTGGGCTGGAGAGCTTGAAGCCAAAGGGGTACCTTGCGCCTCCAGCTCCTCCCTTATCGGCCGCGGGTCCCGGGACTCCCGCTCCAGCGCTCCGGGTGGTCGCGGCTGCTGCTCCTCCGCCTGGGTCCTCGCAGCGGAGGAAAAGCCGATCCCGGCCGATCCGAGCGCAACCTGCGGGAGTGGCCAAGCCTGGCGCTCTAGCCCCAGATCCGAGACGAGCGCAGCCGCAGCGGGGGCCGGGGCCCGAGCTGGGCGCCGCCGCCCGCGGTGGGGGGCGGGCTGGGGGCGGGGCGGCCAGGGCTGCCTTCCCGGGCGCGATCCCCGAGCTCAGCACCCGGCGCTGCCTCACCACCTCCCCGGCTACCCGCTAGCAAGTTTGGCGGCTCCGAGCCCGGCGCGCCTCGGGATCAAGGCGCATTTGTTTCCTCCTGGCTTCTAAGCGCCCGATTTGGCGGGGACCCTCGGGAGCGATGCAGAGGGATGTGATTTTAGTTGTGTGGTTCTGCGTGTGCACCGCCAGAACAGGTAAGCATGCTGGGGCTGTCGGAGGTAATCAGGGAAAGGGGGCGAGCCTTGCCGCTGAGCCCAGCGCCCTCCTAGGCATGGGGAGACCTGGAGCGGAGCTCCGGGTTGGTCAGGAAAAGGGCGTGGATGGGTCCCTCGGAGCTCTCTGCCCTGCTCCAGGTGAGAAGTGGGACTCACAGGCTCGAAGATGCCCCCGAAGAGTGCCCCCTTCCCGGATGATACAGCCTGGCGGACGCAGGAGTGAGGGGCGCGGCCGATCGGGCGCGCCCTCCTGCTGCTAGGAACCTGCTTCCGGGCTGAAGCCCACAGCGGGGCGCGCCCGAGAGACCCACACCCGTGAACTTGACAGGTGCGGTGGCAACCGCTTTCCCCGTGCCCCGCTGGGCAGGGAAGGGGCAGCGGCGGGAGTCTCACCCGCAGAGTGAGCGTTTCTGCCCGCCGGCGCCGCCGGGCCCGGGAGGGTGCGGTGCGGGATTAGGGCCGAGGGCAATCTTGGGATTCCGACATCTCTTCCCTTCCTGACTCTCCCCCCGGGAACTCCGGGGGTATCTCTCTTGCCACCCCCTCCCCCTCAAAGGACCGGACAAATTCAGGGGAATTGGAACTGTGGGGGCGATCCTGGGGAGACTCTTTCAAGCTCCAAACCAGTTTTCCCTGGCTGTAATTGCATGCTGGGGATTGTGGAGGGGAGGCAAGGATAACCGGCGTAATTTTCTGGAGCCCTCATTTTGTCCTGCCTTCAAGAGACACAGTTGTGAGGACTCTAAGCGCACCTCCTTGCTTCAGCTTCTATCCCCCCAACCCCCCACGTCCCCTGGGGTTTGGAGATCCGCTCCCAGCCGCCTGGTAGTAGGTTGGGAAAGTGGGGGTGGAGTGGGGTGGGGTGGGGTGGAGTAGGAAATTGGCAAAAATTGGACTCTCCGATGAGAGGTGGGGGCAGGGTGGTGAGTTTTTATTCCTACGCTAACCATCCTCCGTACGCGCGGCCGCCTTTACATACACCCCAGAAGCAGTGCATAGTCGTTCCCCCCTGCTTTTTATCTTTTTCTGTATTATCACTCCCATTTCCCTTCTCCAGAGGCATAGCCTCCTTCGCATGCTAGGCGCAAGTTTATCGGTGGAGGGCTGGTGAAGAGTGCCCGGCCTTCGTTGGCTCAAAAGTTCCCTCCGCTTGCACCCCAGGCGCCCCTCTTTGGCAGTTAGCCAGCCTGAGAATGCTAGAGTTGGGCGCCTAGGGGCTTCGAGCTGTTCCTTTCTTTTTTCGCCGGGACTGAGCGGGCAGCAGCTTTCCCTTTGCTTAATGAGAGAGGGTCGGGGGTGTAGACTTCCCTAGGGACGAAAGGAATCTCCATGCCTGCCCTGTCTACCCCCGAGCTCCTCAGGCTGCAGAGGTGCCAGTCTAGAGCAGGTGCTTCTTGAATTCAGGGCCATCTGGATGGATCAGTCTTTTAAAACCAAGAGTACACTAGGAAATAGGCGCCCCCGGAAGATCAGGACGGGCGAGGCTAATGCAGAGCGTGGGCTACCAGCCCTGCGCGGAGAGGTGCTGTGGGCATCTTACAGAGGAGTCAAAGAGGGAGAAACTAGAGAGAGGAGGGGGCAGTCCATCGGTCATTTCACATCCTCAAGGGCGCATCACTAGGGGAGAGGAATATGCTTATGTCCTTTGTTCTCATTACTCTTTTGAAAAGTCGGCGAAAAGTGCCTCCATCCCGAAGTGGACCGTACCTCTAGGGCGCCTTGCTTGTGGAGACCTTTAAGAGTACGATTTCCCCCCTTACCCACATCGAGCCCCTTTAAATCTTGTAAAAATTCCGTGGCAGGGAAGATTCACTCATGTATTTATTTATTCATTCAACCAAGACTTGAGTGTCTCGCTGGGTGCCAGGATTGCTTATGCAAAGAAGAGCAACTTGGTCCTTGACTTCCAGCAACTTCGAGCTTAGCTGAGAATCTAGATAGAAACCGAAAAGCATTTTTATGGTACAGCTTGATGGGGGTCGACGGGAGGAGAGGTGGGGTCCAGAAGCTGGTGTTAAGGAATTACTGAAGAGGAGAGCGTGGGAAGGAATTCTGGGGAGGGGTGGTTGGTGGTCTGGGAAGGCTTTAATCAGGAGGTGATATTTAGAAGTTGTGACTTGAAAGCTCTGTACAGAGTTTTCCAGGAGCTCGGAGTGAGCAGAGGGCACAGCTTGTCCAAAGGGGAAGCGTGGGAGGATCTGCATTGGTTGTGATAGTTGTTTAGGGAGCTTGGGTTTTCTCTGCCACTTGGTACTCTTTGAACACCAGAGGCTACCTGTTCCTTCTATGGAAACTGTCAGATGAATCCGAGACACAGGAGGGAATTATATTTCAGTTCTTTCACTTACAATTTCTTGCAGCTTGGGGGGATCTGATCAGCGATGTTCTCTTTGATTTTGCCCAGGAAACATCATCACCACAGCACGCATCCACCCTTTTAGGTAGCTCAGGCTGCCTCTTGATTAGTTTATCAGGATTCAAACAGCCGCTTGGAAAGTTTATTTGTCAAGTGGGACAGTTGTTGTCCAGGCTGTTAAGAGTCCAAGATGAAATAAATGCTTGTTTCACTGAGTGAGCTGAGCAGATATCACTGCCTTTTAATGGAAATGAATAGATGATATCAGGCACATTTTAATTAAAGTAGCGCTGCAGTGCAAGAGCAGTCATATATGAAAAGATCTAATGATAGGTGTCACAGGAAGCTGCTTAAATTACTCATTGTTCAGGGAACTTGTTTTAAAGAGTAAAGTGGAGTCAAGATAGGAGGTGCTGTTCTCCAGTTCTTGTTGTTTCTGGATGAAAAAAATAATTATGCCATTTCCAGGTACTAATTATGCAAATTTAGAAGGCTACAGTAATGGCAGTAACAACACATTCTATCCATGAGTTTTCTCCAATGGCTTAAAAGTGGAAATAATATAAAACTCAGTGATTATTTCCCCATGGCTCTCCAGTTTGTTTTGGTCAGCAGGGCTGGGGGTGAAGGGAGCGCCTGAGGCCCAGGCGACGCCTTTTGCTGCCACCTGCTGGAAGGAAGAGCTTTTCTTTCTGAAGCACCTCAGGCTGTGCCTTAAATATATGAATTGAGTAATGGAGCTGTGAACAGGGTCCCCAGCCTCCAGGGATCTGGTGACATCGTGGCTGATCTGGAACAGGCATGGAGTATATTCTTCAAGGATATTACTTTTGGGGTATTAAGAACCTTTGTAAGAGTCCGGAGGCTGAAGTCCGATCAAATGTTTGGGAAATCATGCTGGTAAACGAGGTCTTGGAGTATTTTCTCCAGCATCATGTTCCCCTGCATGGACCAGGGGAAGGCAGCTGCCATCGTGGACAATGAGCCGGATTACATTTGAAGTGAGCCAGATCCTGGAGGATTTGCTCGGGAGCTTAGGTCGGGCCCCTGGAGGTGGATGAGTGGGCTTTGGACCCAGCCCTCCCTGGGCGGGGCTGAGGAGTGGCCAGCAGCACCGGCACCGGCAGCAGCAGGGAGATCAGGGTGGAGGTTCTGAATCTCAGGGCCAGGTCCCAAGTGACTCTGCGACACTGACACACTGCCTTCCAGGTTTGAAGAAATATTTCTTCCCCAGCAGCTTTTGATCCTGCTTAATTCCAGTACCCAGCTTCAGCCCTTGGTAAAGCAGCGATAGGTCAAGGTAGAAAACTAATAGAGTTTCTTTGGAAAGGGCAGGATCTCCATGCTTGGATAAGAAGCTGCAACATTAAAATAAAAAATTAATTTTTTTGGTGGAACTCACACTCTCATACTACATAAGGTTCAGGTGAAGCCGTGCACATGCTCCTTATTAATAGATTTTCTGATTCCTTAGGCAGTGGGCAAAGTGTTATTTTTCACTCACCCTGCTACTGGCCCCCGGGTATATTCATCTTGAAGGGGACTGCTTAGAGGAAAGAATTCTGTATCTCGAAGCCTAATTGGTTTCTCTTGTTCTGTTTTTATGGGCTGTTTTCATAATAAGAGCAATAACCTTAAAGTCTAGGAAGCCCGGTACCCTTGTGGTTTTGTAGGGGGAGGGGTGAATATAGATTTAACAGACAGATTTCACAAGGCACAGCCAAAATGAGAAACCCTTCTAAGTCATCCGGGCACATGGAGAGGCTGGGAAAACGGGGACCATTTGTATCTTTCATATGATTCCAGTGGTGTTGAGGACGAGAGAGCTGGGATGGTCTGGGGAGCTGGTCCTGTGAAAACCAGGTACAGCGCACCCCAGCTAGGGGGGTTCATGCCCTTATCACTGAAATCTCACGAGGCTGGGCGGTGGGTATTTTCACCCACATTTCATGGATGAGGGAAATGAGGCTTGGAGAAGTGACTTTTCCAAGGGCACAGAGTTAGCAGGGGGAAGAGATTGGACTGAAAGTAGCTCTTGTTGTGCGTTGTTTCTGCAGCACTTTCCAGACTGAGGGCATCACGCTCTCACATGGAGCTGGGGATCCCAGGGCACCGTGGGGGTGTTCTGCCAGTTCCACGGCATCTGTGTGGGTACCTTTTAGGCTTGCCCAGTGGCAGGGCTCCAAGTCTGGGAGATTCAAGCATCATAAGGATGACTGTTACAGGGGCTCTTTAGTCCCTGCATCGGTCAGTGACTGCCATGATAATATTGTGTTACAAGCCACCCCAAACTCAAAACGACATTTATTTTGGTTCACGTGTCTGTCGGTTGGTTTGGTATTGGCTCACTGCAGCCAGGTTTGGCTGGGCGTGGTTCCAAACTCAAGTGGGGTGTCTGCTCCACGTGCCTCAGTCTTGGGCAGTGGCCCAGCAAGGCCACGTTCTTCTCACGGTGATGCAGAGATGCAGCAGAACACGACCCACCCCAAGGCACCTCCAAGCCTCTGCTTGTGTAACCTCGCTCACATCCCAAGGACCCAAACAAGTTAGATGGCTGAGTTTAAAGTCGGGGTGGGGAGGTTTACTCCCACTCTAATGGAAGGTTCTGCAGAGCCACAGAGCAAAGGCTGTCGATAGGGGCAGGGTCAAGGTTTTAAGCCAATCAGTCAATCACGTTCCTTTTAGAAAGTTTTCTTGGCTCAGGTACCATCCTGTCCTCTCGAGGAATTCCCCAGACATGCTTATTGCCCTAAGGCTGCTGTACCAAAGCCATGATCACGCGTCCACCTTATTTAATTAATTGGGTCCTAAATTCAGAGCCTGACATGTATGAGGTCATGCAAGGCACTGAAGCTGCAAGGATGCTTCCTCCACTTGTGTCCAGCTCTGGGCATGTTCCCCAAACCACCTTCCAGATTCCTGGCCAGAGAAAGACCAGCATGGAGGTCCTCCGAGATCACTCTTAATTTCATTTCTGCCATAGAGGTGTATAGCGCTATAGATCACACTGAAATATTAGTTCTTTTCCTGTCTTTTCAAGGTGATTGCAGAACTGCTGGTATCTGAGCTCACTTGGAGGAAAACAGTACCAGTCTCAACAAGAGGCTGGTGCGGCCATGCCTTGAGCTGTTGGAGGCCCATTAGCGCCTTGCTTCTTTGCACAGAGTAGGTCCTCCACCAGGTATCAGTCTTTGTGAACTGAGTCTGTATCAAGCAGGTAGGATGGAGCCTAAAGAGAGATCATGATGTCAGCCAGAACATTTCTCACTCCCCGCCCCCTTTTTTGTCTTTTTAGGGTGGCACCCGTGGCATATGGAGGTTCCCTGGCTAAGGGTCGAACTGGAGCTCTAGCTGCTGGAGCTACACCACAGCCACAGAAACACCAGATCCAAGCCGCGTCTGCGACCTCCATCACAGCTCACGGCAATGCCAGATCCTTAACGCACTGAAAAAGGTCAGGGATCGAACTTGCGGACCTGCGTCCTCATAGATGCTAGTCAGGTCCGTTTCCACTGAGCCTCGATGGGAACTCCTCTTCCTCCCCTTCAACCCATCCCTTAAAGTCCTCCAGTGGTACGCCTCCAATGGTGCGCCATTGCCGTTAGTATACTGTGCCTCTTCTGAACACGTTGTTTGTTCCTGGTTTGCATTTACTGTTCTCTAGACCTGGAAGTCCCCCTCCACCCGCCTCCCGCACCCTGAGCCTTCCTCCTAGAATGACTACACTGTCGCCAGCCCCTAGAGTCATTTAGGATTCTGCTCCAAGGAACCTTCCTTGACCACCGTTTTTAAAGCCCCCACCCAAGTTGCTTTCTATTTCCTAACTCTGTTTTATTTTCTTCATGGCATTGGTTGCCGTCTCAAATTATCTTATTGATAATAAGATAATCAATCTTATTATTATCCCCTCATGCTCTACACCGCATGCTCAGTGAGGCCATCTCCAGGGCCTCGCCATGCGATGTGTGTTACAGAGAAAGCACTCTGTCGTGTCTGTTGAAGAACAACTGAATGAACCAGTGGCTGACTGACTGGCTGACTGATTGAATGAGTTGTCTTCGGGTGAACGGGTCTCATATCTGGCTGCATCTGGAAGGGAAAAACTTAAACCTTCAGTTCAGAGGACAAGGGGAAGCCTGACAATACACTGAGAAGGCAGCTATATGCCCTGTGCCTTTAATTTAACCCTTTGTCTGCCTTGGGGATGACAGGCTTCAGGTCCAAAGACCCTACCCTGAGCCACCTTCTGTCTAGATTTTTGCTGTAGCCCCCTATTTCCTAGAAGAAGAGTGAGGAGAGGGTAGGGGGTGAAGGCGGCAGGACAGATGAGGTTGTCAGGGCACCTGAGGTCCTGCTGAGCATGCCCCCGGTCTCCCTGGGACAAACTGGGTGCAGGAACTCCAAATCTTGCCTCAGCGGCTGCATTACCATCAGACAGAAGTTGGCAGCTCTTGCTGATGAAAACATTTCCAGCTGTGCAATCAGAATTGCACAATTGAGACGCTGAGTGTAGACAGGCACAGCCTTTATGAATGGCTTAAATATAGTCCCTTAGCGTAATCGCCTGCCTTATTAATACATGTAATTGGAAACCACTTTGCCGTCATGAGCAAATCATTCTGCAGAACACCCGGTAGATAACAGACAGGCGTAAGGATTTGCCTTTTTCAGGCAAGGCAGTGGGGGCCCCGGGCCATGTTTCTTTGCACCAAGCTTCTCTAACAAGAGCTATCAAGGTGTCTAACTTTTCAGAAATTCCTTTGAAACGTACAGCCATCATTCTGGATATTCTCTTTCGTGGACAATCCCTCAGTGACCTTTATCCAACAGGGACAGGGTACCTCTCATTTCCATCCTCTTTATCACACGTGTTTGTGCCTGATTAATAGTGCTCTGCCTGGATGTGTTTCCTAGGGGTGGTGGTGTCAGATTTCACCACTGCCTCAGTCTCCGAAGCAGGTAGATCAAGGCTTACGAACCTGTATCCACAGTCCCTAAACTTAAAAAAGCTCAAAACCCAGAGTTTCTTCATAACTCCCTTGACAGCACAGCCTACTCTGAGCTGAATGCCTCTGACCTGAGCTCATATGAGACTACTTATAATCTATTTTTGGTACCAGTTAGGAGAACTGATCACACTTTTTGTTCTAGAAATGTGGTGTTTGATGATGGGGTGCTGATGCGGACTTTGCTGAGGGTGTTACCTAAAACGTAGTGTATGGGCTGTACTAGCTTTCCAATAAACGATCCATTCTGAGCGCTGAAATATATTTGGCCATGAGGGTTTTGCATAAAGGATTATCAGTTTGTCATGGGGAACGGGAGTTGGGGGAGGGACACAGAAAAAGCAATATTGGTGGGGTGATGGGGCAAGGAGGCGCCTTCCGTTTCCACCCAGGAAGAGTGTGTCTCCAGGAACTTCTCACTGGTTCCTTGTGTTCCCCGACACCCCTGGCTCCTGTAATTTCTGTTCTGTGTTGCTGAGAGCAAGCCTGCCTTTCCTTTTCAGTGGTGGGCTTTGGGATGGACCCTGACCTTCAGATGGACATCATCACTGAACTCGACCTCGTGAACACCACCCTTGGAGTCACTCAGGTGTCCGGACTGCACAACACCAGCAAAGCGTTTTATTTCCAAGGTAAAGGCACTTTCTCCTTTGGGGGCAGGACCTGGGGAGGAGGGCCTCTTTGGGACCTGTTCCTCTGGTGTGTATTTGTCTGAGGATCGTCTCTGCTATTTATCTTGTATTTTTGTCAGGAGGAATGTTCCGAAATACCATCTAAATATGTTTAGATATTTGGGAAGGGGGAAGGGTGGAAGGGGGGAGTCGGGGGCATGTGATGAAATAGTTGGCTTGACAGTGATGTATTCCTGTGGAAATTTTGGGAGGATCTAAAGTGTAATGAATTTGTAAAGTCCGTGAAAGCCATTGGCCAGCCCTGTTATTTTTACAGGATACTTTTCCCACTATTACCTGTATCTTCATTTATACCTACACCTACACCTGTGCCTATTCCTATATCTTTCTTATTTAATGGGTAGACCATGAACACAAAGGCTGTTTTATGGCTGCATTTTCGTACAGGTAGAGCTTACTTAGTTCTGCCAACTGTAAACTGAACTTTAATTCATTAATATTATTCAGCAAGCATTCCTAAAGGTAGTATAGTGTGCTTCTTAAAAGCGTGGACTGGAGTTCCCGTCGTTGCGCAGCAGAAATGAATCTGACTAGGAACCATGAGGCTGCGGGTTTGATCCCTGGCCTCGTTCAGTGGGTTAAGGATCTGGCATTGTCGTGAGCTGTGGTGTAGGTCACAGGCACAGCTTGGATCTCGCGTTGCTGTGGCTGTGGCGTAGGCTGGCAGCTCTAGCTTGGATTAGACCCCTAGCCTGGGAACCTCCATATGCCGCGGGTGCGGCCCTAAAAAGGCAAAAAAAAAAAAAAAGCCAAATATTACCCTGGCCCATAGGCCGCTTTGGTTTTGTGTTTTACACTCAGAGCAGTGGGCTCCTGGTGTGAAGTACAAAGGAAGCTGGAGGAGGTGTGAGGAGGTGGAAGCAGGGCAGTGGTCCGATCAGATACGGTAGTAAGGGAGCCTGGATATTCCTCAATGAAAATGCCTGGCAGGGTTCGTTTAACTTCTCCTTTTCTGAAGATAACAAAAGGATTATTTTAGAATGAATGAACTGACGTTTTGGGATAAGGTATATATTTCCTGTGCAGAGAACTTAAGCCTTGTTAATGATATACAGCAAATCTACAGACACTGTGCTGACATATAATAAGACTGCAGATATGTTAATTTCCACGTATTGTTAACTGGGCCCAGTTAGGAGAATTCAGACCGGATTAGTTTTCTCTTTGCATTGTGCAAGGCTGTCTAGCTACTCTTGAGAGATCATCCTAATTTTTTTTTTTTTAAATATAAGTTTTAGGGCTGTACCTGCAGCATTTGGAAGTTCCCAGATTAGGGGTTGAATCGGAGCTGCAGCTGCCAGCCTACACCACAGCCACAGTAATGCCAGATCTGAGCCACATCTGCGACCCACACCGCAACTCATGGCAGTGGCGGATCCTTAACCCACCGAGCGAGGCCAGGGATTGAACCCACAGCCTCATGGATACTAGTCAGGTTCTTAACCCACTGAGCCACAACAGGAGCTCCGCGGCAGGCCCATTTTTGATTAGAGGAGTACTGCGGATGCTTTGTCAACAGAGTTGCCGTGGAAGTCTGGCTTGTCTGTAAGGTTCATGAAAGTAGAAGTCTTACCTGTTTAAATACCTCTACATCCCTAGGGCCAGGTATTATGCATGGGACATAGTAGATGATGAATAAGCACCTTGAACTGAATTAAAATAGCCTCCATCCAGCTCTGTAGGAAAGGCTTATTGCCTGCTTTTTGTGCTATTCATTCACTCATTTGTATATTCTGTAGTCATGGGCTTCCTGGGCTAGATTTCTGCTTCCTAATTTATGTGCCCTCGTTTTAGCAGTTGCCTCTAAGATACGTACCAGGCTCCAACAACAGGGAGAAATTTTTAGGTTCTTTGGTGGGAAGAGTAACTTTATTATGGGAGTTTGACTGAGGAGGGTTTTCCCTTATAAGGGCCCTTGTGATTATATTACCTGCTTACCCCATTGCAGGATCTATAGTTTAGTCACATCTGCAAAAGCCCCTTTGCCCTATAAAGTAACATGTTTCATAGGTTTTGGCAATTAGGACACAGATACTTTAGGGGAACCATTTTTCTACTCACCGCCAAGTCTGCCCTTTGACCCTCAAAGATTCATGTCCACTCCACAAGCAAAGTATATTCATCTCATTCCAGGATCTCCAAAGCTCTCAACCCATTATAACATCAACTGAAAGACCAGAATCTTATTTCATCAGTTAAAAAATTCCCGGAGTTCCCATCGTGGCTCAGTGGTAACAAACCCGACTAGTATCCATGAGGACTCAGGTTCCATCCCTGGCCTCGCTCAGTGGATTGGGGATCTAGCATTGCCTTGAGCTGTGGTGTAGGTCACAGATGTGGCTTGGGTTCCACATGGCTGTGGCTGTGGTGTAGGCTGGCAGCTGTAGTTCCATTTCGACCCCTAGCCTGGGAACTTCCATGTGCCGCAGGGGGATGGCCCTAAAAAGACCAAAAACAAAACAAAACACAAACAAACAAACAAAAACAACCCAGGAAAATTCCGAATCTCACTATGTAAATAATCTAAATCAGGTATGAGTGAGACTCGGTTATCCATTTTGGAACAAAATTACTCTTTATCTGTGGATCTGTGAAACTAGAAAACAATCTGCTTAAGAATATAATAGTGGGGCAGGTATAGAATGTCAGTTATAGAAATTCCTGTTAAAAAAGTGGAAAGAATAAAAAGGTCACCGGTCCCAGGAAAATCTGAAATCCAGCAGGGCAAATGCCGTTGGGTTTCAGGGCTTGAGGATAATCCTTTGTGGTCCTTGGATCTCCCCCTTCTGGACTTGTGGCTCATTCCTCCGAATCATTGTTTTTCATGAAAAGAGGCACATGTTTGTAGCTGAATAGTTTTATCAGCCTGTTTCTTGTCTATAGACTTTGGGGAGTCAAGCAGCCTTCTTCTTCTTCTTCTTTTTTTTTTTAATGCTTTTCCTTTTTAGGGCCGCACCCTCGACATATGGCGGTTCTTAGGCTAGGGGTCAAATTAGAGGTACAGCTGCCGGCCGACGCCACAGCCACAGCAACACGGGATCCGAGCTGCATCTGTGACCTACACCACAGCTCATGGCAACACTGGATCCTTAACCCACTAAGTGAGGCAAGGGATTAAACCCGCATCCTCATGGATCCTAGTCGGGTTCGTTAACTTCTGAGCCCCAAGGGAACTCCTCAGTCAGCCTCCTTTCATCTTCTTTCTGTCCTCTCTAGTCCAAGTGGGCAGTGTTTCTGCTGGTATAACATTCTCAAGAACCTGGAGGCCCTCTTGTACATTAGACGAAGGGCTTCATTGCAGATCTTCCCTAGATAATCCTGTGTCTTATGACTTTTGCTGGAATGGCTGTGGGGAATCCATGAATTACAACCCTGATCTCTTCAAAGAGCTGTCTGTGTGATTGGATATTCTGGCTTTTTTTGATCCTTCAGAGGCACTAACAAAAGGTGGTTCACCCACGGGTGTGGCTTTCTTCCAGATTCTTGACCTGACTCTCCTAATTTTATTGTCTTTTGCAATCTGGAGAGGCTGGGAATTTTCCATATAACTAGTCCTGGTTTATTTTTTTCATAACAACTCTTCCCTCAATCTTTATTTTTCCTCTTACTTTTTCTTTCTTTCTTTTTTTTTGGTCTGTTTGGTTGGGTTTTTTGGCTGAGCCTGTGGCAGGCGGAAGTTCCCAGGTGCGGAATTGAACCCACGCCACAGTAGTGACCAGAGCCACTGCAGTGACGGTGCTGGATCCTTAACCTACTGAGCCACAGGGGAACTCCTCAAATGGTAATTCTATTTTTAGTTTTATGAGGAATCTCCATACTGTTTTCCACAGTGGTTGCACCAGTTTACATTTCCACCAACAGTGTAATAGGGTTCTCTTTTCTCCACACCCTCTCCAGAATTTATTGTTTGTAGACTTTTTGATGATGGCCACTCTGGCCGGTGTAAGGTTGTACCTCATACTAGTGTTGATTTGCATTTCTCTAGTAATGAGTGATGTTGAACATCTTTTCATGTGTTTTTGGCCATCTGTATGTTTTCTTTGGAGAATTGTCTGTTTAGATCTTCTGCCCATTTTTTGATGGGGTTGTTTGCTTTTTTTGGTATTGAGCTGTAGGAGGTGTTTATAAATTTTGGAGATTAATCCCTTGTCAGTCGATTTATTTGCAAATATTTTCTCCCATTCTGTGGCTTGTCTTTTTGTTTTGTTTGGGGTTTCCTTTGCTGTGCAGAAACTTAAGTTTAATTAGGTCCCATTTGTTTGTTTTTGTTTTTATTTTCATTACTCTAGGTAGTGGATCTGAGAAGATATTGCTGTGGTTTATGTTGGAGAGTGTTTGGCCTGTGTTTTCCTCTAAGAGTTTTATAGTACTCTGTCTTATATTTAGGTCTTTAGTCCATTTTGAGTTTATTTTTATGTATGGTATTAGCAAATGTTCTAATTTCATTCTTTTATGTGTAGCTGTCCAGTTTTCCCAGTACCACTTATTGAAGGTACTGTCTTTTCTCCAGTGTATATTCTTGCCTCCTTTGTCAGATTAGTTGATTGTAGGTGTGTGGGTTTAATTCTGGGCTCTCTGTCTTGTTCCACTGATCTATATTTCTGTTTTTGTGTCAGGATCATACAGCTTTGGTTACTGTAGCTTTGCAGTATAGTCTGAAGTCACAGAGACTGATTCCTCTAGCTCTATTTTTCTTTCTCAGGATGGGCTTTGGCTATTCTAGGTCTTTTGTGCTTCCATACAAACTTTAAAATATTTTGTTCTAGTTCAGTGAAAGATGTCCTTGGTAATTTGATAGGGATTCCATTGAATCTGTAGATTGCCTTGGGTAGTATAGTCATTTTGATAATATTGATTCTTCCAATCAATCCGAGAGCATGGTATGTCTTCTCATTTGTTTGTGTCATCTTTGATTTCTTTCATCAGGATCTTATTGTTTTCAGAGTACAGGTATTTTGTCTCTTTGGGTAGGTTTATTCATAGGTATTTTATTCTTTTTGATTATTCTGTTGAGCAGTGCAGATCTAGAGAAACTCAGAGATTTTATTGTTGCACCACAATTCAGTTAATGTAGGCAAGCTACAAAATCCTATCTTTTGAGTTTAATACAAACTAAGCTCTTTATCTCAAAGTGCCTCCCTTACTCATTGATAAAATGGGATAATAATAGTACTTACTATATATGTTGTTGTGAGGATGAAATAAATTAATACACACAAATGTTAAAACAGTACTTGGTATATGGTGAACTCTTGTTAAATATGAGTCCATGCCTTTCTTAAATATTGAAGTATAGTTGAATTACAGTGTTGTGTTAGTATGTAGTGTATAGCAAAGTGATTCCTATATATGCTTTTACAGATTTTTTTCATTATAGTTTTTTACAAGATATTGAATATAGTTCCCTGTGCTATATGGTAGGACCTTGTCGTGTATAGTAGTTTATATCTGCTAAGCCCAAACTCCTAATTTATGACCCCCCTTTCCCCTTTGGTAACCATAAGTTTGTTTTCTATGTCTCTGAGTCTGTTTTTGTCTTGTGAATAAGTTAAATGGTATAATTTTTTAAAGACTCCACATATAAGTGATATCCTATATTTGTCTTTCTCTGTCTGACTTATTTCACCTAGTGTGATAATCTTTAGCTCCATCCACGTTGCTGCAGTTGGCATTATTTCATTCTTTTTGTGGCTGGGTAATATTTCGTTGTATAAATATACCACATCTTCTTTATCTATTCCTCTGTCAGTGGTCATTTAGGTTGCTTCCATGTCTTAGCTATTGTAAATAGTGCTGATATGAACTTTGGGGTACATGAGTCTATGAATTTTTAAGTAGTGGGGTATAAGTTTTGTCTTCTTATCCTATGTGTGTTATCTGTGTTTGTATTATTAGTGTAAGATTTTAACCTCAAGAGGCGAATTGGGATGGGCAAAAAGCAGAGGATTGGGGAGGGGGCAGAAAATTAGGGCTTAGCACATTCTATGTATTCATTTATTTCATCCTCACTACAACCATGTAAGATGAATACTATTATTACTCCATCTTATCAATGAGTAAATGGAAGTGCCTTGATGTAGTACTTAGGGAGGACGGTAGAGATGTCCCAATATCTTTAAACCTCAGTTTCCTCATCTAGAAATGGGATCGATTGTAGGAACTAAATGACAATGTATGAGAAAGTTCTTTGAAAAATAACACGTGTAGCTGATAGTGCCCAGGCAGGAGCTGAGCCAGAGCCGCAGAGACATGGAAACACGGAGGCCTGAGCTGGCGTGTTCCACCCTGGCTGTCCTGTCCCCCTCCACCCACTCATCTGTTCAGGAGCTGGAATTGGATCTCCCTGCTGGCTGAGTCAGGTTGTTTTGTGGAAATTAAAAAAAGGAAAAAAAAAGAAGAGAGAGAGAAAGAGAAAAATGTAAAGTGTAAAAAACAAATCATTCTTCTTTCATTCCTTTATTTTTTTTATTTTACCATCCTAAGTCCAGCTCTGAGTTGATGTGTATTAAGGGAGGGAAACACCTTCATTTCAATGGTAGCCTATTAGTAATATTGATAAATTTAAGTAGAAAGCTCAGTTAACTGGCAACACTCCTATCATACCAGCTCCAGAGCCTGGTAGAATTTATTTTGTGGCTACTCAGCTTTTTAAGGTTATCTTTGTCACTGCTGTCCTTGTAGAGTGCAAAGAACTGAATGAGTAAGATTTTTATTCCCTTCTTGCCTGAAACAAATTATATTTTAATAGGGATTGGGGGTGGGGGTGGGAGAGTGAATAGCTATGTGTAAGACAGGCATAGATCTTCTCTAAGCTGAAAAACATCCTAAATATGAGCATCACAATTTCAAAAATCACTTTGGAATACCTCTGCTTTGTTTCAAGTGTCACCCAGAGAAGCTGTGATGGTTTGGGACCGTACTTCTCCCCGACTGGCAGTATCTTCCTTTAGAATAGTTGGGAGGATGTGTTTGTCCATTGGTGTTTCACTGATAGAAGTGAATCAGAATATGCATGAGTGCAAATTCTTTAATATGTTGCTTTTTTTTTTCCCTGTCCAGAAAGTGCTACCCTTTAGGACTTCTACTTTAGGAGAGTTTCTAAAGAAAAAATATTATCTTTCAAGTAGCTTATTTTATGTGACAAGATAGAACACAGGCTTGAGGACAAGCCTGAGGCTTTTTAGCATCTCTTTGCCTCCCAGGCTTTGAGCTAGGAGTTGTGGAAAACACAGATGAATAAGGCAGAGATCCTGGCCACAACCAGGGTGCAGTCTAGAAAGCGAACAAAGCCCGCCCTCAGACATTCTCCTGTAGAGGACAAGAGAGTTGGCTTGTCTTCTACATGAGAGGTGAGAATAAAATATGTTGAAGAGAGAAATTGCTTCTTCTTCTTCTTCTTTTATTTTTGGACTTTTAGGGGCACACCTTTGGCATATGGAAATTCCCAGGTTAGGGACTGAATCAGAGCTGTAAGCCGCTGGCCTAGGCCACAGCCACAGCTACACCAGATCCGAGCTGCATCTGCAACCTATACCACAGCTCATGGCAACACTGGATCCTTAACCCACTGAACGAGGCCAAGGATCAAGCCCGCACCCTCGTGGATACTAGTTGGATTTGTTACCGCTGAGCCACAATGGGAACTCCTGAGAAATTGCTTCTTACTGGCTTATCTGGGAAAGGCTCCCTGGTAGAGGTGGCACCTGAACCAGACCTTGAACGGTGGACAGGAATTAATACGCGGTTGCTGTTTCATAGGAGCGTTGCTCATGTGGAATCATTTTTACGAAACAGTGCTTGAAGTTTGAGCTATCGTTCTTAATACTTAGAAAATCTGAGTAAGATAGAGTTACCCAAAGGGTTTGTTTAATGCTGATCTTCCAGATTTCTTGCCGCCCACTATTGCCCAAATCTAAACTGTTTTTTCCTGTCGATTGGATGCGACTAGTCACTAATTACCTCTGGGAGCATTTCTGAGTCAACCTTACTTTGAATGGAGTGATTTAGTATAACTTCGCATTTAATCAATTAGTGGAGTGATTCATTTCACATACCAGTGTCTCCCAAATATAGGTATTTTGCTTTCGCCAAAGGGGTTGGGGGAAAGCAGCTCAAGTGAGCTTCAGGAGTGGGGTGAATTTTCAGGTTCCTCTCTGAGGCAAATTAACACCTGAACTGGCATATTCTGAAAAATCATTCAGTGGCTATGGGAGCAACTGAATATTACAGAGAAATAAACTCTGTATTTATTTCCCAAATCCGCTCACTTCTAACTTCTGCACTAACATTCTATTTTCTCAGTCATGGCTTCTTTTTCTATGAAATTATACATTAAGGAAAGCAGAGATGGAGAGAGACAGCAGAGAATGTAAAAAGTTAGGAATTCTTTTAGAAATTATTAGGTATAAGAGCCAATTCCATACTAACAAATTGACCTTGGGCAAATTACTTTACCTCTTGGAATTTAGTTCCTCTCTGGAAATTGAGTAAGATTGGTAGTGTCTATGACAGAAGATATTAAAAATTTTTTTTCTATAGATGATTTACAATGTTCTGTCAATTTCTGCTGTTCAGCAAAGTGACCCACCATATAGTATATATATATATATTCTTTTCCTCACATTATCCTCCATCACATTCCATCACAAGTGGCTAGATATAGTTCCCTGTGCTATATACAGCAGGATCTCATTGCTTAACCACTCCAAGTGCAATAGTTTGAATCTACTAACCTCAGACTCCCGGTCCATCCCACTCTCTCCCTCCTCCCTCTCCCCCTCGGCAACCACAAATCTGTTCTCCATGTCTGTAAGTCTGTTTCTGTACTGTAGATAGGTTCATTTGTGCCATATTTTAGATTCCACATGTAAGTAATATCATATGGTGCTTGTCTTTCTCTTTCTGACTTACTTCACCTAGTATGAGAGTCTCCAGTTCCATTCATGTTGCTGCAAATGGCATTATTTTGTTCTTTTTTATGGCTAAGTAATATTTCTTTGTGTATATATACTACATCTTCTTTATTCCATTCATCGGTTGATGGACATTTAGCCATGTCTTGGCTATTGTGAATAGTGCTGCAACAAGCATAGGGGTGCATGCATCTTTTTCAGTGAAAGTTTTGTCCGGATATATGCCCAGGAGTGGGATCGCTGGATCTATTTTAGTTTTCTGAGTTACCTCCATACTATTTTCCATAGTGGTTGTAGATACAAGATATCTTTAAGGGTTAGTTTATATAGTATAAATTTATTATAAGAAAAATTTAAAAGAAATTTAAGTTTTATTCAATATTGTTATTATGATTCTTTATTTAGAAAGTATGCTTTTAAAAAAATAAATATTTAGCAGGTGCTTATGTGTTAGGCACTATTTTAAGCACAAGGAATGTAATTGTGAGCAAATCAGTAAAAGTCTAGCTCTTAGGGGGAAGTAGACAATAAGCAAATAAATAAGTGTAGAGTAAGTTCAGATAACTTTAAACAGCTCATGTATTTAAAATCAGGAAAATATTTCTGTTTCAATTTCTCTCAAGGAGTATGCATTTGCAATTATCTACTTAATTCCTAATGAGAATGGATAACTGTTATCTGACATCAATTTTTTTAAAAGATTAGCTCAACTCCTAAAATTAATTTGTCTTTAAAGCCTTCCATCAACAGCCCTCTATAAGTACTATTTTCATTTCTATTGTACAGATGAGGAAACTGAGACCTCAGAGAGTTCTAGGAACTCACATCAGCTGTAGCGACAAACATGGGATTTGAATTCAGGAGTCTATACCTACAGACTTTGTGTTTTAGCCCTAATCCACCTTGTGGTTGCTTTTCCTACCTCATGAGGGTGGGAAAGACAAAACACATAGAAACCAAAGAACAGTTTGCCAAAATAACTTTTGGCAGGTATTTTAAGTCAACCAGGACAGAGGGTTGTTTTGTAAGTCAGTGAATTCCATTTAATAAAATTAAAAAAGTTCCTTCGTTTGGGAGGTCCTGTTGAATATCTGGAGAGGAATACCTGGTTATGTGTTCGACTGCTTAGAAAGAACTTGCAGAAAAATCAGAGTTAACCATGGAGCTACACTTTAATGTGTATCCGTCTAAAATGTAGTCCTGCGGCCTTTTGACCAGGGCTTTCTGGAGAGAGCATTGTGGGAGAATTAGCTGTACATTGACTGCTGGGCTCTTTGATGAATGCTGTGATTCTTAATTGGGGTTCATTTTAACATATTGGGCCTAAATTCTTTTCTGTGGGAACACATCTCCCAAATTAGGATGTAAATCGGTGGAAAAATATGATTCGATATGCAAATATTTGATTTCAATACAACTTTTCATGGATGCAGCCACTGTATGGAGTGGAGCCAAGATGTACTGACACGCTAGGCTGGCTCAGCCCTGGTGCTTACAGTCTGTGACAAAATAAGGCACACAGGCCATCTGGCAGCATGGGGTTGAAGAGCGCACGTGGGACTGAGGGCCTGAGGACCCAGGGTCTGACCTGGCTCTTCCACTACCGACTCCTGGAAATATCTCTTAACGCCTTTGGGCCTCAGGTCTTTAAAGTCAGACTTTTTAAATTGCCAAGGAATTATTTTGCAAAAGAAAAGAAACATACGGACAAGCAAAAGCATCAACGCTGTAGTTTTTCCCTAGAATCGACAGATGTTGATATTTTGTCATTTTGTTGAGAGCCTTAAAAAACACGACATACCGGGAGGTCACGCTGTGGCTCAGTGGGTTAATCTGAATTGCTTGGGTCGCTGCAGAGACATAGGTTTGATCCTGGTCCCCGCGTGGTGGGTTAAGGATCCAGCTGTGGCCTAGGTTGCAGCTGCAACTTGGATTCAGCCCCTTGCCTGGGAATGTGCACATGCCGCTGGTGCAGCCATTCAAAAAACCCCCAAAAAACCATGACGGACCATAAGCTGAAGTCCCTATATTCCCCTTAATTTCCTTAAAAGGCCATCACTAACAGGGCTGATGAGTATTCAGTCCATTTGCATGTATATAGCTGTGCGTGTATGTGTGCAGGCTTATTTATTGCCACATTTCTCTATCTGTATGTATCCATATACAAGATACAGAAGAGAGAGGGCATATGTGTCGTGGCTAAATGTACAGCCTTTGGAGCCAGACGGCCTTGATTCAAAGCCTAGATCTGACTCTTTCTAGCTGTGTCACCTTGGGGAGGTTCTTTAACCTCTCTTTGCCTTACTTTTTTTTTTTTTTTTCCGGGGAGAGTAAAGCATCTCCCTCCAGGTTGTTCTGTGGATTGGCTTGATTCACGTAAGGTATTAGAAATTATTGGGTGGATAGTAAACACTTGGTAAATGTTAGCTGTTGCTTTGCGAGGTTTTAAAACATTACACAAATGGCATCATACATTATGGATCTTTTGTAAACGTACTTCGCTATTATGCTTTTGAGGGCACAGGGATCTGGTTCACTAGTTTGAACCGGTACATACTGCCTCAGTGTATTCATCCGTTTGGCTGTTGATAGAAGCTTGGCTTGATTCAGATTTCTGACAAACAGCACCTCAAGGTACATCATTGTGCGTGCCTTCTTGCCCATGGTTCTTAAATTCTTAGAATACATACCTCACTATAAAGCAGATTCTTTATGGGGAACGGGATCCTTAATGGTCCGGTAGTCCATTGCCCAAATTTAGGGTTGGTGGATCCAGCGATGGTAATAACATCACATTGTGAAGCAGCTCATATTATTTTTGGACTACTCTGTTATAAAGAAAGACAAATTGTAATATAATGCAGTGCCCTTCCATTGACCCCACTGAAATCAGTCTGGTCACATGTCGGCCACCTCTTGGTTCCTTGACTACCCCAAGATTTTCTCTGATGCATGCCATCATTCCTGCTGCCTTTTGCCTCGGAGTTCCCCTGGTGATTCAGCAGTAACAAACCTGACTGGTATCCGTGAGGACATGGGTTCGGTCCCTGGCCTCGCTCAGTGGGGTAAGGATCTGGAGGAGCCCTGAACTGTGGTATAGGTCGCAGACAAGGCTCGGATCCCACAGTGCTGTGGCTGTGATGTAGGCCGGCAACCATAGCTCTGATTCAATCCCTAGCCCGGGAACTTCCATATTCCATGGATGCAGTCCTAAAAAGACCGAAAGAAAAGAAAAAAAGGAAACAAAAGCCCCTTCCTTATATCTGCACTTTCTCTATCTGGCTCTTACTCTTAAGTATCACTTTCTCAAGGAGGCCTTCTCTGACCATCTTACCTGTGAGGCTCCTCCATTATGATGTCAGTCACCACTTTGGGTGTTTAGTCCTTCACAGTTCTTTCCATAAGCTGAAACACATATATGTTTTTGTTCCCCCAGCAGATCATAGGTGACTTCATGACTCCATTAGTTTTGTCTTCCATCGTAAATCAATACCTACCACAATGTTTGGCACTTAGAGTTGGCACTCAAGAAAGAGTTATTCAGGTAATGAATAAAGAAATGATTTAATGACCACAGAGAAAAAGTTTAAATCGCTTTCCCCCAAGACATCCTCTCAGATATTTGCAGATAGCTTTCAAGGTTTCCCTCCCTTCCTTTTTTTCCAGGGTAAACATTTCTGGTTACTTCAGTGGTTCCTGATGAAACATCATTTTGAATTTCCCCATCATTTTCTTTTCTTCAGCTACCTGGCCAATTATCTCTGCTCTTAATGGTATTTGATATCTTGAACTGAATATGGTGTTTTCAGTTTGGTCTGATCAGGACACAGTAGAACATCCCCTCCTTGCTCAGGTTTATATTCAAGTTCATATCAAATTTCTATCACCGCAGGCCCATCATTGAATTAATTCATAATGAACTTGTTATGGGCCAGGATGCCACACAGGTTGGTTGGTTTGTTTCACTTACTATTGCTTAGCTCTGACTTCTCCCTTCTTGATCTTATGCAGTTGGTTTTTTGGACCCATGTTTATGTCCTTATGTTCATTACCATTAAATTTCATTACTATCTATAAAGGGAGAGGGTTGGATTAAACCACCAAGGTCACTTGCAGCTCTTAAAATGGAATTGGTTGTTCCTGAACAGCGTTGTCCAAGAGAACATTCTGTAGTGATGGATATGCTCTATATTGACTCTGTCCAATATTGTAGCCATAGGACACATGTGGCCACTGAGCACTTGAATTGTGGCTAGTGGAGCTGAGAAGCTTTAAGTTTTATTTAATTTTAAGCATTTTAAATGTAAACTTGAGTAGCCACATGTGGCTCATTGTTCCTGTATTGGACAGTGTGGTTCTAGGGAAAATTTTTCAAAATTTAAAAAGATGAAATGGTATGTATAACAATTATGGAGGAACCAATGTGAGAAAGAATGGTCTGTTCAGGGTCAGGAGTCATTTACTCAATGTTCTTTTATTTTGTTTAATCATTTTTTTCTTTTCTTACTGAGTGTCAGCAAAGTGCCAGGCACACTACTAGGTGCTGGAGATACAGCTTTGAGAAAGAAAGTCATGGCCCCTGCTCTCAAGGAACTTCCTGTCTGGTGCAGTGTTCTGAGCTCTAGTTTCATATTAGAATCACCTGGGGAACTTTAAAAAATTCAGATGCCAAGGACCTACCTTTAAGAGATTATGATTTATGGAGTTCCCATTATGGTGTAGTGGAAACGAGTCTGACAAGTAACCATAAGGTTGTGGGTTCGATCCCTGGCCTCGCTCAGTGGGTTAAGGATCCAGCGTTGCTGTGAGCTGTGGTATAGGTTGCAGACATGGCTCAGGTCCTGTGTTGCAGTGGCTGTGGCATAGGCTGGCAGCTACAGCTCCGATTGGACCCCTAGCCTGGGAACTTCCATATTCCATGGGTGTGGTCCTAAAATGCAAAAAAAAAAAAAAAGGTATTATGATTTATTTCACTGAATATGAGGCCCATGTTAGACTTTGATCGTCTTGTTAAAAACTCTATGGGTGACTCTAATTGGCTGTTGGGGTTAAGCACTTTTGGTCCAGGGGAAAGTAGCTGCCCTTCTTGGTAACTAGCTGTAGAGAGTCCTGTTTTAAGTTCCCACTTTGATGGGGAGGTTTCCTGCATATTCTGAAGTCTTCTCCATGATACCCTGATACGACCTCATCTTCCCTCCCCAGGTAGCAAAGATTGCCTGAAACATGGCGGTCTGTGGAATCAATTGCGTGCTCTTATCTGTTGTGTACTGATGTCAAACCTGCAAACATACCTTCAGGATAAGCTATGAACTCCATCTCCTGGCAAAATGTATTAGTCTTCATACTGGGTTTCTCTGTCTAGTGCTTTCAGCTATAGTCTTGCCCAGGTCTCCAGGGTTTAGACTTTGAAGCTTTAGAACTAAGCCCCAGTGGAAGGAGGGGACTGAAGAGACAAATGTTCATGAAATGGAAGGGATATTGGTTTAGGTTGTTCAAGCAAGAGGACATTTATGGTTGTGTCATCTAGTATTGGTTTGGATTTTACAGTGTTTCTTAACAGGGGCTTATCTCTTTCTATGTGTTCACCATGGGACCTCTGGGGCCTCTGGAACAGGCTTACAAATCATCCTCTATGTAGAACACTACCGGTTGTGATGGATAGAGAGAACATGGCAAAGCAGGAGCTGACCTTTAAAGCTTCTGCCTGGAACTATGTCCCTTTTGCTCGAAGCAGGATCCATGACAACGCAAAGAAGTGGCCTTCCCCAGGGAAAGGCAGCAAATATTTGAAAACCATAATACAGTTTATTATAGTCTTCTCTTCTCCTCACAAATATTTGGTTCAATCTCATTTCAACTCACAAAATACACTCTCCCCCTGCTTCTCTCTTGGGAGACCATGCAGAAATCTTATCCAGTCATGGCGGTTCTCTTAAAAGCCCAGGATCCTGTGATGGATGGATGTGACATCAGTTATTCATTTGTTTCCCCTTGCTTCAGAAGGTTCAGGTTGGCTTGTGGCTGGTTGTCTTCTCTCTGTGTCCCATCATGTAATTTCCCCTCTATCCATGTTTCTGTGTCCAAATTTTCCCTTTGTGTAAGGGCTCCAAGTCATACCAGATTAGAACCCACTCTAAAGACATCTTATTACTTGTTACTTTTATAAAGAACCTATCTCCAAAAACGGTCAGGTTTTGAGGTAGGGGGTGTTAGGATTTCAACATATGAGGTTTAGGGGGGAACACAATTCAATGCATAACACGTCTCTTTCCCCTTGTTTTTGTCAAATGCAGCCAGTAGTAACGGAGACATATACTGAATTTCTCTTCTTCATCCTCAGCAGCCACATTTATCTCCTCCAATTTTTTTTCAGATGACAGCTTTACCAAATATTCTATTGCTGTATAATAGGAGTAAACATGTTTCCAGCCTCCAGTAATACATTTTCTTTCTGCCCACTAAGAGAAGCCAATGCCACTTATTTTTAGTTTTTTGTTGTTGTCACAGTAACACCCCATTTCTTATATCAATTCATGAATTGATAGGAAGGGTAGGTGTTGCACTGAACAATCTTCAAATTTTAATGATTTACAGAAGTTTCTGCTGTGGCACAGTGGGTTAAGGATCTGATTTCAGTGGCTTGGGTTGCTGCCAAGGTGTCAGTTTGATCCCTGGCCTGGTGCAGTGGATTAAAGGATCTGGCCATGCTGCGGCTGTGGTGTAGGTCTCGGCTGCAGCTTGGATTCAGTCTCTAGCCAGGGAACTTCCATGTGCCTCAAGTGTGGCCATAATATATATATAAAAAAATCTCAGTAATTTACAGTATCTAGAATTTATTTCTTGCTCGTGCCGTGTCCATCATGAATTGACTTCTCCCTCCTTCACCTTTTTCACTCACTGAGATCTTGTGCAACCTGTCAGTGGCCTGGCCATTGCTGGGGCAAAAGGAAAAAGCAGGCCAAAGTGTCCACTGGCTCTTAGAGCTGCTGGCCTGAAGTGGTTTGTGTCACTTCTGTTCTAGGTTCCCTGGCCAAAGCAAGTGGTACATCCAAGCTTTAAATTAAAGGGGATGGAGGATACAGTTCTCTTCTAGCGATGGGCAGGAAATATTTATGGACATGTTTACAGCCTAGAACAAAAGACTGAATATTTTTAGAAAACTTCAGAGGGATAGTGGAGAGAGTTTACACCTTGGGACTAAGTACAGCAGGTGAAGAAAAGGATTTTGGCCTTGGGAATGGGAGCAGCAGAAGAAATTATCTTTCATCAGAGACTTAACAGGTTAACGTGTCAGGGTTGAAAGAATCCTTGGAGGGGGGCATAGTGAGCTTTATCCTCCAAGATTTCTAGTTGCAGCTCTGCTGCTTAGTAACTGTGTGACTTTTGTCAGGTGACTTGACCTCTCTGAGCCTCTGTTTCTCATTTGTCAAAGAAGATGGTAGTATCATCCATCTCACAGGAATGTTTTGAGTATTTCATTTCCTTTATGTAGTAAGTGTCACCTTGGACAAGGTACTTGACTTATACAGACCTCGTTTTCTTCATCTATAAGATGGAGATAATAATAGTGTGTGTTTCATGGGGCTGCTAAAAGGATTGAATTGTTTAAAACATTTAAGCCAGTGCCTGGGAGGTAAGAAATGCCTGATAAGTGCTGATTATTATTGTTGTAGCTGCAGGTAGCGGAGCTGTTACACAGTGACTGATACATAGTGGGCACACAGTACACAGGAGATAATTGCTTTCTGAACTAATACTTCATTGAGGAGTGTGAGTCTAAGAAGATGAAGCAGGAGTTCCCTGGTGGCTTATAGTGGTTAAGGGTCCGGTGTTGTCACTGCTATAGCTCGGGTCTCTGCCGTGGTATGGGTTCGATCCTTGACCTGGGAACCTCTATATGCTGTGGGTGTGACCAAAAAAAAAAAAAAAAGATGGAGCAGAGAACAAATATAAGAGAGCACAACACCACGCAAGGGTCCTGACAAGCTGATTGTTCTGTGCCTCGGGATGTGTTCATAGAGGTCATATATCACCACCATTTCTCCAGACAGCCATGCCCTGAGCAGGGGAGGGAGAGGAATTTGTTGACTGCCAAATCCCATGGGCCCCATTTCCCTCCCTGAAGCATCCCCAGGCATCCCGGCTGCACGTGCACGGATGCTGTGTGAGTCCTGAGATGTCTCCTGCCTCTGTGACATCTGCGAGGGCCCTGAGCATGGGATGAAGGTGGGTGGCCTGATAAGAGGAAAGGAATCATTAGACCATCCGTGTGAGGGTTGAGAAGAACTGGGAGCAGCTCCCAGGCAGGCACAAGGCAGGCTGTGCTGGTGGCAGCAGCCGTGTGGCTGTGTGATCATGGGACTAGTGTAAGTGGCTGCCAGGGCCCTCTCTGGCCTGAAAGCAAAGCAGGTGCATGAATCTGGGTGACCTATAAACATCATCACCTTTTTAGCCCATTTTCTTACTTTTCAGGTGAGGAAATAGATATCCATAGAGGAAAAGGATCTATTTGGGGTAATGCTGCTGATTGGCTACAGAATAAAAATTAGAATCCAGTTCTTATGAAGGATTAGCTCTGAAGTTTCCTATCTCTGGTTCAGTTCTGGTTCATCTTCATCCATCCATCCATCCATCCTCCCTTCCTCCCTTCCATCCATCCATCCATCCATCCATCCATCCATCCATCCATCCATCCTCCCTTCCATCCATCCATCCATCCATCCATCCATCCATCATCTCTGTGCTTGGCATGTACTGGAGAACTCCCTAAGATCTGGTGCACTTGTCACAGAAGAATGGGGCACTAGTTCAGAAGGAGAACCGTAGTCTCATCTTTCTCCTAACTTTATGTCCTCTTCTGCCGTGCTGGGGGGAGAAGGCCAGCTGTCTGTGGAGCCAAGCCAACAGGGAGGAAATTGAATATACTGTGGATGTTTGGTAGTTGAAATGATGAAGGTTGTCCGGGTTAAGGGAAAAGGAAAGCAGCTGTCCCATCTCTGGATTGAGCTCTAGGGTACTGGGGGCAGCTCTAAAATGTAAGGAGAAGATGGATTTCCAAGGAGAATACCGAGTTCTCTAAATCTCACCTTAGACACAGTCCCTCCATTGGGCCAAATCATCAAAGGGCCTGTTGGCTCGCTAACAGCAGGGCACAGTGTGTAGGAATTGTGAATTACAGGCAGGTCCCAGTTATGATTCCTATCTGTTAGCAAATGAAATTGTGGCTGGGAGAAAAGCAAATATATACCGTATTATTAATAATGCTGTTATTAATATTAATAACTAACACTTACTGTGCTTGGCTAGGAGGGACCCATTGTATCTCAATTTGGAGTCTGTGCATGTGCGGTCCCTCACAAATGGAAGCACTCTATTGAGTTCATTTTCATAGCAGCTCTATTTTTCAGATGAGAAAACCCAAGACCCAGAGAGGTTACGTGGCAGAATCAGTACTTGGACCCAGACCTCTTTTTTTTTTTTTTTTTGCTTTTTAGGGCAAAACCCATGGTATGTGGAAGTCCCCAGGCTAGGGTCAAATTGGAGCTGCAGTTGCTGGCCACAGCCACAGCCACGCCAGATCCGAGCCACATCTGTGACCTACACCATAGCTCCTAGCAACGCCAATCCCTGACCCACTGAGCAAGGCCAGGGATTGAACCCATACCCTCATAGATACTAGTTGGGTTCATTACTGCTGAGCCACAACAGGAACTCCGAGGACCCACACACCTCCTTGACCTCAGACTCTGTGCTTGACCCACCTTGCCATGGTGCATTCCCACAGCATTAGTAAGGGGAAACAGAGGCAGGCAGTTCAGATTTGTGCCCGGGAATGGGTGTGATCACTACTGTGAACAGAAAGCCCATGCCCGGGGTCATTCATTCTGGAGAGCAGCAGTCCAGGGTCTCCACCTGTTGGGTTCTTTTTTTTTTTAATTTAATTTAATTTTATTTTATTTTTTTATTTTTGCATTATAGCTGGTTTACAGATTTCTGTCAGATTTTCCAACTGCACCATGTGGTGACCCAATTACATGTACATATATGGATTTGTCACATGTAATTAGATATAGTTCCCCGTGCATTACAGTTGGAGCTCCTTGCTATTCCATCATTAAAGCAGTAGTTATCCCCACTCACTCCCACCCCTCCCCCACCCCTCCCCCGCCCCCTTGGCAACCACAAGTCTGTTCCCCAAGTTCGTGATTTTCTTTTCTGTTGAGATGTTCATTTGTGCAGTGTTTTAGACTCCAGTTATAAGAGATTTCATATGACATCATCTTGTCTTTCTCCTTCTGACTTGCTTCACTCAGTATGAGGGTTTCTAATTCCATCCATGTTGCTGCAAATGACATTATTTTATCCTTTTTTATGGCTGAATAGTATTCCATCGTGTATATATACCACATCTTCCTAATCCAGTCATCTGTCGATGGACATTTGGGTTGTTTCCATGTCTTGGCTATTGTGAATAGTGCTGC
>PVHT021183666.1:26228689-26245158 GCA_004024745.2 Catagonus wagneri | reverse complement strand
AGTTTTTGGAGGTTTAAATTGATCAGCATTCAGATGATGATTTGTCCAACTTGTTTTATATTTAGATGCGTTTTTTGATGTATTTGTGGGAGAGGGTGAGCGCGACCTCTTACTCCTCCGCCATCTTGCCGCCTATCACCTGTTGGGTTCTTGAATGTGCATGAGGAGGGTGGTGGCAGCCAGCTGTCCCTGTGCCCACAGAGGTAAGGGCCAGTGCCTGGCTGCATGAGGCATGTAGTTTATACCTAAGGAGGAGCTTCCCGACTTCTAAGTGGGAATTTAAGAGGGATTAAGTCTCCTGAGTTGTCAGATTTGGATCTGTCTTGAATAGATTCTCCAGGGGAAGAATACATAGATCTTTTTTCCCCTTATTTTTAATTTTTTTTAGTAAAGTATAGTTGATTTACAGCATTGTGCCAATTTCTGCTCTACAGCACAGTGACCCAGTCATACAGTTCCCTGTGCCATATAATATGACCTCATTGCTTATCTACTCAAATGCCATAGCTTGCATCTACCAACCCCAGACTCCCCATCCATCCCACTCCCTCCCCACTCCCACTTGGCAACCACAAGTCAGTTCTCCATTGAAGACTTCTTATGATCATCATTTTCCCTATGATTCTAAATCCACTACATTCTCTTGACATCCAATAGCCAGTCTTGAGTTCACTGGTGTGTGTATGGGCTTGGGGTAGGGCTGTGTGTGTGGTTGGGGTAATGAAGACCTGGGTTTGGATTTCAGACCCACCGTTTACAAGCTGGGTGGGTTAGTTAATTTACCTCTCTGCATGTCCGTTTTCTCACCTGTCAAATAAGAATAATAACCACCTCATGGTTACTGCAAGGATCAGTACATGCCTGGCTTTAGTAACTGTTGAGTCAGTGGCAGCTGTTATTGTTTTTAATGGGAGTAGGTGTGTGCATGCGTGTGTGGTAAGCTGTGCATGTGTGTGTACACACCTTGGTTTTGTCTCCGGCTGTCTGTGTAGACTCTCTTTAAGTCAAGGGCTTCCCTTCTCAGACATCACTGGTGTGCTCTCCGAAGCTCCTTTTCTAGAGAAGCATTTCACAGTGAATCCCCACGGGGATCCATCCTTTCCAGGATGTGTCCTGATTTCCCACTGGGATTGTTCACAGTTTTCGCACTGCCTTTTTCAGTCTTTTTCTCACCAGCCAGCATTTCCCATATTCTTTCCCTGACATTGGTGGCGGAAGGAGGTGATGGAGGCGGGTGTACATGGGGCTCACCTGCTACCTCCTGAGACCTACAGACGGCTTGCTCTTTCCTCCTGTCTTTTCCTACTTGGGTCTTGTGTCTTGTGGATCTGAGCGAGTAGAAAAGGACACGGGTTCCTCTTCTGTAAAGGTGCACCTTCAATTCTCATCAGTTTTCTGTGGTCGATAGTATCATGTTTTCTCTACTGTGAGACTCACATTTTACCTTTTAACATGGTGTGTCTTACCGTTAGTGTAAACATGTAGTCACTGAAGGTGACATTGCATATCTAAAGCCTTTATTAAAACAATAGTGCAACTTAGAGGGGATGGCTTCCTAGACCTGCATCTTAACACTTGTAACCTTATTAATTACCAGTTTCTAGGACTGGGTCCTCAGCCAAATGGGGAGCAACTGTGGGATGGGAGGGGTAGTTCTGAGCAGTGCCAGGCACGTCGTGGGTGTTCTGCTCTGGCTGGTTTGAATGAGTGTGTTGATAAGCTGTGGCTCCTCCCTGGATGAGCCCACAGACTGGTGGGTCTTAGTTGCCCCTTACTATGGCTTTTGTCCTTTTATTCTGTGTTATAAGTTTGGAGTATTACTATAGTTTTGCTGCCAAGGTCACCACCATAAAAGTCTAGTGAGGGAGGTGATACAGGTACGTATGTAAAGATGATGAGCCAGTTGGGTCATCACTGTGTTCCTTAGCTCCCAGATGGTGGATGCTTTTGGAATTCTGAGGTTCAGAGATGCTTTGTGGCTGGTGGGATCTGGAAGGACTTACAGAAGGAGTGGAAGTAAGAATAGAGCTAGGTTAGGCTGAGAGGGGGAAGAAGGCCTATGATGCAGGAGGAATAGCATGAGTAAAGGGACAGAGGGGGCCATAATCAAGGGGCAGTGAGAGGGAAGTTTGGCTTAAATAAAGAGTTAAGGTGAGAGCACGTGGCAGAGAAGCGTGGAAAGGCAGATAAGGGCTTAGCTGTGAAACACTTTCAATGCCAGGTGCAGGAAGTTATGGTGGGGTAAGCATAGGCGTTGGTATCATTTGGACCTGGGTTCATTCATTCATTCTTTCAAAAAGACATTAACTGAAATGCCAGGTACTCTTCCATGTGCTGAGAACACAGTGGGGAACACGAAGACCAGTCCCTCCCTTTGTAGGACTTACGGTCTAGTAGTTTCAAGTCCTAGTTTAGTTATTTACTTACCTGGGTAAATATCAAGAAGTCCCGCAATCTTTGCAGGTCAGTTCTTCATCTATAGGATAGGATTAGCCCTCACTAAAGGAAATCGCATAAAAAATTAACACCTGTGTATCCAAGTGGTATTAGCTCCTCCCTTCCTCTTCCTCCTTGCCGTTTCCCTTTCCTCACTTCTTTCCAGGTGTTGCGGGGAGCCATTGGCTCCGCTCTATGGTTGCTGCTCTGAGACAAGGGCATTGCACTTTTTCAACTGCCCCTGGGACTGCCAATTACAGTTTAGCCATCTCCATAGGCACCTGGCCTCCTGCATTTGCCTCCTGGGAGTGACTGTATATTGGCCTAGATCAAGGTGGTTCACTGGCAGATATGAACCTGCATATGCCTTGGGAGTTTCTCAGGATGACTGCAAATTTGGAGTATGGTCTGAGCTCAAGCTGAAGCATACCTAGAAGGAGCTAGGTTGGGAGCACAGGCCAGAAGGGACAGGAACAGATGGAGACAGGAAGCAGGCTCAGAGGAGGGGAGAACTGGAGATGAGAAGAGATAAAAGACCCTATGTCTACGGGGAGACTGTAATGGGGATGGGTGGACCCCATGTAGAATATAATTCCTGAAAGTATCTGTTGAATGCCCACTACGTGCTGCCGCTGCCCAGCTGCTGAAACCACAATGGTGAACCAGAGAACAAACTTCCTCCCCTTGTGGAGCTTGTGTGGAATCAGAAACGGCAGATAACGAAAACAGTAAAAAAGAAATCTCAAGGTAATTTTGAGCAGAGATGAGGACCATTCGTTCATTTATTTATTCATCAATAACATTTTGAGTGTCTACCATTTGCTGGTTATTATTCTAGGTGCTGCAAATACAGCCAGGAAGAGGACCGTGTTTACCCTCATGGACTTTGCATTCTAGTGGAGACACAGTCAGTCAGCAGACAAATAAATAGCAAGACCCAGTTAGTAAAAGTGCTATGGGAAATCAAAGGAAGATAACAGACTACAGCTGACAAGGGTGCTTTTCAGATCAAGTGCTTAGAAAAGGCCTCGGGAAGGAGGTGATATTAGTGCAGAGACTGGCATGAACTAGTGGAGGAAGCCGTATCCTAACCTGGAGGAAAGGCGTACTGGGTAGATGGAACTGCAAGTACAGAGGCTCCATGCTTTGTTGAGTTTGAGGAAACTCTAGAAAGTCAAGGTAACTAAAGTGAATAGGATGAGGATGAAAGTAGTAGGAGTTAAGGTCAGAGAGGTGAGCAAAAGCCAGATCGTATTTGGCCTTGAAGGTAAAGAAAGAAGTTTGGACTATTTTCCGTGGGTAAAGAGCTGCTAGAGAATTTTGAGTGGGGGTAGGGAAGTATGATTTGTATTTTTGGAACATGATTGGCTGCTCTTCCTAGGATAGAATGCAGAGGGCCAAGCATGTACTGGAGAGATAGGAGGCTCTATGCAGGGATCCAGGGGAGATGATTGCTTTGATTAGGAATGTTGTGGAGGAGGTGGTCAGAAGCATTCAGGTTTGGGATGTATTTTGCAAGTGGATTCAACAGGATTTGGGAATTTGTGATGAGCTGAATATGAAGCTTGAGGGATCTGGTATCATTGAGGCTGCCTCCTCCTTACTGCCGCTGGGAAGACTAGTGGGGGTACCTCTATTATTCAGTCGTATTAGGTCATATTGTGTTTAAGGAGGCTCTTTGATGTCCATGAGGAGTAGTGAGGAGGCACGGGGTCCTACAAGTCAAGAGTTAAGGGGAGAGGTGGGGCTGGAGACATATTTCTGGGTGTTATTAGCATGCATGTGGTATTTGAGGCCAAGGGACTGATGAAATCGTTTAGGGCAGTGGCTTTCAAAATACTGTCCATGGACTAGCAGCAGTAGCGATAACATGGTGACTTGTTAGAAATCCAGATTTTCAAGCTCCTCCGTGGACTGACAGAATCAGAAACTCTGGATGTGGAATCCAGTGATGTGTGTATTAACAAGTCCTCTGGGTAATTCTGCAACAAACTCAGACTGAGTGTTGAGTGGTGAGTGTAAATAGAGAGGAAGTCCAGAGGTGGATTCATGGGTCCCTCGCACAATTAAAATTGGGAGGAGAAAGAGCCAGCAAAGGGGAAGGAGGAGGGTCAACTTGGAATTTGAGAGAAGATTCAGAGGGTTTTGCAGTGAGTGCAAAGAAGAAGGTAGTGGATGGTTGGGTCAAATGCTGCTGAAGATTGAAAAGGTGAGGACTCAAAAACTGTCCAGTTAATTTGGGCAAGATAAACATCTTTTCCTAGCCTTGACTAGCGCAGTTTCAATGGAGTGGTTGTGATAAAAACTTGTTTGCAGTTAAGCTTCAGAGATAAAGGAAGGTAAAAAAGCAGAAACAGCAAGGATAGGCAAGTGTTTTGAAAGGTTTTGTTATGAAGAGGAACAGTGAAAAGGAGCAGCTGCTGGAAGGTGACTTGGGGTCTAGAGAGGTTTTTGTTTGTCTTGTTTTCAGGCAGGAGATATATTTGAAAGTGGGTGGGGATAACATAGCAGAGACAATTAAGAATGATGCAGGAAATAAACAATCTAAAAACCTCTAGGCAGGCTCACCAGGAAGAGGCAGGACCCAAATAAACAAAATGAAGATGTGAGAGAGGAGAAATGACAACCATCCCACAGAAATATATAAAAATCACAGGATTTTGAACCATTATATACCAACAAATTGGACAACCTGGAAGAAATGGACAAGTTTCAACATCCAGCCTTCTAAGACTGTATCAAGAAGAAACAGATAATTTGAAGAGATTGATCACTGGAAGTAAAATAGAATCTGTAATAACAAATACTCCCTGCAAACAGAAGTCCAGGACCGATGGCTTCACTGGGGAATTCTACCCAACACAAAAAGAAGAGCTTATACCTCTCCTTCTCAAACTCTTCCAAAAATTTTGAAGGGGAAGGAACACTCCCAAATTCATTCTATGAGGCCACCATTGCCCTGATACCAAAAAAACCAGGCCAAGATATTACCAAAAGAGAAAATTACAGGCAAATATCTTTGATGAATATACATTAAAAAACTCAACCAAATATCAGCAAATCCAGACCAATAACATAAAAAAGATCATACATCATCTGATCATATACTTGGATTCATTCCAGGGTCATCACAAGGATAGTTCAACATATACAAATCAATCAGTGTGATATACCACATTAACAAAAGGAAAGACAGGGAGTTCCTGTTGTGGCTCAGTGGAAATGAACCCAGCTGGTATCCATGAGGATGCAGGTTCGATCCCTGGCCTCGTTCAGTGGGTTGGGAATCTGGTGTTGCTTTGAGCTATGGTGTGGGTTGCAGACACAGCTCAGATCCCTGAGTTGCTGTGACTGTGGCGTAGGCCAGCAGCTGTAACTCTGATTTGATGCCTAGCCTGGGAACTTCCATATGCCACTCCTGCAGCCCTAAAAAAAAATAATAATAATGATAAAAAGCAAAAAAAAAAAAAAAAAAGAGAGAGAAAGACAAAAACCACATGCTTATTTTAGTAGACATAGAAAAAGCATTTGACAAAATTCAGCATTCATTCATGACAAAAGCTCTCACCAAAGTGGGTAGAGAGGGAACATATCTCAAATACTGAAATCAGTTTATGAAAAACCTATAGCCAACATCATACTCAAAGGTGAAAAGCTGAAAGTCTTTCCACTCAATTCAGGAACCGTACAAGGATGCCCACTCTCACCGCTTCTATTCAGCATAGAACTGGAATTATTAGCCACAGCAATCAGAGAAAAACAGAAATAAAATGTACCCAGATTGGAAGGGAAGAGGTAAAACTGTCACTATTTGCAAATGACATGATACTTTAGAGAACCCTCAAGCCTCCACACAAAAGCAATTAGAGCTAATAAATGAACTGGGCTAAGTAGCAGGATTCACGTTTAATATACAGAAATCTTCTGTGTTTCTTTACACTACTAATAAAATATCAGAAAGAGAAAGTAAAAGACAATGTTTACAGTCATGTCAAATATACCTATGAATGTAGAGTTCCCACTGTGGTGCAGTTGGTTAAGAATCCAACTGCAGGAGTTCCCACTGTGGCTCAGCAGTAATGAACCTGACTGGTGTCCTAAGACATTGGTCCAATCCCTGGCTCTGGGTTAAGGATCTGGCGTTGCCATGAGCTGCAGTATAGGTTGCAGTTGCGACTCGGATCTAGTGTTGCTATAGCTGTGATGTAGGCCATCAGCTGTAGCTCCGATTCAACCCCTAGCCTGGGAACTTCCATATGCATTAAGGTGAGGCCCTAAATTAAAAAAAAAGAAGAAGAAGAATCTGATTGCAATAGTTTGGGTTGCTGTGGAGGTGTGAGTTCAATCCACAGCCCAGTGCAGTGGGTTAAAGAATCTGGCATTGCTGCAGCTGTGACATATGTTGCGGCTGCAGCTTGGATTCAGTCCTTGGACAGGGAAATATCTATGAATACACTTAACCAAGGAAGTGGAAGAACTAAGTGCTGAAAAGTATAAAACATTGGTAGGGGAAATTGAAGTTGCTTCAAAGAAAGGAAAGCTATTTTGTGCTTTTGGATAGAAATAATTAAGATTGTTATAATGGCCATGCCATACGAAGCAATGTATGGTATGATTTAATACAATCACTATGAAATATCCATGACATTTTTCACAGAAGTAGAATAGATAATCCTAAAATTTATATGGAACCACAAAAGACTCAAAATTGCCAGAGCAATCCTGAAGAAAAAGAACAAAGTTGGAGATATAACCCTTCCAGATTTCAGGCTACACTACAAGCCTACAGTAATCAAAACAGTATGGTATGGGCACAAAAACAAACATATATAGATCAATGGAACAGAATAGAAGGCCCAGAAATAAACCCATGTACCCACATATGATCAATTAATCTGTGGTGAAGTAGGCAAGAATATACAATGGAGAAAAGACAGTCTCTTCAACAAATGGTATTGGGAAAGCTGGATAGCTACATGTAAATCAATGAAATTAGAACATTCCCCCACACTTTATAAAAAAATAAACTCAAACTGGTTTAAAGACCTAATATAAGACCTGATACCATAAAACTCCCAGAGGAGAACATAGATGAAACATTCTCTGACATAAATCGTGGCTATATTTTCTTAGATTAACTCCCTAGGCAAAAGAAATACAAACAAAAAGAAATAAATGGGATCTAATTAAACTTAAAAAATTTGCACAGCAAAGGAAACCATCAACAAAGTGAAAAGTCAACATATGGAATGGGAGAAAACTATTCCAGTGATGTGAATGACAAGGGGTTAATATCCAAAATATGCAAATATATCGAGAAAACAAACCCAATTAAAAATGGGCAGAAGACCCAGATAGCTGTTTCTGCAAAGAGGACATACAGATGGCCAACAAGCACATGGAAAGATGCTCAACATCACCAGTTATTAGAGTAATGCAAATCAAAACTGCAGTGAGCTATCACCTCACATTAGTCAGAATGACCATCATCAAAAAGTCAAAAAAAAAATAATAAATACTGAAGAGGATGTGGAGAAAAGGGAACCCTTGTACACCTTTGTTGGGCATGTACATTGGTATAGTCAGTATGGAAAACAGTATAGAATTTTTTAAAAAAGCTAAAAATAGGAGTTCTCGTGGTGGTTGCTGTGGCTGGCAGCTGCATTTCCAATTAGGTCTCTAGCCTGGTAATTTACTATATGCTCCAGGTGTGGCCCTAAAAAGACCAAGAAAATAAAGTTAAAAATAAAGCTGCTGTATGATCCAGCAATCCTACTCCTGGAAAAAATGAAAACTCTGATTCAAAAAGAAACATGCGGAGTTCCCCTCTTGGCTCAGCATAAATGTATCTGACTAGGATCCATGAGGACACAGGTTCCATCCCTGGCCTCGCTCAGTGGGTTAACGATCCGGCGTTGCTGTGAGCTGTGGTGCAGGTCGCAGATGTGGCTCCGATCTGGCTTTGCTGTGGCTGTGGTATAGGCCGGCAGTTACAGCTCTGATTCGACCCCTACTCTGGGAACCTCCACATGCTGTGGGTGCGGCCCTAAAAACCAAAAAAAAAAGAAAAAAAAAAGAAATATTCACCCCAGTGTTCACAGTAGCACTATTTACAATAGCCAAGGCATGGAAACAACCTACGTGCCCATTAAAAATGACTGCTTAAGAAGATGTGATACACACACACACACACACACACAATGGGATATTACTCAGCCATAAGAATGAAATATTGCCATTTGCAGCAACATGGATAGACCTAGAGAATATTATGTTTAGTAAAACAAGTCATAGAGAAAAACATGTATTATAGGATACCATTATATGTAGAATCTAAAAAATAATATAAATGAATCTGTATACAAAACAGACTCACAGACTTAGAAAACAAACTTATGGTTACCAAAGGGGAAAGGGAGGGTGGGGGGATAAATTAGGAGTGTGGGGTTAACAGATACAATACTACATATAAAACAGGGACGCCACAAGGATATATTGTACTCGATACAGGGAACTGTACTCAATATCTTCTAATAATGTTGCCTATAATGGAATATAATCGGCACAAAAATCCCACAACTGAATTACCATGCCCTATAGTCGAAACTAACGCAATGTTGTAAATCAGCTGTACTTCAATAAATAAGAAGAAGGATGCAGGAGAGAGGGCGGGTAATAGCGGGGAGGTCCTTCAGCCGGTCAGAAGGGCTGGAATCCCACACGTGAGTGGGGGACTGATCTCAGGAGCAGGGCGAGCTGCTCTTTGGCAGCTGGAGAGATGCCAGAAGGGAATAAATATAGAGGATAAAGAACACAGGGCCGTGAGGTTGGCAGACCGAAATGTGCAAAGATGAGGTCATTTTCTCTATTTTCTCAGTGAAATAGGAAGTGAGGTCATTCACGGTGGTGTGGCGGGGGAAGTGGGGGAGGTTTGAGGTGAGAGAAGAAGGTGTGACCTACAAGGAAACTAAACGGGCTGTGATAGAGTAAGCCTCCTCAGACCCTCTCTGCCCCTGAAGGTGGCAGGTGACAGTTGGGGAGGGGATCAGAGCCTCCCCCAAGGGCACAGGGACCTTGCTGCAGGAGTTAAGGAGGGTCCTCCTTTTTTTGGCTTTTTAGGGCTGCACCTATGGCATATGGAGGTTCCCAGCCTAGGGGTCTAATTGGAGCTGTAGCTGCTGGCCTACGCCACAGGCACAGAAACACCAGATCCGAGCCGCGTCTGTAAACCTACACCATAACTCATGGATCATTAACCCACTGAGCGAGGCCAGGGATCAAACCCGCAACCTCATGGTTCCTAGTCGGATTCTTTTCCGCTGTGCCACGACAGGAACTCCTGGAGGGCCCCTTTCAATGCACAGGTATGGCTGGCGCAAAGATCCCAAGATATGGCCCCAGTCAGGAAGGAAGTTGGGCTCTCAGCCCAGGGCTGAGGCTGAGGCCCTCACTGTGCCTTGGGAGGTTCCAGAAGCTCCAGAGCATCTTGGCTTTTCTCCCCATCCAGAGAGGACGGAAGTCTGCTTGATCCGGGGGTTTTCTCGGGCCTGTGCTCCTTTGGACCACTGTTCAAAAGGTGGCGTTAGTTTTATTCACTTTGCAGAGCATCCTGTATTTCTCTTTGAAATTATACTTTTCCACTCCAACAGGAAATAATCCTAAAATTTATAAAGAAGTTAGTCATTTCTAGACCTTTTCTTCCTCTCCCATGTTTCTATCCTCTGGTTGTGCATAGCATTCTCCCTACTGTTAATTTTTATTTGTTTATTCTTTATTATTCATACCCACACCCTACCTCCAACTCCAGAGCTCATACAGGCTTTTGAGTCTGATAGACTGATTTGAATCCTTGCCCTCCAGCTTGCTATTTTGTCTCTAATATTGGTTTCCATTAAAAGGGACCAGAGGAGTTCTCGTTGTGGCGCAGCGGAAACAAATCTGACTAGGAACCATGAGGTTGCGGGTTCGATCCCTGACCTCGCTCAGTGGGTTAAGGATCTGGCATTGCCATGAGCTGTGGTGTAGGTCACAGACGTGGTTCAGATCTGGCATTGCTGTGGCTGTGGCGCAGGCTGGTGGCTACAGCTCCAATCCGACCCCTAGCCTGGGAACCTACATATGCTATGGGTGTGGCCCTAAAAACCGAAAAAAAAAAAAAACCCAGAAAACAAACAAAGCCAAAAAAACCCCCCAAAACAGGACCAGAGCTCCCTGGGTGTAGCTAATTATCAAATTTGGGGTAGAGGAACAGCAAGATGGTTAGGTGGGATGGTACAAAAAATGGCCAAGAGGCAAGCTGAAAAGTTTCCCATTGGCTGAGTTGGGGCAATTCGCTTATAAAAAGCAATCATTATTGAAATAAATTTTTTTTTGTCTTTTTGCCTTATCTAGAGCCGCACCCGCAGCATATGGAGGGTCCCAGGCTAGGGGTCTAACAGGAGCTGTAGCCGCTGGCCTACACCACAGCCACAGCAATGCAAGATCCGAGCCACGTCTGCGACCTACACCACAGCTCACGGCAACGCCGGATCCTTAACTCACTGAGCAAGGCCAGGGATCGAACCCGCAACCTCATGGTTCCTAGTCGGATTCGTTAACCACTGAGCCACAACGAGAACTCCCCTGAAATAAATTGTTACTATAAATTCATGAATACATGATAATGGCCCATAGGAATATAACCCTGAACAAGTTCTTTAACTTCTTTGTTCCTCAGTTTTCCCATCTGTGAAACAGGGGAACAATGGTAGTATCCACCTCATATTGTAAAGATTAAAGAACATAATTCCCACAGAAAGATTAGCAAGCAACTGGCACGTAATGTTCGATACATGTTAGCCATAATTCACATTCTTCTTGGTATTGCTGTGGAATGCTCCACAGGATTCTATGATAAATATTCCATTTGCAAAAATTAAGAGTGGAAAAAACCTCAAGTATTTACGAGGAGCTACTGTTAAGTGGGCATTGTGCAATGCTCTGAGTTGGAGCCATCAGGAACTGCCATTTGTATTTATAGGTGAATTTGATGTTCTTCTTCCACTCTAGATATAAGCCCCTGTGAGTTAGGTTCTTTGTGGTATTCAGCTACTGTGTCCTAGGAATACTCACTTGAGTAGTAGAGGGAGGTATTTATACAAACTCTAAGCAGTGTGAGAAAATGCAATACAAAGGATTACAAGACGGTAGTGAATATTTCTGCTGCGGGTTGGAGGGGTGTGTGCGTGAAGGCCATGTGCGCGCATGTGTGTACGTTTTCTGGGCAAGCATCCCAGAAGCGGATTCTTTGAGCCTTAGGGCGGGGGCAGGTTGAGGAGCAGGCAGAAGCTGGTCTGGGCAGAGATGCTGGTGCCCGGCAGAGTGCTGGCTTGCAGAAGTGCTCATGCAGATGGACTGACTGGGTGAATGGGAAAGAAAGAAAGGCCGAGGTGCGGTCAGGGGAGCTGGGTTTGCTGGATCCAGGGAGTGCAGATGACGGGGAATTACCGGTGGTTTTAAGCGAGAGCTTCGGCTTAGACAGGGTCCTGGGAGAGACCAGTATAAGCCCTTGTAGAATCCAAATCTGGGTTCCTTTTAAGAAAATGCTTGCATCCTTTTAAGAAAATGTGATGTTTTTCAAAGTGACTTTTTTTTCCTGCCTTCATTCTGTTCTGATACAATTCAGTGATAGCGTGGGTTCTGGACTGAGACCTGGATTCAAGCCCCAATTTGGTCAGGATGAACTGCATGACATTGGCCCATGTCTCTCACATCTAAAGTGGGGGAAATAATACCTGTTTCCCAGGGTTTTGTGAATCGTCAATGACATAACATCTGGGGAAGAACTTTGTAGACTAGTTAAGAGCCGTAGAGATGCGCTGGCTGGGGCATCTTTATTTCTTTCTCGGAGGTGGCAGTGCACGGGTCTTTAACCCCGGGGAGTGGAGCCAGACTTCGCTTAAATTTGTTTAAATTAGTGTTCCTTGAAAGTATGGTTTCTGTTGGAGCAGCAATGCATTGAGGTGTCAGAACTGGGGCAGAGGTGCAAGAGGGCTATTTTATCACCATAGAGCAGTGCTATCCAGTAACTGAGTTGCCACAAACCATTGTGGCTATGTCAGTGTAAAGTAATGAAAATTAAATACAAATTTCAAAGTAAGCACCTCAGTTGCAATAGCCATATTTCAAGTGCTTGGTACTTACACTGCACTGGTGACTATATTGGGTCCAGTAGCTGTTGCAGAATGTTCTAGAAGGGGTAGGGAGGGAGACCACAAGGGTCAGCAGAGAATGCTGAGAAGATGGCGGTGGCTTGGCCATGCCTTCTAGGAACCTAGGAGCCTGCACAGGAGGGACCCCTCAGGTACGAGTGAACTCCTGCAGTGACAATGTTACTCTGCCTTCCAGGCTGTATTTGGGGGTGGGCGGGACACACACCACCCTTGTCAGGTTGCTTCTTGGAAGCCAAATGCTCACCATCAAGGGATGCTGTCTCTTAGCTGCTTGCTGTGCTTTGTGGCTCTTTAAATGCTCCCAGCACACAGTAACCCAGCCGCTTATCTGCCGGCGTTTATATTTTCTGTCGAGGTAGAGGGAGTGGGAGCTGCAGCATGGTAAATTCACTTTCTCATTTCTGTCATTCTCTTGACAGTGTCTTCTCAGATATCTTGGAAATCGGAAATGACGGGGGGCGGGGAGTTCCCTTCGTGGCTCAGTGGTTAACGAATCCGACTAAGAACCATGAGGTTGCGGGTTTGATCCCTGGCCTTGCTCAGTGGGTTAAGGATGCGGCGTTGCCGTGAGCTGTGGCGTAGGTTGCAGACGTGGCTTGGACCCCGCGTTGCTGTGGCTGTGGCAAAGGCCGGCGGCTACAGCTCCTGTTAGACCCCTAGCCTGGGAACCTTCATATGCCGTGGGTGCGGGTCTACATAAAGGCAAAAAGACAAAAAAAAAATAAAAGTGACAGGGGGCCCCTTGCTTAACTGCTGGGCCGTGGGATTTGGGTGGGATTCAGCTTGGTAATTGCGAGACCCGTTCATGGACATCTTCTGTGTCCATTCCCTATGCACGGAGCGAGGAAGTGCCCTCCGGTCTCTGCAGGACTCAGCAGAGGGAGCACTCAATGTGCACAGGGGGTCAGAATGGAAAAGGCAGTTGGGGAATAGTCCAGAAAACACTTTCGGTCTGGAGGAGTGGTACCCAGACATAGACAAGGAGATCAAGAAATAGTACCAGGTACACTTCACCCTTTGACTAGGACCAAGATTCAGGTAGAGAGGTATTCATTGATCCAACAAAGATTTACTGAGCAACTAGTACTTGCCACATTCTTTCCTAGGTGCTTAAAGTTAACAGCAGTCACAGACAGTGATCCCTGTCTGCATGGATTTCTGTGCAGTGAGGGGAGGGCGGTCTGCCCTTGCTGAGTGCTGAACATGCCAGAAACTTTTCTAAGCCACTATGAGATTATTATTACCCCCATTCTCCAGAAGTTAGGTTAACTTGTCCAAGGAAGTGGCATGGCTACTCCATTCCTTTCTGTCATTTTTCTTTTTTCCTTGCTCCTTCTTTCTTTCTTCCTACCTCCGTCCTTCCTCCCTTCCTCCCTTCTTCCTTCCTTCCCTCCTTCCTTCCTTGCTTCCTCATGCAAACAGATGTCCAAACCACTCCCTCTCCCCGCTCCTCAATGCCAGACCTCGTCTAACTGTGAGCCTTCTCCATCTCAATTGATAGCTCCATCATCCACTCAGTTGCTCAGACCCAAAGCACAGGGTGTATCCTTGAACTTTGTTATTTTTACATCACTAATCTGGTCCACTAATTTTACTGTCTCCTCTACCTCAAAAATGTATCTTGACTTAGATCACTTCTCAGCATTTTCATAACTATATTCCTATTCCAAGCTACTATTGTTTCTTGCTTAAAATATCATGATAGGCTTCTAACTGGTATCCTATCTTCCACTTTTCGTACCTCTGCTGTCTATCCTGCACGAGCAGCCATATAGTGTTACTCTTATGCTTAAAACTCCCCGATGACTTACCAATACACTTAAAATCCAGACTAAAAATCTTTCTTTTAAGGCTCTGCCTTATCTGGCCTCTTCCTATTTCATCCATGTCATGATAAGTATGGAAGATGACTTCCTTGCTCGCTATAATCAGATTTTCTCTCTGTCTGCTCTATAAGTCAACTATTGCTGTGTAATAAACCACCCCCAAACGCAGAAACATAAAATGGTAAAGCATTTATTCTGGCTTTTACGGACCCCAAGTTGACTGAATCAGCTGGTCTAAGACTGAGCTTGGCTAGGATATTCTTCATGAAAATCCAGCTGGGCTTGGCTCTTCACAGTGGTTTGAGTTCAGTTCTGCTCCATGTGTGATCGTTGTGGAGTCCAGGATGAAGGACCATGCTCTTTTCCTGGCAAGACAAAAGCCCAAGGGGGCAGAACTATCACACAGGCCCATTTTAAGCCTTTGCTCACGTCGCATTGCTTATGCTCGATTGGCCAAAGCCAAGTCATATGGCCGATGTAACGTCAGGAGGGGGAGCGTATTCTGCCCATGTGGGAGGAGAATAGGAACACCTTTGCTGAATGAGAGTGCAAACCGTTATATACTGCAAGCTTGTTTCTTCCTCAGAGCCTTTCTACTTGTTCTTCCCTCTGCCTGGAATGCAGTTCACCTAGATCTTCAAGAGCCTGCCTCAAATTATTCAGTTCTTCGCTTAGGTGTTACCCCCTTAGAGAGGTCTGTGAAGATCCTCGGTCTTGGCTAAAGTAACCTTCTCATTCGCTCTCTACCATATTACCCCATTTTATCTTTTACATCATACTTAATTGAAAGACAAACACCATATGATGTCACTTATATCTAGAATGAAACTTTCCAAGGACTTGGAGAACAGACTTGCGGTTGCCAAGGGGAAGGGGGATGGACTGAGAGTCTGGCATTAATAGATGCAAACTTTTGCATCTGGAGTGGATATGCCATGAGATCCCTTCTGTGTAGCACAGGGAACTATATCTAATCACTTAAGATGGAACATGATGGAGGATAATGTGAGAAAAAAATGTATATGTATGTTTAACTGGGTCACTTTGCCGTAAACAGAAATTGACCTAACATTGTAAGCCAACTCAAAAAAATTAAAAAAAAAAAAGATGCATACACCCCTATGTTCATTGCAGCACTATTCGCAGTAGCCAAGACATGGAAACAACCTAAATGTCCACAGACAGATGAATGGATTAAAAAGGTGTGGTACATATATGCAATGGAAAACTACTCAGCCATAAAAAGAACAAAATAGTGCCATTTTCAGCAACGTGGATGCAACACGAGATTCTCATACTAAGTGAAGTCAGGAAGAGAAAGACAAATACCATATGATATGACTTGTATGTGGAATCTAAAATATGGCACAAATGAATCTGTCTATAGAACAGAAACAGACTTGCAGACATGGAGAACAGACTTGTGGTTGCCAAGTGTGAAGGAGAAGGGGGTGGAATGGACTGAGAGTTTGGAGTTAGCAGATGCAAACTATTACATTTAGAATGGATAAGCAATGAAGTCCTACTGTATAGCCCAGTCTCTTGGGATGGAACATGAAAGATAATGTGAGAAAAAGAATATGTATGTATGATTGGTCACTTTGCTGCACAGCAGAAATTGGTAGAAAGTTGTCAATCAACTATAATAAAAAATGAAATAAAAAATTTGTGTATGGTATGAAATAAATGTTGAGGTTCATTTTTTTTTAAATGCACGCATCCAGATGTTCTGGCACCGTTCGTTGAAAAGACTTCCTATTTCACTGACTTGATGATTCTAAAAAGTTATGTGGACTGCGGCAAGATGGCGGAGGAGTAAGAGGTCGCGCTCACCCTCTCCCACAAATACATCAAAAAACGCATCTAAATATAAAACAAGTTGGACAAATCATCATCTGAATGCTGATTAATTTAAACCTCCAAAAACTGCAAGAAACCCTTGAAATAACTGGGTAGAACAACTGAAGAAAAAAAAAAAAAAAAGAGAGAGAGAAAA
>PVHT021183666.1:26163149-26225214 GCA_004024745.2 Catagonus wagneri | reverse complement strand
GGTGGGAGGGAGTGGGGATAACTACTGCTTTAATGATGGAATAGCAAGGAGCTCCAACTGTAATGCACGGGGAACTATATCTAATTACATGTGACAAATCCATATATGTACATGTAATCGGGTCACCACATGGTGCAGTTGGAAAATCTGACAGAAATCTGTAAACCAGCTATAATGCAAAAAAAAAAAAAAAAAAAAGTTATGTGACTGTACTCTGTTCTATTCACTGATCTGTAGCTTTGTTCTAACACTAATACTGTGCTCTTTTGATCACTGCAGCTTTGTAGTGAGTCTTTTTTATGTTTCAAATTTATTGAAGTAAAGTTTATTTACTATGTTGTAACAATTTCTGTTATACAACAAAGTAATCCAGTTATACATGTGCACTCATCCATTCTCTTTCTTGATATCAGATAGTGTAGAGATTGCAGCTTTGGTCTTTTTTTTCATGATTACTTGCTAATTCTAGATCTTTTCAAATTTAATTTACATTTTAGCATTAGCTGTTAAGTTTCTTCAAGAATTTCTACCGGGGTTTTTATATGGTATTATATTAAATGTATGTATCAATTTAGGATAATACACATCTTAAAATATTGATCTTTCTGTGAGCAAGCGCATGAACATTATATTTTTCTCCATCATTTTAGGTTTCGAAAAATATTTCTCAGCATTATATCGCAGTTCTTAGTGTAGAGGTGTTGCACACCTTTCATTGGGTATATTTTTATGTTAGATTTTTAAAACTCTTTAAAATGTAATACCATTTAACTTTCATTTTTAATTATTGCTATTGTAAGAATCACATTTAACTTTTATAGATTGATCATTTATCTGTAGACTTTCCTAGTTCCACTTATTTGCTCTGGTAACTTTTTTTGTTTTTCCCTTTCACATATTCTGTGAGGTTTTCTTCATTTATAATGATGCCATCTGTTAATGATGGCAGTTTTACTTCTTTCTAATATTTGTCTTTGTTCTCTTCTTGCCTTATTGCACTCATTAGGACTTCCAGTACAATGCCTAACAGACGTGATGCAGAACACTTTTTTCCCTGTCTTGGAAAGCATTCAGCACTTTAACATTAAATATGATACTACCTGTGGGTTTTCTTTGGGGGGGGCAGTACATGCTCTGTATCAAAACCAGAAAGTTGTCATCTATTCCTAGTTTGCTAAGAGTTTTTTTAAATTAAGTATAATTGCCATGTAACATTGTATTGCTTTCTTTTGTTCAACACAATGATTTGACATTGGTATATATTGGGAAATGATCACCACAAGTCTAATTAACACTGGCCACCATAAACTGTTACTTTTTTTATCCCCCCTGTGTTTAGAACTCTTTTAGGATCTCCTTGTGAAGAGATGCCCCCCCCCATCGTAATGAAAGATTGTTGCATTTTTGTCACGTGCTTTTCTTGCCATCTGTTGAGATGAACTGGTGCCAACTCTAGCTTTAGTCAGCTTTGGGATCCCCCCTTTCAACCGCAGGAAATGTAGGAGAGAACAATTTATAAACATCTTTGGTATGAAAGGTAAAGAAAAGCTCACTCTTCTTTGAGAATTTCCTCTATTAAATAAAGTTACAGCTGGTGAGACCACAAAATTATTCTTTACTCAAATTATTGTCCTTTACTTTTTTTAATTAAATTTTTTTTTAATGACTGCACCTGTGACATATGGAAGTTCCTAGGCAAGGGACTGGCTTTGAGCCCCAGCTGTGACCTACACCACTACATCCTTTTTATTATTATTTTTTTTAAAGGGGAAATTATGGGCTCCAGAAAGCATAGCCTAGTGATCTTAATATCTCATCTTGGAAAAATTTCTAGATTTTCTTTCTTAATTAAACAGATGGGAACATTAGAAGAGAACTGTCCTAGCTGGTTCAAGAATCCATTCAAATATCACCTTCCTCTGATGCCTTCTTGGACTCTGAAAGGCAGAATCAGTTCAGTTTGGTCTGTGTGCCCCTGTATTAATTACACTTTGTTCTACTTGGCTCTGACCCTGACCACATATCTTCTGGTAATTTGTGTCCTTAGCTGTCTGCCTCCTTCACTAAAGTACCCCTTTAGAGGACAGAACCAAGTTTATTCTCTGCTGTATCCCTGAGTTTAGCACAGTGCCTTGAACTGTGAAGGAGCCCAATCCATGTGTGATAAACGAAATGGTAGGACTTGGCCAAATCATATTTTTAAAACAATCTTATGTACCGACCAAATTCTTTTACTTGCAAAAGATCTGTAGACAACTAAAATGGCTTAAGTAAAAAAGAGAAGTTTAATATGCTCACGTAGGAGTTCCCATCATGGCTAAGTGACTGGTGAACCCGACTAGGATCCATGAGGATGAGGGTTTGATCCCTGGCTTTGCTCAGTGGGTTAAGGATCCAGCATTGCCGTGAGCTGTGGTGTAGGTTGCAGACCTGTTCGGATCGGACATTGCTGTGGCTGTGGCGTAGGCCAGTGGGTGTGACTCCAGTTAGAGCCCTAGCCTGGGAACCTCCATATTCTGTGAGTGCGGCCCTAGAAAAGGCAAAAAGAAAAAAAAAAAGCTCATGTAACCAAAGTTAGGGATATATGTGGCTTGACTCCTTATGGATTAAGGTACTTTAATGACGTCATCCTGATGAATTCTCACCTCCTGCCCATTTTTCAGCTCTGCTGTTTTGGGCTGGTTACATGGGCAGTCTGCTCCCTTGAAGAGCAAAGTGGTCCCTAGGATCCTAGGCTTGTATCACATTCTCTTTGGAATGTCAGTGGAAAGTTGCCCTTTTTGGTCAATAAGTAAAACAAAAACTTTGGAACTGTGTCTTATCGTACTATTACAAGTCACATACCCACCCCTGAGCGAAATGCTGTATGCAGGAGGATGGCTGATGCTGATTGGCCAGGCTTGGGTCACATGTTCACCCATGGAGTTGGGGGGTGGAGTCAAGCCCTGAACCTATGAGACTTTTGGGTGGTTCTCCAAAAGAAAGCCATGGTGTAGTTGCCAAAAGGAGGGGAGGTGCATAATGAACCGAGAAGAAACCCCAAGGACCTCTGGGTTCTCAACTAGTTCATTCATTGTTATGTCAAGTATACTTTGATTTCAGTGGAGCTACTTTATCATAATCTCTCAGGATGCTCTTTGGGCATGGTGGTTAACTGTGAGTTCTTTGATAATATTATTAAGTGGACTTATAGTTGGCTGAACAAACATATTCTAAAAGTGTTGGTACATGAATTGATGTTGACCTGAAGGATGGTCCCCAGGGCCATGATCTCTGATTTTTATCCTCTCTGGGCTGGCATTTTTTATCATTGACTTGGATGAAAACATTATAGGTGTACTTATCAAACATTTAGATCCAGGGCTCTTGGAATTTGGGGTTTCACAATCTGGTAAAATTGCAGGAAAAATTTAGGAAATTATTCAGGGTCTTCATTTTTGTGAAGTACAGATTAAAAAATATTAGCTGTCAGCTATTCATTTCACCAAAATTTACTAAAATATTTTATTTTATTTTTTTTGCTTTTTTTTAGGGCCGCCCGTGTCATGTGGAGGTTCTCAGGCTAGGTGTCGAATCTGAGCTGCAGGTGCTGGCCTGTGCCACAGCCACAGCAACGCAGGGTCCAAGCCATGTCTGCTACCTACACCACAGGTCAAGGCATTGCTGGATCCTTAACCTACTGAGCGAGGCCAGGGATCAAACTTGCCACCTCATGGTTCCTAGTTGGATTCTTTTCTGCTGAGCCACGATGGGAACTCCAACTAAAATATTTTAATATCAAAAAAGGAGGAAGTACATGGTCTTATCAAAAAAGACAGAGAGTTCCCTTCGTGGCTCAGTCGTTAATGAACCCAACTAGGACCCATGATGATGTGGGTTCAATCCCTGGTCATGCTCAGTGGGTTAAGGATCTGGCATTGCCACTACCTGTGGTGTAGGGCGCAGACGCAGCTCAGATCCCTTGTTGCTGTGGCTGTGGTGTAGGCTGGCAGCTGCAGCTCTAATTCAGCCCCTAGCCTGAAAACTTCCATATGCCACAGGTGCGGCCCTAAAAAGATAAAAAGACACACACACACACACACACACACACACACGTGACAACCCTTCCCCCAGAAGGGCAATTGGCTGCCTTATAGTGACATTAAAAGAAAATAACAAAATGGATATAACATCAACACTTGCAATATAAAAATTCAATTATCAAAATGACAACGAATCTAATTTCTGTAACTTTCTCTGTATAGATTTGTCATGTTGGAGATTTGTATTTGACAGTGCATCATAGCATAAAGCTTTCATGTGGGCCTACGGACTTGACTGTTTTTAGATTTTGTGGAAAGTTCAGATTCACATAGCTCTGCTGACAGAAATGAAAGAATGACCTCTTAATGCTATTTCACTCAGTTCAGATATTTTGCGTTAGACCAGGAGAAAATGGGTGACAGCTCCCTCCCCACACAGGCCATGGTCATGCCTCGGCCCTTTCTGCTGCCTTCTTTTCCCCACACGGCAGGGAAGAAGCCTTGTGTTACCTGGCAGTGAGGTGCACAGGAAGGATGCTGGGGGTGCTCTCACCTAGAGGCCTGCCCTCACCTGGGGCATTCAGACCAAAGCCCTGAGCCTTTGAAGCAGGAGTGAAGCAAGTAGGAAAGCAGCTGAGAGGGATATTGCAAACTGGCAAAAATCAACCCTCCTACACTCATTCCCCCCCCCCCCCCCGCCGCAGCCAAAGCCAAACCTGCTTAAGTCCCCTCTTCTGGAGCTCTTGCTGGAAGGGATGCAGATCTGGGAGAAACAGCTCCTTTGCTGAATGTCAGGATCAAGGCTCTCAGAGTCTCCCTGGGCCAGAATCAGGAACTGAAACTGACAGGACGGAATTTCAGAGGGATTAATGTGAAGCTGTTCCCCTTGGTTCAGAGCCCCAGCGGCACAAGGGCAAGCCTATCTTGAGAGCAGTTTATGTGAGAAAGACCTGCGGTTTTTAATCAACTCCAGTTCAGTCTGAGCCAGAAGGATCTATGCCATCCATCATAGGTCACCTTAAGAGGAACGGAATGTCCCGATCATGGGAGAAAATAGTTCCATGGGAGATAACAAACCAGGGTTATTTTGGATCAGATGGTTCTCCTTTTTTTTGGAAGGGGGGAGCTTCTTGTGTTTTGTGAATACTCAACATCCCTGGCCTAAACTCACTCAATGCCAGTAGCACACCCTCCCCACCCCCAACTCCCCTGCACCCCCTCGCCCCCACCCCATGTGACAATGCAAAATATCTCCAGAGGTAGACAGCTATCCTTGGAGGAGGGGAAAAATGATGCTCCCAGTTAGAGCCACTGCCACGGAACCTAACTGTATGTGCCATGGGTGGAGCCTGTATTCAGGTCTGGGCTCTCCATTTTATGTGGAAAGTTTACAAACTGGATTAAGTCCACGGGAGTGGGACAAACCAGGGTGAGATCTATAAAAGCTGTGCCATTAGAATATTGGAAAATGTCAAGACTGGAATCTTCAGAACTGAAGGGAATGTTTAGACCGGAAGAGAAAGGACCCTGGGGATGCTGGTGGTGATGGAGCTGTGTGTTGGGGAAGGGTTGCCCAGCTTTAAATTCACCCTTCCTTCTCCTACAACATTTTTCCCCTCTCTCCTTCCCTATTGTCCTCCCCTCCTCCCTGCTTCTCTCGTCCCTGCATTCATTTTCTTTTCCATCAACTTGTTTGTATAGTTCTTTATTGTGATAAAATCGATATAACAACATTTGCCATTTTGACCATGGCATTCATCGTGTGGTGTAACCATCACCACTCTTTCTTAAACTTTTCTTCACCCCAGACAGAATCCACCCAGTTGCATCTCCCTGCCCCATCACTGGGCACAGAGGGACCTCTCCTAGCCACTTTGCTCTAATTCCTGAACTTCGATAAATCCCACCGTCCCTCCTTAGCAGGAATGACAGGACTTGGCTGCCTATAGCCCTTCAAGTTCCTATTATTAGACAGTCTCAGCTGGGCTCTGGTTTGCTTCCCCTCAGTGCTTGTATATCCCTCATGCATCCTACCCTGTACTCTCCAGTAGCTGTTCCCAGATCATTCCTTTTTTTTCGCTTGGCTCCACCCTATTATACCACCTGTAACTTTGCCTTTATTTCACTACAGGTTGAGATGATCTAAAAATGAGCTTCTTAAGCCCTTTTCCCTACAGAATTTTACCTTATCATCATCTCTCTTCTCCTTCTTTAGGCTCACTCTCCGAGGGTCCCATGATCCTCTTTCTTTGTAATGCTAATAGTCAGTTCCCCCTGAGACTGTGGTCCCACCTCCTGTCTCCAGAACCTGGTTTGAGAGACATGCCCTTCCTTTCTTAGTCTTGGTATGCTCCTTCTGTTTTCTTTCTTTTTTTTTTTAAATTGAAATATAGTTGATTTACAGTGTTCCAGGTGTACAGCAGAATGATTTAGTTATATCTATATCCACACACAAATATAGTCTACAGATTCTTTTCTGTTATAGGTTATTATAAGATACTCACTCTAGTTGCCTGGGCTACATGCTAGCCCTCTGATGTTTATGTTTGTCATATACAGTAGTGTGTATTTGTTGACTTCAAGTTTCTAACTTATGTCCCATCCCACCCCCACCGCCCCTTTCCCTTTTGGTAACTGTAAATTTGTCCTCTGTGTTTGTGAGTATATTTCTATTTGGTAAATAAATTCATTTGTATCTTTTTTTTTTTTTTAGGGCTGAACCCATGGCATATGGAGGTTCTCAGGCTAGGGGTCGAATTGGAGCTACAACTGCCAGCCACAGCCACAGCCACAGCAATGTAGGATCTGAGCCATATCTACAACCTAGACCACAGCTCATGGCAATGCCAGATCCCCAACCCACTGAGCAAAGCCAGGGATCGAACCTGCATCCTCATGGATACTAGTTGGATTCGTTTCTGCTGCACCACAATGGGAACTCCCTATTTGCATCATTTTTTTAAGGTGCCACATATAAGCGATATCGAGTGATATTTGTTTTTCTCTGGTTTACTTCACTTAATATTGTGATCTCTATTCATGTTGCTGCACATGGCATTATTTCACTGTTACTTATGACTGAGTAGTATTCCATTGTACACATGTACCACATCTTCTATTCATTCCTCTGTTGATGGACACTTAGGTTGTTTCCATGTCTTGACTATTGTGAATAGTGCTGCTATGAACATGGGGATACACGTATCCTTTCAAATTAGAGTTTCCATGTTTTCCAGGTATATGCCCAGGAGAGGGATTGCTGGATCATATAGTAGTTCTCTCTAGTTTTTTGAGGGACTTGGATGCTGTTTTCCATAGTGGCCGCACCAATTTACATTCTCACAAACAGTGTAGGAAGGTTCCCTTTTCTCCACATCCTCTTCTGTTTTCTTTTAACAGACTGTTTTCGTTCAGGATGCCAAAACAAAATACCATAGACTGGATAACTTAAACAGTGGAAATTTGTTTCTCACAGTTCTGGGGTCTGGGAAGTCCATCCAGGATGCTTCCATGGATAGGTTCTGGTGGGGGACCTCGTCTTGGCTTATAGATGGCTGCCTTCTTGCTATATATGCTCGTATGGAGAGAAGAAAGGGATAGAGGGAGAGGAAGAGAGGGAGAAAGTGCAAGCTCTCTGGTCTCTTCTGTAAGAGTACTAATGCCATCATGAGGACCTTGCTCTACTTCATCTGAACCTATTTACTTTCCAAAGGTCCCACTCAACTACCATCCCACTGGGGCTTAGGATTTCTGCATAGAATTTGTGAGGGGGAAATCATTTAGTTCATAACACAGGTCTGTCTCTTTCCTTCCTCAAACCCCAAACAACCCCTCATTCTGATTTCCCCTCATGCCGTTGCTAGTCTACACTCCTCTCAGCTGCACTCCAAGCTGGGGACAGCATTGTTCTCCCACAGGACCTGTTGTGCACTGTCCTGTTCCGAATGTGGCCTGAAGCATCCAAACTCCTCAGCTTGACATTTGAGACTTTCCACGAATATGGCTCCAACCCCTCCTTCTGTTCTCATTTCCCACCACATTGCTTTTCTGATTCTAAGATCTGTCCACCCTACAACTGACCATTGAGTGTGTGTTGGTCCTTCATGATGTCAGCCTGTGCTTTTGGTGTATTGTCAGCCAGAGAAGCCCTTGTCTCCATTTCAGTCTCTTTAACTCCTTCATATCTGCAATTTTTTTTCTTGATTCATCCTGCATGACCCCAGATTTAAATTTTTTTTTTCTCCTGGAGGATACAGCATGTTTCTTAAAATTGTCTTTATATTTTATTCTCCTTTATTTTGCAGTTTGCTCATTTCTTTGTCTACTCCGTTAGGGTGTAAGCCTCCTGGGGGCAGGGACCCTGGTCATTCCTGTTCTGTTTTCCCCCCAGGGTTTTGCATACAAGGACCTATAATGCATCAACCACTTGACAGGCTCAAGAGGTTTTAGATATATTCTGTGGAACAGGAAAGGGCAAAAGTAGGACCAACCACTTGAAGTTTCTTTATTTTGATTTAATCTACAGAGACATTTTGAATTAGAGCTGAGCAGTAGTGGAGTGGGTTTATCAGGAGGTGGTGAGTACCTGTCCCTGACAGTGTTCAGACAAAAGCTGGAAAGACCATCCTTCAGAAATATCAGAGAGAAAATTCCTTAGTTAGTGGGAGGTTGACTTAGAGGTCCTTTCAGGCTGGGTTTCTCAGCCTTGGTACTATTGACACCTTTTTTTTTTTTTTTTGTCTTTTAAGGGCTACACTTGTGGCATATGGAAGTTCCCAGGCTAGGGGTCAGATTGGAGCTCCAGCTGTCAGCCTACACAGCCACAGCAATGCCAGATCTGAGCTGCATCTGTGGTCTACCCTGAAGCTCACAACAATGCAGGCTCCTTAGCCCAAAGAGTGTAGCCAGGGATTGAACCCGCATCCTCCTGGATACTAGTTGGATTCGTTACCACTGAGCCGCAACAGGAATTCCTGGCATTGTTGACACTGTTGACCTTGGGCGAGCTCATTCTCTGTTGTAGGGGCTGTCCTGTGCATTGTAGGATGTTTACTAGCATCCTTGGCCTCTACCCACTAGATGCCAAGAGTATTCTCCAGTTGTGACAATTGAAAATATCTCTAGGCATTGCAAATATCCCCTGGAGGCAAAATCACCTCAGGTGAGGATCAGTCTTTTAAGGTCCTCTCTTCCAGTGAGAGTCTGTGAATGTAATGTGTTGTTTTTTCTCTTTTCTAAGTAACAAATATGTCAAAATCAGTGAAAACTCTGTGTGCTGGGAGAGCAATAGGGAAGGATGGAGAAGGAATAGATCTTTCTTGAGCCTACCGTATTCCACGGTAATTTGTGAGGTAGGGAGTTCTATCCTTATTTTATACATGAGGAACTTGAAACTTAGAAAAGTCTTGCAGCTGAAACGTGGCGTACCTGGGGCTCCAGTGTGGACCTGCCTGATAAACTGACTTCTTCCACCTCCTACCCCCTCTTTCATTTTACCTGAGAGTGTCTCTCATTACCTTTAAATTTAACTCTTACATTAACCTGCTTCCATTTATGAGGCTCATATTCCAAATCTGAGGGTGTTTCAGCATAGTTGGCCCTCCTTATCTACAGGTTTCGCATCTGCAGACTCAACCAACAGCAGATTAAAATGTTTAGAAGAAAGAAAATTCCACAAATTTCCAGAAAGCAAAACTTCGGTTTCTTGCTCTGGCAACTGTTCACGTAGTGTTTACATTGTATTTACAACAATTTACATAGCATTGGCATTATATTAGGTGTTCTAAGTCATCTGGAGATGATTTGAAGTATACAGGAGGATGTGCATAGGTTATCTGCATAGGTTATATCCTGTTTTATATAAGGGACTTGAGCATCCTGAAAAGGTCCTGGAGATAATTCCCCATGGTTACCAAGGGACCACTGCTTTTACTTCTTGTACATTTCTACAGGGCTTCAGCTCAGTGCTCCCTTACAGGGCTGACCTAGAGCCTCAGATGTTCAGAATGTCTGTGGTCCTCATGGAGGAAGTCCACATTTAGTTGCCTTGACCCTGGATGCTCTGACTTAATGCTGTTAATGGCTTGTCCCTCCACCGCAGCTTGATTGAGATATAATTAACATGTAACACTGTAAAAGTTTCAAGTGTGCAATGTGATGATTTGCTGTATGTATATATTGTGAAATGACTCCCACTGCAAGGTTAGTACTTGTTACCTGACATAATTTCCATTTGTGCACAGTGTGGTGAGAACATTGACAGTCCCTCTTAGCAAGCAGATCTTAGAAGTTCTCACCACAAGAAAAAATTTATAACTATGTATCGTGAGGGATGTTTTCGGTGGAGATCGTTTCACTATATATATGACTATCAAAATTGTTATGTTGTACACCTGAAACTGATGCAATGTCACATGTCAACGATATCTGGATAAAAAAAGATCTGCTCTCTTAGCAACTTTCAAGTATATGATACAGTGTGGTTAACCAGCATTACCAAGCTGTATATCGGATCCCCAGAACTTGTTCATCTTACTAGTGGAAGTTCATATCCTTTGACCAAGTCTCCTCAACTTCTCCCATGTCCCAGCTCCTAGCAATGGAGAAGGGAGAGAGAGAGAGACCAGCTGGGGCCCATGGGGCTAGTCAGCTCCCAGATCTATCAAGCAAGACCTTGAGATTTGCCACGTGAGATCCTCTGACTTAAAGACAAGATTTCTTAGGATTTCAAGCAGTGCTGCTCTTGGTACACATGCGGCTAGTTTAGTCATCTTTTCATCTACGTCCTCAGTTTCTGTTTGCCCCTAAACCTGTGCTCTGCTGTCCGTCCCATTTGACAGCATCTGTTAAAGGTTTAAATGCTGCTGCCAGATTGCCTGGCTTTCTTTGGCCTCTTTGAAATATCAAATATGAAGGAAGGCAGACTCAAATGAGCAGCCAGCACCTACAAATGGGGCAGCTCCCCAGAGTGCCAAATGCTGCTACTTGCATTACTCCGAGGGAATACATAAATATTAGGTTTATCTCTTGAGTGTTCAAGCTGCTACCGTATTTATCTGCTGAAGATACAGAGTCATCTTGCAGTCCACACTGCAAGCATGTCTGGCATTTGAGTGTGTGAGTGGGGGGTGTATTTGTCATCTGTATCCAACCACCTTTACATTCCCTGATGTCATCAAGTGTCAGCTGATGGTGAGATGCTGTGTAATGCAACACGCCATTAGGAAAGGCGGTGTGACTAAACTCATCCCCTCAACATAGTTAGCGTTCACTGGGCTTCAGACTGGTTCTCGAGGGTAGAAGGACTCACAGTTCAAGACATCCTAGTGGTTTAGAGTCCTTGGGTGAAGACTGAAAATAAAATGTGAGTTTACAGTTTCCCAAAATAGTCATCACTATGCATCTGCAAACGACACACAAGAAAACAACAACATATGCTGCAGCTTGGGCATTCTGGCTTTGCTGAGGATGTCAGGTTTCGTTTTCTGGGGGAGTGTTAGAAACATTTTCTACCCTCGGCTTAATCTTAGATTTGCTTGTCAAGTTCCACAGACAAACCCAGTTGGGAAGTTTGGCAAACTGCTCATCCAGGAGGTCTGAATCTCAGCTCTTCAAGTTCTAGGCAAGCAATGACTTTAAACTGTCTTTTTGCTCTTACATATTTTGCAACAAACTCTGGGGAAGAAAATACATTTGGAAGGAAGCTTGGAAGCCAGCTGGTTTGATATGTGTGATAGAACAAGCTGCTCAGAGACTTGCGTGAAAAAAATGAAACCTTGAAACTTGAATCTGATGTCCCCGGGGCCGTATGATAAATGCTGATGGTTGTGCACGTTCTTTTCCTTTCTTTTTTTTGCATTTATTTCTTTAAAAGACAGACCAGAGGCTGAACTTTGAAGGGACCTGGCAGCCTTTGCCGGGGAGAGAAAAACTTCTTGAAAGAAGAACCTTGTGGGTGCTTGAAATATCTTGCCAGGTGGGTGTGATCACCTGAATGATGCTAAAGACACAAAGTCACATACTTGGCCCACTAGTCTGTGGTTCTGATTGTGTCTCTTCGAGTCACATTGCTTGATGTGTTGTTTCAAGTCCATTTCATAGCGAGTAGAGCCCCCTGTGGTTCTTTGATTTGTTCCCTGATTGTTTAGAAAGGTCCTCATTAAGAGGCAAAGTAAACCGGGTTTCAGGTGCTGCTGAAACCAGGACTGAAGGCACGGATGGTGGGGGAGAAGGTGGGGGCTGGGGTAGAAGGGAAAATGCATGTGGTCCTTCTTTGAGATAAAAGCCCAGCCCGGAAACAAAGGCTGTTGGAATACAAAAGCTCTTTGTACACCGAGCACGTCTGCTGTTACGGATGAACCCTCTCCAATGGCTGCTATCAAACTTGTCATATTTTATTCATGAGTGGTGGTGTGCTGGGATGAAATAAGAAAAGCAAAGCTCCAAATCGTAATTATGGCATAAAAAAGATAAAATAGTTATTATTGTGACATGTTTGAAGAATTCTTAAATCCCTCCAATAATTCATTTGAAAAAGTTGCACGGAGCGACTGGGTGTGTGGCACTTCATGCTGGTTGGGGCTCCTGGGCTCAATTACACCCGGACCCTCACTGACAGACGCCATGGCTGTCGTGAATAAGAGCATAATTAAGGAGAGGGCTACAGCAGTGGTTACACATAAATAGAAATGCTGACAGGCATCTTTGCATTTATCATGCTCACATTATGACTGTGGTTGATCAAAACATGGTATTCTTGCTTGGTTTAGGTTTATCTTTTTCTATAGAATGTGGAGTTTGGATTGTGAGGTATGCCTGGTATGGTGGGTTTTAGGGAGATAGTGTCAGGAAAAGCCCCCTTAAAAGTATACCTCACCCCCCAGAGGTATTGGGGGGCAGCAACAGAGTTTAGGAAAGAAGCTATTGGCTCTTTCTTTCTTTCTTTGGCCACGCCCATGGCATGAGGTTCTCTTGTGTCAGAGCAGTGCCACAGCAGTGACAATGCCAGCTCCTTAATCGCTAGGCCACCAGCGTGCCACAGCAGTGACACAGCAGTGACAAGTGCCAGGTCCTTAACCACTAGGCCACCAGGGAACTCGAAGAAGCCATTAGTCTACATCACGAATTGCAAAACTAACCTGAAACACTTTTTTAAAAAGATATGTCAACTTGAACCTCTTTGCAGAACAGACAATGACTCACAGACTTTGGAAAACCTTGGTTTTTCAAATAAGACAATCTGGGGGGTGGGGGGATGCACTGTGGGTTTGGGATACAAAATCTGTAAAATTGACTTGTGATGATTTATGTACACCTATAATTGAAATAAAATTCATTAAGGAAAAAAAAAGATATGTCAACTTCACTGGGAAAAAAAAGGCCACCTGTTTTTTGCAGTGGCTTCCTCTGCTGACTCATGGCTTGGGTGATCCTCTTCTATTAACTAATTTATCCAGAGATGCCTATCAGCCCGCGCCATCCTGATGCTCATGGCCTCCCCCTCTCTGGTCCAAATTATCGATGGATTCAGGGTAAAATATTCACTCATTCAGGATTTATTTCATCACACTGGGTCCTCTCTACCTGTTCACACTGCCGGATTGAAAGTGGCTTGAGAAAGCTGGTGAGAGACAGACTTTCCAGTATAGTTTCCGCAGGTGCCCGTCTCATGTGGTGTCCAACCTGGCACTCAGACAAGGAGGAATTTGACAGTGACAAACACCCCCGGAATCTGTTCACGTAGACTATCGCACGTGTTTGTTATGCAGATTCTGTGATACGAGTATCATCATCGTATTAGTCTCCATGTACTGGGGGAGAAACTGAGTTTCTGAGGGATTGGATGACCTGTCACTCAGATACCAAGTGCCAGGACTGATGGCGGATCCCAGATCTTCTGATCTCAAATTCCACTCCAGCACAGGGCAGTGTTTCCCAACCTTTTCCATATCATGGCACACAAGGAAAATGGCTCTCTCTGTATATTATACTTGGAAAAGACAAGGGGGCTCTGTCCTTCCTGGCCCACCAAGGGTTGAGAGGATTCAGACCTCAGTAATACCTGTTACTTGGGCCCAGCATCAGGGGAGCAGCCCGAGTGAACCGGGAAGGATCTGGGAGGGCAGAGAATGGATGTTTCGTGTGAGGCTTGGGTGTATAGAGAATGTGTGGTATTAGCGTGTGCTAGAGCCATGCGGAGGGCTTACGATCCCAGATGCATGGAGGGTCAGCCAGGTCACTGATGAGCGGGTGCATAAGCCAAGGAATGCAGCCAAATGGCGATATCATGCAGTGCCCACGTCTCTTCAGTGCTGGCATTTACTGCATTGTGACCCCGGGAATGTGGGCACCTATGCCAGGTCATTTATTTTTTTATTGGAGGTCTGGATCTTTATGACATCTGGGAATTTTTATACTGGATTTCATTGATTCTCAGACACACATGCATTCACAATTTCATAGTCATATGATGAATGGTCTTGTGATAAATAGAGTCTCAAGGTCATAATTGACAGCTTTTTGTTTTCTTCTTAGGGTGTGTAAAATAATGGTGTATTTGGTAAGCTATGGCACCTTGGACTTGATGAAATGTGGTATGTAGGTTGGGAGGGAGGAGAAGGACACTAGGTATCTGGCCTGCGGCTCGTCAGTTTACCACCTTGGACCTGGAGCCAAGACACTGTGCTGGACCCAGTTCTCAGCTGTGGCTGCTTCTCACAATCCTTTGGGAGAATTAAATAAATCTGGATGCTGGCTCCACCCCAGACTACTTTCTTGGGTCTTGGGGGAATGAGGTACCTTAAAGGAAAAGGCCCCCTCCTGCTTAAGCATTTATGAGCAGCAGTGTCACTGGAAAAGAGAGATGCAGGGTGGTTGGTACTCAGAGCTTGGCAGAGGTTTCCCTGGCAATTGGGCTTTTAGCTGCATATTTCATGCGTAAGTTAGCCATAGCATCCTTTATAAAAGATATCATTTTATTGAATTATAGTTGATTTACAATGTTAATTTCTACAGTACGGCAAAGTGATTCAGTTATCCATATAGATACATTCTTTTTCATATTCTTTTCCATTATGCCTTATCACAGGATATTGAATATAGTTCCCTGTGCTGTACAGTAGGACCTTGTTGTTTATCCATCCTATATATAATAGCTTGCCTCTTCTAATCCCAAACTTCCAGTCCATCGCTCCCCAACCCTCTTCCCCTTGGCAACCACAAGTCTGTTCTATATATCTCAGCATCCTTTTTGATATTTCCTTTAAACAGAAGACCTCGCCATACTTAGAAAGCTCTCTCACCCGCTAATGTGTGCTTCAGTGTGTGTGCTGGGCTCTAGGGCAAGCCTGAGTGTGCAGCTTCCTGGACTTCTGCTTTGAATCTTGCTTTTTTCCACATGTATCTTTGGAATCCCTTTTCCTTCAATCTTTGAGGGCCTGGCTGGAGAAAAATCTTTTTTTGAAAAGCCTTTTTCTTTAAAAACTGCCTCTAAAGCTCATTTACATGTTGATCCGTCAACAAGCATTAACTGTGAGTCTGCTGTGTTGCCACGTTCCAACCACTGTGCTGGGTCCTGACCGCATGAGAGGCGTGTGAAAGATGCTCTGCCCTTGAGGGCGCTTGGTCCAGGTGCAGGGAGGAGAGAAATACATCATTCATTCATTCAACAAACACTGATGTATACTCCTGTGACAGGCACTGTTCTGGTTATTAGAGGTGTAACAGAAAAGACAGAGTCTTTGAGTTCAAGTTTCTTTTTCTTTTTTTGGTCTTTTTAGGGCTGCGGGGCATATGGAAGTTCCCAGGCTAGGCGTTGAATTGGAGTTACAGCTGCTGGCCTACACCACAGCCACAGCAACATGGGATCTGAGCTGCATCTGCCACCTACACCACAGCCTATGGCAACACTGGATCCTCAACCCACTGAGCGAGGCTGGGGATCAAACCTGAGTCCCCATGGATACTAGTCAGATTCATTTACCCTGAGCCACGACGGGAATTCCAAGTTCATGAAATTTTAATTTCAGCAATTGTGGGCCATCACAATGAACAGATATACTCATAAGTTGGTAACTTTAGATAGTCATATATGGTATGAGGAAATAATATAGGAATACTGAAGAGAGAAAGAAAGGAGAGGATTGACTTTAGGTAGGGTCACTGGGGAAGGCTTCCTCGTAGCGGTGGGGTCTGGGCTGATGCCTGGATGAAGTCAGCTATGCAAAGATAATATTATTCCCAATCACTTAAACGTTATTAATGATGAGTGCTCTTTATGTGCTAGGTACTGTTCTTAGTTCTTTGTATTTGTTAACTCATTTCATCCCTACAATAAACCCACAGTAATTCTGCAAGGGAAGTGGGTATTATGAGTCCCATTTTACAGAAAGGAAAACAGGGGCAAAGGGAGCTTAAATCACTTGGTCAAGGTTAGGACCGGGAAGTGGCAAAACTGAGAAATGAATCCAAGCAGTTTTATGCCAGAGCTGACATTTTTGGAATGGCTGATACAAAAACCCTGGGATCAAACAGGTTTAAGGGGCACAAGTATGGCCAATGTGGGTGGAAATACCAGAGGAGGTCGGAGCGTGTGGTCAGGGCCAAAGTAAAAGCTTGGTCTTTGTTTCAACACCATCAGCAGCGCCAAGTCATGTGGGGTCTTTCAGCCCATGGCAAGGAGTTGAGGTCTTACTTCAGTTGTGCTGGCTAGTAAGGTAGACTGAGAAATGACTCTCCAAAGACACTCATCCTAGTCCCCAGAACCTGTGACTATGTTACTTTATGTGATAAATTTTGAAGATGAGTTCCCATTGTGGCTCAGTGGTAACAAACCTGACTGGTACCCATGAGGACACGGGTTCGATCCCTGGTCCTGCTCAGTGGGTTAAGATTCAGCGTTGCTGTGAGCTGTGGTGTAGGTCGCAGACATGGCTTGGATCCTGTGTTGCTGTGGCTGTGGCGTAGGCTGGCAGCGGTAGCTCTGATTCGACCCTAACCTGGGAACTTCCAAATGCTGGTGAGGCCTTTAAAAAAAAAAAAAGGTTGAAGATGTGATTAAGTTAAGGGTCTTCAGGTGGGAAGATGAGCCTATGTTATCCAGGTGGACCCACTGCAATCACAAGCGTCCGTATAAAACAGAGACCGGAAGGTCAGAGAGAGTGGGTGGGGCGAAGATAAAGGCAGAGAGGGATGAGGTGCTATGAAGCTGACTTTGAGGGTTAGGAAGGGGGCATGAACCCAGGAAAGCTGGAGAAAGCAAGGTAAGTGGATTCTCCCCCAGAGCTTCTGGAGGGGGGCGGCTCTGCCTACACCTTCATTTCGGTCCGGAAAACCCGTTTCAGACTTCTGACCTCCAGAACCATAAGACAATCATTTTGGTTGTTTTAAGGCACTGCATTTGCAGTAATTTGTTAGGAAACAATAGGAAACTAAGACAGCCAGGCAGCTACTGGAGGGTTTAAAATAAAGGGCTGAGGCAACTGATATGATGTGATTTAAGTTTGAAAAAGATTTCCTTGGTTGTCCAATGGCGGCATGAAAGAGGAAGTCAGGGAGGGAGGTGGGGAGAAAGACACAAGTGGAAGCGAGTTGGTATTTGGCGGCTGCTGGAGTATTATTGTCGAGGGGATGGAGTGTTTTGGTGGAGGGGGAGCTCAGGGCTTGCTGATGGACAGGTGTACCCTGAGACACCCCGACAGTTAGGGAGCAGGCAGAGGAGGGCATGAAGGAGCCTCAGAATGGCTGGAAGGGTAGGAAGAAAACCAGGCAGAATGCAGTGCCAAAAAGATGGAGTGCCTCCAAAAAGAGGGCAAGGACCACCATTGGGCGGTTGCTGAGAGGCCAGTTAGGCTGAGGATGGAGAACTGGCCACTGGTTTGGCAAGATGTAGAAGGTAAGCTGTGTCACAGTGGGCGGTCCTGGTCAGCGCGGCTAAAAATACTGCCAGATGTCTCGCTCCAGACTGAGGCTGTCTTACTCACCGTGGCACAGAGCCTGCCACAGAGAGCAAGCTGCACATATAGGCATTTGAATGGGTGAATGATCATATTTTGGAGTGGGAGGGGTGGGGAACCACCCTCAAGTGGGGGCTCCAGAGCTTCATAGACTTGGAGGGGTTGGGTTGGGTCTTGAGAGATGGGTTGGTTTTGGATAGGCGAGGGAAAAACGCCTGGAACTCCAGGCAGGAGAAGAGGTGAGATTCCTCGCCCATGGAGCGCCTCGCCCTGCCCCGCCCCAGGCATCACGGGCCTTCTGTGCTCACAGGGCTCACCTGGGGCCTGAGAGCATTTGCACGAGGATCAGTTAACAACCACTCTAGGTGGGGGAAGTCCGGGGAACCGAAAAGCGTATCTGTTGGCTGTCCGATCACATCCAGGTTGAAAAGATTCCTTAGCAACCACTCTTAGAAATGATTTGTCCTGAAAACAGTATTAAGTACACTGAAGGAGTAATTTATTTTGAAAACTGACTCCGTGTTGTTACCCCAGGGCATGCCAGAGCCAAACTAGTCACAACAGTGATCAAAGACCAGTTTTCCCCAACTCGACATATTCATTTCTTTAAAAAAGCCTCAGTGAAAGGGGATTGTGATTTGAGCCCTTGGTTGTCGCTCTTGTTTGGAAGGGTGGTCATGGGAAACTGGTGCAGGAGGAGCCAGGAGCCAGATGGCATTTGGCTTCGAGTTCAGGCAAGCAGTATCTCCGATGATTCATTTTAAGGGTGACATTAATGTTTAATAGGATCGAAATGAAATCTCTAAAGAGGTCAGTCAGTTTTCAAAGAATCACAGCAAGTCTGCAAGAAACCACACCCAGAACCCCTTGCTGCACACACGCCCACATTTCTTGGAGCATCTGTTCAAAGCCTGGAGTTTCTGGTGTCCAGAAATCTTTACTGTCCCTCCTTGTCGCCGGTTTGCAGGACACATCTTCCCCAGGAACCGGGAAGCACAGATACCCAGCGGCCAACGCAGATAGATAAATGGGGGGGGAGACCTCCCCAGCTGTGACTCTGGAACTAATTAGCTAACAAGGTGTGTAATTAGATTAATGCACATGATCTAAGAGGAGATGATGTGCTTTTTAGGGCAGTGGAAATAAAAGGGATGAAAATAAAGCCTTCCACTGAGGGGCTGCAAGTCATTATCCTTTCGGAAATATTCAGAACTCTGAAATAAGAAACCTTCTTCGAATAAAGAAGCTTCTCCAGTGGCCGTGCCCATAAACGTGGGCCCTGACAGGTGGTCAGTATCAGGCGGGGGGTGGGCAGTGCTGAGCAGAGAGGGTAACGTCTTTATTGCTCGGTTCCTGCTGCGTTACCTGGGATTGATGCCGCTTTATCATTTTTCTCTGTTATGGGAAAAGATTTCTTCCCTCCTTGCCACAGCGTAGTGAAAACGCTCCAGTATTACTTCCTTGGCATGCGTAGTGATCAGGCCCTAACCTAAGAGGCCAGTTATTTCTGGCAGGACCCCCTGTGGCTCCCCTTTTTCCTTCCGCTTCCCTGGAGAGAAAGCACATTTGAAGCTTGCCCAGCTCCCTCTCCCCAGGTCCAAACTTGTGCCATGCGGAGCCCCCACCCCTCCAGGATGGAGTTATACATCTTCCCTCTGAACCCCAGAACGCCAGCAGAGCGGCTTTTACCTCCCCCTCCCCCAACTCCCACCTCCCATTCATTCCTTCCCTCCGTTGAGGTAAATGCCCTGTTGGTCCCTGAGTGCCAAATTTGTGCAGTTACGGGGGTGAAATGTCTCTGAGGCCACCAAAGTCATTTCTCCCAGAGCCTCTGATAGTTGGCTAATTAACACGATTTTGACTACGGCAGCCCTTGTTGAAGGTGGGCCAATTTCCCAGGGGAGGAAGTCGGACATCGAGCCCCCAAACCACCTCAATTTACTTTTATGCGAGCGAGAAGACCATTTCATCAGGAGTGTGTTTCTGTGCTTTGACATCCAGCTTTGCAGGCGGTGGGCTTCTAAGAGCGCTTTCTGGCCTGATGAATAGGGGGAACCTGGGTTCCTGATAGAAGTTACGTGATTAAGATTCTGCAAGTCAGACACGTGCTTAGGGGTGTTGGCGTATCACTAGTGAGGAAATAGCCAGTTCTGCTGTGAAGACGGGGAAAGAAACAACCAGCGCTGTTTTCTATCAGGCTGGATACAGGCTTATGAGGGAGAGTGTCGCCTTCTGCTTCTCTCTGCCGCAACTGTCTTTTTGCCCACAGAGCCACGGGAGCTTACCTCTGAAACATTAGCTGTTCACCCTCGTAATTACTCCATCCTCTAATTTAATGAAAACCCATTAAACCGAAACAATAATTAAAATGAGACATCATCTCTGTAGGAGGTTTGCATATTAAAATCACTGTGCATTTCAATGCAGGCAGATTTTTATTCTTGAACAGCATTTGAAGCAACATGTAAAAATGATCTATAATGAATAATCGTAAATTAGAGGGCTTGGCAGTTGAACATGATGCCCTACTGTTTACTATTGAATTTGAGTAGAAGTGGCAAGGTCAAAGCCAGTATAGCATCTAAAACGTCTCTCTTAAGCCTGAGAATTAGGACCGTGTTCAAAAGGGAATTGAATTTAACTAGGTAAGGCCACTGCTCCAGACTTTGAAAACTGGCTAGAGAGTCTATATGCGCGGTTGTGGGTTTTGGAGGGAGGGTACCCCTTAGGTAAGGGAAACCTGGTTTTGGAGTGGTCGGAGTGGAGAAGTTTCTTGTCTCAAGATTGGGGAAGACATAGAGAAATATCCAGAAAGAGCTGAAAAGTTGGAGTCAGAAGGCACGTCTCTGTTATTTGCTAGAGGTGGGATCTTGGGCAAGTTACTTAATTTGTACAAGCCAGAGGTTCCTTGTCTTTAAAGGGAGGTTATTAATGCCTGCCCACTGGGCTATCATGAATATGAGCTGTAATCATGTGTGTGAACCCCCTGGCAAATATTAAAGCTCAGACTTGAAGTGTGTGGATTTCCGAGCCACCTTTGCAAAGTTTGCAAAGCATCTCAGAAATGCTGTCCTAAAGAGAGGCTAGGAAGGGGACCTGCTTAGTGGAGGACAAGCTCTGTACTCACTGGGCATGCTCCATGTGTTCATTACTCCTTACTGAGCCCTGCCACCTGGGTTGTATTGCCACTGTGTTACAGGTGGGGCCACTCAAGGATGAAGGAAGGAAGCTGAGTTATCCAAGGTCTGACAGAGGCTACGTGGAGGGGCTGCCATTCAAACACCAGCAGGGCCGAGATAGGTAGACGGGGCTGAGGCAGCAGTGCGTCCTGGTTGGCAATGGAGAGATGCAAATTTGAAATCCAGTGATAATACTTAATAGGGAGCTTCTAAACTGTCTGTACCTGGAGGAAGAATACCGATATCGCTGAGCTGCTGTGAGGATTAAATTAGTACAGCTAAAGTCTTTTGCTAGAGTTGAGCACACAGCAAAAATTCAAAGATGTTCGGATGTCCGTCAGCTGGCTGGCTTTAGATGGGAGTGGCTGGGAGTGCCCTAGGCCCTGCCCGCTTTTTAATCGAGAGAAGTAGCACTGGCTGTGTACCATGCCTCCGACCATGGCTGGCAACCACTGCTCATCTGCCTGTTGCCCTCCTGCTGTGTGACAGCTGTAACCCGCTGTGGCCCCAAAGTTCTTGTGACATGGTGGTAGCTGGCATAGCCTGACACTTTCCCATCTTCCAGGACTCAGAATCTGCCGCAGCTGCCTTCCAAATGCACACTTGGCTTCATCTTCCCATGTGGCAGGCACCATCTGCAGAGCTTAACATGTCTGAATCAATTTGGTCTTCAAACTCTCTGTATGGGATAGGTGCAGCTTTATCCCCATTTTATAGATGAAAAAGCTGAGGCACAGAGAGGTTAACGGGCCCATGGTCACAAACCTGGTAAGTGGTGAAGCTGGAATCTGAGCCAGTCAGGCTCCAGAGTGGGGCTGTTTAACCACTACCCTGCACTGCTCCTCATTGGGAAGATCCAGTGTCTGAGGGGAAGCTCTCTTGTCCTGCTCCAGGTTTTCCCAGCCCTGTCTTGCCTCCTGAGCATGCCCGGTTTTCTCATGTCTTTGAACTGAACACCCCAACAGCTCCCATTCATTTATGTTTGTGTCTTTATTACTGGATTCTGAGCCCCTGGCATATAGACGATATGTTGTGGCAAGTTTTGTCTGTAGTGCCTGGTTCAGAAGAGCGCTCGATATGTTTGAAAGGTGAAGAGTTAATGAGCAAATGATTGGATAGATAGGTGGGTAGTTCGCAGAGGGCTGGGACAAAGCCTGTCCTCGTGTCTTTTATAAGAACCCAGGGGAGTGCTCCTGTGGTGCAGCTGGTTCAGGATCCAGCGTTGACACTGCTGTGATGGGGGTTTGATTCTTGGCCTGGCAACTGCGGCATGCTATGGGTGTGGCCAAGAAGAACCCAACCAAACCCAGAGAGCATCCTGTGCTGGGCACTGGGGACAGCGTTCCTGCCTGTACTTGACACCTCTTGTGCAGCTTCATACGCTGTGTAGGGGGCATGCTTCTGTTTTCTCGGACTCTTGACCTTCAGTGTGAATTACAAAGAGACGACTTGACTGTTAGTTATTACCAAAGTAGACCTTGATCCCATCAGCCTGAGCTGTCATGGGCTGGGTGTCCCTGTTGAAATGCCCCAGCAGGCCATTCTGGGGGCTGACTGGCCCCCTGCACTGAGGAAGTGGGTGGTATTCCATGGGAAGCCAGACCTGATTGCGGTTGGCTGGAGAGAGAGTGGGGAGTCTCACTGATTTAAAGACACAGAATTTCAGAGTTCCCGTTATGGCTCGGTGGGTTAAGGACCCCATGCTGTCTCTGTGAGGATCTGGGTTTGATCCCAGGCCTTGCTCAGTGGGTTAAGGATCCAGTGTTGCGTAAGCTGCATTGTAGGTCACAGATGTGGCTTGGATCTGGCGTTGCTGTGATCTGGCCCCAGCTGCATCTGTGATTCAACCCTTGGCCTAGGAGCTTCCATTTGCCACAGGTGTGGCCATGCAAAGAAAAGAAAGACACGTAATTTCATGATTGAAAGCTGGGTGATTGGTACTTATTTTCTTCTTTTGTAGGATGACCTTTTTTGCTTCTCCGTCATGACTATCATGTGCCCTTAATATTCTAGCATAAAATTGTTTATTCCTTAAAATAATTCTCAGAGAAGATCTGAAAAATCCAGACACGTGGAAAGAATAAAAATGTTACCGAGGAGTTCCCTTCGTGGCTCAGTGCTTAACAAATCCGAACCATGAGCTTGCGGGTTCGGTCCCTGGCCTTGCTCAGTGGGTTAAGGATCAGGCGTTGCCATGAGCTGTGGTGAAGGTTGCAGACGCGGCTCGGATCCCGCGTTGCTGTGGCTGTGGTGTAGGCCGGCAGCTACAGCTCCTGTCAGACCCCTAGCCTGGGAACCTCCATATGCCGCTGGTGTGGCTCTACATAAAGGCAAAAAGACAAAAAAAAAAAAAAAAGTCACCGAGATTAGCTCCCAGTGCTAACATTTGATTGAAGGCCATTCCCACCTTTCTGCTGTGCGTCACTAAATACGTCTTTTTTCTTAATATCTGGTATGACGTCCATACAGTCATGTTCCTGCTTGATGTTATTGCCTGGGAATTTCCTGTGTTATTCTAAGACCTTTGATATTATTATGTTATCCTACTTAATTTTCCATTGGGTGCACACAGATGCATTTATAACCATTCCCTGGATAGCTTTTTTGCTACATGATCAGACATTCCTCTGCCCACCCCCCAGTCTTAATGAGATAATTGGCATATAACGTCGTATTAAAGTGTACAACATAATGATGTGATGTAAATATACTGCAAAACGACTAAGGTTTAACATCCATCACCATACCAAATGACCATTTCTTGCTTGTGATGAGGACTTTTAAGATATACTCTTCTTAGCAACTTTCAAATATAGGGTACGGTATTAACTGTAGTCACTGGGCTGTATGTTATATCCCTAGAACTTATTTTATCTTCTAATTGGAGGCTTGTATCTTATATAATACAGTCTTCATATTAAAAAGATCTTTTCATCGTACCTTTTCGTTTTCCTTTTCGTGATTCTAAGAGAGCTGACACCCATGCTTTACCTCCCTCTTCATTTCGAGGGATCCAGCTGGTTGGAGGGGTGAGGATTTGAGAGGAGACTTGATCGCTGGTAGGTTACGGTGCCAGTGTGTGTGTGGGGCGTGGTGGGGGGGGGCAGGCAGCCTAAAGAAAAGGTTGATCACAATTTGCTAACATCTTAGTGACCAGAGGATGCATTGATTTTCCTTACCAGTATTTTTAAACACTGACAAGAGCTCAGCTCCCCTACCATGCAGATTTAATTAGTAAAATTGTGGGGCACATGCACTCTTTTGATTGAGTCACACAGTAATTACAAAAAAATTGATTAATGCCGTGTGTCACAGGATTCCTTGGGTTGAGTCCCTGAATGGAGGAGTTGGGAGTGCTCACCTGGCTTTATTACTCCTTAGGCAGCTCATCATTTTTTTTTTGCTTTTTTTTAGGGCCACTCCCGAGGCATATGGGGGTTCCCAGGCTGGGGGTCTAATTGGAGCTACAGCTGCCGGCCTACACCACAGCTCACAGCAACACTGGATCCTTAACCCACTGAGTGAGGCCAGGGATCGAACACGCAATCTCATGGTTCCTAGTCGGATTCGTTAACCGCTGTGCCATGACGGGAACTCCAGGCAGCTCATTATTTTAATGGACTTTTTCTCAGCAGGTTGGGGTTATAGTAGAGTGTCTTCGGTCAACCTCCTGTCTTGTGTTCCAGGCTTGGGAGTCAAGATATACTGATGATTAATGCAGCAGGCACTTGTTGAGGTTCTGCCGTGGGCCAGGCACCATGCTGAGTGCGAGTGTCCATCCATACACCCTTCGCCATGGAAGTCAGTCTCATGGGCGTGATAGCCATCAACGAAGTGATGACGTAGAATGATGAGTTGCATAAAGCCTTGCTATGTAAGAAACCCAGTGAAGACAACGTGGGGAGTCTGGGCTGTCCAGGGTTGGGCAGAGAAAGCTGGCTTGAAGGAGTAAGGAGTAAGCTGGTACCCACAGAAGAGAGAAAGTAGGAGAGGTCTCTGTAGATGGGGAGGAAAGTGGCCCTGGGAAGAAGGCACAGGACGCTCGTGTGGCTGGGCTGCAGGATGAGGCTGATGGGAGAGAAGAAGGACGGGAGAATGAAAATGGGAGCACGAGTGCCAGGCCAGAGTCATGGAGTGTCCTGATTTTTTCCGTTGGGGCAGACTCAATGTTATCTCTATTCAGCATGACCCGAGGCAAGTCATAAAATTCTGTGCCTCAGTTTTTTTCACCTGTAAAATGGGATGCTATTTAGCTCTTAGGGGTTGTACAAATTGTAAATATTTCCTGAGCAAATACAGTGTCCAGCACTGGGTATGTGATGATTTGTCTTTTTTTTTACATGCACCAAACACAGAGATCATATCTACTAGCTGACGGCAGATGTAGCACAGTGAAGAGTGTCGCAGAGGGAACCAGCCTGGGTTTAAATTCTGGGAGTTCCTGTTGTGACTCTGCAGGTTAAGAATCAGACTAGTATCCCTGAGGATGCTGGTTCAATCCCTGGCCTTGCTCAGTGGATTAAGGATCCAGTGTTGTCTCAAGCTGCGGCATAGGTCACAGATATAGCTTGGATCCGGCATTGCTGTGGCTGTTGTAGGCCCTCAGCTGCAGCTCTGATTCGACCCCTAGTCTGGGAACTTCCACAGGCTATGGGTGCAGCCCCAAAAGAAAAAAAAATCGTTTAAATTCTGTAAGCCTTAGTTTTCTCATCTGTAAAGTAGGAAAAATAATGGCTACTTCTAAGATGATTCTGAGTATGATGATACATGCAAAGCAGTTAACCCTGCTCTTTGTACCATAATTAGCTGTTTACATTTGCTTTTTATCCTTCTGGCTTCTGGAGCTAATGGGGGTTACTGGGACATTGCTGTGAACTCTTTAGTGGAGGAAGAAACCTCTTACACATTAAGTGGGAGTCTTCAGATGTCCTGCTTTTTGCTTGTGATTTCTGCTCCTTTGCAAGTGCTCGGATCAGTAACATCCGAACTTGTCAGAGAAGGACCACAGGACCTATCAGTGGGACACAAGCCTCCCCCTCACGGCAGGAATTGTCCTGTGGACACTTGGCCGTCCTGAAATGGTACATGTCCTCTGTACTTAGAAACGGAAAGCGACTGTCATTTTGAAGCAGCAAGTGTTGTTTTTCCTTTAGGGGCCGATCTTAACCACACACTTAGGTGGGACTCGGGCCAGAAGGATGTGCTCTGTCTACATCCAGGTCCTGCCATATGTTGGGGCTCTCCGTGTAAACAGGCTGCGACTGCTAAGATGTCGCCTCAATGCGCCATCAATCAAGGCCAAGGCGGGCTGCCCTGGTATGTTTGTTTTGTCTTCTTTCTGGCTGCTGCTGTTTCTGCTCCCTTAACTCACTGATCAGTGGAGAGTTCCCTCCAATATTCGATTGAATAGATGCTTTCCTGCTCAACTTTTAGTGAGACAGGCTTGCAGAGAAAGAAAAATGCTAGGATAATGGGAAACAAGTGGGTGTGCACAGCTGCACAGCGATCCTGCAGCGAATGCCCTCTGCTCCCCCTCCTGCCTGGTAAATGCTTATTCATCTTTTTTTTTTTGACTCGCTCTCAAAGATGCATCCTGTGCAATGTCATTCCCCACCTCCCAGGTCCCTGCCTTCCTCGGTGCATCGTCCTGTGCTACCTGTTGTCATCAGGTAAATGTCCTGCTTCTGCAGCTACATTTGACGGCAGAAACTGTATTTTTACCTTTTGGACAGTGCCTGGCACAGAGTAAGTACAGCTAGGTGTTTAAACACAGGTAGATGCCATAAAAATCGCCACCCTCCTCACCCTGCAGCCAGCCAACAGGGCAATGCGGTTGCTTCTATGTTGGGCGCAGAAGAGCCTGTGAGCATCCACTCTAATCGCTCTCCTCCACTCCTCAACCCCCTCCCTTCACTTAACACGTTTTTTTTTTTTTTTTCACGCTTAATCATCACATTAGCATTTTTAGTCTTTTTGGAAAATTGACTAGGGAGAGCCATTTCATCCTAGGAAGGAAAAAGCACTTAACCCTTGGTGCTGAGTTAGCGCTTCTTAACTAGATCATGCAAAACCTCTTGAGTATTTGGAGGGACATTCTCTCTTTGTTTTTGTTTTTTTTTTTAAGTGTAAAATCCTCACCTTAAGTGGTGGTCGTGAGGGAAATTACCTTGATGCAGCGGTAGCCCCCAAGTATACTCCCAGAGGTCACAAAACCGGAAGCCTTGCCAGTAGACCAACTTCGGATGCTTGGATCACACGGCTTATCAAATAGGTTAGAAATATCCAGCAGGAAGCAGGGGGACCAGAGAGGATAAGACAGAAGAAGGGGAGAGGAGAAAGATGGGCTACTGCCGCCTGGGTTCCTGAGTTATGCCTTGTTCCTATAATCAGTCTTTCTCTCTCTCTGCCCCATGGGTTTCCTCTCTGAAGCTGTGGCCACACGACTGGCACTGAGATTATAGAAAAGGGGATTCAGTCAATGAGAGGCACCTGGCGCCCACATGTTGTCTCTGTCGGAGGGACTCTGGCAAGTTATGCCTGGCCACAGCTGTAGTTCACCAGTTAACGTGGTGAGCAGCGATGGGTTTTATTGGCATTTCTGAGAGAGAGAGTATGCGTGGGGCCAGAAAGGGAATGGGATGGGTATCAGAGATGGCTGTCAGATTTAGGGCTGACACAGCTGCCTATCTGAAGGTGGCACTTGTACAGCATGGTTTGGTCCTCCCACCCATTCTATTTATAAGTAACACTCTTATTCAGTCCTTTTTATCTGTGTTCATCATAAGTTCCATTTATTGGACCTACATTTAATACGTTTCAAAGGTTTCTAACTTGCTATTTATATTTAACACTTCCTGTAAGTTTTATCCATCTTGCTTGGCTATTCTCAAATAATACAGTAAACATACACTACAGTGGTTACATACAGAAGTACAGTATTTGTGATAGGTCCTCATTAACTGGTTTTCAATGGCTATTCTTTTAATTTCAGGAAAAAAAGCAGGCTGCTGCAAACTAGATGACATACCACTATTTTCAGTAACTGAAAATCGGCAAAAGAGAAAAATCACAGAAACTAGGTGTTTTTTTTTAATTATTGTTGTTGTTTTTGTTTTGGTTTTTTTTTGGCCATGCATGAAGCATGCCAAAGTTCCTGGTCCAGGCCCAAGGATCAAACATATGCTACAGCAGTGAAAATTCTGAGTCCTTAATTGCCAGGCCACCAGGGAACTCCCTTGGGAGTTTTATAGATTGGAAAACACCCTTGGTATCCTTTTGCTGTTAAGCCAGGAGCAGGCTAAAGTGATTCACAGAAATGTTAAAACTACAAAGAACTTTAGAGATCATGGAACTCAGTCCTTTCAATTTTCAGATGTGTGAGACTCAGGTAAAATGGCTTGTCCAAAGTCCCACAGCTTAGTTACCTACAGAACTTAGTAGTCTTCAATTCCTTAAGATCTGGTCCAGTGTTACTGCCTCAGTATAACAACAAGTAGTAGGATTACTTTCTTCTGTTCTTTTAGTTGGTGAATTATGATAAACATTTATTCGAAAGAGCTTTTTTGAAAATGAGAGTGTACATAAAATTTATCGAAATATGTATATATATATTTTTTACATTTTACTCCAAGTGCTAATGGTGTCTCTTTAATGTGCCAATCGTTTACGATGAAAAATGTGAAAAGCCGGCAGAGGAAATGTTCAGCTTCGGGGTGGGGTGGGTGTTGGGTGAGCAGAAGCATGGTCAGACTAGATTAGACTCTTAGCTGGGGTGTCCTACAAAGTGGAGTAGGCTGCATTGGCATTGAGCATCAATTTTAATTTGATAGCTACTGGCACTTAAGAAGTACCCACGCATCTCCTGGTTTCCCAAAAAGTATCATACTGTTGTCTGACTGTAATATTTGTGGTTCCTTGAAGTCACAGTATAAATGACACCAATGGAAAACACATTAGTTAATTCATCCAATAAGCCTTTGTTGGATTCTTGTTTTCTGCCAGCCACTAAGAACTGTGGTTGCCACAGTGAATCACTAAGGGTGGCTGTTCTCAAGGAGCCTATAGTCTGGGGGGAAAGAAGGCAGTGAGGTAAGACAAGGAGCAAGATCATGATATGTGATAACAATGAAATAATTGATCACAGTACATATACTATGATGAGTGGAGAAGATAACCAAAGTGCTGTGTTGGACATTAACGGGGCCTGTGTTGGAGGGAGTGACCCATTGCATTTGCAGTGAGAGCTGAAGGGGGAAGAGGGAGAGGTAGGCAAGAGTTAACTTATGTGTGACCAGGCAGGCCATGCCAAAGAGCCCGACTTTTGTTTTGCTTTTTAGGGCTGTACCCCTGCCATATGAAGGTTCTCAGGCTAGAGTTTGAATTGGAGCTACAGCTGCCGGCCTACGCCACAGCCATAGCAACGCAGGATCTGAGCTGTGCCTGCGACCTACACCACAGCTCACGGCAACACCAGGTCCTTAACCCACTGAGCGAGGCCAGGGATCGAACCTGCCTCCTCATGGGCACTAGTCGGGTTTGTTGCCCCTGAGCCACCATGGGAACTCACTTTCACTCTTTTTTTTATGGTTGAGTAGGATTCTATTGTATTTCTTTACCACATCTTATTTATCTATCTCTTGATGGACACTTAGATTGCTTCCCTATCTTGCCTATTGTAAATCATGCAGTTTTGTGTTTTTCAAAGGCCCCTCGTGCGGTCCTGGATAAATAACCAAGCTGTTAGCATGTAGTCAGAGGACATGGTTGGAGCACGAGAGAAGGCCACCAAACGTGGATGTTGTGTTCATTTGTCATCCTTTGAGTGGTTTTCTCTGATTCTGCTTCCTGGGTGGCTGCCTGGTAATGCCAGGGAGAAGAGCGTAAAATAATGACATAAGGCCCAGCTATCATGACAAGGCTGAGCTTGAGTGTGAAATGAGGGCTGCCTCTCTTGTGGATGATGCAGAAAGAAAGATTCCTGTCCAGGAACAGGGTTAACTGATTGGGCACACTTCTAGGCCTGCTGAATTGGCCTCAGCTTTATTTTTTTATTTTTTTGTCTTTTTGCCTTTTATGCGGAGCCGCACCCGCGGCATATGGAGGTTCCCAGGCTAGGGGTCTAACAGGAGCTGTAGCCGCCGGCCTTCGCCACAGCCACAGCAACGCGGGATCTGAGCCACGTCTGCAACCTACACCACAGCTCACGGCAACGCCCCATCCTTAACCCACTGAGCAAGGCCAGGGATCGAACCCGCAACCTCATGGTTCTTAGTCGGATTCGTTAACCACTGAGCCACGAAGGGAACTCCGGCCTCAGCTTTAATATTTCATGAGGACGTTATCCGCTTCATGTTTACAGAGAAATTCCAGGCACATTGATGGATCGCGAGCATGCTTTGTATTTATTCTTGAGGCAAAAGCAGAGTGGTCCAGCATTATTAGCTCTAGTAAATCTCTCCTGAGGCCCAGGCAAGGACAGGTTTGATTAGATGCATTGAGAAGAGAAGGAAACTGAGGCCACAGGAAAAGTGAAATTGCAGCCTGTTGAGTGGCATTTGGGTTTTGCCAGACTCAGGATTCTCTGAATGTTAGACCCCATGTATCTGACAGCCTCTTGCCTTATTTACAAAAACTTAATCTGTTCACCAGGCCCAGTTGCTCAGTGTCCCATCAAAACTCCTGTCAGAAAATCACTGGCTGGCCAATTGTGAACTTGTCAAAGTGACGAGTGGGCAGGGTGGCCAAGACGCTATTTCCGGCCTTTGCCTTGAATGCACGCAGCTGTACGGCGTGGTGGGTGGAGCCTGAAAACAGAAACTATTGACAGGAGGGGAAAAGGGAAAACGTGCCCTGGATCCTCTGGACGAGGCATTTTTAATTGTGCATCTTTTCTCCCTTTTCTTGTCCGTTTGTTTCCCCTTCTGTATTTCTTCTCTTCCCTTCTCCTCCTCCTCCTCTTCTTGCTTCTCCTGTTCTTCCTGCTGGACCCCTAGATACAGAAAGAGAGATTCACGCGGCCCCTCACGTGAGTGAGAAATTGATTCAGCTCTTCCGGAATAAGAGTGAGTTCACCTTCCTGGCCACTGTACAGCAGAAACCATCCACTTCGGGAGTGATACTGTCTATTCGAGAGCTGGAACGCAGGTAAGAAAGGGCTTTCTACTTCTCAACATCTGTCTGGAATTTGTGGACTAAACGGAATGCCTTGGAATTTAGAGGGTGTGGCTCCAAGAAAATGTTCAGCCAGCTTCCCTATCTTGCTCCTGCTGAAGGTTATCAATGGACTAACTTTGCTTTAAGAACTTAACTTTGAGTAAAGTGGCTTTCGTGCTTCCCCTTCAAAGGACCACTTTCTCACTTGTTTTCCATCTTCTGATAGACTTTCCTCATATAAAACCACATTTCTTGGCTTTCCTGTTGTGGCTCAGTGGATTATGAACCTGGCTAGTATCCACGAGCATGTGGGTTTGATCCCTGGCTTCACTCAGTGGGTTAAGGAGCTAGTGTTGCCATGAGCTGTGGTGTAGGGTTGCAGATGCAGCTTGGATCTGGCGTGGCTGTGGTGTAGACCGGCAGCTGCAACTCTGATTCAACTCCTAGCCTGGGTAACTTCCATATGCCGCAGGTGCGGTGCTAAAAAGACCAAAAAAGGAATAAATTCTTTCCATCATATTTGGGTCATCAAGCAAGATAGTTACATTTAACAACTATCTCTAGTAAACAGTTACCGTGTTTATTTTATGCAGGAATTGTGCTGCTTGACACTGGAAAAATTAAAGTGAATAATACAGAATAATTTTTATTCTAAGAATTACACAGGCTAGTAGGGAAGATGGACAGATGGATGTCATGAAGAAGTATAGGTGCCATGCTAAACACCTGCATTTAGGGAATAAAGGTGGAGGTTGTCAATTCTCTTAAGCTTTGCGGGAAGCCAAGAAAGGGTTCAGAAAGGAAGATGATTGTGTAAGGAAATCGAATGAGTAGATCTTTGACTGGTTGAATGGGAAGGAGTAAGGGATGGGAATAACAACCTTCCAGAAAGAGGCTCCTGTGATTTTGGGACGGCACGGGTGAACAGGTAAGTGGCTGGCACGTAAGGTGTATGGGGAAGGGGCTGAGGAATTTGGGGTGGTCAGAGATGGCTGGTATTAAATAAGTTGGTGGAAGCCAGATCATTTCAAAGCTTGGATTCTGTGTTGAAAAATTGGGACTAAAGTCTCCCCATAGATAGGGGGAAGCTGTATATGGGTATTAAGCTTGAGAAAGATCACTCTGTTAGGGAATTCAAAGTGATGGTTATTAGATAACCGAAGACAGGTGTCTAAGCTCCTTTCTGGGGGTTACTAGTGACTCTAGCAGAGGATGAGTGGAGAGATTGTGTCCACCAGCCTCTGCTCCCCGAGAGCCTCTCTGTTGGCACCTGTAAGTGCCAAACCGGAAGCCTGATCCCCAGGCCAAAGCCCCTGGACAAGCGAATTGGTCTTTCACAGGGAGGCTGGGGGTGTGTTTCATTCCGCTGTCCGCACAGTGCCCAGGGGTGGTGGCCTGCCAGAGACTGTCTGTCTGACTGTCCCATAGGATCTGGGAGCTGGAAAACCTGGGCACTGGATGGTATACAAGCTCCCTTCTGGGAGATGCCAGCCCCCTGGAGTTTGCAGAAGGAGATCAATGAGATGGTGTGGCTGTCAGTCCTCGTACTGGAGAATATTCCATCAGGCTCTTCGATGTGTGTGTTAGATTAGGTGCCTGCCCCACGGGCCAATGCTTTTATTATAGGCAAGTGAGCTTCTTTCACTTTAGTTCTGAGCACCCGAGGTTGCCTCTGATCGGGGCCCTGAGATGGATGAGTCACGTTGTGGGAGCCGTATTTTTTAGATCCTTAGAGCCCGTCAGGTCTGGTGGACAGGAGCCCTGCTGGTTTTCAGAGCTAAGCACTTGGGGGGGGGGGCTTGTCTCTTAGGTGCAGATCTTAAGAACTGGGGTACCTCATGTGGGGTTCAAACTGCTTTCTCCTTAAGGAAAAGCACTGGATTTTGAGGTCCCCCCTGATGGGAGCTAGGGGGTGGAGGTTTATGATGAGATTATGCCCCAGCCTCCCCTACATGCTTCCCCTCATTTGCCCCACGTGCACAGCCAGCTTTTAGGTCTTTTTCAGAGGAAGTTGTTCCTTATGTAGCTGCAGACTCAGGGTGTCCTTTGAGGGAGGCGAGATCAGGATCTTCCTACTTTGCTATCTTGAACTAGAACCTTCTGGTCAACTTAAATTTCAACTTTATATCAATCCATTGAAGATATGTATGAAGCATCTATTCTAGGTGCTGTGCCCATGTTTGTGGGGAAATAAAATTTCGGGACTTATGGCAGAGTTTGGCAATGTGGGAAGCAGAGCATAAAAATCTAAAGAATAAAGAGCTATTAATAGGGAAGTAATAGACTGGAGTTACTAGGCAATGTGTAGCTAACTTCAAAATAACTGGTACAGGAGTTCCCATCGTGGCTCAGTGAGTTAAGAACCTGACACAGTGTCAGAGGAGAGGATGCGGGTTCGATCCCTGGCCTCACTCAGTGGGTTGAGGATCCTGCATGGCTGCAAGCTGTGGCGTAGGTTACAGATACAGCTTGGATCCTGTGTTGCCGTGGCAGAGGCTGCAGCTCTGATTCGACCCCTAGTCCAGGAACTTCCTCCCATATGCTACAAGGGTGGCCATAAAAAGAAAAAGAACTAATACAACATTGTAAGTCAACTATACTCCAATAAAATTAAAACAAAAATGTGGCCCCCCAAACCTGCCCCTTGGTCCCTCCCTGGGGGTGGCAGCAGCGCAAGAATACTGGCCTCCCCATGCCCACATTACGGTTACTGCCCAAGCAGAGGGCAGCAACAGTTGCTGGGCAGGGAGTGGGGGATGGGCAGGTGGGCCCTGCGCACCAGGGAGCAGCCAAGCCAGTGGCTGAGAACTGGGTCCCAGGGAAGTGGTGGGAAGTGGGGCTGCACATGAATGGAAGCTCCGAGTGCCCAGTGCATGCTCCAGTGTCTCAAAGGACTTCATTAAAAAAAAAAAAAGCACAAAGGTAAAATTACTAAAAATTTCAAAATGACTGCAGAACATTAAATTCTAAGTGTGCAGCAGGATGCTGTGTAAACTGCACTGGTCCTATGTCCATGAAGCCAGCTCTACCTTGACCTTGCAGTAGCCACGGTGGTGCCCTCCCCTGACGCCTCAGATCTCTTGTATAGGTTCTGTGCGCCCTTCACCTGCCTTCTATGGGCTTTGCTTCCAAAGGTTGGCAGCTAACAACTTTCCTGAGAGCACTGGCCCTCAGCCTCTGCAGCCACTGCACCTTGCTATACTGAGAACGGAAGTGTCAGGAGCTGACTTCCTCTCTGGGCATGCTGGAGCCAACGATTGACCACTGTGGGTGGGAGTGTGGAAGTCTGATTCCTTGACCTTTGTCCAGAGGCCAGGCAGGCTCTCAGGCTCCCTTCATCCCCCAGAGCTCCCAGGAGTCAGGCTGAGGCTGGGACTTCCTTGTCCAACAACCCCCCTCCCTGCACCCCCACCACCACTGCTCCTGGGAGCGCTTTCTTACAAAATCATTTGTTCTCAGGGTCTGCTTCTGGGGAACCAGAGTTCAGATAAATCCTCCTTTTACTTCCTTTTGATATATCAACCTAGATAGGTAAACTGAGGCATAAAAGGATGTAAAGGTGTTAAGTTCACTGAATTAGTGCATTAAGTTAGTGGGTAAGGAAAAACCACCTAGAGAGGTGTCTCTTGAATAGGTAAGAATTCTTCAGGGAAGGGGGTGTGGAATAAGTGTGGAACAGTGTAGGCAATTGGGGGGGTGATTAAGGAAATGAGATTTTTTTTGGTGGGTGGGAGAGGTGCAGAGAACAGATGACTTGGGCTGGAGTAGGGTCTTTTCATGCACGTTTTCAGCAGAGGTAAGGATCGATAGTTCTGTCGGTTTTCAGTGGCGAAGCTTGCCCTCGGCCTCAAAGGGATGTAATGGACCCGCCTGTGGGGATGCTGTAAGCACAACGGGCTGGCTGCTTCTGGATCAGCCTAGAGAAAGCAAGCTGGGTGTGTGTTGGTGAGCAGTCCAAGCGTTCCGGAGGCTGGGAGAAAGCACAGATTCTTGCTGCCCAAGGGTGGAGATTTCAAGCTAGTATCACCTTAGACGTGGGAAGGTCGTGTCCTGATTCTCCACTGGTTCTGTGGGGTTGGGTGTGAGGTCCTCCTCAGTAGGAGGGCCATACAAATACCCAAGAATAGAATGCTGAGCATTTTCAAATGCTTCTCAGTGAAAGCAGGGCTCCCAAAGTAGGTGAGTAGTTAAGTGGAATGGCAACTAATGTAGCAGAGCGTAGGCTTCAGAGTCAGCTGTGATGGAGGCTGGAGTGCAATTTCTAGCTTTGCTATACTTGAATGTCTTGGAACCTCAAGTTCCTTGTCTGTGAAGGGGGATAGTAATCTACTTTTCAGAGCTGCTGTAAACATAACCAAAGGCAGTGCATGTTAAGTGGACAGCTCTTAACAAATGTATATTTCTTCCCCTTGCCTAAGCCTAAGTTGTGAAACTCTTATTTTCTGGATTTGTCTTTTGGAATCTAAAAAAAAAATCCACATCTTACTTTAAGAAAGGTTATGAAAAAACTTGTGTGTTGCCACATGAAGTCATCTGAGGCCACCTTCTCTTACTTCCCTGGCAGATTTCTAATAGAACCTGAGGCTCATCGAATGGACCATTTTTCATTATAATGGGAAAACCTCAGGTCTCGACACAAACAAAATAAGTATGAGGGAACAGAAAACAGAATCCCCTTCACTCTTGGATTCTGTGGTGCCTTCCTTCATGTTGTTTAGTCTAATCAAGGCAGGTATAAAGGATTAACTTAGGATCTGTAATGCATTTGGCTGTGGCTAATAAAGATCTGGTTTCCATGCTCGCTCAAGATCAACATCTAGGTGAGACTATATGCGTGCAAGAAATAGGAATAAATGGGACTACATATTTAGGAATTAGGCTTTTTATAATACGAAAGATGTTCCCATCTATAATATATGAGAGTCCTTAAATCATTTTCAGGTATCTTAACTGTTTACCAGGATAAGTGTCTAGAGAAGCAAATTGCCTTGCGGACATTTAGCATGGCCATTTGCCCAGGTATAGATGATGATGGGGCTCTGCCATAATTCAGTAGCAATTTAGTAGTCCAGCTTCATTTTTGCATTTTTTTTTTTTTTGGCATGTGGATAGCTAGTTGTTCTGGCACCATTTGTTCAAGACTAGTGGATTGTCTTGACACCCTTGTCAAAGATCAGTTGACCTTAAATGTGAAGATTTATTTCTGGACTCTCGATTACGTTCCATTGATATATTTGTCTCTTCATATGCCAGTACTGTTTTGATTATTTGGCATTGTGGTAAGTTTTGTGGGTCCTCCCACTTGGTTTCTTCTTTTCCAAGATTGTTTTGGCTATTTCAGTCCTCTTGAATTTCCATCTGAGTATTATGACCAGCAGCTTCTCAGTTTCTGCAAAGATGTCAGCTGGATTTTCAAAGGAATTGCATTGACTCTCTAGACCATTGCGCAGAGTATTGCTGTCTTAAAAATATTAAATCATCTGATCCATAGCCATGGAATGTCTTTCCATTTATTTAGGTCTTCTTTAATTTTTTCAGCAGTGTTTTGTAGTTTCAGAGTATAAGTTTTACATGGCTTGTGTTAAAGTGTTTTAAAAAATGATTATTAAATATTCTTAGTTTTTTGTATTGGGATATCATTGACTTATAAGTTGTGTTAATTTCAGGCATACAGTGAAGTAAATTAGTTATACATATACATATATCCATTACTTTTCAGATTCTTTTCCCATGTAGGTTACCACACAGTACTGAGTAAATTTTCCTGTGCTATACAGTAAATGCTATTACCTATCTATTCTACATACAGTAGTGTGTATGTATCAATCCCAACCCACTATTTTATCCCCCCACCCCAGCATAAGTTTGGTAAACATAAGTTTGGTTTTGAAATCTTCTGAGTCTGTTCTTCTTTTGTAAGTTCTCTTGTATCACTTCTATTAGATTTCACATATTAGTGAGCGCCTATGATATTTGTCTTTGACTTACTTCACGGTAATTTTTAGGTCCATCCATGTTGCTGCAGATTGCATTATTTCGTGATTTTTTTATGGCTGAGTAGTATTCCATTGCATATACGTACCATATCTTCCTAATCCAGCTCTCTGTTGATGGATATTTTCATTGCTTCCATGGCTTGGCTATTGTAAATAGTGCTGCAGTGAAATTGGGCTGCATGTATCTTTTCGAACAATGAAGTATCACCTCACGTCAGTCAGAATGGCCAGGATGAAAAAATCTACAAGCAATAAGTGGTGGAGAGGGTGTGGAGAAAAGGGAACCTTCCTAAACTGCTGGTGGGAATGTAAGCTGGTGCAACCACTATGCAGGACAGTAGGGAGGTTCCTTAAAAAAACTACATGTAGAACTACCATATGATCCAACAATCCCACTCCTGACATATATCTAGAGAAAACCGTAATTCAAAAAGATACATGCACGCTGATGTTTATTAACTATTCTCTTTGATGTCATTGTAAATGGAATTATTGATTTCACTTCTGTTTGCTCATTGCTACTTTATAGAAATGCAATTTGATGTTTGCATATTAATCTTAGATGCTTCAGTCTTGCTGATCTCACTTATTCTATTTTTTAGTAGGTTTCTTAAATTTTTATTCACAAAATTAGGTCATTTGCAATTAGTTTTATTTCTGTCTTAACAGAATGTCTTTTTTAAAACATTTTAATTTTTTCTATTATAGTTGATTTACAATGTTCTTATGTCTTTTTTAAAACATTTTAATTTTTTCTATTATAGTTGATTTACAATGTTCTTTCAGTTTCTGCTGTACAGCAAAGTGACTCAGTCATACGTGTGTGTGTGTATGTATATATACATATATATTTATATATTCTTTTTCTCACATTATCCTCCATCATGCTCCATCACAAGTGACTAGATATAGTTCCCTGTGCTATACAGCAAGATCCCATTGCCTATCCACTCCAAATTGAGTATCTTTTATTTTCTTGCCTAATTTCCCTGAGTATAACTTCCTTCAATGTTGAATATAAGTGATGGGAACAGATAGTCTTGCGTTGTTTCTGATATTAGGTAGAAAAGCATTCAATTTTGCACCCTGAAGTATGATGTTAGTTGTGGATTTTCTTAGATGCATTTAACCAGGTTGAAGATGTTCCCGTCTGTTCCTGTATGCTCTTACCGGTTGAGGAAGTCCTCTGCTATTCTTAGTTTATTGAGGTGTTTTTTTTTTTTTAATCATGAGAGGGTGTTAACGTTTTTCAAGTGCTATTTCTGTATCTATCAAGATGATCATGTAGTTTTATCCTTTCCTATTGATGTGTATTATACTAATTGATTTTTGGATATTATACCAAGCTTGCATTCCTGGGATAAATCCTGTTGTCATGTGGTATAATCCTTTTTACATATTCCTGGATTTGATTTGATAGTATATTAATTTTTATATCTGTATTCATGAGAGAGAGCTCTATTTTTATTTTTTTTTCTTTTTGATGCCTTTGGTCTGATTTTTGTATTACATTTTTAAACTATGTGTGATAGGTTCTTTTCTTTTAAGCTAATATTTGCTGACCGCATACCATATAACAGGCATTTAAATTTTTTTTAGATGATCCCCCTTGATTTGTTAAATATGCAATTTTGTAACGTGAAAATATCACTTTTTCTTCTCTCTTTTTTTTTTTTTCTTTTGCTTTTTAGGGCCATACCCACGGCATATGGAGGTTCCCAGGCTAGGGGTTGAATTGGAGCTGTAGCTGCTGGCCTAAACCACAGCCACAGCAATGTTAGATCCGAGTCGTGTTTGTGACCTACACCGCAGCCCATGGCAATGCTATATCCTTAACTGAATGAGGCCAGGGATCGAACCTGCATCGTTTCCGCTGAGCCACAATGGGAACTCCCATGAAAGTGTTAAAGTTTGTCTCTTTCATTCCAGTATTTATATTACCTATGTTTTGCAATTCCAATATATTTACTAGCTATCCATTTTTCTTATGAAACTGGCAAGTTAAGGTGCTCATTAAGTTAGGAAGAAGACAACAATCAGAACTTTAATATGTTCCTTATCTAGTATATGTTTAATGTCTGATAGTTTTTAATATATCTAACTTATTTATATGTGTATATATACATTTATGTGTGTCTGTACATAGACACACAAACACACACACACGGTCATCATGTAAAGGAAATTTAGTTCTATTCTTGATTTACTGAAAGGCAAGAGATCAGGAAGGGTGGTTGCATTTTCAACACCCTCTTCAGTCTACCTTTTGAGATAATTACGCGTTTCTTCCTTTTATCTATTAACTACACCAATAGAGTCCATGATGTTGAACTATTTCTGAAATCCTTAAATTGATGTTTACTAATGTTTAGGATTTTTGTATCATATTAGTAATATTAGTAAAAATAATAGCAATAACTAGTTTAAGCACTGATAAATGCCAGGAATTGTTCTAAACACTTTACACTAAACTCCTTAAATACTTAAATGTTTCTGTCCTTTGTGAGATGTAGTAGGTTTTCCTGGGTACATGATTTAGTTGGAGGCTTTTTGAATTTTATACTATTGATTGGTTTAAATACATAGGCAATACCTCTTTTATGAATGTTTCTGATAGAATTAGCCTGAAAGTAGTATGGGCTGATAACTTGTATTTAGGGAGGCTGGGAAATCTTTTATTACTGAAAATGTTCACTTCTCATTTTTTTTTATAGTGGTGTTCTATTTAATTAATTTAAAACTCGTCTTTGGACCAATTTTGCTGAAATATATTTCACTGAGACTTCCCTTTTTCTGGGCAAGTAGTTGGATATTCCCTTTTTTTTTTTTTTTTTTTCCTCTTCCTCAGAGCTGCACCTGCAGCATATGGAAGTTCCCAGGCTAGGGGTCAAATCAGAGCTGCAGCTTCCAGCCAGCACCACAGCCAGAGCAATGTGGGATCCAAGCCACATCTGCAACCTACACTGCAGCTTACGGCAACACCCAGATCCTTAACCCACTGATCGAGGCCGAGGATTGAACCCTCATCCTCGTGGATACTGATTGGGTTCATTTCCCCTGAGCCATGACAAGAACTCCTGGATATTCTTTTAATTAATAAAGTTTTTATATTTATGGTTACATCTACATTAGTTTGTAATGGGAAAACTGTATATTTTCTTCTTCTTGGCCATGTTTATCATAGACTGTATGATTTATTGGCCTTTTTAATGAAACCATTCTTAAGTATTATTGATCAAGTCTGTTTTTCAGTTCAAATTCATTGACTTCTGCTTCTTACCTCTTTTTTGGTCACTTTGGTAGTGTTACTAGCTTCTTGGATATTTAGTTCATTTGTTTTCGTTCTTTTCTGTCTACTAGTAAAATCGCAGGAGGCTTTATATTTTCCTATGAGCATCACTTTGAATACAGCCTATCGATACTGCTATATACTGTTAATTTTCTGTAATTTTATAAAGTTCTTCATTTCAGTTTACATTTCTCTTGGATCCAAGTTAGGGGCATATTTAAAAATGTCGAAGTGATGATATTAAAAAAAACCTAATGAGTGACTTAGTTTATTGTTAACTTAAGACAAAATATATGCCGTAAGATATGAGATTGAAAATTTTGTATGACGTGTGGGAGGCTGCGTGGGACAGTCTAAAGGGCAAAGGTTTTGGCATCTTGGGACTGAAATGAATAATTTTGGGAATTCTGTACATGGATAGAAATATCTGTCAAACATCTACCAGAAATCTTGGCACACGATTTGGAAAAGAAAAAAAAGCCATGACGGTGATGTTAAGGTGGAAATTTGATGCCGAGGGAAACAGGATGCTGAGGAATGGCCCCTAAGCAAACAGCCACTGTACTCTAGCTCACTGGCTCAGGGAATACAGTATCTATCACCACAAATGTCTGGTAATGTTCAATTTCCAGTCAAAAGTCATCTTGGTGGTGAAGGACAAGGTGGGGGGCACATTCTGGATCGGAACACACTCTCCCCAAATATCGTGTGCACTGCGGGAAGTCATCATTAAGCTGCCTTGAAACAAAGCTGCCATCCAGATAAATAGCATTTACTTTTTTGGAAATCGCTGTTTCCAGTTTCTGCTAGGTTTCCAGCTAGTCTCAGGCAAGGCCATTATTGAATTAATGGCAGAAGAGTTCATTCGGTGGCTGTCTCCTTCTAGCTAAAGGCAGCCATCTCTCTCACCTGGTAGGGTTCCAGGTGCCAGAGGTGGATCCTTTGGGAGGTGATTCCTTAAACCAGGAGTGGGCTTCTTAGCCTAACAATATCTAGAAATTCCCTAGGTAACTTAGCCAGTTGCACGACTGTCTTGAGTGAGTAGATTAAATGAAATGGAAAACTTAAGTATAAAGGCAGTTGAAAACATTCCCAGAGGTAACCATTGAAATAGACTTATATGTAGAGGAATGGGCACTCTGTTAGTAATTCTAATTCATATTTCTAATCTGATGGAGTTTTACTTTGTTTTACAGCACAAGTAGTGCTTGTTGGAAGAACAACAAAGATGGATCTGTCTTGCTGAGCTGTCTTAGTAGCATGGCAGATTTAATGTTTATTTTTCCTGATTCAAGTGTGTTAATATAGAGCTTTGTTAAAATGGAAAGCTTAATTAACGTAGATTAAATCTAATTGAACATTCTGCCAGTATATGCCGCTCTATGAGATATAATGGTAAATCTTCTGTTTTTCAATTTTATTCCTAAATTATAGATAAAATTAAATCTTAGCCTAATTAGCTAGGAAGCTGAAAGCTAGGAGTCTTAAAGAAAAGCTTCCTGTGGGACACTTCTGTGAGGAGATGAGGAGAACATTTTTGGCTTGCTAAGAAAGCATCTCCTTTTTTTTTTTTTTTTAAAAATTTGTATTTCAAAAGGTACTCTTCAGTGTTCTGAGTTCTTGTGGTAGAAAGAACTTGCTGCTTTGATGCTAGGCAGACTCGGGTTCAGTTCCTGGCTCTGGCCATTATCAGACATCTGAACTTGTGCAGTTGCTTTTAATCCACCTCAGCCTTGGCATCCTTTCATGGGAAGTGAAGTTACTGATTAGCATGTCATGGGGTTATGGGAGGAATTCAGTAGCAACACTTAGATAAGTGGTTCCTCACACAGCTCCTGTTTCTAGACACTCAACAAATGTTATTTCTCTTCCTTCTTCTCCTTTTTCTTCTGTTGACAACAGAAGTTTACTGCTCACAGTTCTGGAGGCTGGGAAGTACAAAATCAAGGGTCCCGGCTTTGTTGCATTCTGGTGAGAACCCTCTTCCTGCTCATAGCAAGCACCTTCTCATGGTGTCCTCACATGACGGAAGGGGCCAGGGAGCTTGCTGGGGTGTCTTTGGTAAGGACGCTTATCCCATTCATGAAGGCTTCACCCTGCTGACCTCATCACCTCCCAGAGGCCCTACCTCCTCATACTCTCATCTTTGAGGTTTAGAATTTTCAACATATGGGAAGGGAGGGCACAAAAGTTCAGACTGTGTCAATCTGACCTCACCATCGCTCCCCCACCATCTCATGCAGTTGACTCCCTCGCCCTATTCTGGTAGTTGGAGCTTTGGTCATTTTCATTTCTATGAGTTTCCTATTGCTTCTGTAACAAACTTCCACAGACATAGTGTACATTTAGATCTTACGGTGCTTGAAAGCAGAAGTCCAAACTGGATTTCACTGGGTCCAGATCAAGGTGTCCACAGGGCAGGGTTCCCCTGCGAGCTCTGAGGGAGAATCTATTTCCTAGCCTTTTCCAGCTTCTAGAGGCTGCTCGCATTCCTTGACTGGTGACCTCTTCCTCCTTCTTCAAAGCCATAGCGGCATATTTCATTTATGTATGTGTGTGTGTGTATATATATATTCCCTAAATTCTTCAGAAGGGATAAAAGGTAGATGTTGGGAACTTCTCCACATTTGAAATAAGGTTTTCACATCAAGAGATTGTTACAGATAATCCCCAAATAGAGGTGGTCGTAATGAAATGAGTTCGGGTAATCTCTAAGCAGCAGATTTATCTTCCTAATGATGAATGAATTAAACTAATATTGACTTTGCATGTTCAGATAATCTGTTGAATATCAGAATGGAGGATTAGGAGGTGGGGGAGGAAATTCCAGAGTAGTATTACATGGTGTAGTGAACCCAGCTCAAGAAAAAAAAACTTTTTCCATGGGCAATTAATAGTACATTAAAAAAAATTAACCTCTCATATAAACTTAAAAGTTTAATTCTTGCTTCAAGGATGTATAGCATAAAGCTTATATTATTTTAAAAAAGTAGAGGATTTCAATTGTTACATTGCTTACATTTGGGGAAGAGGGAAGCAAAGTTCAGAAGGGAATCTTGTCCTAATGCAGATCTCTCTGTGCTGCTTTCAAAGTATATAAACAAGCCTCCGTTTTCCAAACCATCATGGAGAGGCTCTAGATTTAGAACTGAATTCCTATTAGTCTGTCAGCTACCTCATCAGCATTGAGGAACTACATTGATGCAGATCTCTCAAATAGCATGTGTGGTGCTAGACCCTGGGCTGCATTGTGAAGCACACAGGAAGGGAGATAACTGAAGAAACACCACAAAGTGTGGTTAGTGCTCTGGTGGGAAGAATTCAGGGAGCACAGAGCAAGGTACTTCAGCTTTCCCAAAAGCAGTTGGAGAGTCTTTCCACAGAGGATTATGCTCAAGAGGCAAAATAGTAAAAATCAGCCAGAAGATGAGTGGAAGATGCAGTGTGGGGGGGGGGTGAGAGGTGAGAGCCATCATGGCACGTTAAAATAACTGAAGAAAAATGCTGTTGCTGGTGAGTGGGCAGAGCGCAGGTAGGAGAAGAAGTGAACTGTAGAGTCAGACAAGAGGCTAACCAATGCATGAGGGCTTAGCCTTTAGCCCAAGGGCAATGAGAAGCCGTGGAAGGGATTTTAGTACAAGTATGGCATGACTAGGTCTGTGTTTTAGAAAAATCACACAGGTTGCTTAGTGGAGAAGGGCATGGAGGAGGCAAAATTGGAGACAGAAGGCCAGTTAGGAGGTTGCTGTAATTGTCCGAAATCTAGACTCTGGTTAAGAGGATGGAGTCCTGGACTAGGTCAGATAAAGGTAGTGCAGGTGGAGAGAAATTGATTTAAGAGATAATTAGGAGGTAGAGTGACCTGGTTGTAGTTCTATGTGGGATGATGGTGGTGGGGGATGGGTACAAGGTTCTGGCTTAAGCTCCTGGAAGGTATCGTGCCCTGATGAAGTTGTGACTTTTTAAAATCCTTGTCTTTACGTGTTACATAGCATACAGTTCCTTGAATTTGCTTTACTCAAGTTTTTAAGTAAATTAAGAAAAATGTAGAAAAGCTGACAAGGGTAATAAGTGGGAAATATTCTCTGGGAAAAGGGATCACCTACTTTTGGAAAGGGGGCTTCTTCTTGAAGTAGGAAACAGAAGCTAAAAGGTAAATATGCATCACTTAAAGAGACGCTTCTAAAGGCTAGGGGACAGGCCACTTGGAGTCTGGGTTTCCGTCATTTTTATCTTTGCGCCTAGCAGAGCACAGACCAGGTTTCAAGGGGAAATTTAAAGGCTGTGGTGAGCATTAGAAATTAGTAATTTTCGGGTAGAAATAAATGAATGGAAAGATTGCATGTTTAAGAAAATGAGGACGCTTTTTCAGGAACACACTAACTAAATAAAATTTAAATCTTTGTTGGACGAAATGAAGCTATACAGATGAGTTCTGACCTTAATGGAAGACTGGAAGTATCATAGCAAGAGTGTAATGTTTTGGGCAAATTGCTCATGCTTGTATGTATGCTTCTTAGATTCTGGATTGCTTACTGTTTGAGAAATGGAAAACCAGCAAATGTGGCCATTAACCTTTACTTTCTTAGTAAAAAAAAAAAGTCCCAATTTCATTAATATTTATGCATAACATCATTTAAGTTCAGTGGAATTCTTCCAGAGAACTTAAACTGTCATCTTTGACTTCCTTTGGAATTAGAAGTTGTGAAATACCTGCATGCCTGGGTAATAGGCATTCGCTCATTAGGCTCTGTGGAGAGATGAGCCTTGTCGCTACTGAAAGGCTTAACCCCTGACTGGCTGAAATCTGGGTGGAAGGCACTCCCAACTGTCAAACCATTGCTGAAAGTGGTACATGGAAGGAATGCTGGGCCAGAAGTCAGAAGACACAGGCTCAAGCCTCTGCTCTTTCAGTGAATATCCACAGGACCTTGGGCAGGCCCCTCTTGATACCTCAGTTTACATATCCGTCAAGTGGAAATTCGTGCATTATTCTCAGATACTAATCCATCAAACGCTAATCTGCGGGCAGGAGCACAGGGGAATTCTGCAGTGCTAAAGAGGGACATGCAAGAGGACTGACGTTGGGGAGCGTGCATTTTAGTGGGGCAACGGTAAATCCTGACCGAATTAAAACTAACTGTAAATGACATGGAAGGAAATAAAACAAAGAGATGAGTGATCGGCCCGTGGAGAAGAGGCCAGAAAAGGCTCTAGGAAGACAGGCCTTTGAACTAAGAGCAAGCGAGCTATGAGAAAATTGGACAGATGAGGATCTCAGGTATAGGAGAGCGTGAGTAGAAATGTCCTGTGGCAGAATCCAGTGCCACTCAGAGGACAGACTGAGGGCTGGTGTATGTGGAGCTGTAGAAATAGAGGGCGTGGCTCTAGACGAGGAGAAGCTAATGGTAATAGCTGCGGTGACATTTTCGCCATGTGGGAAAGTGCTTCATAAATGACAAAGTGTGATGTTGGTGCAGGCCATTATCATTTTTGATCAGATCACTTATGGAGCACCAACTGTATACAAAGAATGTCTGTGAGAACTGTTCCTTAGAAATCAAAATAATTTCGTAATTTGTGAAAGGACATCAGTTACCTTTTTTTGGTAGAGCAAATGAGCAAATAAACTTGGTGTTTAAGTTTTTTTTTTTTTTTGCCTGTTTGTCATTTTAAGGCCGCACCTGTGGCATGTGGAGGTTCCCAGGCTAGGGGTCTTATCGGAGCTGTAGCCACTGGCCTACGCTGCAGCCACAGCAACGCAGGATCCGAGCCGCGTCTGCGACCTACACCACAGCTCACGGCAACGCTGGATCGTTAACCCACTGAGCAAGGCCAGGGACCGAACCCGCAACCTCATGGTTCCTAGTCGGATTCGTTAACCACTGCGCCACAACGGGAACTCCAAACTTGGTGTTTAAAAAAAAAAAATTCAGCTCCCCTTCCCCACCAAATTGAATTGGTTGCTGAGAATCATAGCCTGGTAGGAGCGAATTGGCAGTTCACTCACTGTCTATAACATTACCATTTCATCTGCAGGCAACCAGAAAGAGGTTCGTCCAGTCAATAATAGCTGTTCCTAGAATTCCTGTTGTGGCTCAGTGGTTAACGGATCCGACTAGGAACCATGAGGTTGCTGGTTCGATCCCTGGCCTTGCTCAGTGGGTTAAGGATCCCGCGTTGCCGTGAGTTGTGGTGTAGGTCGCAGACGTGGCTTGGATCCTGCGTTGCTGTGGCTGTGGCGAAGGCCGGCAGCTACAGCTTCTGTCAGACCCCTAGCCTGGGAACCTCCATATGGCGCGGGTGCGGCCCCAGATAAGGCAAAAAGACAAAAAAATTTAAAAATAACAGCTGTTCCTGAGAGGCGGAGGGTCTCATTCCCAAGACGATGAGTGTGGTGAGTGGAGTGAGGCACAGTGACGCGTCACGCGGCTGGCGAGTGGCTGGAGGGCAGGATGGCGTGGCGTGGTGACGGCGGTGGGCTGCACAAGAAAGGCAGCCTCGCAGGGCTTGTTGATGAGCCTGGGCTTTATCTTACAGGTTAAAGGTTGAGAGGGCGGGCCTAGAACTGGCTTGTGGAAGAGCTTTATCTGGCTCTCGTTACAATGGCCCCATGGTATTTTTTTCCATTAAAAATTAAAAAAAATCATGAAATCATTGCCTACATGAAAAAACTTGGGTGACTTGTCCTAAAAATCCATCTTTCCAGCTTTTCTGAAAAGAAAGTGGCCACAGACCCTTGCTCCCCAATTGTCCCCTTATCACCGTGAGGCCACCATGTTGGTTCTCTTTTAAAAAGAAAAAAAATTAAAGTTAGGAGAAGAGTGAAATTCTTATGCCCATGTTTGTGGGTTTTTTTTGTTTGTTTGTTATTGTTTGTTTGTTTGTTTTTGCTTTTTATGGCTGCACCTGAGGCATATGGAAGTTCCCAGGCTAGGGGTTGATTAGGAGCTGCAGCTGCTGGCTTACACCACAGCAACACTGAATCCCAGCCATATCTGCAGCCTGCACTGCAGCTTGCGGCAACACTGGATCCTTAAGCCATTGAACAAGGCCAGGAATCAAATCCACAGCCTCAGGGATACTGGTGGGGTTCTTAACCTGCTAAGCCACAATGGGAACTCCAGGCTTGTGTTTTTTTTTTTTTTTTAAAGAAGGAAGCTAAAGAAAGTTAAAGGGCTGCTTGTTTCCTGAAAAGTAGTTGAAACTGTCAGCCCACTGCAGTCAGGGGAGATAGATACCTCCTGGCCCCTGGAGCCAGCAGAGCTAGTGACCTCCTTCTGTTGGGGTTGGGATGCTGGTGAGGTCTTTGAAAGCAGGAGAGGGGCGTGCTGAGAAGGTGGCTTTGGAGGGAGTGTTTAGTTGGCTGTGCAGAGGATGCGTTTACCGTGCTAGCTAGCCTTTGTGTTGCTCATTAGAGGAGTCGACTGGTTCAGGAATCCTGGTCGGTTCTTCAAACTGAGAGAGGATGAAAGGAATACGAAGACTAATGAGACGGAACTAGTTAGAGGGCCCATGGATTCCACACATCCCACCTTCCAAACAGGATTTCTTTCTGAAGCTGTGCTAGATTTGTTTTCTACAAATCACCCCAAGGACATTTCATTTTTCTATGGCCCTGGCGGCTATGTTTTCTCAAGTCGGAGTTTGGGCGCAGAGTCTGATGAGGAGTTTAAGGCTGACCTCAGGGGTAAGTCTTAGTTTAGAAGGTAGGGTTTAAGTTCCTGAAATTGTAGACTCTGGGGGATGCGGTAATGATTAACTGGGCAGGAGGACAAAAAATGATCCTGGAATAGCTGTCCTTCAGAGTTTGGTCTGCCTTGTCATTACTGGTTTGGCAGGATTGGCTCTGTAGTGACAGGTAGTAGATGTGCATGAAGAATTTAAAGGGGACAGTGAAAAATAACCTCACTTGGCCCGTTTGTCTCCTTTCATGCTGTCCTGATCTGATTCTGGGTACTCGGCTCACAGCTTGGGGAATATAGAATAACTGACTTCTTTTTGGGTGTTGTGTGTTCAGTATCTTGCATTTTATCTTGATCAAACCAACCCAAGGTGGGAATGCTAAGTTGTTCCCAGCATTTGAAACGTGATGAAATATTTTTTTAAAAGAGCAAATGAATTCATTTGGTGTCTTTGTTTTCTACGTCCTTCACAGAAGAACAGTGGGCTATGAGCTGGGATTGTTGGCCTGCCCCTCCCCCACTTCAATGGTAACTGAATTTGCACTTCTCTTGAGAAAAGGGAGTCCACGTTGATGATCTAGAATGTGTTAGATATCTGGCCATCTTTATCTCATCTGGGCCTCATCGGAACAAAGACAGGTATTTCCCCCCAACTTTGAGATCAGGAAACTGTTATTCCGAGAGGCTTAGTCACATGTCCAAGCTTATACAGATAGAAAGTGGCAGAGCTAGAATACAAGGCCAGATATGAAGAACTGGAAATAAGATGCAGAAGGGTGCTTAAGGATTTTTGGCCATTGTGTTACTTTTTTTTTTTTTTGTCTTTTTGCCTTATCTAGGGCTGCATATGGAGGATCCCAAGCTAGGGGTCTAACAGGAGCTGTAGCTGCCGGCCTTCGCCACAGCCACAGCAACGCAGGATCTGAGCCGCGTCTGCAACCTACACCACAGCTCACGGCAACGCCGGATCCTTAACCCACTGAGCAAGGCCAGGGATCAAACCTGCAACCTCATAGTTCCTAGTCGGATTTGTTAACCACTGAGCCATGACGGGAACTCCCCCACTGTATTATCTTTAAATGTCACTTTTCATCTTTATTTCTGGCATTGATTTATGTGAGCGATGACAGTTTGGTGGAGTTGGACGTGATGAGCCTGATGGAACTGCATCCTTGCTCAGTGCACACCTCACTGATTAGCACATACAAGTTCTCCCAGGTAGGATCCAAGGGCCAGTGGGTTTGCAAGATAGTCTTGTAAAATAAGTGTTACGTTAACGTGATGAAATAAACTTGAGAAAAGATGATGCATACTCTGTCTCTCTTGGAGAATCACAGTAAATATTAGCATATTAAAAGCTCTTTAAAATCATGTAATAAAGTCCTAGGCCCTGTATTAAGCACTTCAAATGCATCATTGTCTTGAATCTCTGCAGAATGATGAAGCAGGTTTTATCATTACCCATGCTTTGTGGACAAGGATCAAGCATAGGTTGTTAGTTTTCTTGACAAGGGTCTCCCAGCTAGAAAATATGGAGCTGGCAGTAAAATCCAGGCACCCGCCACTCCTTAGCATGTTTCTCTTAACCAGTGTATGGTTTTGGTAATTTCAACTTGCTTACCATAGTATTTCCCAAACATACTATGATCACATAGTGCTTTGGGGAGTATCATTTCATATCATTTAGTTGAACTGGGAAAGGCGGCATGGACAGCACTGATTCAGGGCCACTCTGGGCTCTTTGGCCAGAAAGAAGCAGCTTGGCAGCCTTGGGGAATCTTGGAACCCTGATCACAGTGGAAGAGGGGAGGGTGTCATGGAACTGGCAGTAAGAGGCCACCCACTGGAGGCTTGATGGGGTTGAACCCAGTTAAAGTGTCTCATTAGTCATCAGTGCCTGCATCTTGCCTTCCTGTGGTTGGCAGTGAGATGCCTGTTGAGAAAGGCTGTTGTTCAGATGCTTTGAAGGTGTCCAGAGCCCGGCCAGGCTTTGGTGCACCCAGGGCGTTACCCGGGGCTCGCCCTACCTGTTACGGCTCAGAGACAGGAAGAGGGGCTCAACAGCTGCCGTGTCTGCTTATAAATTGTCAGGGGAGACTTTTAAGTTGTTTCAGATGAGGGTAAGAGAAATTACTCCTGAGCCTCTTTAGTCAAGGGAAAGTACAACCCAAGGACTTTACGGATGTCATATTTCCTTCCTTTAAGCCAGTGTGGGTCCCAGAAATGGGAGGATTGGCTGGTAAAATTCAGACACTTTAAACTTGAGGAAAGCCGTGTGAATTTATAGGACTTTTTCCCCACTTTTTGCAAAGGCTCTGAAATAGAAGCACAGCAACTCCAGGGATTCAAAATACCTTCATTTTTCATCTTTTAGAGTGCCTTGGGGACTCCAGGAATTGTTGACTCTGGCCGCATGGTACCTCAGGGATGGAGAGAGAGAATCTGTTTGATCCCTTGAGCTCCTTCCAAGCAAACCGTTTAGGAAGATCTATAGTGGGTATTGGAGGGTGAGATGTGGTTCTTGGTCCAGACTGCAGTAGAAGTGGAGCTTGAACCCTATGACAGCATCGAATGCTGTTTTGATGGCCCGGGAATTCTGGCTTCAGGGATATTGAGCAACCTTTTCAGTTGTGACACTTGGTGCTCTGTACTTTTGGAAAGGCTGGAGTAATTGCTTATTTCTGTGCTTGGACAACAGTGGTGTTTCTGCGCAAAGCCTGATATAAGGCAACCGTGGGCAGATAAAGAACTTAGGCGAATGTTCTTTTCCTGAGAGAGCTAGTAGGGGACAGCCAGGGCTGGTGCCCGGGTATGCCATGTTCTAAGTCTTGCATTTGTCCTGCTTTCCTCTTCCTTTCCCTGAAGAGCTCTTAAACACCTTTTTGTGAACCGGGTCCTGTGTTAGTTGATGGGGAGATTGAAGTGTGCCTTTTGGAGGAGACAGACCCACTAATAGTTATAGCACTGTGTTAAGTGTTATCAAAGGGGTGAGTCATATATGTTGGTCCTTTGCTCAGCATCTTTCAAATGCTTCTGCCCTGATTCAGGGTAAAATCCAAAGGGCTTACTGTAGCCCCAAGACCCAGCATGGTCTGGCCCCTGCTTGTCCCTCTGATGCCATCTCCTGCCCTTCTGCATTGTCACTCAGCTCAGCCACAAAGGGCTCCTTGCTGTTTCTAGAGAAACCTTCTTCTTCGGCAGCCCTCCTTGTTCCTGTTGTCCTCTGTCCCTGTCACCCTGCTTTATGTTTTATACACTTGACCATCATCTTACACAACATGCAGTTATTTGTTTCCCTCTGTCTTCCATTAGACAAGTCACTCAGGTGTGGAAATTTCAATTGCTTTCTTCTATGCTGTATCCCAGGCACCTTGAACAGTGCCTGGCACCTTGCAGGTGCCCAATCCATATTTATTGAATGAATGAATGAGGAAAAATTCTGTTGAAACACAGAAGGAAACCACTTGCTTCAGGGAAAGTCGAGGGAGGCTTTGTAGAGAAGGTGGCGTTTCACCTGAGATTTGAAGTATGAGTAAGAGTTTGCCAGGTGGAGAGAGTGGTTTGGGGAGGCAGGTGGCGGCGGGGACGGGGTGGGCAGATAAAGGGTATTTCTGGGCATGACAATAAAAGCAAAGGTAAGATACATGACTCCTTTCCCCGCTTCCACTCTTCTCCCTTCTCTGGCTGCCTCTAGCATATAAACTACCAGCTAGCATCATTTCTGGGAGAGTTTACCACTGAACATTATTATTCTCAGGCTCCCCCATTACAGTGAGATGTGTCAAGTGCCTGATTGAGCTTAAATGTGATTATGATGAGGCTGGGGAAGGGGTGGCTGTATTCATTTTTCTACCCTGAATGTTATCAGCTTATAACTAGCTCCTTATAAGAGGTACACAGGGGTTTCACAAGCTGGCAAAGGGATTGTAAAACATCTTGAATTGATTGTAGGGTAATAATGTCCATCTCCAAAAGGACTTGCTATGATTGTCAAATATCCAACTGTTTTTATATATTTAAAACTCAGAGTGAAGTTAGATCTCCACTTGGGGCTTTTTCTCACTGACACTTAGAATTTTAATTGAGCTTCAGTAGCTAGACGTTTAAAATGAGATAATGTTCAAACACTGTAATTAAATTTTTAAAAAGGGCAGCAATAACTTACATACCAACAGACTCAGCCTGGATTCTATAGTGATTCATGTATTGCTTAACCTGAATATCGGGGATTTTCTGTTGATTTGCATGTTACTGGGGGAACCCTTGCTTAGCAAATGGGGATGAGCTATCAGAAAGCTCTTAAACACCCTTGAAGAGGTGAGCTGAGGGCCTCTCTCTAGATCCCCCTGGGTAGGCAGTAAAAATGGGTCTTTTCTACTTTCCTCTTGCCTTTGTTTTTTTAAATCACTTTCCTGAGGTATGATCTTAAAGATCTGTAAATCTTTCTTTTTTTTGTTTTGCTTTTTGTTTGTTTATTTGTTTTTAGGGCCACACCTATGGGTGGCTTATGGAAGTTGCCAGGCTAGGGGTCAAATTGGAGCTGTAGCTGCCGGCCTGTGCCACAGCCACAGCAATGTCAGATCCAAGCAGTGTCTTTGACTTACACCACAGCTCACAGAAACGCTGGATCCCTGACCCACTGAGCGAGGCCAGGGATCGAACCTGCATCCTCTTGGATACTAGTCAGATTCCTTTCCACTGCACCACAATGGGAACTCCTGTACATCTTTAATGTGAAGAGCTTGATTGTTTGGACACGTCAAGTTTATACACCTGTGAAAGCATCATTAACACTTATGCTGTAAACATATCGGTCACTCCAAAATTTCCCCCTGTATTATTATTTTGTGTGTATGTGATAAGAACACTTAATATAAGATATACCCCCTTAGCAAAGTATGTGATGCAGTTTTTTTTTTTTTTTTTTTTTGTGATGCAGTATTTTTAACTATAGCCATGCTGTTCACCTTTTTTCTTTTTTCCTTTTTTTTCCCTAGAGGCTATACCAAGGGTAACAAAGTGCCTAGTCAGGCCACCATGTTTTACTAGTCTTGTCTTGGGTCCATGGGAGGCCCAAATCAGAACTGAGAGCCCAGTCAGGCTAGGGATGGATGGAAGCACACCATGAAATGGTAGTTGACCCTAGACTAGGGTTCAGAGATTGTATTCAGTTTGCATTATTTGGCAAAGTAAAGGTTGGAAACCAAGCAGAAAGACTTCACGGGACGTGTAGAAGTTGAAGAGGTCAAGGTCGAAGAGGTCAAGGTCAAGAGAATGACTCAGTAAACTGATGTCAGGACTCGGGGCTCTTGAGTAATGAATACCCACGTCTGCACGTAAAGAAATCAGGTAGATTTCTTGCTGCTAAGTCACTAGCAGCAAGGTAATTTCAGCTCCTTTTCTTGGGTCCTGGCACAGTGTGACATGGTATAAATGCCTAATATGTTGACTAAATTACTGAGAATCTTTTTATTTTCCTGAGTTAGGAAGCCCTTTTGCTAGGTCAAGAGTTGGCCTTAGGGCAGATGTTCCCAGAGCCGGCAGATGTGGACAGTGGTATCCTCAGGGATTCATCTGTTTCAGATGAGGATTGGGAAGCTGGGTGCTCCAGGAGACTCTGACATTTCACCAGTGTCAGGAGAAGTAACCATCTTTCTAGCCCTTCATGTGGACGCTGGGGGTTGGTCTTGAAGGGGGGGGTGTGAGCTGTAGGTGTCCAGGGGTGGAAGAGCCCTCCAGGTAGAGGGGTGGCACTTAGACATGCAGGGCAGGCAGGTAAAATTGGCAGATGAAGCCAGAAGGTTGGTGGTGGTCATGTGGTTAGGAGTCCTGTGTGCTCAGCTTTGTTGGGAGAGCTTGGACTTGGAATGATTCTTGCCGATGAGTCGTAAGGCCTTCAGGTAGGCGATGGGGGTAAGAGGCTTAAAGCAGGTCCAGCTTGTGGTACGGAAGATGGTCCCTGCGGTGCATCTAAGGCACCTGACCTGGAAAGCTGGAGAGAACAGCTTTGCCCCAGGGACGCATCGTGACAGAACTCTGTGAAGGCACATACTGTGCAAAAGGGAGAAAAACAGCAGGTATGGGAGAGGGGAAACAGCAGCGGGCGATGCCATGAGGGTCCCAATGAAGCATGAGGACTTTGCCACACATACGCTCCTATCTCCATGGACCTCCGGCCACAAAAGACATGACTGAATGTTTTAATTATGTGGTAAACTCCTTTTCTTCCTTTCTTCCTTTCTCCCCTTCTCCCTCTCTTCCTCCCTACCTTTCTTCCTGCCTTCCTTCCTTTCTCCCTTCCTACTTTCCTCCCTCCCCCTCTCTTCTTTCCCCCCTCCCCCTCCTTCCTCCCTCCCCCTCTTCCCTTCCCTTTCCTTTCATCATTTTAGGGTCGCACCTGCAGCATATGGAAGTTCCCAAACTAGGGGTTGAATTGGAGCTGTAGCTGTTGGGCTATACCACAGCCACGCGGGATTTGAGCCACGTCTGTGACCTACACCACACAGCTCACGGCAATGCCAGATCCTTAACCCACTGAGCAAAGCCAGGGATCGAACCCATATCCTCATGGATACTAGCTGGGTTTGTTACCACTGAGCCATGATGAGAATTCCATGAACTCTTAAAATACAGATTTTAGGAATGGTTACAAATACCCTGAATCTCGATCCCAGGGAACTGGGTCCAGGAATCACTGCAAAGCATTTCCAATCATGTCTTCTGCCCCTTCTCGCCGGAGGCCAGAGAGAGGAGACTGCCCTCCACCCAGGGCTGGACGGCAAGCTGAGGCGCATGGAGAACACCTAGAAATCTCCCTGCACCTGCTGGGAGGTATTTCTACAGGGCGAATCTGGTTAGGATACAGGTTTGGCTGCTGAAACAAAGGCCAAAATAGCAGTGACTTACACAGGATGAAAGTGTAATCCTCTCTCATGTAGCAGTGAGAATGCCGAAGGTCCAGAGTTGATGTGACATCACAGGGTCAGGGAACTAGGCTCTTGTATACTGTGACCTTGTAACATGTGGGGATGTTGCCCTCTGCCCCGTGGTTCTTGAGGGTTTGTTCCCATGCCTGTGCTAAGCCAGCCTGGTGGAGAACAGAAGCGAAGCGTGTGCTCCTTGTACTCTCATGGCCAGATCTTGACCTCAGGCCACATTTAACTGTAGGAAAGGTGAGGGATGTGGCCTTTATTCTGGGCAGTCGCATGCACCCCACCAAGATTCTGTTATTAAAAGAAGGGGAGAAAAGTGCTCAGCAGGGGTATAGCCGGCATTCTCTGCCCCCCTAGCCTTTCAGGTCTTTGCCTCAAGAGTCCTGGTCTCCTCTCTGCCCGTGTGAGTGTGAATTCTTGGAGAATTAACTTTTATGGCACGATTCCAGATGAGCTGGCTAGCAGATTGATAGCCCTCCAGAAAAACCCTCCAAAAGCTGGCTGTGAAAGCTGGCTTCCTGTGGAAGTTCTTACCATAAAGCCCCTCCGAGCAAAAAGAAGCTTTGGCTGGAGCTCATCTAGATATTTGACTGATATAGTTTAAATTAGCTTGTAATTTGAACATGACCTTTGCATAGAGGAGAGGGATGGGGTTGTTGGGGGGTGTCTCTAGAGAGAATATTTGTGGCTGATTGGAGGCAGAGGGAATCAGCATTTGCTGAGGTTATGCTTTTGTGTATTAAATACTTTCCATGTGGCATAGTATGTCCATTCAGAAGATCTCGATTTCAGGCCAATCTCTGTTGCTTCCCGGTGGTTGGTCTGTTCTAACTTGGAGACACTTATTTTGGAATTGACAAGAACCCACCTTGGTATTGTGGTGAGAAAATGTAAGAAGGAGCTATAGCTTGAGTTATCAGAGTCTCAGTGTCCTCATCCATAAGATGGGGATACTTGTTGTCATTGTCAAGGTGTGGACATTAAAGTTTCTGATTCCGTAGGCTCCCTTATGTTGTCCTGTGATCTGAAGAGCCTAGGTGACCGATGTCAGAATAGAATGTTTTCATTCTTGTGATAACTTAAATGAGAGCTGTAAAACTCTATGTAGACACTGTCCATGAACGTTATTATCAAATGAAGTGGCAGAAGCTTTCTCTGTGGCTTGGAGGGATTCTTGGGGCTTATCTTAGTGGACTGTTTTCTAATTGACAGTTTTACCTAGGGATGTACCATGTTTGCTGCTCCCTTAATAGACCAATGCAGGTACTTCTGGTGAAGCATCTCTCCTGGGAAGTTCTTCTAGTGGAGATTAGAAATCCAAGCTCCATCCACTTTTGTTTTTCCCCCCTCTTCAACATGTGCCGGTCAGAGTTGCTTGAGGAGTGATCTTCATTGCAGCATCCAGAAAGAGAAGGATTGCACGTGGGGAGCTGAGGGCTGTTCCTGGAAGCAGTATCTATCAATGACTTCTGTTTCCATTCCATGGGCTGGAATCCCAGCACATGGCCATACCTCACAGCAAGAGAGGCTGGGAAATGATTCCAGCTCTGTGCCAAGAAGGAAAGCACATGGGTTTGGTGATGAGCTAGCAGTTTCTTCTATGCTGAGTTGATGTGCATCATCCTTCTTACTTTTAAAAAACGTCTTCTCTGTGAAGAGAGTGGCGCAGTTGTGAAGGAGAAACTGCTGAAGTGGCTTGCATCTGTTGTTATAGGCACAGTCCATTAAGAGCATATAAGTTCCCAAGAAAGCTTTTTACAAGCTCTTACCTTCATTCACACAGTGTTAACAGTCTCAGCAGCTCTTTGCTGGTGCCAGCAACTTCATGTCTTTTCAATATCCTAGACATGGTGTCATGGAGTAGAAACAACCATTGGCGTTATATAAACCTGGGTTCAAATCTTTGATCCACCACTTACTGACTGTCTTATCTTAGTCAGATTACTTTATACCTTTGAACTTCAGCTTCTTCATCTGTAATAGTAGATATAATAACATTATTTTAATACATTCCCTGTGGGTTTATTCTGAGGATTTGAAACAATGACTGTCACATAATAGGCCCTCAAAAACTGGTGGTGGTGGTGGTGGTTATATAGTTGTGCTTAGTGTTCTCAGCCCAAAGGACATGAATTAATTTATTTCTTAATGTCTTGCTTTGTCTCGTATGCTCTCCTCTTGGGATATATATTAAAATCAGTCATGCTTGAAATCTGATCTCTACATCTAACTTGTAACTTGGTCATTATTTTAGTGACAGATGAGCTATTGGCTGCTCTTTTCCAAAATTTTGTTGAAATACTTGTTCCTACTCAAGTTTTGCTCAGGATGGCTAGAAATGAGGGCTTTATGGAAGGAACTGTTTTGGGCTTCCACTTCCCCAGTAATTGGTGATCTGCTGTCTTCTGCCCTCTGTATGTCCTTGGACCTTTCCTGCTCTTAGGTACCTACCCACTCTCCTGCAGGACGGGAGAACCCTTCATTTCCTTCTCTTGCTCTTTTCATCTCTTTCTCCTCATTCTCTTTTCCAGAAGGTCCCTTCTGGGCATCTTCAGTAGCTCATGTCCTAGTCACTTCACTTGTCTGCAGCTGTGACAGGTAGGAGCTGGATACCGCATTTGGAGCCGGAGTTGAAGGTTTCCCTTGATTTATTATAATAATGATCCTGGGGGAGATAAGGTGAAGCTGTGAGCCAAGGTCTTATTGAGAAAGGGCAGAATCAAGACAGAATGCCTGGGGGATCCAGTCTTTCTTTCCTCCAAAAATATCATAGACTTCTCTGCTGAGATGTTAGTCGCTGGTATGGCCTCCTTCCTTGGCTCTGCATTTTGGGGGAGTAATTTATTTACAGTAATTATAGTAAGTAGTAATTTATTTAACATTTTATTTTGAACTAATTTTAGACTTAGAGGGAAGTTGCAAAATGGTACCGAGGTCTTGTATGTCCCCTACCTTCCTTTAATGTTAACATCTTAGGTAACTATGGAAAAATGATCAAAAGCAGGAAATTGACATGCCGCAGGATTGTTAACCAAATTGTAACCTTATTCGAGTTTTATCAGTTTTTCCACTCATATTCTTTCCCTCCCTGTTCTCTGATCCTGTCTAGGATCCCACATTGTATTCAGTTACTGCCTCTCCTTAATCTCCAAACTGTGGCAGTTTCCCAGACTTTCCTCATCTCTCATGACTTTGACATATCCAATTATTTTGTAGGATACCCCTCAACTTGCATTTCTGACATTTTCTTAAGCCTTCTTTTGGGGGCAAGAATACTGTATAAATGATGTTATGCTCTCCCTAGGCACTCAGTTGAGGCATATGTCGATATGTTGACACATCTTATTACTGGTCCTGTCCTGTTAACCTCGATCGCTTGGTTAAAGTGGAGCTTAATCGTTTTCTTTACTATGAAGTGTCTATATTTCTTTTGGTAATTAAAGGAAGCAGTATTTTACAAAGGTCTTTGCCAGGGCGCAAAGGAGAAGCTGCTTTTGAGTCACTGGGCTGGGCAGGTGTGCTTGTCTGTAGGCTGTTTGTGGGAGGAGGAGCAGAGTTGGAAGTCATTCCTTATAACACCTCGTGTTCTCTCGACCCCATTGCTCTCTCCAGCTTCTTTCTTCACAGAACTTGCTCGTCTAACTCCTTTGTGGTTTAAGTAGGCCAGCAGAATTCCTTTTCATATTTCATTGTAAGGCCTTCTGTTGAAGGACACTCTTAGCATGCAAAAAGTCATTTTTCTGGGTCTCCTCTTGGTGTGATGGAGAGGGAGGCAGCTTTACGAATGCATTTCCAAATATTTCATGTGATTGTGAAATTCCTAGAATGGAAAGCATTTGCTCCATCTTCTTTTTAGGAGATTTTACTTTTGAGACTTTCTTAGTATTTGAAAGTAGTTGCCCAGAAAACTGATTTCAGAGGAAAAAATTTCAGTCATGGTTTCCGACTCCTAAGACGTATGAGTTAGTTTCTGATCACTTTCTCTTGCATCCTCCGTCCAAGGCCAGGGACAAAGACGAATACCTCCTAAATCCATCCTAAAATCCAGGAGGGGTTTTGTTTGTTTGTTTTTATTATTTTGGCATGAGGAAGTTCCCAGGTCAGGGACGAACCTGAGCCGTAGCAGTGACAATGCCGAGTCCTTAACCTGCTGATGCACGAGGGAACTCCAGGAGTTTTTACCTCTAGTCCAACCTGCACATCTTAACCGCCATACTCATCTTGTAAGACTTTGCTTTAGATGGTGTGGCTTGCAGACCAACAGCAGTAGCATCTGGGGGCTTATTAGAAATGCAGTATCCTAAACCACAGCCCAGACCTACCAAATCGGAACCTGTATTTTAACAAGATGATTCATATGCATCTTAGATTCTGTGGAGCACTTTTTAGAAAGCACTTTTAGCTTTCATGATGGCTCCACCTGCCAGGTGCCTGGGTGGTCTAAGCTGATCAAGGATAAAGACAAAGTCAGCCTCAGGATGACGGTGGCCAGGAAGCTTCTTCAGCCCTTAAGCAGGCGTGATGGTGATGGGGAACAGAACAGGAATTCTGACAGTGCCGGGAAGATGGAATTATTTTGAATCTTGTGAGTTCTTTTGGAAAGTGGGAGGTCTCTGATTGTAATGGTTTCCTGAAGTTCTCCTGAGTGTGAGAAGCAGCCCTGTGGTGTGGACCCACCTCATCTGCCTTCTGTACTGCTGGAGGTTTTGGGCTTGGGTGCTCTAAGTTTGCCCCAAATGAATTATTGTAAAATCAATTTGCCTAACAGTTTACTTAACGATAATTTCCCCTAATAGTACTACTGACATAAAATTCATGTTGGTGAAATTCATAACAGCTCACGTGTGATAAGAAGGTAAATTGCTTTTAGTCAAACTTGGTTTTAGATAAAGCTGCCCTGGGTAAATTGATTTAAGATGAATTTACCTGATCCAGGTGACCTCCTTTGAGAAGGGGCCAGGGGATTCAGAATAGGTGGTGGCAGTAACCTCGCCCACGGAAATGTTTAGTCATTATTTCCACTAACAGGGATACTGGCTATGGTGGAGACTTTGTAATGACAAGTGGACTGGTGGGAACTTGTTACACTTATTTTTTTTTACAGGTTCTCTGAGAGATTTACCGTATAGGTCACCACCTGTTGAGTGTCTTGTCTTACTACATTAGCTCTACATTATTAACAAACATTAGCTCTTAGGTCTGGCTGGTCTTATCTCCTAGGTGCCTTCCCAAGTACGGTTCTTCTCAGTAACCCAGCATATTCAAGAGATCCTTTATAATGCTCATGTTTAGCCTGTGCTTATCCGTCTGGGTGGCCTTCTCCCAGTGGGATTCAAATCAATCCAGCTTTTTCACAGAGCCATGTTTTTTTCTCTTCGTAGTACTTATCTCTATTTCCAACTGAACATTCTTTTAATTGTATTTATTTTAATAAGGCTTATCTCTCCCCCTGGGTTGAAAACTCTTTGAACACATGGACTATGTCTGTTTTTGCTTATCATAGCTTCCAAGCTTAGGGTAGGGTCTAGCATATGGTAGAGATTAAATAATTATTTGGGAACTAAATGGATGGACACGTTGATGAGCCTCTGTTTTTTATTAACTGTACTGTATCAATATAGCACGATTCACAGCTTATTGTGATCCATCAAATTACTTTGACATTGAAGCTGAGACTCATTCTTGTAGAAGATGAAAGTTCCTTGTCAATGTGATTCATTGAAGCAGCACTTAATAATAATAATGATAGACATCTGTTGAGTTGTTATAGCAGTCTAGTTATGATAAGTACTTTGCCTACAATGTACTTAACTATATTTTGAGAGCTATTGTCTTCCTAACAGAAGCATTTGGCCATCACTGGACAGTAGCTCTTGGCGTCCAGTACTGTGGAGCCATTAGCACCATGGACACAGGAAGGTTCTACCCTAGGCCTGTTTAAAAGGTCAGTTTTGAGAGTTCCTCATGTGAGTCAGCGGGTTAAGAACCCAACTAGTATCCAGGATGATGCAGGTTCGATCCCTGGCTTCACTCAGTGGGTTAAGGATCTGGCGTTGCTGCAAGTGGTGGCATAAGCCACAGACATGCCTCAGATCTGGCGTTGGTGTGGCTGTAATGTAGGCCAGCAGCTGCAGCTCCGGTTCAACCTCTAGCCTGGGAACAGTTCCTTTTTTTTTTTTTTAAGGCAAAGTGTGAGTTTATTTCCATCTCAGAGTGGCTGGCCTCTCCCAGTGCAACTCTGCCTATGTGGTCTGCCTTCGTGGTGACTCCTGTGTGTAGTCAGGAGGTAGTTTTAGTTATGGGACAAGTGAATCTGGTTGATTCTCCTGGTTCTTTCATCTGAGAGAGTCTGTCTTAGATCTTGTTCTACTTTTGTGTCTTTGGTCAAGTCAATACTCTGTGAATTGGTTCCTTCACTTGCTAGCTGAAGATAGTGATAGTTCTTCATTCACAGGGTTATTCTAAGAAGCCACTGCAATATTGTATACACAGTACTTATCAATCTCATATGTGGTAAGAACTTAAAAAATGTTAGCAATTATTATGAATATTATCATTATTTAAATGGTGCTTTTACTATATTACTTCCTTGACAAGGTACTTTTATTTTCTGCAATATTGATCCTCAGCTTCATATCAAAGTAGTTTTTTTTTTGATATTTATTATTATTTTTTTTATTTTTGCATTATAGCTGGTTTACAGATTTCTGTCAGATTTTCCAACTGCACCATGTGGTGACCCGATTACATGTACATATATGGATTTGTCACATGTAATTAGATATAGTTCCCCGTGCATTACAGTTGGAGCTCCTTGCTATTCCATCATTAAAGCAGTAGTTATCCCCACTCCCTCCC
>PVHT021183666.1:26051524-26162149 GCA_004024745.2 Catagonus wagneri | reverse complement strand
TTTCTCTCTCACCTTTTTTTTTTTTTTTTTTCTTCACTTGTTCTACCCAGTTATTTCAGGGGTTTCTTGCAGTTTTTGGAGGTTTAAATTGATCAGCATTCAGATGATGATTTGTCCAACTTGTTTTATATTTAGATGCGTTTTTTGATGTATTTGTGGGAGAGGGTGAGCGCGACCTCTTACTCCTCCGCCATCTTGCTGCCTCTCTCCCAAAGTAGTTTGATATATAAAAATCAGCCATGAGAGGTGCCGTATGTAATTTATTGTTGGTAGTAAAAACTAGAGATTTATTAATGTACTCATTAACTTATTCCAAAAATATTAAGTTTCCATGCTAGGCCCTATGCTAGGCTCTGAAGATGCAGTGGAGAACAAATGCATGCGTAGTCTCTGTGTTCATGGAGCGTTCAGTCCAGTGGCATAGACAGAGCTTTACAAAATAATGCGAAAGTTGTAGAGGTAGAACTAGATGAGTACTGTGAAGGAAAGAAACGTAGTCTTGTAAAAGCTCCTGGGTGGTGGAGTGCAGCACATATCAAATCTTCCTGGGGAGGTGATATTTAAGGGAAGAGTGAAGGATGAGTCAAAGTTAACTAGGTACAGCTTGGGAGTATGTGTTCCATATAAGAGGGGCAGAATGCGCAGGCCCCTTGTGGTAGGAGGGGACATGTTATATATGAAGCTTTGAAAAAAGGTTGATGTGGAATGCACCCAAGAAGTCATTTGTCCCACCCAACCATCCCTCACCCCCAAGCTTAAAGTCCACCAGTGACTTCTCATTGATACTGAGCATTAAGACTAGAATTCTTAAACATGGCCTTCAAGAACCCACCTGTCCACTTTTTCAGCTTGTGCATACTTCACTTTCTCATTATTTTAAAGATCTGTCTCTCCTACTGGATTGGAAGTTATGTCTTGAGCTTATTGAATTTGAAAGATTCAGGGGAATTGTCAAGTAGAGAGTTGGCTGTATAAGTATATAGCTTAGAAGACAGGTCTAGAGTGAAGATAGAAATTTGTGATTCATTTATGTTAAAATGTACCCTAATGTAACAGAATGGGGTCAGAGTACACTAGAGCCACTGATTTGATGTGCTTTCTGAGAGGGGAGAGAAGGGACTGAAGTTAGCAGTAACATACTAGAAACTGACACCTATGGGAATATTTCACGCCTGTGAACATCACCTGCCTATTAACATAGCAGGAAATGGTTTGAGAATCACAGGGGTGTAGGATAAGGAACAAATGTCGGAGATTGGGTCTATGAATGTAACCCCAGTTTACCCTTCTGGTTGTTGTCCAACTCCACTGCTGTCCTTTCTGCACACATCCTCAATTCACATGTCCTGGAATATTACTCAGCCATAAAAAAGAATAAAATAATGCCATTTGCAGCAACATGGGTGGATCTAGAGATTATCATGTTACGAAAATCAGACAGACAAGTACCGTATGATATGTGGAATCTAAAAAAGTGATACAAATGAATTTAGGTACAAAACAGAAGTAGATCTACAGTCATAGAAAACAAACTTGTGGTTACCAAAAAGGAAAGGTGGGGGAGGGATAAATTGGGAATTTGGGATTAACATATACTCACTACCGTATGTAAAATAGATAACTAGTAGTACCTTCTGTATGGCACATGGAACTATATTCAGTATTTTATAATCTATAAGGGGAAAGAATCAAGAAGAATGTATATATAAAGTGATTCAGTTATATATATATAAAACTGAATCACTTTGCTAAGTGATTCAATATTGTATGTGTGTATGTATAAAACTGAATCATTTTGCTGTACACTTGAAACTAATACAACATTGTAAATCAACTATAATTCAATAAAAAATAAGTAAAATCACTATGCATGTATCCTTGAGGTAAGTAAGTGAATAGTGGATCATGGGAGGTTTTAATAAGTATGGAGAAGAGACTAGAATGGTCCGTATGATGATGGATTAGAGTTTAAGACATGAGTATAAAGTTGTGTTTAGCTTAATTTAGATGTAGATATATATGTATAGAAATATATAAAGATATGTGTACATACAGGTTATTATAGCACATGTGTTTCTTTGTTCTATTAGCACAGAGCCTAAAAGCAACAATATCACAGTAGCAATGAGCACTCCAAGTGTTGAGATCTTGGTTTCTAATACCATCGTCCAAAAACAAAAAACAAAAAACAAATAAAAAAAAACCCCAGACAGTTCTTCTTGGAGAAATGGCTGATTTTAGAACTGGGCAGAAAACAGATTATAAGACAAACCTTGAGTATCTTGAGTAATAGAAACTAAGGAAGTGATCAAAACAATAAAACCAAGAAACCGCAAGTGATGGGAATATGATAAAGGGGCATAGAAACCAACTGAGAAAACTTACAATGGCAAAAACTGGAAAAATTTAAGGGCAAAATAAAGGAATACTGGATAATAACCCAAAGTATGAAATGATAACCCATGAATACATTTAAATAAATGATTGAATAGATGAAGTGAATAGGCCTGCGAATTCTACTGCAGTAGAATTTCAAATAACGTGCGTGGATGCCCCACTGTCAGGGAAGTAGAGCGTTATTCCTTAAGTGTGGACTGCACATAGGGACGTCCTTCCAAAGAACACAGTATGAAAGGGAGGAGGGGAAGACTATACAGCGGAGAAACCTGACAGACACTACTCAGCCAGGTAGGTTAACATCAATAGTAATAAGTCATGTTCATGGGATGATTCCTTGATATGTTAGGAGAATTGCATTTTACTTCTGTGGCCTTCCTTCCAAAAATCCAAACCCAAGTCTAAGCATGAGAAAAACAGACAAATTCCTCTTGGGGGAAATCCTACAAACTATCTCATCAGTGCTTCTTAAAGTTACCGAGGTCACAAGGGAAGTCTGAACCGTCACAGCTAAAAGGAATCTAATGAGACATACCAACTGAGTTTAATGTAGTGTCCTGGATGGGATCAGGGAACAGAAAGGGGATATTAGGTAAAAACTAAGGTAATATGACTAAAGTATTGACCTGAGTTAACAATAATGGATCAATACGGTTCATTAATTGTGATAAATGGACTTTCTATATGAATATAAGATGTTAATAATAGGAAACTGGTTATGGGGTATGTAAGAACTCTGATGTCTCTGCATTTTTTCTGAAAATCTTTAACTATTCCAAAAATTGAAAGCTTTGGAAGGATACACAGGAAACTGATAACAGTGGTTGCCTGTGAGGAATGTTTGGCACTAGGAAGATGGAATATAGACTAGGAGGGAGATTTTTCACTGAGAACCTGAGAGAGATACTTATTTTTGAACCATGGAAATAAAATTCAATAAAGTTAAGAAAATGAAAGATTTTATATTTCTTGTCTAGGAATAATAATTGAAATCTTTAGAAAATCAAAGAAATGTTGAAACTACTATATATATGTAAGCCATTACTACAAGTATCTCTACTAGTACTATTTTGGTTATTTTTTCTTCAATCTTGATATTTAGAAATATCTTAATTTAGAGTTCTTGGGGAGATCTTAGGCTTAAGACACAGTTGTGTGGAGTTCCCACTGTGGGTTAAGAACCTGACATAGTGTCCACGAGGATGTGGGTTTGATCCCTGGCCTCGTTCAGTGCGTTAATGATCCGGTGTTGCCACAAGCTGTAGCGTAGGTCTCAGATGTGGCTTGCCTCTGGTGTGGTTGTGGCTGTGGTCTAGAGCTGCAGCTCTGATTTGATCCTTTGCCTGGGGCCTGAGAACTTCCATGTGCTGCAGATATGGCCTTAAAAAAAAACAAACAAGATACAGTTGTGTGATTGAAGCTCCACGCCTTGGGCTTGGTTGCTTAGTAACTATATTTGACTTTTCAAGACTGTGGCAGTTAAATGCTAATAATCTCCCTTTTGTTCTGGTAAACTAGCGCATCACTTGATTTTAAGTTTCTTCTTTCAATTAAATTTTGTTTTATCTTAATTTTTCAAGGTTCCATGCCTTCTCTTCTGGGTCTCAGTTTCTAGGAAAGTTGGAACCCAGCCTTTGCTTCAGTAAGAATGGCATGCCTACTCCCATGCTTTTAAAGACTGTCATGAAACTGTCGTGAATAGGTGTAAAGAACCTTATTTTTACATTTCAGTTTAACACGGAAGGTTTTATTTTCAACAACGGGGGCATTTGTAATGCTATCACCATTAGAATCTTGCTAGGTATTTGCTAAGAGGATCAATTACAGAACTAAGAGCTAAGTTTACAAGTGCAAATAAAACCACCGTGGTCAAGTCTAAACCAGGTAAAGGGGAAGGCAGAGAAACACTGTTGCTGAGAAAAGACAGGAGGTGGACTCTCATCAGCATCACACTTGGAGGCTTTCTCTTTCCACGTGTGCAGGAGGAAATAAAGAAGGGGAATCCTCATTACTCTTGGGCACTTGGCACTTTTTAGGTGACTTCCAAATGTTCTGTCATTTTTTTTTCCCCTTAAACCTGTGAGGCAGATGTTTCTTTCTACTAGATGAAGAAAAAGAGGCTTAGAGAAATGATGTGTCTTGTTTGCATTTACACAGGGATTAAATGGCTGAGGCAGGGATTGAACACCAGCTGGCTGGATTCTGAAGCCCCTTGTATACTAGGGATTCCCCCCCCCCCCCGCCCCCGGTATCTGTCCTTTTCCTACTACACACAGTGCTCTGAATAAAGGAGCCAGAAGTTGGGATTAGTTGAAATTTGCCCAGATAAATTAGGACTTTCTTTTAAATTAGATAGCTCTTAGTAGACTGGGAGAGAACTTGGGACCGGAACCCCCTGAAGATACCTGATTTATAGAAGGACCACCAAAGTGGCCACTTCTGTTTCACTGAATGTAATGTTGGAGGCCAAAATGCTGGGACCTGATATCAGAGAAATAAAGAGTTCGTGAGAAAGATACCAGTGTATTCTTTTGGTATTTATTTCTCTAAATAGCTCCTCAAACCCATGCATTTTAAAAGAGATGATTTATTGATACTGTTTTAGTTGCATTTTCTGGGCAGAATTCCATGTTTGATTTTAGAAGAAAATGCATAGTTTTAAGTCTGTGGGACTGTAAGCAGAAAATTGGCACTTTGAGGTTTCAGCGCCTGGCCACTGGCCTCAGGCATTGTGTAGGCACATACCTCCATGAGAGTTTCAATTTTTAAAGGTGTAAAACCTATATACCCTAAGTTAGAGTGTTCCAGTTTCCCCTTTTGGTAGCAAATCATCCACAAGCTTAGTATGTTCACAGATCGTATGGGTCAGGGATTTGGACCGTGTCCAGAGAGGGATGGCTTTATTCCACAATGTCTGTGGCTTCAGTTGGGAAGAGTGGACAGCTGGGGAAACCATCTGGAGGGGTTTTCAGTCATATGTCTTACTAGTTGGCTGTCTGGGGTCTATCCTGGTGGTTGGAGGTGTTCCTCAGAGAAGTGATACGTAGTCTTCCCAGTATGGGCTGGGCTTCCTCACAGCGTGGTGGCATCAGAGTGGTCAGCCTTCTTACATGGTGACTCAAGTCATCCAGCTCAAGAGCTCTGGCAAATAAGACAGAAACTGCGCCATGTCTTATGACCCAACCTTGGAAGTCATCAAGTATCACTCTTGCTCTTGAAGCGCTGACAAGCCTACCTAGTAGATTCAAGGGCAGGGGGCATAAATCCCACCTTTTCAGTTGGAAGCCTGTCAGGTGGATGATATCATCGTGAGTCGTCGTGTTCTTTTTTTGAAAGTATCATTTGCCTGAGTCTTAGGCTATATAGCGCAGGTTATCTGTCCCATTCAGGACTGGAGGTGACTGTAGTGCACGCCTTCTGCCGTTTCTTTCTATTTATGGTCTACAATAGCATCGTGTCCATGTTTACGTCTCAGATTTTTGCCTTTCCTCAGTTGCATGCTCCTGTACCTCTCTTTTAAAAGTTAAGGTAGTGTAATAACCTCTAAATCTCTGTGGATGAACAGTGAAGCTTTATTTTTGTTTAGCCCCGGGGTAGTGTTAGCCTGGGTGGGGAATTTGCAGCCATATGAGGACCCAGACTTACTCCATCTAATGGCACCACCATCCACCAAAGCCTCAGAATCATCTATTAGCACCTCTGCAGCTGACATGATGAAGGTACCTCTCTCTTACATGCCTGGAGTTGTTTGTACATATCACCTCTACTCATGCTTTGGTCATAGATATCAGTTCTGTTCACGTCTTATTGGTGACAGCTAGTCATTATATGATTCCCTCCTAGATTCAGAGGCACTGGGAAATACAGCCTGGTGTGTGCTAAGGGGGAAAGTTGAGGTCTCCTACATTGGCCACATCTGACATCTCCTATCCTCTCCCCTCCAAGCTGCTAAGGAGCCTGGAGTCTAAGCATTGCTGGAAGAATCAAGCATAGAATGAAACTAACTGAGCAACTGGTTTTTCAGTTTCTTTTCAAGTATACCAGCTGCCAAAGCAGCGTATGAATTATAGGAATTTAGATCTGATATTATTAGGGATTATTTAGTTCAGTGGCTTAAGACTGTTTTTGGAAGCAGATCGCTTTCATCCAAACAATCTTAGGGGTAACTCCAATTTATAAAACAGATAAAAGTGAGGCTGCTCTGGTTAAAAAGACACTGCGTTCCTACCCTTTCCCTCTGCTGTAGACCCTAAGGCTTTTCGTGGAATCCAGGGCTCTGTGGATCAGATCTACTCACTTTATTAAACAGACCTGAGAAACCGAGGCACAGAGAGGCGAAGACATATTTGCCAGAGATTACATGGTTTGTCTGTAGCAGATTCAGGGTTGAAATCAAGTCTTGGGATCTTTGGACCAGGGCTCTTTGTACTGCTATTTAGTTAAAAATTGTGCCGTTGTCTTTTTTCAGTGTATATAGTCTTTGAGACTCCTCGCTCCAGGTAGGACACTCTATCTTAGTAGTGCTTTAGCTGCTTTTCTTCATTGTCTCAGCAGTGGGCAAGGGTCCAGGAAAGGGACAAGAGCTTCTCCAGGAAGAGCTGTGGCATTTCTCTCCGTAGATGATTTCTTCCAGGCATGAGGAACAGGGGCTTGCAACTTGGGTCAGCAGGGAGATGCTGTGGCATCGTGGGGACCAGGGATGTGGGCTACTTGAATTCATCTGAACTCTCTCACCCTCTGACCTGGATGTGATCATGCCAGTGTGTCTGGAGGGGAGTGTAGTGTGTTGGAAACAACCTGGGCTCTGGAATTCAGCAGACCCGGATTTGAATCTTAGGAGTTATGTGATTGGGGCAAGACACTTGGTCAATTCAAGCCTCAAGCTTCACACTTAGGATGTGAATTGAATACCGGCATTGAAGATTGTTGGCAGCATTGGAGATGATGTCTTGGAAACACCTTACACAGTAGAAAGTAACCATTGGGAGCACCTACTTGGTGTCTACCAGACCCACGTGGACGTCAGAGTTTGGTCACCTGTATGAGCTTTGCGTCTTCATTTTCTTTTCTGTGAAATGAGGTAGTAGTTAAAGGCATGGACTTGGGATGCCGCATAATGCAGGAACCTTGGAGCCAGACTCTTCTCATGGGAATCCTAATTCTGCTCTAACCTAGCTGGGTAGGCTTGGGAGAGTTACTGGATCTGTGTCTCGGCTCCATTTCCTCTAAAGCGGGGATGGTAATAGCTGGTAATATTTGAGGCTGCAGTGAAAATCAAATGAGTGAATATTTGTAGAGTAATGCCTGGCACGTATTGCTGTGGAAATGTTAAAGCAAATAATAAATATCTCACAGGGCATGGTAGGGATGGTTTTGATATACAATGCCCAGGCCTGTAGTCATTCCCTGGCAGTAAGCACCATATCTATTGGCTATTAATTGAATAAATGTTAGCTAAGTTGTTAAAGGCAGAATTTACCTTTCCTGGGTCCTACAGAATTCTAGGCGCTATGCTGGGAAGCACATTTTCTTTAATCATTATGTTTCAGGATTTGGGGGAGCATTCCACCCAGGTGCTTCCGGTGATGATGAGCCTTAGAGAAAGTAGCTAGCAGCATGCCTGGTTTCTCCTTGTCCCAGTAATCTCTGCCAGGGATCTACATTGGGCAGGCGTGGCCTTGTTTCGCAAATCCATTTTGCCTTGACCTCCTGTCCCAGACTTCCAGGAAGTAGTTGATTGATCAGGGGCGCAGGGAGACCACAATTGGAATGTAAGCCGTTACTGCACTAACTCTGGAGCTCTTTGGGGTGTGAGGTGTTTCTCCAAATAGTCAATATACATTCTTGTGGAATCACTGGAAAATAGACTTTTTCTTAGAAATATTTTGACTTTACTAATGAATTAGTACTCTATATCATGTAAAATTAACTTTTATTGTTTTCATCCTAATATACAGAAGAAATACACTCATCCAGCAATAAACACCTCAACCTTTTTTTTTTTTTTCCCTCAGGGCTGCAGTCACGGCATATGGAAGTTCCCAGGCTAAGGGTCAAATCAGAGCTGTAGCTGCTGGCCTACACCACAGCCACAGCAACGCTGGATCTAGGCTGCATCTGCAACCTACACCACAGCTCATGGCAGCACTGGATCCTTAACCCACTGAGCGAGGCCAGGTATTGAACCCAAGTCTTCATGCATCCTAGTTGGGTTCATTAACCACTGAGCCACGAAGGGAACTCCAACACTTCAACCTTTTGAGTATTAAAGTCATCCTATCTATCTGAATTCTCAAAAAATGGATTCCTTTGTTTTTAGGAAAATGACAATCATTTTAATAATGGTAACTTGGTTAATTGTGATCCACCTCTGTTATTTGGAATTATTGCTCCTGAATTTTATTTATGAATATAGTGTGGGATTCAGGTAGTCTTGTGAAATTTGACCTCAGTTGATGGAAACTGATTGTTTTTAACACTCAGGGTGGGCTTTGGAGAATTATTTATACCATTGTTGGATACAGTCTACCTAGAACTTCAGCAAAGGCTTAGGTTTAAAAATATAAAGCTATAGAACATGAGGATATGGGTTCGATCCCTGGCCTCTTTTAGCGAGTTAAGGATCCGGTGTTGCTGTGAGCTGTGGTGTAGGTTGCAGACGCAGCCGAGATCCCGTGTTGCTATGGCGTAGGCCGTCAGCTACAGCTCTGATGCAACCCCTAGCCTGGGAACCTCTGAGGCCCTTAAAAAAAAAGACAACAACAAAAAAAATGAGCTATATAAATACAGGGTGGGAATGATTCACTCTCAGAGCGTTTGTATCAGCATGTTTGCAGTGTACGAGGTTTGGAAGTCAGGGTGAGCACTGGGAGGCACTACAAGTTGTGTGCAGCCCAGAGGAGGTGTCTTGATTCCTGGATGCTGTATCCATCTTACCATGCCTAAGCGCATGGTGACCACCCGGGGAGGGGTCTGGAAAGAGGGTTTAAGACCACATCCTTGACCAGGAAGACCTCTTAGTCTAGGTGAGGGGCAGGAATGTAAAAGCTAGAGCTGGAGCTGCTTGGTCTGATAGAGAAAAACTTTGTGGTGCCTATCATTGCTGTTGACAAGTATTTGCAGGGTGAACAGGTTTTTCTGGGAGCCAAGACAGTTCACTGGAACAGCACACTTGGCTGAGGTCCCAGACTAAGGGGAGAAATGCTGCTGGCCAAATCTGGCTGGTATTTTCATTACGCATATAGCTGGCCCCCTCCCATAAACCCCAGGAAGGCCCTACAGCACTTGAGACCTGAAGACAGAGGATTGGCCGGGGCAGAGAGCTCACCAGATACTGGTTTCCTATCCCCTCCAGTGCGCTTCCTTCCCCTGCAAGCACCGCATAGCTCTTACTTGGTCACGGCGTCATGTTTCTGTTTCCTGACTGTGACCAGTTGGCCAGGAGGTGAAGCAACACCTGGTACTTGACTACAGTGATTCTTAAACTTGAATGTGTTCGTGAATCATCGGTGGCTCTTATTAAAACACAGATTCTGATTTCAACTAGATCTTGGCTGGAGCCCCACAATCTGAATTTGCACAGGTCATGTTGCTGCTGGTTGGTGGACCAGACCTGGGTGACAAGGCGCTGTTGCAAGTCCTGTGAGTCTTCCCTTCAGGCTCTGGCTGAATGCCCTCTGGCCAGGTGATCGCCTCTTCCGTGTTGCTCTCATGACTGAGCCTCTCAGCTGTATTACCAGAGCGTTGCTGCCTGGAGAAACGGCCTTTTTCTTCTCCCAGCGCACGTGAAAGACTTTTATCCAGATATTATTCAGCCATCTGGTTTTTTCTAGGGCCACTTCTGCTATCTAACATTTCTTTTTAATTGCCTGGGAGAATTCTCAGGCCATAAGATTTGGCTCCGTCTGCAGGCCGGAAAGGCTGGGGAATTACTATCACCTATAAGCAGTTTTTGACCCTTAACTTTTTTTTTAAATTTATTAAAGTGTAGTTGATTTACAGTGTTGTGCCATTTTCTGCTGTACAGCAAAGTGACCCAGTCATACATATATATACCTTCTTTTTCTCGTGTTATCTTCCATCACGTTCTATCCCAAGAGACTGGATGCAGTTGTAAAAACATATCATCTTGACTTTCATCAAGCTGTCTGAGATAACAGCAGTTTTTGTATGTGTGCTTGATGCTGTCAGATAGTTCACCCCAAGACACAAGTATCTTTGCCTAATGTTAGGGCAGATTTCTTTTCTCCTACCTGTGTATTTGTGATTACCTCAAGGTACCCACCTACCCCAATTCATCCTAAAGTGATCTTTCAAAGATCAGTTTATAATACATTGAGTACTTGCTGTAACCCCCAGAAATAATAATTAAATCTGGTTAAACATTTATGCCTCCCCCCTCCTTTTTTTTTTTTTTTTTTACGATTCAAGTCATCTGAGTAATTTTGATTGTGGTTGATTGAGGGCCTTTCAAGGTCATGTCCCTTCCCTCAGCAGCAGCCTTTTGGTCAATATAATGTGAAAGAGTTCTTATTATGTATTAATCTGCATAAAGTCTCAAGTATCACATCACGCTGCTTTTCTATACAGGAGCAATGTGGTTTTGGGCAAAGGTACTTATATCTCTGATCATCTGTAAAATAGTGATAATATTTATTTTGAGGAAATTAAGATATTTATGAAAGCACTTGGCCAGCACATGGCAGTCACTGATGAAATGACAGCTTCACCTCCCGTTTATTTCTCTGATGCCAAATTCTAAGGTTTTTTTTTTTTTTTTGGTGGTGCTGGAATGCATATATTTTATTTCCTTTTCCACTAGTCTCAAAGCTTCTTGTGAACAGGATCTGTACTTTAAATCCTATTTTAGCTTTTCCCTATGTGTTCAGTAATGATATGTTGAATGAATAAATGAATGACCGGATAATCTCTAAGGCTTTGCTGACCTTTTAGATTCTCTGGTTGTTTGATTCTTCCAATGTTCTGGCTGCTTAGAAAAAAATTGGAGAATTCTCTTAAAATAAATGTCGTCTAGGTTAAGGGATTTCCTCCTTAGCAGTTGTAAAAAAAAAAAAATGTATTATATTTATTATTACTAGTATGTATGTACCTGGGCCCAGGAGCCAGCTGTAGTGGTTAAAGTAATCGCTGCAGTTTATGATCTCGGGCCAGAGTCTTTATAGAGTGCAGATGAGATGGGTCAGGGGTTGGTCTTTTTTTTCAATAATTTTTTATTTTTTCTGTTACAGCTGGTTTACAGTGTTCTGTCAATTTTCTGCTGCACAGCAGGGTGACCCAGTCACACATACATGTATACATTCTTATTTCTCACATTATCATGCTCCATCACAAGTGAGTAGATAAAGGGGCTGGTCTTGACTTTACTTCCCTGGCGATGCTCTTGGGAATGTTCCTGTGACAGATGAGTAAGAAATGTACATTTGTTTTCACATGTGATGTGAGGTTTGGAAGACATTTGTGAGATGCATTTTGTGTTGTAGATTAAATATGCTCAGGCTAGTGGGGTCAGGCCAACTCAGTGGATTAGAGGAAAAGCAGTAGGTTCTTCAGAATCTTGGCATTGAACATGTTACCCGTCTAGACGAGTATTTTTGTTTGTTTGTTTGTTTCCTATTTCTTTTAGGGCTACACTTGCAGCATGTGGAAGTTCCCAGGCTAGGGGCTGAATTGGAGCTGCAGCTGCTGGCCTGCACCAACAGCAGTTGCAGTAGCAACAGCAACACCCAGCTCCGAGCCACGTCTGCAACCTGCACCACAGCTCACGGAAATGCCACATCCTTAACCCACTGAGCAAGGCCAGGGATCGAACCTGTATTCTCATGGATGCTAGTTGGGTTCGTAATCCTCTGAGCCACAATAGGAACTGCCTAGATGAGTAGTTTTTGCTTTGTCTGTATGAATGGGAGATGGTGGCAGTTGAGGTCATCTTTATTATATTGTCTGAGATGGGTACCAAACTGGTACAAAGTGCAGAGGCTGTCAAATCTAGTCCTGAGTTGAAATGCTGGCTTGGGCATGTTACTTGGTTCCAGAATCTAATATCAGTCTAATAGGTTTTTGTGGATGATAAATTAGACGGTATATGTCAAATGCCTAGTGTAGTGGCTGGCTGTGACATCAGGCCCTATTTGATGATGGCCATAGTGACACATTTCAGAAGGGATACAGAGGAGTCTAAATAGGTCTGCCACTCATGAAAGTATCAGCCCTGGTGTGTGACTGAGGAGTGTTCCAAAGTGGCCCGCTGCCTTTTGTGGCTCAAGGGCAGACTGCAGTGGTGGTGCTAAGAGTTTTTCAGGGATCTGGACAAAATATGATAACAGCCTGGGGGAAAGAAAAACTCAATTGCGTGTTTCATTCCATGATAATTTGAAATACTGATAGATATCTGAGTAGCTTCATAATTTCCTCTCCTGTTGATTTTCTTGGAGTTGCTTTCCATTTATAGCTTCTTGTCCAAGCGGGAAGTTAAGAAAAGAAAAAGCCCTACTCGTCTTTTCTCTGACAGTTTATTTCAATCCCTGACATTTAACATGACTTCCATTTTCCTTTAATTCTTAAAAAAGTAAAAATGGCAGTAACAAAAACAATCAACAAATCCATTCCAACATGCATGGCCTTTTTTAGAGGACAGAAAATTCCGAACTGTACCTAAACTGACACCACCCCAAGCTTTGTGGCTTCGCTTGTGACCTGTCACCTCACTGTGGATCAATCGGTCTTTGTTTCAGGGGCTCAAGCTGTCACTGTGAGGGCTCTCGGACGATAGGTGAATTGGGTTCCATACGATACCGCTGATTTGGGGCTGTGGTTCTTCGCGTCACGTTTAGGGGATTTTAGAATCTGAGAATACTGCTAGCGCGGACTGATGATGGCTGTGATATCCAGAGGCAACATCCACACGTGTTTATTTCTTTGCTTTGCACGCAGCTATTTTGAACTGGAGAGCAGTGGTCTGAGGGATGAGATTCGCTTTCACTACATTCGTAATGGGAAGCCCAGGACAGAGGCCCTTCCGTACCGGATGGCTGACGGACAGTGGCACAAGGTCGCACTGTCAGTTAGTGCCTCCCATCTCCTGCTCCACGTCGACTGCAACAGGTATGTCTCCGCCTTTGTTCTTGTGTGATTCTGCCCTTGAAATCAAGCCATGGGGAAAGGCGAAAAACAACCCCCTCCAAGCTTTGCTGGGAAAGAAAAGCCTAGGGACCCGAAGAGTCATTTCACCTACTGCATGGGCCATTAGATGCACTGAAATGACCAACCGTAATATGCTAAGAAAACAGTTCATTACAGTGAAACCATATCTGGTGATTAGGAAAAAAATGTACAAAAGGTTGATTACAGATGGGGGAGTATTAAGTGCACCTCAGTGTACTCCAGGCGCCGGCTGGAATTCCATGGAGCTGTGACCACAGTTAACTGTGATGTATTGTTGTTGAGTTCGTTCCACTTGGAGGCGAATGAGCCAGTATAACTTTGAATGAATCGGAGAAGCCTGTGCTACTGGAGCGGCTAATTCTATTTCACTTCATCAAGCACAGCTTTGCTTGAATATTTTTTCCAGATGGAAACTTCTTAAAGAGGCTGTTCTTTAAATCTTTGGGAAATGATGTCACTTGTCCTCTGCAGAGGAATGAGCCTTCCAGCTTGCCTGAGGATGGCGGGACTACTTTGAAGTCGGGGCGGGGGGGTTTCACAGGAGGTTGTGGATTGGGGTGGGAAGGACATACTGTCTCTCATGTCGCATTACTCTGTGTGTGGGGGGGTTAACTGCCTGCTGAAGAAAGGGCACTGTTGGTTTCCGATGGATCATGGCGGCTGGACAGCTGGATGATGGTGGTCCAGGGGAATGCTTTGATTTCTCCAGGACCCACCGAAAGTCCTTCTGGATAGTGATCTGAGTCCTATTATAGAGAATTTTTTGCATGGCAAGGTACCCATGAATTGTTATGTCTTATTAATGATGCTATCAAAGTTAAAATGACTGTTCGGCCATAGGACTTATGGCCCAAGATAAAGAACAGGTATTTTGGGGACAGCTTCCCTCTGGTACCCGATAGGAGGAAACATAATCTAAAGTCAGGTCAGCTCCAGACTGCATTTATGATGAGGAAATACTTAAATGTATTTGCCACTCAAGCTCTGCATACTCTTTTATTTTTTATTTTTTGTTTTTATTATTATTTTTTTCTTCTTTTCTTTTTAGGGCTACACCTGTGGCATATGGAGATTCCCAGACTAGGGGGTGAATGGGAGCTACAGCTGCCAGCCTATGCCATAGCCAGAGCAATGTGGGATCCAAGCCACATCCGCGACATCACAGCTCATGGCAATGCCAGATCCTTAATCCACTGAGAGAGGATAGGGATTGAGCACGTATCCTCATGGATACTAGTTGGACTTGTTTATGCTGAGCCATGATGAGAACTCTTTTTTTTTTTTAATTTATTTATTTTTGTCTTTTGGGGACCTCATCCATGGCATATGGACGTTCCCAGGCTAGGCGTTAAATCGGAGCTGTAGCTGCTAGCCTACACCATAGCCACAGCAATGAGGGATCTGAGCCATGTCTGCGACCTACCCCACAGCTCCCGGCAATGCTAGATCCTTAACCCACTTGAGCAAGGCCAGGGATTGAACCTCCGTCTTCATGGATGCTAGTCAGATTTGTTTCCTCTGAGCCATGACAGGAACTTCCAGGCTCTTTTAGAAGAGTACCTGGAGGGGTTCCCATAGTGGCTCAGAGGGAACGAATCTGACTAGGTACCATGAGGTTTCAGGTTTGATCCTTGGCCTCGCTCAGTGGGTTAAGGATCTGGAGTTGCCGTGAGCTGTGGTGTAGGTTGCAGACGCAACTTGGATCTGATGTTGCTATGGCTATGGCACAGGCCAGCAGCTACAGCTCTGATGCGATCCCTAGCCTGGGAATCTCCATATGCTGCAGGCACAGCCCTAAAAAGCAAAAAAAGTGAAAAAAAAAAAAAAAGAGGAGGACCTGGAAGGGCGGAGAACAGAAACTAGTGCCAGGCTTAAGGGAAGTTCCACCATCTTGAAGTGAATCTTGGTCCATTTTGATGTCACCTATTTAAGGTACTTTCTGGATTTTCTGAAAAATTGTGCCTTCAGCCTGATAACATGTGTGTGCCTGGACAAAGAGTCCATAGTAACTATAAGTTCCTTTTCACCCTGTGGGCTTGGGTGGGGCAGCCTGCATAAAGCCAGCCCTGGGCCGCTATCTCCATTTCTACCTTTAAATGCTTCTTTGCTCCTTCAGTTCTCTAGAACTCAAGTGGCCTGTCAGATGGCACTCAGTGCTGCTCTAATGAGAGCGTGGAAGGGTCCTTGTATGTCCAGAAGGAAGCCTCGACGCCTTAGTGTAGTAATTCTCAAATGAAAAGCCCTGGAGAAATGGCTATTTTCTTGCTATGCAATGTTTTGTTTTCTCTTTTTGAACGTTGTATCTTCTGTGTCCCAATGTTCTTCTCTCCAGAGAAGAGGGAAAAAAAGAGAGAGAGGCTGTGCCTCTGCTCGTGGAAGGTATCCTGCCTGCACAACCCCTCTGGTCCCTGTTAAGTATTCTTTTCTGCCACCTAAGCCCCTTGTTAGCCGTGTGGATTCGGGCGTGCTAATTTCTTCGCATCTCAAGTTTTTAAATTTGTAAACTGGGAATACTAACACTACACATACTCATAGATGGGAATGTTAAATAAGAATTTGTGTAAAGTGCATTGGGTGGTTCCTGGCCTTTCATACCCAGTACATGGTGGTGGGTGGTTGTTACTGTTATTATTTATTCTGTACATTTGTGGTGTGTCTCTGTCTCTAAAGTTTCATTTATTGTGTGTCCTGGCTTCCCTAGCAGGAAAGTAGGGAGAGAACAGGAGAGCTGGAACCCACAGTGTACTTTAGGGTCAGCCCCATTTATAAAGAAAGGATCAAGGGGATTCTAAATATTCCTTCCCTCCTCTTGAAATTTTTCGTACTTTGGCTTGTGGCCTAGCATGTTTTCCTTTATGTCAGATCTTGGAGGGAAAACATAAAGTGGTTGCAAGTTAATGATTTATGGATCCAACACAGATGGGTATTTTGAATAGGTCAGGGAATGAGAGGCCTGGAATGACGGGGCCAGAGGAGAGGTAAATTTTGCTTTTGCTGTAGGAAAGGTCTAGACAGTGTTCCCAAACCCGACTATACTTAAGAATTACTGGGAACCTATAAAAAAGCACTTGGTGATCAGAGTCCCTGAGAGTGGGACTACATTCTTCATAAGCTCTCCATGTAGTTCTTAGGCAGGCAGGTTAGCCTTGGTGCAGGGATTAACTAGCATTTCAGAACCACTGGTTTAGATTGGGGGCGGGGGGGGGGGGGGGCAGAAGCTGGAGGACAGCCTGGGCTGTGACACATAAATGAGGGACCCCAGAAAACCAAGTACATGGAGCAGAACCCCAGGAAGGAGGGAGAAAAGTTTAAGGAGAGGCTACTGTCTTGTATGCAAAACAAACTTTTCTTCTCAAATTTCTTACTGGCCAACAGTGGCTGATGTTTGGTAGAAACTCTGGTCCGTTATCAAGTTGCTGGTGTAATACATCTTTTAAAAAAGAACAAAATAATGCCATTTGCGGCGACATGGATGGGTCTTTCATACTAATTAAGTAAAGTAAGTCAGGAAGAGAAAGACAAATATTGTATGATATCACTTGTATCTAATATATGGGCATAAGTGAATCTGTCTACAGAAAATAAACTCATGGACTTGGAGAACGGACTTGTGGTTGCAAGGTGGGAGGGAGGGAGTGGGATGGACTGGAAGTTTGGTGATTGTAGATGCAAGCTGTTGGATTTGGAGTGGATAAGCAATGAGATCCTGCTGTATAGCACAGGGAACTATGGTCACTTTTGATGGGACATGATGGAGGATAATGTGAGAAAAAGAATGTGTGTGTGTGTGTGTGTGTGTTTGCGTATATATATAAATAAATAACTGGGTCACTTTGCTGTACAGCATAAATTGACAAAGTTGTGAATTAACTATAATAGATAAAAATCTTAAATAAAAATTTTTATTGAAATATATTTGATTTATAATGTTGTTAGTTTCAGGTGTCCAGCAAAGTGATTCAGATTATTCCTTTTTTAGATTCTTTATCCTTATAGGTTATTATAAGATATTGAGTATAGTTCCCTGTGCTATACAGTAGGTCCTTGTTATTTATCTATCTTATATGCAGTAGTACTAATATTGTACTAATATATCACCGTATCCTTTCCCCTTTGATAATCACAAGTGTGTTTTCTCGGTCTGTGAGTCTAATTCTTTTTTGTAAATAAGTTCATTTGTATTATTTTTTTAGATTCCACATATAAGCAATATCATATGATATTTGTCTTTGTGTGGCTTACTTCACTTAATATGATAATCTCTAGGTCCATCCATGTTGCTGCAAATGGCATTATTTCATTCTTTTTTATGGTGGAGTAATATTCCGTTGTATTATGTATACCACATCTTTATCCATTCTGCTGTCAATAAACACTCAGCTTGCTTCCATGTCTTGGCTACTGTGAATAGTGCTTCGATGAACATTGGTGTGCATGTATCTTCTCAAGTAATGGTTTTCTCTGGATATATGCCCAGGATTGGTATTGCAGAACCATACGGTAACTCTTAGTTTTAATTTTTTAAGGAACCCCTCCATACTGTTCTCCATAGTGGCTGTACCAATTTGCATTCCCACCAACAGTGTAAAAGGATTCCTTTTTCTCCACACCCTCTCCAGTGTTTACTGTTTGTAGACTTTTTCATGATGGCTATTTTGGCTGGTGTGAGGTGGTACCTCATAGTAGTTTTGATTTACATTTCTCTAATACTTTGTGATGCTGAGCATCTTTTCACGTGCCCGTTGGCCATCTATCCTTCATCTTTGGAGAAGTGTCTGTTGAGAGCTTCTGCCCATTTTTTGATTGGGTCGTTGTTGCTTTTTGATACTGAGCTGTATGAACTGTTCAAAATTAATCTTTTTGGTCCCATTGTATGCAAATTTTTCCCATTCTGTAGGTTGTCATTTTGTTTTGTTTGTGGTTTCCTTCGCTGTGCAAAAGCTCTTAAGTTTAATTAGGTTGCATTTGTTTATCTTCATCTTTATTTCCATTACTCTAGGAGATGGATCCAAAAAAGATAGTGCTGTGATTTATGTCAAAGAGTGTTCTGCCTCTGTTGAACTCTAGGAATTTTATAGTATCTGGTCTTATATTTAGGTCTTTCTTCCATTTTGAGCTTATTTTTGTGTATGATGTTAGAGAATGTTCTAATTTCAGTATTTTCTGTGTAGCTGTCCAGTTTTCCCAGCACCACTTATTGAAGAGACTGTTTTTTCTCTATTGTATATTTTTGCTTCCTTTGTCATATATTAATTGACCATAAGTGAGTAGGTTTATTTCTGGGCTTTCTATCCTGTTCCACTGATTTAAAGTTATGTTTTTGTGCCAGGACAATGCTGTGTTGATGGCTTTAGCTTTGTGGTATAGTCTCAAGTTGGGGAGCCTGATTTTTCCACCTCTCTTTTTCTAAGATTACTTTGGCTAGTTGTGGTCTTTTTTATTTCTGTACAAATTAAAAATTTTTTGTTCTAGTTCCATGAGATATGCCACTGGTAATTTGATGGAGATTATGTTGAACTTAGATTGCCTTGAGTAGGATGGTAATTTTTTTTTTTTTTGGTATTTTTAGAGCTGCGCCCTCAGCATATGGAGGGTCCCAGGCTAGGAGTCTAATCGGAACTGTAGCTGCTGGCCTACAGCACAGCCACAGCAATGAGGGATCCAAGCCATGTCTGCGACCTACACCACAGCTCAGGGCAACACTGGATCCTTAACCCACCGAAGGGGGCCAGGGATCAAACCCACATCCTCATGGATGCTAGTCAAGGTTTGTTAACTGCTGAACCATAACAGGAACTCCAGGATGGTCATATTAACAATATTAAATCTTCCAATCCAAGAACATGGTGTATCTTTCCATCCATTTGAGTTGTCTTCAGCTTCTTGTAATAGCATCTCATAGTGTTCAGAGTACTGGTCTAACACTTCCTATATAGACCATCCTCACAAAGAATGAATTCTGGAAAGCCTGATTTTTATTTTCCAAGTTATACACTTCATACCATTGTGGAATCCTTCCTTTTTTATTCTTTTTACCCTTAAAGTTGTGCTATCTTACTTTTCTTAACCCATCACCCATTAGAGTTGCATTGGATAGATAATAAATGATGATGTGATAGATAACTTTTATTGAGTGTTGACTGTGCTGATAATAGTTCTGAATGCTTCACATAGATTAATCCATCACTCTGCTGCTATTTTTTCTTATTTTAAAGTGATGGAATTTGGAGTTCCCGTCATGGCTCAGTGGTTAACGAATCCCACTAGTGTCCATGAGGGTGCGGATTCAATCCCTGGCCTCACTCAGTGGGTTAAGGAACCAGCATTGCCATGGGTTATGGTGTAGGTTGCAGATGTGGCTCGGATTTGGTGTGGCTGTGGCTGTGGCATAGGCCAGCAGTTATACCTCCGGTTTGACCCCTAGCCTGGGAACCTCCATATGCCTCTGGTGCGGCCCTAAAAATTCAAGACAAAAAGAAAGTATAAAATGATGGAATTGAGGTTATATTCTATCTCTGCAATCCCGTTGCTAAGTGGCAGTGCTAGGATTGGACCTGAGTCTGACTTGTCCGTGCCTGCTCTAACCACTAGGCTATTCAGCCCCACAGTAGGGACTACTAACCCTGGACTTGAGAACATGAGGAAAGGTAAGAGCCAGACTCGGTGTGAGCATTTTGTTATTTTCTGGTATTTTCCTCCCGTGTGTCTTGTATTGCTGATTCTTGGGAGTTGTTTGGTAAGATGTGGAATCTTACTAACGGAATCCATTGCATTGGCCTAAGGGGAGGGACCCGTACCTACTGAGCATCTACCCTAGGCTGGGTAAGGTGCTGGGTATAGTAGTACTTAGGACAGCCATGTGATGTGGGGGCATTTCATAGGACCCATTTTACAGATTAGGAATTAGAAAGGCTCTGAGAAGGTAAGGCACTCTGTCTCAATCACATAAGGCAAAAAGCACGGAGCCAGAACTTTGAAGCAGGATCTAAATCCTAAACATTTATCTTCCCACCCCTCCTCTCTCGCTGCCTCTGAAAATCATGTCCTTCCCAAGACTAATTCACAACCATGCCAGGAGGTCTTCCCTGGAGAGAGATGCTACAGAAGGTTCAGGAACCATGAAAATACTTGAAATTGGGAGGAGATTTCCCAGGCAGTTTCATGGCTCGGAGAAACTGTAATGTGGCAGGATTTTGCACCTTTTTTAGAACTGAGAAACAGAGCCTTTTCAGACCTAATTACACAAATTGTCATAAGAAAAGCAACTGCTATTTTAGTTGCTAGTCGAACATGTTCTGCTTCCTACTGAGCCACACTTTTCTCCCTGCTTTAGCTGCTTAGCTGGACCTAGCTAGAAACTCCCAAAGTGTGGGTAGCGGATTACCTCAAGCTAGAAACTTAAAAGGAACCACTCAGTTGGGTGGCCAGCCTGATTATCTCTACTGCCTTAGGTTTTTCTTTAGCTGCCTTTTCATTAGTAGTTGACAACAAAGCCGAGAATGAGGCCTGAACTAACTTTCCTCAGATTCTCCTCCTCCATTCTCGACTCACCCTGCAGCCTGTCCCTGTTGCTCAAAGCCACAATCTGCTGACACCGGGGATTCAGTGCTTAGTGTTCTTGTACCACGAAAGGGATTTTCCTTCTTTCTCTTTCTTTGGTAATTTTATTTTATTTTATTTTTTTATTAATGGATTTTATTTCAATTATAAGTGTACATAAATCATCACAAGTCAATTTTACAGATTTTGTATCCCAAATCCCCAGTGCATCCCCCCACCCCCCAGATTGTCTTATTTGAAAAACCAAGGTTTTCCAAAGTCTGTGAGTCATTGTCTGTTCTGTAAGCACTCTTTGGTAATTTTAAATTCTCAATCAATCCCTCCAATTAAAGGACTGGACACACTCTTTCTGCCAGATTGTGGGAATACTAAGAAATAGGAGTTCTTGTCATCAGGAAGTCCATGGCTTATTTGTTCAGTCATTTTTATTTCTGAAGTCACCAGGGCCCACCCACAGTGACTGGCCCTGGTCCTTGGATTACAGGAAAATCGTGGACTTGGATGGAAACCCCATGAGCAGGCTGTTTTGTGAACTCGTAATGGCAGCTGTGCAGTGGCAAGCACGGACGAGGGTTTCTCCCAGCATCTTGGTTTTGGAGTGACAGTGGAGAATTTGCCTCAACAATGCTTCCCATTCAAAGGTACATGCATCCAGTCTTTGGCCATAAATTTCTGCAACACGCAGGCCTCCTCAGTTGAATCCCGTCTCCTCTTGCCTTGCTGCTGGAAAAAACTCTCCTACACGGTCACACTACCCTGGGGTTCTGAACTCTCACCTCGTTTATTCCAGCTTGCATAACATGATACAGCACGGATACACATGCACACCTGCAGCCCAGTTGTCACTGACAGTTAACTCAATGATTACAGTACAGACAGTAAACATATTTAGATTGTATTTTTAACGCATACTATTCCCTGCAGAGCACATTCACTTTTTCCATGCAGCTGGTTTTGAAGCATAGCAGAACCAGAGAAATAAATGTACTATAAATTACTGAACAAGTCAGTAATTCAAGGTTTCTGTTGAATATTTTAGAGTAAGTTCAGGATGTGAGCATCTGTTTCTATGTCTAGGTTTTTCAGAATGAAATATGGTGAAACGGCATCTTCTTTCCAGAGAGCTTCTAAAGTATTTACAAGCATCAGGTTATTAAACCGCACATGCCTTAACATAGTTATGCCACATATAGAAGGTACTACATTGACTTTGATACAAACATTTGTACTAGAGGGAAGAGGGGGGGAAAAAAAGAGATAACTCTCAAAAGGACACAGCTTCCAAAAGAGCCAGGCCAAAATTCTCCGTCTTCTGTTTCCCCGACTGATAAATTATTCACTTCACAGGCATGAACACATGCACACAATTCATCACAATTAAAATTGAGAAGCCAGCATGTGCCTCATGTCCAGCCACGTCGCAGCACCGGATCCTCTGTCCAGGAAGAGATGGTAAGCAAGCTAGGAAGCCAGAACATACCCATGTGTAAATTTAAGGACCAGTACAAGGTAACAATCCATGGGATGGTAGAAGACAGTGTATGATGGATTGCTGGATTCCTGGTAGAGACAGTTAGGTCTTAGCGATTATTGGAGGAAGGGTGCCTGGGGACATGGGGTAGCTTCTTAATTTCTTACCACCCCGGGTGAAAATCCATGACAATTTATGTAGGTTTATAGTTTTGCCACTGTGTGATTTGATTCTGTACCAGTCACCTGAGAATCGGGCTTGGAATGAGATTCATCTTCTAAGCACTGCAAAGCCAGTCGGAGTGCCGGTAAGAGAAGAGTGTGTATGGTGAGTGGTATCTAGTTGGTAGTGAGAGAGAGACTGCAAGAAGAGACAGAGAAGGAAGTGTGAGAGAGGGGAGGACAGGGACAGAGAGCTGTTCTCCATGTGACCAGGACATATGGGCTGTGTGGTTTAACCTAGACTTATGATGAATGCTGGACCTTTGTCTCGGTTTTGCCATTTATAAAGTGTGACTCACATGCAATGATGCAGGAGTGTGAAATCAGGCAAGATACGTCTTAGATTCTTTGAAGATTATATTCTTCATTCACTCATTCATTCACTCATTCATATGCCAGGAAGTGTGCTCACATCTGTAAAAAGGGAGTAATAGTAACTCTTCTATCATATGGTTGTAAGAATGTAGCAAGAGAGTACGTATAAAGTCCTCAGAAAATTTCAAACGACTGTGTAAACATACAGCATCATGAAGTACTGCAAACATTTATCATCTTATATAAAAGATGTTAAAGTATCATATTGAAAAGGAATACAATTTATTCAAATTTTCACTTGTATGAAAAGAGTGGCTCAGAGTTCCTGTGGTGGTGCAGTGGTAACAAACCTGGCTAATATCTGTAAGGATGCGGGTTCAATCCCTGGCCTCCCTTAGTGGGCTAAGGATTTGGCATTGCCATGAGCTGTGGTATAGGTCGCAGATGTGGGTCCCATCTGGCATTGCTATGGCTGTGGCATAGGCTGACAGCTACAGCTCTGATTTGACCCCTAGCCTGGGAACTTCCACATGTCGAGTGCAGCCCTAAAAAGACAACGAGACAAACAAAAACAAAAAACACTGGCTCATGTACCATGGGTGAGGATCTAGTGTGTAATGTGGATTCATGGTGCATTGTAGCTTTGAGGTCTATCGGGTCCCTGAAGTTACCCTGACTGCTAAACCCTAGAAATGGTTCTCCAGTAGTTTGTCTGATGCATGGTTTTTATGCCACCAGAGTCCCTTAAAAAATATGTAACTATAGAGTCTCTTCACAAATATGTAACTAAGGCTGTATACATCCACTATAATAAGATGTTTTGTTGATCCTGGCAGGGCTTTGAGAATGTGGCGTGGCTTATTTCCTTTTTTATTTCTGTGAGAGAGGAGATTCAGAGAATGACTTTCCCTTCCTCAACTCATGAGCCAGAATTATCTCAGCTCCCTCCCCCTTGTTGGCCTCACCCATGGCATATGGAAATTCCTGAGCCAGGGATCGAATCTGAGCCAGTTGTGACCTACGCCACAGCTGTGGTAAAGTCCCATCCTTAACCCGCTGCACCAGGCTGGGGATGGAACCCCTGCCACCTCAGAGATGACACTGGGTCCTTATCCCACTGTGGCACAGCAGAAACTCCTCTCACAGCTCTTAGGAGGGGATGTAAAGCCAGGCACAAAGTTTTACTGAATGAGGAAACATGTGTTGTAATTTCCTGGATCTCTTAAACAAAATATATACTATTTTGCTTCTCTGCTTTGAACATCTGGCTTTTAAGCACAAAAATGTTCTGGACTGAAAACTTGAACTGAAACACATTAAGGTCCTATGACCCTGGGAAATTCATTTACAGTCTCTGGACTTTGGCTCCCTAGGTACTAGGACGAGATGATTTCTAAATCTTCTTTCTACTCTTCTGAGTATCTTGCTCTGATTTTATCTCATCGTAGTGCTTAGTTAGGACATTTTGTGTGTGTGTGTGTGTGTGTGTGTGTTGTGTTTTGTTTTGTTTTGCCTTCAGGACCCTGGAGAGCAACCAAGCCCACCATCTTCATGGGGCTGCTCTACAGTGGACCAGCAGGGGCTTTGCAGTCATGTGAATTGTTATATGGGTTGACAATACCACAGGCTGCTGGTGAGCCAAGACTACTTATGCTAGATGCCCACTTTTTAAAAAAAATTATTTTTATTTTTTTCTATTATAGCTGGTTCCATTCCCCCCCCCCCTCAGTTTCCTCCCTCCTTGCTGAAGTAGAGGCTGAGTATGCATTTTTGGATCTCAGGGATGTCGTCATCTTGTTCACTCCACTTGTGCTTTTTCTTTCTTTCAAACTGTTCTACCCAGACATGTATGACAGTGGGAAGCTCCTTGGGGTTACAGGCTGCCCTGGCCATGGAGACTCTGATAACTTGGCAATCAACAGGAGAGAGCAGTATACTGTAGCCGGATGATGGGTAGTTGTGCCGTTGAGGGAAAAAAAAAAAAAAAAGCATGTCCTCTGAATACTGAAGGAAAAAAACCTTTGCTGCTGCTAAGCTGTAGAAACTTAAGTAATGGGAAAGAAGGAATCTGAAAGTCTAGGTGGCTGATGTAATGACATTCAAAGTTACAGATTCTCTGGCAAAGTAGAGAGTGGCTGCTTAATCGTTAGGGTAGTTCAGGCATTACCATGTTGGTTGCCTCATTCTGGTTGAGACCCCTGCCCTTCTACTGAGGCTGTGTATCCTGCAGCTTATTCGTTGCAACCTCGTTAGTTGGGTTCCAAGTTTAACTTTGTCCTTTCTTCTATTGAAATAGCAAACCTGTTTCTAATTTTGTCTTTTCAAAAACCTTTATCTTTTCCTCTTGTTGCCTGGCAGTTTTAAATGTGCTTTTGGTTAACCATGGCCTCGGTGGCAGAGAGAGGTAGGAGGTGAAAGGATTAACTGAAGTGAATGATGAGAAAGTGACCTGCATTTCCCCCCACCCACCTGTACCCCTTGGCTTTCAAAGTTGCAAATGGAAAGGACTAAAAAGAAATACAGTAGAAGCTTCTTTTTATCTGGTGGCTTGTTGGCTACCTGAGGCCATGAGTAGACCAACGAGAAGGCACATTATTATATACGTGGGGTCCAACATGTATTAAAATAGAAAGGAAAATAAGTCTTCATTTCCAACTCAGTGATTTCATCTACATGCCTTCAGACACATCTTGAGTTATGATTGTCTTGCACGGTCATGGGTTTATACAGGATGAATGGAAGGGGAAATGCTGCAGGAGAAATAAATGTTTTCTTGTAGGAAAAATATTGAATCCTGCATCTTTATTGTTACAGTTTGACTCTGTCCTTTTTGATGGATATATATGCTTACTCCTTAAAAAGAAAAGCAACAAGAGAAAATAAAAAAAAATCAAGCCAGAACAATACGTATGATGGAACCCTATCTTTTAAAAAAAGTACATTTATATATTAGTTGTCTTCGTTCCTTTTATGCTTCACTTGTTGGAAAAGAGAATTGGGGAATAAAAAATGCAAGAGCCATGAGGACTTTTTAATTGAAAAAGAAAAAGAATTTCAAATACTACATTAGTTTTCTAGTTAGACCAGGGGTTCCGATGCTGTCATTGAAAAGAACTGATTTTCTGTACTACTGTAAAGAAATTCATCTATCTCTTGGGGAACTTTAATTAAATTAATGTTACAAATAATAGCAGTCAGAGTGGTTGGTTGCAAAGAAACAGATTTATAGCTAGGCCTGTTTGGCTGTTTTTCCTTGCAGGGATGTCTGGAGGTGGTGTGGGGTATGGGGATGAGGAGGCTTTGAAGGAAAAGGTTACCGTGCATGCTTTTCCCTGCCTTGACCCCAAGTTCAGTTGACTTTTGTCCCTCAGCTCATCCCTCTTCACTTCTTAGGAGTGTTTCACCAGCAGGAGCTCCGGAGCCACTAAGCCAACTGGTTAATGTACCTGTGCTCTCACCGGAGGGTTTTCCTGGGCAATTAGAGTGGGAATAACTTCCCTTCTCCTTAAAGGGCCTGGGTGATTGCTGTCTTTAACTCTTCTCAGGAATGTCCTGCTGCATTTCTACTCATTAGAGTCTATTAGTCTGAGGGCATCACTTTCCTGACAGCCAATTTCTTACATAGGAACTTACAGGCTTGGAGTTGGGGCCATCAGCTGAGCTTCTTTGGGTTACTCAGAATGCCTGAATTATGCGGAATGAAATTTTATTTCCACTGGAGGCAAACAGCCCCAGACTGTGGTTCATCCTGCTGTGTCCCCAGCACAGCATTTGACTTGCTCAGTTCCTCAGTGCACTTTTACCAACACCAGCATTATAGGTTAATGCTGTCTTTGAAGCTCAAGGAAGGAAGGAGCTAGGGAAGAAACTGTGATTTCAATTTCTTGAATTCTTTGGTGTTTTGACCTCAGAAACCCGGCACCCATGCTGGGAAAAACCAGACTACTTGCTCTGTCATTGCTGAGTTGAGGTTAGTATTTGGGAATTATTTTTAAGAAAAGGTTTATGTACTCACTTGCTTTTTAAAAGTCCTCTGAGGTGGATATTCTCGCATCTTATAAAAAGGGACTTTTGAGGTGCTGAGAAGTGACTCGTCCAAGGGTTCACAGTAAGTCAGTGGCAGACTGGAGCCAGAGTTCAGAGCTCCTTCCTTATTCCTTTTTCAGGGAGATGATTCTCAACCAATCCCTTCATCTTCTTTCCTCTTCCTCCTCCATCTTTTTAACACTCCCATGTGATGAGATAACTCCTCTAACTTCTCATGGAAGAATTATAATGTATCCCATTTGTACATTGGAAACCAACAAGAGCCAAGTGCCATGTATTACTTTCTGAGACTAGGGATGCTGGTCACCTCAAAGGGCCACTTCCTCGTGGCACCAAAATCTACCTCATTATAAATTTCAACCACTGGTAGCCTTTGGACTCTAGATAACTTCTGTGGAATTACTTTTAGACTTAAAGGCTCTCTTTCCTTCCTAGAATCTAGAATGTTGATAGAAACGTTCATGCCTTCAGTCCCACGGAGGTAATATAGGGTCAGTCCTTCAAATGGTCCCTCATCACCATATGGTTTGTATGCCTTGCATGTGCCTCTGTGCCAACGTGTAATGGCCAAGGACCTAATCTTAAATCACGACTGACTGCAAATGAGCCACTTGGCCATTTCTTCAAATGTGAAATAGGTGCATTATACTAATCTCCAGTGTTATATGGATGGTTTTACACTGTTCCAGTATAAGTTTTGATATTCCCTCTTTCAAGGTGATAAACTCCCTGCGTTCTTTGAGGTGACTTCGCAATCACAGGGCCTCATTAAAAACTATTGGTGAAATAAAAGGTTGGGTGGTGGGGGACCCCCATTTAGGAGGGCGCTTGTCATTGTTGCTTCTGTTATTGGCATCTAATTAGATATGTAGTAGAGCCTGCAGGAGCTAATAAGAGAGCAAGATCTAGGAAGGAGGTGAGCACGTTGAATTCTGAGGCATTTTCACGGACAGCAATTTTTCGTGGATATTAGGGCAATACATAAAGACTTCCCCCTGCAAACCTGATTGCCATATTTCCTTCCTACCCCAACACACGCTTAAGCACATTTAATGGCCCCTTCTAAGTTTTAGGCTAAAGGTCACAATCCTTAATATAACCTACAAAACTTTGGCATAGTCTGGCCCATGTTTTCTTCCTGAGTTTCCCCTTGCACTAGTTTTCCCAGAAATCTGACCCCAGCCTTTTAGTTCTTTTAAGTGTACCATGTTCCTTTAAGCCCTAGGGTCTCTGAAAGTAATGTTTCTCAAGTATAAAGTTCACATCTACTTAATTTTCAGTCCAAAAGAAGTTTTTTTTTGTGTTTTACTTTTCACCATAAATAATATGCATTTAAAAATTTTATTATAGTTGATTTGCAATGTTCCTTCAATTTCTGCTGTACAGCAAAGTGATTCAGTCATACATATATACACTCCCCCCCCTTTTTTTTTTTTCATTCTGTCTTCCATCATGTTCTAACCAAAGAGACTGGACATAGTTCCTTGTGCTGTGGAGTGGGACCCCATTGCTTATCCTTTCCAAATGTAACAGCTTGCATCTACCAACCCCAGACTCTGCGTCCATCCCAATCCCTCCCCCTCCCTCTGGATAATGTGCATTTTTCTGGTAGTTTTTGATCATTTGATTGATGTCTGTCTTTTCCCATGGGCTATAAGCTCACTGTTGTATCACCAGTGCATATAGTAGAGCTGTCACAGAACAGGTCATCAACAAATGTTTGTGAATAGCTGAATGAATGAATAAATAGAAGAGTGATCTAAGGGTCTGTGGGTGTGGCTTCTGACCTGTGATCCTAGCTTTCCAGGTGATTCCGTTAGTTAACTCGTCTTTGTTCTTTGCCTCAACCTCGAGATCTGTATAGAGTGGGCATCCCCTTTCACGCAGTTTATGTGTATGGGGTTATCGTGACAATGATATGAGACCTGGCATGGGAATATGCATCGTACATTTTGATGTGCTTTCTAAGTATCAGGCCTGCGGAAAGATGAAGTAACCCTCGCCTTTCTGCTTTGAACGACCGAGGATTATTCTTTTCTTGAAGAAGGCAGTTAATCTGTAAAAGACTTTGAGTGATTTCCTGGCCTGATTCACAGCACAGGGTGAACTGTGCCTCCCTCTCAAGTTGAATTTACATGTGTCCTGTGTCCGCAGGAGCTCTGGCAGGCCTGGGGGCGTGGAGGTAATTTAGGGGTAGCGTGCAAACATAAACCTATCACAGGTAGGATTAAGGGACATGTGTCCTCTTTGCTAGGGAACCAACACACAGCTGGGTACACTTGCCTGTACAGTGTACATGTCACCACAGTGAAAATCTGTGGGTCTGTTTCTTCAAATTACAGCGGAGGCCCACAGTGAGAGCCTCCCATCGAGCCCACTGAGTAAGTCCTTCGGGCAGGATTTCATGATTGTCCCAGGCTGTTTTGGTATAGATAGACTTATGGTGAATGGATGTGTTTTTGTCTCTGATTTTCTTAATTATGAAAGGTGCTTGCCTAATTCATATAATGCACAAAATGTAAAACGAAGAAAACAGGAAGATTTGAGGACACAAATTCTAAGCAACAATGTGAAGTATGGGTTGAAAATCTTTGCGTTCTAGGTTCTTTTCTTCTTTACATAGTGGAATAACTAATAAGTTTATTATAAAAATTTCCCCATATAGGGGTTCCCCTTGTGGATCAGCGGTAATGTACCCAACTAATATCAGTGAGGTTGTGGGTTCAATCCCTGGCCTTAGTGGTGTAGGTTGCAGACGTGGCTCAGATCTGGTATTGCTATGGCTGCGGGCTGTGGCTTAGGCCAGCGGCTGCAATTCTGGTTTGACCCTAGTGCCTGGGGAACTTCCATATGAAGCAAGTGCAGCCCTAAAAAAAAAGAAAAAAAAAGGATAATAACGCCTCCCTCTGGGATTACTAGAATTAAGTGTGACAATGCACATGCATCAGATAGATAACTCCTGTTTGCAAATAACACGGGTTTAAACTGTAAAGATACATAATGTTGATTTAAACAAGGAATTTAGATGAGGCAGAGAAGGGCTGGTGCTCAGCCATGTCATCCAGGACATATTCATCTACTCTGTCGTTCTTGCCAGGGGAAAACATCTAGAAACAATGACAAAGGGGAAAAGGGTCATCATGATTTTCCTAAACCAACCATTCTTTGTTCCACGGTGGTGACACTTTGTTCTCTCAAAAGAACTGAGGTACTCTGAACCAAGAAGGGGAAACGGCTCTCAGGTAGGCTGTCAGCCGTGTTGCTACAACGTATTGGTAGTTTAGCCCCATGCCTGGTAATTGTGCCGTAAATGCCACCATGATGTTGCTGATGCTGAATTTGAGAATGATGATGCGTTTTGCGCATTTGAGCAGAACAGATGTGAGCAGGAAGGCCCAAGGGGATAATACACGTATCTGGTTAATCAGGAATCATTGATATACGTGGATGTTCCCATCACAGAATCTTAAAAGGCCATGATCAAACAGGAGAAAGAATATGAGAGGTCTGAGAGGATGGCCTGGCTTCTGTCTCCGAGTCCATCAACAGTGTTGGCTGGGTAGCTCTTATTAGGCTTCTACTTTGGGAAACCTGGCCTCTGCCTATTGCTCCTGCCCTCTCACAGGTCCTTTAAATACAGTTATCCTTCCGCACGAAATACCATGTTGGGCCCGTCTAAACCAGTGCCTGTTTGCGGCTTTCACACATGCCTGTCCTCTTCCTTACAACCACCCCTGTAAATTCTTATCTCTTGTCTTCTTGGCCCACTGATCCCTGGCTTATGATGCCTGCAGCTTTTCCTTTTTTTTTCTTTTCCCCTTTCTTCCTTTCTTTCTTTCTTCCTTCTTCCCTTCCTTCCTTTCTCTCTTTTTCTTTCATATACGTATAGTTGATTTACAGTGTTATGCCAATTTCTGCTGTATAGCTAAGTGACGAAAGTGACCCATTCATATACATATATATATATATCCATATATATGTACATGTGTTTTAGACACACGCATTCTTTTTCTCATACTATCTTCCATATGTTCTATCCTGAGAGACTGGATACAGTTCCCTGTGCTGTACTGTAGGACCTCATTCCTTATCCATTCTAAATGTAATGGTGCATCTACTAACCCCAAACTCCCAGTCCATCCCACTCCCTTCCCTCTTCCCACTGGCAACCACCTCTGTTCTCCATGTCTGTGAGTCTGTAGGTAGGTTCATTTGTGCCACATTTAAGATTCCACATATAAGTGATATCGTATGGTATTTGTTTCTCTTTCTGACTTGCTTCACTTCATGTGAGGATCTGTAGTTGCATCTGTGTCGCTGCAAATGACACTGTTTTGTTCTTTTTATGGCTGAGTAGTAGTCCATTGTGTATATGTACCTCCTCCTAATCCATTCTTCTGTCAGTGGACATTTAGTTTGTTTCCACTTCGTGGCTTTTGTGAATAGTGCTGAAATGAACATACAGGCGCATGTATCTCTGAATTACTGTTCTGTCCAGATATATGCCCAGGAGTGGGATTGCTGGATCATATGGTAGTTCTATATATAGTTTTCGGAGGAACCTTCCTACCGTTTTCCATAGTGGCTGTAGCAATTTGCATTGCCACCAGCAGTGTAGGAGGGTTCCCTTTTCTCAGTACGCTCTGTAGTGATGCCTGTTTCTTCACCGGAACACTTTGACAACTCGTTTGGTTTTCTTCTCTCTTAACTGACAAGAGTGTCATGGTTTCCCTGGTAGCCGGTCCCCAGCATTCCCACCAACAGGACAGCCCCTTCCCACATTCCACCCCCAGGGCAGATCCAGACTTTGGCTCTACCGATCGTCGTGATGCTGACTCCTTGCCCTATCTGGATCTTTTCCCTTTCCTGCTATGCTTTAACTGTAAGTTGGCTCCCGGGCAGTTTGGTAGGGTTGCTGCTTACCCCACTAGAGTTACAGCCATGCAGCAATGAAATTGCCATTTGCAGGTGCGTTCAAGGCTTCATTTGGTATCAACCTGGATTCTCGCTTTCAGTGGAGAAGAAAAGGACATTTGCAGTATCCATGAAGCTGTTCAACATACACATTGCATGACCAAGGCTTGCCCTAAAGCTCATCCTTGCAAAGTGCCAAGTGACCCGATATTTGCAAGACGGGCTCTCCCTGGGTTTAACCCAAATGCCACTTTCTTCAAAACAGAATGTGTTTATGTCTTGACTCTAGTCATTCCTCAAAAGGGAGACAGGGTGGGATAATGGAAAAATCCTTGGTGTCTGGGCTGGGTATCTTCCATCTGCTTCTCCAGAATCATCCTCTCCTCTGTCTGCTCCATTCAGCTCTGTGTCTTAGCAGGCTGGAGGCTCCTTTGCCATTTAGATTTCTTTTGAATCCATCTGTAGGAAAAACAACAGGAGGTCAGAGGGAGGGAGGTGAGAGTTTTTGCTCCCCTGGCTCCTTCTCTGTGGAGTCACAGTGGACTGGCTGTGCCTTTTGACTGAAAGCCACAGGCCCTATCAGGTGGCCCTTTTTGAGTTCCTGGCCCTTTGATGCCCAGGAAGGAAAAAGCTCCCCAGTTCCTTTTCTACAGTCTCTGTGGTAGTATACCATCTCTTGTGGTTTATCTATTCTCTGCTCATCCTTCTATAAATAATCCTTTAATTTATTATTCTCTTTTCAAAAATACCAAATATCAGAATAGTGACTCTTTGCCACCAGAGCTGCTGAAACTTCACCTCTCTCCACCAGTGCTGAATAGAAATGGAGACACAGAGTTTTGGGCAAAGGAGAAAAAAATAGCTTTATCGCTTTGCCAGGCAAAGGAGGCCACAACAGGCGAATGCCCTGAAGACTGTGCCCTCCTTTGGGAGAGAATAAGAGGTGGTCTTACAGTTTTGGAGTGGAAAATAGGGCCACACATAAGGATCAGGATGCAAGCTTTCATTCTTCTTCAGAGTTGGTGATTAGTGGCCCCAGGCCTGGTTCTCGTGGTCCACCTCTCTGGTGTTCATTTGCTGGGTTTTTGTTTTGCAGAAGAACTCAAAAATACTGTTTTGTATATTCCTGAAGAGGGACAGGGACCCTCCCCAGGACGGCGCTGTTGTTACTAGACTTCCAGCCCCTTTCCTGATGAGCAACTGTTTGAGCCTGCCCTTTGGAACCCAGGGAAGCTTATCTCTTAAAAATAAGAAATGGGAGACACATTGTGTGTTCAGGAGCCCCACAGGGTCCTGCTCGGTTTCACCAGGATCTCTACTGTTAGAGGTTCATAGTCAGAAACCCTGGATCACTCTCTGGCTTTACTGCTTCCCAGCTGTGTGTCCTTGGACGGGTTTCTTAACCTCTTTAGTCCTGGGTTTCTTATCAGTGAAAACAGGGTGGCAAAAATAATTGCTTTTGTCTACCTCTCCAGGAAGAAACAGAGTGTGAAACATGTCATGCAAACTGTAATGTGCTGTGCACAGGGAGAGGTTCTTATCACTGTGATATGCCAGGAGCTTGAAGTGGGAGTTGGGGAAAGCGGAAGGCTTTGAGGATGGAGCACGTAGGTCTCAAGAGAGGGCTTTGCATCCTCATCGGCTTCTCCAGCACAGTTAATGAGAAGCACAGCTGACAGGAGGACAGGACCCCACAGATTATTCTTCAAAGCCAAGCCCACAGGACCTCCTCTTCCATTCACCTCAGCCCACAGATCCGGCTCTGTGGAATACAAATGAGAATCCCTTCAATTACAGACAGATTATTGAGTGATGGCATGAGCCTCTGCTAAAATGGATTTTCTGATAAGGCCTTTAGAAAATATAATTACGTGGTCAAAAAAGACAAAATTGTCAAATGATGCAGAGAGACCCAGATGAAAAGACTGATCTCCTAGCTTTTGTTTTGCAACATTCAGGGAGTGTGGTATTGCAAGAGTAAATCCTGTTATTTGTGTCTGGGGATAATCTGACACTGGTTGCTAAAAAGAAATGGCAGTGGTATTTATACTGGAAATTGCTTTGGAAGGCCATGTATGTGCTTGAGCTTCCAGAGGGATGTGGCACCCACTTGAGCCAATCACTCTTGATCACGTCAGTCATCTTATCCTCCTTGATTGCCTCTGAAGGACTTTCACTAGGTGAAATTATCTGGATCATCTACCTGTTTACAGTTTTACCGTGTCTCATTCTCCCTGACTCATACCCCTCACCTCCAGTAAGGACTGTCAGCAACTTGAACTTGTCTTGTGTTCATGCTGTATCCCCAGCACCTGGCCGTGTGCCTGGCTCAGAGTCCGTACTTGTTTGAGCATTGGTTGAATTTAACGAATGAATTAAGAAATGAAGGAAGGAATACTCTGCATAAAAGACTGTGCTAGAAATGAGAGAATCCTGGGCTTTTGAGGAGCGGACATCTAATATTCTTCCCACAACACTGAAAAGATGGACGTAAACCCAATTTCAAGATATGAAACACTCAGGGCTGTAACAGAAGCAAGGGCACAGGTCAGCTGTCACAGGATTTGAACACTCGAACATACTTCCAGTGGAAAAAGAGTAAGGTAAAATGAACGTTGCTCTAACGTTGCTTTAGATTAGAACCAGATTGCCGTGTTGATATTGAAATCTCCCATATCCCAATGGTTTCCCTTTGCCTGAGTTAACTGGACCACAGTTTTATCATTTGTGGGTGAAAAAAAGATGATAACCCTGTATCATGGATTTAATCGAAGTATTACATGAACAGCATATAGACATATGGTTGGTACATAATAAGCACTCAGTAAATGTTAATTATTTTTGACCAGGGGTAATAGTAGTTGGAAAAGGAGGGGGAACATGTTATGAAATAAAATCCAGTGAATCCTAGCCAGGAGATAAGAAGACTTGGATTCCAGCTCTGCTGCTGAACCATGTGACCCAAGGGAAGAACTCTTCTTCTCTGGGCTTCATGCAAAATGAAGAGCTTGAACTTGATGGTCTCTGGGTGCCCTCAAATTATAATTATGTGCTTAGGGCTGGACTTGAAAGATACATAGTATTTGCGTAATAGAGCACAGTGTACATGTGGAGGGTAACTTTCTTTTTGATTTTCTTTTTTTCTGCTGGTGGCATAAGATTATTTAATTAAGAGAAAAGAACATATCTCTTTGCCCCTTCCACCCCCGCACACACACGGCTTTGGGTACAGAGAAGGTTCTCAAACACCCATTGGTTGCTTGGCTGACTGATCTGGTTGGGCGTTAAGGTTAGAGTCCCACGGGGGTCCAAAAGAAAAAGAAAAAGTGAAGGATCATTCTGTTCTTGAATATGGAAATTGTCAATGAGACATTTCATTTCATCCACACTCAGATATACTTGAGACAAAAAGAGGGAAATTGAGGGAGGGAAGACAATAGGAAAGTAGGAAAGGAATGAATAGTACTTATCAGGTGTCTGCTGTATGCTGGGAGTTTACATATAGCATCTCCTTTGACCTTCACAACAACCTTGTGTGGTTGCAGTTGTTTTGAGGTATCTTTACTCCCATTTTGACCTTGAAGAGGTAGGATCAGGGAGGATCCTGCTTACATTCCTAGAAGGAGGAGGTAGATGAGGGTGAGATTGAAACCCAGGCTTGTTTGACTCCAAAGCCATCATACTCTCCACCTCTCAGAGGTGATATTCCACATCTCTCGCCTCACGCCCTTGACATTCACTCCCCTGCTCAAACTCAATGGATAAGCTTAACTTCCTACCTCACCCAGAAAATAGAGGCAATCAGAAGAGAACCTTTCTGATCCTACCACTGCCTTCATATCGGACCTGATTCTGGGCCATGGACTTGTATTTCCCATCGCTGTGCACACACTCCATGCTCCTATTTAGTCCCCCCCCACACACACTTATGCAGGACGTCACTTCTCCCATTTCTCTCTGTCCTGCATCATCAGCATTTCCTCTCAGGCAGCATAAATAAATTCCATAAACCTGTCATATGTAAACAAGTCTTTCCTCAATCCCATATTCCTGTCTTGCCATTTCTTTTGTTCTCTTTACAGTCAAAATCTCCAGAAGAGCTAGTAAACACTATTTTCACTTCTTCTTCTCCCATTCTCTTTTTGAATTCATTCCTGGTGATGTTTGGTCCCTGTAATCATAACCAAAGACATTCTTATTAAAGTCACCAAAGCCCTCCACATGGCTGATTCTGGGGTTAATTATCCATCTTCATCTTATTCGATGGATCAGCTGCACTTGACGAAACTGGTCCCTCTCTCCTTGAAAATTATTCCTCGTTGGGGTATGGGGCCTCCCAAAGTTTGGTATTGCCTTTTATTCCTTAAGTTTTCCCTCACACTCTGAATGCAATTTATCAGCAAATTCTGTTAATCTTAGCTTCGTAATATATCTAGGCTCTGACCACTCCTCACCACCTCTGCAACTACCAGCCTGGTACAAACTGTTACCATTACTCAGCTGTATTGTTGTAACAGTTTGCAGTGATTTCTCCTGATTCTGCCTTTGCTATATTCCTATTTCCAATCTATTCTCAACTTATCAACTAGACTAATCCGTTTAAATAAGATCATGTCAACCCTCCATTCAAACTTTCTTATTTTATTTTTTAATATAATGATTTTTATTTTTCCATTATAGCTGGTTTACAACTGTCAATTTTTCAACTGTACAGTGTGGGGACCTGGTAAAGCATACATATATAGATTTGAAAACTAACTTTTTTTAAAAAAAATTTTATTGTAGTTGATTTACAATGTTCTGTCAATTTCTGCTGTAAAGTGACCCAGTCATACATATGTGTGTGTGTATACATTCTTCTTCTCACATTATCCTCCATCATGTTTCATCACAAGTGATTAGATGTAGTTCCCTGTTCTATACAGCAGGATCTCACTGCTTATCCATTCCAAATACAATAGTTTGAGTCTACTAACCCCAAACTCCCAGTCCATCCCACTCCTTCCCCCTCCCCCTTGGTAACCACAAGTCTGTTCTCCATGATTTTGTTTCTTTTCTGTAGATAGGTTCATTTGTGCTGTATATTACATTCCAGATATAGGTGATATCATATGATGTTTCTTTTTGTCTTTCTGACTTACTTCACTCAGTATGAGTCTCTTGTTCTTTCCATGTTGCTGCAAATGGCATTATTTTGTTCTTTTTATGGCTGAGTAGTATTCCATTGTGTGTATGTAACACATCTTCTTAGTACCTTCATCTGTCTTTGGACATTTAGGTAGTTTCCATGTCTTGACTATTGTGAATAGTGCTGCAGTGAACATAGAGGTGCAAGTATCTTTTGCAGTGAAAGTTTTGTCTGGATATATGTCCAGGAGTGGGATTGCTGGATTATATGGTAGTTCTATATTTAGTTTTCTGAGGTTCCTCCATACTGTTTTTCATAGGAGTTTACCAAGTTACATTCCCACCAACTTTCTAAAGTACTTCCTATCTCAGTGAAAGTAAAAGATTGAGCCATAGCATGGTCTATAATTTCAAGATAATCTACCTCTTTTCTGCGTCTCCATTCTCATGCCTTCCAACTTTCTTGCCTGCTCTTTTAGCTCCAACCATACTTGAGTCCTGATGTTACTTGAACATTTCACTTACACTCCTGCCTCAGGGCCTTTGCATTTGCTGTTTGTTCTACCTGGAATACTTTCTCTTATATATTCTCCTAATTTAATTTGTTTCCTAGCATCTTTAATGTATTCAAATGCTTTTTTTATTAAATATATTCAGGGCTTTTCTTATCCATCCATCCAAAGTTTAATGTAGAAACTCTCTTACCACATTGTTTTCCACCCCCTTAACTGTTTTATTTTCTTATTGGTGTTTACCACTTTCCGATTCCTATATTAGTTTGCTTATTATGTGTTTTTACCTCCTCATGTCTACCTTCCCCCGAATAAGGTTGGGGTTTTTTCTCACATACCTATCTTAGTACATTGCCTGCTTCAATTTTGCTTGCTTTGTATTTTTTTTTTTTTTTTGTCTTTTTAGGGCTGCACCTGCAGCATATGGAAGTTCCCAAGCTAGGGGTCGAATCGGATTTGTAGCTGCCAGACACAGCTCCAGACACAGCAATGTGGGATCTGAGCCATGTCTGAGACCTATACCACAGCTCATGGCACTGCAGGATCCTTAACCCACTAAACGAGGCCAGGGATTGAACCCACATCCTCTTGGATACCAGTCAGTTTCATTACCATGAGCCATGACGGGAACTCCCCACTTGCTTTTTATCTTATGTTACTTGTTGTTGAGCCCTTGAACTTATATATGCAAATGGTACAAAACCAAGTCGAACCAAAATAAAACAAAAAATGAAGTAGGTGGCAATAATTCTCTGAGCCACCAAATGGCTCAACATTGGAGCCATTTGTGCAGACGGGCTTGCAGGACCACAGGGATACACATGAAGATGTTTTGCAGTAGGCACAAACGGGGGTATCTATTCACCTAGTTGGAGGTGCTGCTGGGTCTCTTCCTTGCTTGGGACTTGATTAGTGATGTGGAGTCTGTCAGGTAAAGCAGGTGAGATGGAGTTGGAGGACATAGTTGAGGAAGGGGACTAAGGGCTGCCACCCTTTGAGCGGTTATGACAAGCCAGCTCCCATGATTTATAATCATTTTATCTGAATATCACATTAAACCTAGAAGGCATCTATGACCTCTTCATTTTACAGAGAGATTGAATGACTGTCAAACTCATCTAGTTCAGGAGAGTTAGAGCCAGACATTATGGCACTGAAATCTTATTGGTGGGAGGAAAAGATGAACCATAAGAAAATAGCTCTAGGGTTCTCTTCAGACCTTATGTTTCAACACACAGATTGTTTAGATTCAAAATATGTCCAGAACGTGTGGTTTCAAACAGAGTTGGTCCCTGACTTAGGATGGTTGGACTTTACAATTTTTTGACTTAACAATGGTATGAAAGTGATATGCATTCAGTAGAAACTATGCTTTGAATTTTGATGTTTTTCCCCAGACTATTGACATATGGTATGGTACCGTACTGTGATGCTGGGCAGTGGTAGGCAGCCTCAACTCCCAATGATCGTGAGAGAAAACAACTGAGGCAATAACAACCACTCTGTACCTGGACAACCATGCTGTGTTTCACTTTAAATACATTATTCAATACATTACACGAGATGTTCAACACTTTATTATAAAACAGGCTTGTGTTAGATGAATTTGCCCAGCTGTAGGCTAATGTGGGTGTTCTGAGCACATTTAACATAGGCTAGGCTATGATAGTTGGTAGTTTAGGTGTATTCAATAGATTTTTGCCTTATGATAGTTTCAACTTAATGATGGCTTTATTAGGTTGTAACCCCATTATAAGCAGAGCAAGATCTGTATTTACTAAGCCTTCACAGAAGCATTTGTTGAGCCAGCATAATGCTACAGGGGATGTAGGATTAAATACATATTATGTCCTCTAAGAAGCCTATAGTTTTATTTAACACATAAGACAGCAGATGGACTAGTCGACTAATACGCAATATTATCTGATGCAATGCCAAGCTGTATCAAATGTATTTTAAGGGCTATTACAATTCAGAAGACAGAATAGTCTGTACCATCAATTAGCTCAGCATTATTGAGTATATCTTATGCATTAGGTACTTTCTAGGGGTAAAGAGATGATAAGAATAAGAATATTAAATAGTGTATGCTGAGCAGTGTTCTAAATATGTTAATTGGTACAAGAACCATCTAAGGTAGGTACTGTTATCTCTGTTTTTTAGATGAAGAAACCAGGAAATGGTGGTGAAGTGACATGCTCAAGGTTACATTGCTAGTAAAGTGGCAGAATCATGTTGTAAATCCAGTTAATGCAGTTAAGATTAAAGTTGTAACTACTTAAACTGAGGAAAAGGATCTAAGGATCCCAGGGTGTAGCTGGAAAGGTAAATTAATTCTTCTAACAGTGTGGTAGGTTCTACCATAGGGTGGTAAAGGAAGCTATAAGAATGCAGAGATGGGGAGTTCCCGTCATGGTTCAGAGGAAATGAATCTGACTAGCATCCATAAGGATGGGGCTTAAGGACCCAGCGTTGTTGTGAGCTGTGGTGTAGGTCGCAGACGCGGCGCGGATCTGGTGTGGCTGTGGCTGTGGCCAGCAGCTTAGTTCCGATTAGACTCCTAGCCTGGGAACCTCCATATGCCATGGGTGCAGCCCTAAAAAGACAAAAAAAAAAAAAAAAAGAATACAGCAATGGTGCTGTTCATATAGCTTGGGGAGGGGGTTGTGTCACAGGGAGGATAAGAAAAGTTTCCCTCTTGTCTGGATGGTTCTGGGAAAATGGTGTTTGCCTAGATCTGAACCTCTCCACACTCTTTCCAAAAACATTTATAGATCAACAAGGAGAACAAATAGATGTATACATTCCCATGTTGTCAGCATAAATGGAGGCAGAAAGCATTGTAAACTTCAATGTACTTGAAAATAAGACTGTACGAAATGAGCATAAAAGAGCGGAGACTTGTATACAAAACTATAAAAAATGAGAAAATATGTCCGCAGGTGCAAATTCTTTTGAAAAACAAACCTCAAAGTAGGAAAAAACTGTAATACAATATTCCAACCTGATTCAAATATCCTTTAACAAACTTTTAGAGTTATGAAACCCACTCTTAAATGAGAAATTCAGAAACTCAGAGCAGAAATATGCAAAAACTAAGATGTAAAACAGGAGTAACTGAATGTAGCAAAGAAATGAAAGGGACACTATCATTTTAGAAGAAAAGGACAGAGTACAAGAACCGCAAAGCTGTAAGAATACAGGAAGCTATAATTCAACCAAAAGAACTATAAGGGGGCATTGACAAGAGTCATTAAAATAACCAAGAAAATGAGTATTAAATTAAAAATACCTGTAAAGAAAATGCTCAGCCACAAAGCAGGTAAAGAAAACCATATTATTTATATATATATATATATATATATATATATATATATATATATATATATATAATTGACATAGTTAAAGAAAAATGAAGTAGAATTAATATTTTTTTATTTTTTATTTTTTTGTCTTTTTGCCTTTTCCTGGAGCCACACCCGCGGCATATGGAGGTTCCCAGGCTAGGGGTCTAACGGGAGCTGCAGCTGCCGGCCTTCGCCACAGCCACAGCAAAGCGGGATCCGAGCCGCGTCTGCGACCTACACCACAGCTCATGGCAACGCCGGATTCTTAACCCACTGAGCAAGGCAAGGGATCGAACCCACAACCTCATGGTTCCTTGTCAGATTCGTTAACCGCTGAGACACGACAGGAACTCCAGAATTAATGTTTAAAATTGCAATGCTAGATAGGCAAAATAATCTCGAATAAGAACTAATTTGGAGGACTCAGTTTCTGGTTTCAAAACTTAGTATAGAATAATCAAAACTGTGTGGTGTGGGCATGGGCTAGACATGTGGACCAATGGAATGGAATAGGGACTCCAGAGAGAGACCCTCACGTAGGCGGTCAGCTGATTTTCAGAAAGGGGGTACCCAATGCCATTCTTCGGGAAAGGACAGATTTTCAACAAATGGTGCTGTAAAAACTGAGTATCCACTTGCAAAAAAAAAAAAAGTTGTACCCTTACTTCTCACCACATATGAAACATTAACTCAAAATGGATCTAAACCCTAAACGTAGTAGCTAAAACTGTAAAACTCTTAGAAGGAAACAAAGGGAAAAATCTTCATGACATTGAATTTGGAAGTGATCTCTTGGATATGACATCCAAAGTACAGGCAATAAAACAGGGTAAATTGGACTTCATTAATATCAAAAACTTATGTATTTAAATGATAGTACCCAAGAAAATAGCCACAAAATAGCCTCAGTGGAAACGAATCTGACTAGCATCCATGAGGACGCAGGTTCTATCCCGGGCTTTGCTCCGTGGGTTAAGGATCCAGCATTGCCGAGAGTTCTGGTGTAGGCTGCAGATGCAGCTTGGATCCTGTGTTGCTATGGCTGTGGTGTAGGCCAGCAGCTATAGCTCTGATTCGACCACTAGTCTGGGAACCTCATATGCTGCAGGTGTGGCCCTAAAAAGACACACATACATACATAAAAAAGCCCACAAAATAGACAAATTTGCAAATTACATACCTGGAAAGGGATTAATACCCAGAATGAAGAACTCTACAACTCAACAATAAGCAGCCCGATCCAAAATTGGGCTAAAGGATTTTAATAGACATTTTTCCAAAAAATGCAAGTAAAAATCACAGTGAAATGCTGCTCATTAGGAAGGCTGTAATTAAAAAGAAAATAAGTGGTGAGCATGTGGAGAAGTTGTAACCCTTGTACATTGCTGGTGGGAAGGTAAAATGGTACAGCTACCACACAAGATAGTTTGGTGGTTACTCAAAAAACTATAAGTTACCATATGACCTGGCAGTTCTACTCCTTGGTACATACCTAAAGGAATCGAAAGCAGAGCTTTGGCTATGTGCATGCCAGTGTTTATTTTGGTATTTTTTAAATAATTGCAGAAGGCAGAAACAACTCAAGTGTTTATGAGCAGATGAATGGATAAACCACGTGGTATATACATGCAATGGAATATTATTCAGCTCTAAAAAAGGAATGTAGTATTGATATATCCTACAGCATGAAGGAGCCTTGAAAACATTATGCCAAGTATAAGCCAGACAGAAAATGATAAATATGATTCTCCTTATATGAAATATGTAGGATAATCAAGTCATAGAGAAAGTACAGGTTAATAGGGTTAATTAGATTAAGAACCTTCAGCTAGGAGGATAAGGAGTTGTTGCTTAATGGTTACAGTCTCTATTTGGGGTGATGAAAAGTTGTGGAAAAAGATAGTTGTGATTGTTGCCGTCACTGAGAATATAATTAAAGCCACTGAACTGTACATTTAAAATTGGTTAAAACGGCAACTTTTATGTTGTATTAAGTTAAAAAAATGTAATATATCCCAAACCAATAAGTATATGCTTTAAATGAATAAATTGTATTGTAGGTGAATTCTATCTCCATGAAGCTGTTAAAAAGTAAAATGCAAGAAAATAAAAAAAAAGTGCAAATCTACATACTGAGCAGACATATCATGAATTTGGGAAAATTGGCCTATGAACTCAACTTTGAGATATCCTCTAAATTGAGTAAATTTTAAGTAAAAGAAATATTCTCATGACTTTAAGGCAAAAAGCCCATGTCATTGATACAGGAAAGAAATTCAGGTTGGCAGCAGACATGATGAGAGCAACACAAAAAGTGGGACAAAAGTATTTTCAATAAAACTTGAGAAAGTATGAGAAAAGCTCGCCAGTTTGACAGCAGAGTTGGATCTTCACATGTGGTATAGCCAGGGAAGTGCTAGGAAGGTGTCTGGAACCAGAGGGACAGAATGTACAAAGGTTGGGTGCAAGAGAGTGCAGGAAACTTCCAGGACCTGCACATAGTTCAGGGTGGCTGGAGTCTCTGTGTAGTGGAGAGACTCCCAAGGCCTTAGATTTCATCAAGCAAATCCTTTATTCATTCCTTTATTGGTGTTTCTTGCATATGTGGATTAAGTGCCCAGCAGTGCCCAGTCAATTGTGTGTTGCGCAGAGTGGTTGATGAGATCTGTATGAAAAGATGAGCAAGAGGTTAAAGGGACTAGAGGAATGTGCATAAACGTGTGTGTAGAAAAGTAGCATGGGGTTTACCTGAGTAATTCTTCCGTTATTCTAAATATCCTCTGTGGCTTGAAAATTTGCACTTCAACCTTTCCATCAACCTAATGTTAACAAAAGGATGTTGACAGTTCATCCATTTTAAGGCCAGTTCACTCACTGGATAAGCATCATGTATGCAGAGAGAGAGATGGGTGTGTCCGGGAGCTGATGACACTGACAGAAATGCAAAAATACGTGAAATGAAAACCGCTGTTATTAAGCACGTATTTTGTGCCTTGCACTGGCCTAGGTACTGGGGATGCTGTAGCCATGTAAGAACGGCTACGGAGTCATGAGTTGCTGATTATGTCGTGGAAAGTAACTGAGATAGGCACCAAAGATCAGAGAGTTAATCTCCACGTGCACTGTGGAGTGGGCATCCTGAGACTTCTTGAAGCTCTGCCTTGGAGTGTAGTGTTGTTTTAAGTATGTTTTCCTGTACATGTCAGTTAAAATCCTTATGTTCTAAGTAACAGAAATCCACTTGAATAACTTGACCAAAAAAGGCAAGATGATGAAAAGTTACCAGATTATCTCATGGACCAAAGAGAAGGAAAGGAGTATGGCTGGGTCAGTGGGAGGATCTGGAAAACCAGCAAACATTCAGAAGGCTCAACACCCCCTCACTTGACCCATTTCACATTAGTGTTGAGCAAAGGTTTTCAAAGCAAGTCCTCTGTGATGTCTCATTGAGTCTTTAAAAAAGAAGTCAAGAGATCAGGCTTTTTTTTTTTTTTTATGTTAAAGGGGAGGAGGTAATCCTAGGAGGAGGAAGTAAATTTTCCAAGGTCACATCCCAAGTTTGGTGGTGACTCTTAGAATTTAGAAGAGTCCTTCCGATTCTTGGTTCTTTCCCCATTAATCTCCTTTAAAATCTTCTTTGCTTACTGTCATGCAGAAATTCCCCCTTCCTTATAGTTCTCTCACCTTCTTACTTTTCCTTTTATCATTCGTTTTGGTTTAGGGATTAAAGGAGTCACCTATGTGTCCTTAGTAACAGGCTTATCTGAGACATTTCTTAAAAGTATCTTTAATTGGTACCCTGTAATCTGAACAAAGGAGCCCCTAGGAAAGGGGGTAATTAAAGAGATGAGTAGGAGATTTCAGTTGTCTGAGTGATTTTCTTACTATCATCTCTGAAATGCCTTATCAGAAATGGGCCATTATAGTTTAAATGATCAGTCAGAGTTTGAAAAGGATTTGAAACTTCATAAGACGATTTCTGAGTTTGGAGTTGTAGCCCCATTGTTTTCCAAACTCCAATTTTTCCTCCACAATGAACAATAACTTTTTGATTAAACAGCTGGCAGTTACTATTGAATGCCTCACATTTAATAACAAAAGTCTTCCTTCAGAACGCGAAATTTTATCTAAATTGCTTTGCTCTTCTTTGGTGATTGTGAACTTCTAAAATCTTGACAGGACCGATAGCATGAAAAAATAAAAATTTCGTTCAAGAAAATAATGATTACTCTTTAAAAGAAAGAGCCCCAAACTAAATGCATAATTCAGCATACTTGCTACAAAGCAGAAGTCAAGGCACACAAGCTGTCCTCTTAGTAAACATTATTAAAAAACAATCAAGTTTGTATTGACACATTTATATTGGGAAGGCTGTGACAGCAGCTGAGAGAGGTAGAAAAGGCATGAAAGTACCACTTTGTAGTCACAGGCCTTTCTTACCAGTTTTGTTCTTAATAGGAGCAGCTACCACGATTAGCTAATGCTGTGTGCCAAGCACTGTGCTAAATCCTTTATGTATGAATTAATTAGTTCCCAGACTTCAATCCTTTCTGCCCTCCTGCTGGCTGGAGGTTGAAACCAGTTGGAACCAAAAGGGATAGGGATCCTGTCAGTCTTCCTCTGACAGAGAGCAAGGCAAAGAGTGTATCTGTTGGGTTATATGGGGCTCGCCTTAATCTAGGTTACCTTAATTTATTTTTATTTTATGTCTGTCTGTCTGTCTGTCTGTCTTTCTTTTTTGGGACCACACCCGCACCATGTGGAGGTTCCCAGACCAGGGGTCAAATCGGAGCTGTAGCCGCCAGCCTTCACTGGAGCCACAGCAATGCCAGATCCGAGTCGCGTCTGCGAACTACACCACAGTTCGTGGACACGCTGGATCCTTAACCCACTGAGCAAGGCCAGGGATTGAACCTGCGTCCTCATGGATACTAGTCAAATTTGTTTCCACTGAGCCACGATGGGAACTCTTACTTTACCTTAGTTTATATCTCCTCGTAGCATTTGCCACCATTTGAAATTAAATTATCACATTATTTGTTCATTGTTGTTTATTTACACTATCATGAAAGTTCCAGGAGGCCAGGGCTATAATATTATTCTTGTAAAATAAATGCATGTGCTTGCCTATATATTGTTTGTCTGTCCAGTTGCTCGTTCCTCCACCCATCATCTATACAACTGTTAACGGGCCACGGCCAGGAGAAATTTTCTTGCTTTTTCATATGTACCACACACACGTGATGCTTAAGGACTTTTTCTTTTCTTTGTACTACTCTCTTGTTTGCTTTTTATTTAAATAGGAAAACATCTAGAAATGGCCTCACAGAGGAGATTGGTCCCCCAGGCCTCTCACTGTGCCTTGGAGATGGCCCAGGCAGAGTCCAACTGTTGTCATAAGCTTGATTGTAGTAGGGTGGCTGGGGCAAGAGGTCCTAGTCAAGCCTGGCTTGGCTTTTTGATGCTAGGCTTTGCCACATAAAGTCTTCATCAGAGATTCTTTTTAACAGTGGGGGCCAGGCAGGCACCTGTTAACCTCATAAGGGGCCTTGGAATCTGTCTTTATGAAGGTTATTATTGTTACTACTATTTGTTGTTTGTTTTTTTTAATGATTTTTATTTTTTCTGTTATAGCTGGTTTGCAGTGTTCTGTCAGTTTTCTACAGTACAGCAAAGAGATCCAGTCACACATACATACATTCTTTTTCTCACATTATCCTCCATCATGCTCCGTCATAAGTGACTAGATTTAGTTCCCAGTGCTATGCAGCAGGATCTCATTGCTTATTCATTCCAAAGGCAATAGTTATTTTTTTGAGCATGCTGGTTTCCCATGACTTTTGGCCTTGGACCTTATTTGCTTTCCTTTCCAAGGTCCTGAAAAAGGTCAAAGACTACAGATCTCTGCTTGAATCTTGAGGATGCCAGTGTTGTAGGTGATGGTGGTCTGTGGTTGTATCAGGACTTCATGGAGAGAGAGAGAAATACTTGTCTTGTTCCTCACCATAACTTCTGGACCCTGATGTATTTCACATGGGTTGCTTGGAAATGGTCCGTCTCAGGCCTTTGGGGAGACATCCATTTACTCTGGGAAGCTTTGAAATATTACATGAGGATGTCACGTACAGTCCTTGCATGACAGATGGCTTTTGGGTGTTTATATATTAATATAACAAGTAGCAGATGGAGGTTGAATCAGAGACCTTCAATGTCCTTTCTGACCCCGACAGTGCTAGTTACCAATGTGTTCTTGATATGAACAGCAGGCTTTTGATATATCGTTAAATTTAAATCTTTGTCTAGATGAATAATAAAATGGGATTATACTACATCATCACCCCCTCATGAGTATCAGCAAATATTTTGGAGGCAATTAGTCTGGGGTATAATTGGACGCTCCGTGCAGCACATTTTGTCTGAACTCCTAGGAGGAAAAAAATGGAACTAATGATTGTGGATTCGTGCGCCACCAGTGACAGCACCAAGCGACTGATTGAGGGGGCTCTCATGCTCCTTTCCTATCAGATTGCTTCCCCATAGCTTCTCTTTTATAGAAATCGTAAAGGTCATAGTGGGTACTGTTTTCTAACCAATTGAGCCAAGTGGCTTTGGTGAGGTTTCTGGTATTTTTTTCCTGAAAAGACTTCAAATTAAAGTGTCTTTTAGATTGTTCCATGAAGGTAAAAAGCATTGATCTTACCTAATAGCATTAATGCTGTTTCCCTTTAGAAAAGCATTTTAGAATTTACAATGTGCTTTTCTTGGATTATCTGTTTTATACGCATCGAAAACCTGTGTAATAGGTATTATTATTAAGTTTATGAGTGAAGAAACTGAGGGCCCAGAGAAGTTTTGTAACTTGCCTTGAGTCACAAAGCTTAAAAAGTAAAGGCAAGACACAAATGGATGCTTTCCTGAGTTTTAGTCCAATGATCTTTCTGTATCTCACACTGTTTTTGTAACCAACTGGTTGGATATTTGACTTTTTAAGAGCAGAATCAATAGAGGATTATAAGGCAATGTGGCATAGCACATATTTACATCTGGATTTGAGTTTAGGCTTTGCCGTTTATCGAATGGTATTAGGCAAATCATTTAACCTCTGTGAACACCTGTCAATCGAATTTAGAAATGCCTGCCTTTTAGGGTTATTTCAAGGATTATAAAGTCTGTAAAGTTCTGGCATATAGTAGATACTCAAGGGCAGCGCTTAAAACTTTTGAGGCTTCGTCTGATTTTGAGGATTACTGTCTTTGCCAAGTGGTTGTCCATCATCTTCTGGGGCATATTTCAGAGTTTGTAGTTGTAGTTCACTGCCCCCCAAGGCTGTTCCTTCCCTCTGTGTTGTCTGGCTGCTAGAAAATTCTTATCTTAAGCTGAAGATTCCCCCTTTGAGCTTACACTTGTTGGGTATACATTTTAGCTCTTTTAGCTCCATGAAACAAGTCCACTCCCTCTTCCACGTGGCAGTCCTCCAAATATTTGAAGACTTTATCATGCCATCCCTTAATCCTTGCTTCATACTGAATGTCCTCTGTTTCATCAACCGTTCATCACTTGATTTGGATCACAAGACCCTCATGATCTCGCTTGGTTCTTTCTAAAGTGTCTCTGTTTATCATCAGAGAAATTCCAACAACTAAATGCGATTACCTCCAGGCAGACTGACTCTTATTAGAATGAGATGATTATCTTCATCTCTTGGTACAGTTTAAAATTCTAACGTCCTTTTTGACAGCCTTATTTCAGCTCACTGTTGACCAACACACCTAAGTACTTTTTTTCAATATGTATTTCTGTTAAACCTTAGATCTTAACATTCTGTCTTTGAGAAGCATTGTCCCCAGACATGGGCTCTTTCACGTTTTGATGTTAAATTTCATCTTATTTGATCTGGCTCTTATTTTTCCCTGTTAATGTTTCTTTCAACCCTGATGGCATTATCTTAAAATCTATTAGGATTGAAACAATCACACCAACTTGATGTTTTCCTATAGATTCAATGAGCACAACTGCTATTACACCGCAAAGCATTGTAAATAGGATAGGCTTCTGTAAGCTGGTTGTCTGTCCTGATCCACAATCAGCAAGATCTTGGGATAGACAGGGCATAAGGGTTGTTTTTTTTTTTTTTTTTTTAAAAAAAAAGGGCAGTGAGAGAGAGATATTTGGGGCATAAAAAATGATTAAAAAAGGAAAGTACCCTTGGTATAGAGATCCAGATGAGGAGAGAGAAATGAGCTAGTCGCATTTCATTGCCAGGCAAGAAAAGCATGCATTTGGCAGGTATTTCCTAAGTGGATGCAGCAGGGCCCATGAGGACTTTATCTCCTCCGGAAAGACCTCCCCTTTTTGGGAGGATATTTACACCCTTCTCTGTCCAAGTCTCTCCAGCTGTCTTTGCTAATCTCATTGAACACTGCTGCCCTCTCATTTACCACAACAAAGGCATCTCCGTCCAGATTTCAACTCTGCCTTCTCTTTTTGGTTCACATTTGTGTTTACTCTGCAGACAGTGGCTGAGGACCAGTTTAGGAACCTGCTGAGCCCCGCTACCCTCCTCCTCCTGAGCTCTCCACAGCCGTAGCTTAGAAGTCAGGCCTTACGTGTTGGGGCCATACTGTAGTCATCTCTCCTGTAATCCAGCTTCTGTTTGCTCCCGTACAGTGCCAGAGGTGCTGTTTTTATCTTGTCATTTGCTGAGCGTCACTGGTTTGGTTAAACAGATGGGTAGGGGGAGACCACAGAGCTCCCTCTGGGGGCATTCCTTTTATGTCCTTCTGGTACAAGCCCTGTGTGATGGTGATCCATGTTAGCAAAGAATTTAACAACAGCCAGGCAACCCGACATGGAAATTCAACGAGTTGCTCATCAGTGTGCACAGTTGGCCAACACTCCTGTCACAGTGAGTGAGCTTTGAGGAACTATTTTGTCGATTGCTAGGACCTTCGGAATGAATGTTGAACAGTCATTTGGGGCTAAGAGTAATGCTAACGGCAGTAGAGATGTCTTCGCTTTTTCTCGTGGTGATCAAGATTTTTTTTTTTTGCCTTTTTGTCATTTTAGGGCCGCACCCGCAGCATGTGGAGGTTCCCAGGCTAGGGGTTTAATCGGAGCTGTAGCCACCAGTCTACATACACCACAGCCACAGCAACGCAGGATCTGAGCTGCGTCTGCGACCTGCACCACAGCTCATGGCAACGCTGGATCGTTAACCTGCTGAGCAAGGCCAGGGATCAAACCCACAGCTAAAGGTTCCTAGTCAGATTCGTTAACCACTGTGCCACCATGAGAACTCCAAGATCTTTGTTATTCTCACAGTTCCCCTATGAGGCCGAGAGAGGAGAATTGCATGAGGCCCCTTTTAGCCTAAGGCCAAAAGAGCAACTTGCCTCCGGTGCAAGTCACCCACCACTGTGTTAGTGAGGGGACACAGAGTGGGAATTGCCTTATGTTTTGTAATAGAGAACACCTTGACATTCGCTAGTGCCAGCTAAGAGGCAGTGCGGTTGAGGCTCTCTGTCTAGCAAAGGAAGGGCATCTTAACTTTCCTCTTCAGGGAGGACATGAATACTTTCCTCCCATTCTAGGTAGAGCCCCAGATAAACCTCTTCATTTAGCATCTCATTTGGGCTTCACATTGTCTTATTGAACAGCAGCATAATACATGTCAATTCACAAAGTTTACACTGGAAATTCATTCTTCTGTGTAATTGGGGAAGGTGCCATGGAGTCCCTTCAGAGGCCTTTTCTTCATCCAAGTAAATAAAAATCCAATATTCCTTCATAAGTAGTGTTGTTGAACCTCTACATTGCTTTGTGTTGAGCTCTGAGGGCATTAACTGTTAACAGAAAATCGAGTTCTTCACAGAGTATTGACTGGTCCTTTAAGCAGATGGGATGCTTGCTAGGGAGGGGTTTCTTAACCAAAGTCATGAATAGAGAGAAGTTGTACCTTGTGAAGACAATTCCTAATGTGAGCCCTTGATTCAGTGACTGTCACAAGGAGCGTGACATTTACGCTTTGCATTGTTCATTCCTTTCAAGCAGTTTTATGTTTGAGTGGATGTTTAATTTTGCATGGTATTGTATTAGAAATGAGTTACTTACACTTTAAAATACCGATAGTTACTAATGGCATGCAAAATTCCCTTAATTCTCCCAATACATCTCAATAGACAGCACTTCGTTTGAGTTCAAGGCCTAGAAACGTGACAAAGTGGGAATTGGGCTTCTTTTAGACAAAAGAGAGGGTATATTTTAGATGGTTGGAGATTATAATGCATTATTTGTTTCAGATAGCCTGTGGGAATGTGATAAATCTAGGCTGGTTATAATGCAATCAACTTAACCAGTAAATTGTGTACTTATCAAAAGGACTATGTTTGATCTAATTAACTTCCAAGTCGCTGACTATTTCTTTCGACTGTTTATCTGAAATATGTATATCTGGCTTTCGTGTTAGAGGCAGCAAATTTGAATCTGGCAGGCAGACAACTCACTATCACTCTTCTGAATGGAAAACAGTGAGAGGGGTTCCTTTTGCCCTTTTGGGGTGGGAGGGCTTCTTGTGTAAATCTCATGAGCTGGGGAAGGTGGAGGAAGACATTTGAAAAAGGTTATCACACTTCACTCATTTTCATTGACCCATGATTGTCCACATGAAGTTTCAAGTTCAACTGCCTGATTTCTCAGTCTGTGTTAATTCAGTTTTGGGAATTGCACATTATGAAGTCCTTGGACTTAGTTCCTTAGGGCTTGTATAACTATCTGTAGCCCTCTTATTCTGAAGATAGTATCAAGGGACTTGCATTCGTTCATTCATTCAGTTGATGGAGTGAGCACCTACTTGGATAGGTTTTCTTCCAGATACTAGAGATACTGACCTGAAAAAGATAGACAAGGTCCCTGCTTTCAAGATGCTTACTTCTGAGAGGAGACAGTCAGTCAGCAAAGAGCCAAGGTAATTTTGAGAGACATTTGCTTTGATAAGAGTAAAAGAAGCTGAGTGTTGAGCGGTTACGCACTAGTTCGTACAGGACATTCAGGTGAAGTCTTAGTGCAGGAGATAGGCGAGTAGGTGCACGGAGGTTGTGATGAGTATTTTAATTACTTAGCAGATACTCAGCATTTGTACCAGTCAGGCATTGGAGACACAGCCTGCAGGTGAACATGCTAGACACAGGGGTATCAGGAAAAACCAATTTCTCCTTCTGGGCAAGAAGATCTGGGAAAGGACCAGAATCTTAGACTGGAGTAGTTAGTGCGAGGGTACAAGGTCATTTGCTGGGGAGTATATTCAAATGAGTCATCCAGGTAAGGAGGGTGTCAGAGACCAGAAAATAACCAATATATAGGCAGTCAGAATGTATAGAAAATAATGTATATAGACAGGTAAATAAGTGCAGTATGAAATAACTTACAGGACCTTGGCTTATTGCTGACATTTTCATTTTCCCAGAAGCCTTTTCCTTTTTTTCCTTTTAATAGATTAGCTAAATCCAGTTATGTTTCCAAATAGACTAGGCAAGTGTCTAGTACTGGACTAGGTGAAGGTGTTATGAGTAATGTCATATTTCACTCATATAAAAGCTATGTTGTTGTTCTTCCCGGTTTCCTGATTATATGTCCAAACACATCAATAAATTGTAACATATTTCTTCTACCTCTTCCTTTTTTCTGAGCCTTTCTCTCATTCTATATGAGCTTGTGATGAACTTTCAACAAAAGTCAAACTTTTACAAATGTCAAAGAATTAAATATTTTGGAAGGATATAAAAGCTATTAAATAAGATGTTTGCTTAGAATTCTGAGTAGTTTGCATTAGAAAAGTTTGTGGTTTATGTCTTAAAAGAATTGAAAGAAGGTAATGAATGACATTTTAAAACATAGTAAAAATACTGGCATTTCACAGTGTCATAGAAAATGAACTTTGTCCAAAAACTTTTTTTTAACAGAGTTTATTTATCTTAATAGCTTATCAATTCTGTAACTAATCAGGTTAAACAGCAATGGAAGTTAATGCTGTTACTGCCTTTGGTTTTTTTTTTTTTTTCCTCTTGTTATGTATTCACTTGTTCCAGTTTGAAATTTGTAGACGGTAAAAAGAAACTTAGAATTTAAAAATGTTGAGTATGCAAACTTATGGCAAAACGGACACTATGTTCTTACATTGTCACACTGAAATCTCACACCCTTAAATAGACTCCATGTGACAATGATCCCTTGAACTGGATCTTGAAGCGCAAGCCAGGCACGGAAGATACTGATAATCTCACCTCAGTGGGTTCATTTGATGGGAGGCACAGCCAGTGCTCTGGAATGGGTCACGTGACCCGTACAGCTCTGCATTCTCAGGCATCTGTGAGTTGTACAGAATGACAGAACCTACTCTGTGCCAGTGGCATCATTTAAGCCTCACTGTAGCCAATACCGTCGGCAGTAATATCCCCATTTCCTAAGTGAGGAAGCCAAGGTGCAGAAAAATTAAATAACTTGATTAAAGTCACACAGCTAGTAGAATACAGAACTGGGATATGAACTCAAATCTGTTTTATCCCAGATGCACATGTCTCTGCTGCACCACACAATCTCCGATATCTCTTGGCTCTATGGGCATGAAATTACAACAGTCACCTTTCTATTTTTCACTGCAGTATATTTGTTAGGGTACATAAGACTAGCCATGACTACAGAAAATCCTCTCTATCTCAGCTGGGTTGACATAGAATTTTACTTCAGGTTGGGTATCATCCGGTTGCGTGTGTCTAGCTGGCAGGTGGCCTCCCAAACCATCATTTAGGGATTGAGGCTCCTCTGTGCTGTGCCTCTTTGCTTCTTTGCCCTCATCAGAGCCTTCTCTCGTCAGCTGAAAAAGAATGTGAAAGATGCTTGAGGAGGGGTATTTTGGGGGCTAGGTCAGGCCTAGGAGTGGTGCATCTCTCTTCGCTCCTATTCCATTGCCACACCCAGCCACGGGGGAGGCTGGAAACATGGGGTAGCAGCAGGAAGAGAATGTGGGTTCTGGGACAGCTGACCAATCTTGATCATGTGCCTTGGCACATGACCTTGTTTCCTCTTTTCCTTCCCGATGAATAAATTAAGTTAGGAATTTGAAATTATTTGAGGGTGGAACAACTTTGGGGGTCTGGGTTCAAATCCCAGCTGCCTAACCATGGACAAGCTGTTTAACTTTGCTGAGCCGGATGGTGGTGTTTTGAGGGTTGAGTCAATATACGGAAAGCGCTCCATGCAGATGCTTGCCTCGTGCTCAGTGCCGTCCAGGTGCTGGCTATTATGTCTGCGTATCAGCTCCACTTTATTCTTTATTTACAACTCAGCTGTAGAGTCCCCTTTAGAAAGTCTTTATGTTTTCTTTCTTCTCTGCTTCCACAGATCATTGCACTTACTGCACTGAATTGTGAAGTGTATGCATGTGGTCTGTCTGGCTCAGGCATTTGACCTGAGGGCGAGAACTTGGCTGTGTTAACTCTGTCTTTGCCCCCCCACCCCACCATGGCCAGCAGACTGTCACACACATTGTAGACAGTCAGATATTTGTCGATGGGAAGGAAACCTCATTAACCAGAATGCTAGTAGATCAAAATATAGACTTCGATTTCCTCACTACCCTGGAAACCAAGGAGTTCAGGTATTAGCTCTGGCCTTTCATTTCAGTTGACATGGGTGATATTAGATATAAGTGACAGATCATTGTGCCCTGCTGGCCTATTTTCTTGAACCAGTTCACCCAGACTGTACCTCGGAGATCAGCAGCCCTTTGCCAAGGTTCTGATTGTATATGTCTGACATGTTGGTGGCATAACCACCTGTGCACAAAGATACAGACAGGGATGTGGCGATCCCATCTCAGTCTATGAGATGTTATCAGCATTAGCCTGTGCGACCCCCTTTCCCTGCCCCCTTCCCTCCCTCCATCCTCCTCCTCTCCTTTCGGCTCTCCCTCCCGCCCTCTCTTCCTTTCAACTCCTCCTTCTCTCTCTCTTTCTTTCCTCCCCTTCCCACTTCCTCCCTTCCATCCTTCCAAGCCCCCCAACCCCAGCCCAGTCATTCCCATTCCTTTAGGAAAACACTGTCATATACCTTATGTGAGTCTAATTAAAGGTTGTGTATATCCTTGGCTAATAGATAAAATTGTTTTGCATGTATCTGTTTCTAATTTACATACATTTTAAACTTTCCTCGCTTTTTAAGAAACTTTTAATCTTAAAATTTTAATCCCACAGGAAAGTTTCGTGAATGGTACAAAAAACAATAATAAACTCTTGGCTTATATTCTGCTTTCTGTCTCTCTCAAACGTAACAATATGTGTTTACGTATATTATGTCCTTACACTGTGTATCTACACATTGGTATTTTGAACTCTTGGAGAGTAAGTTGCAGACATCATGACCCCTAAATACTTCAGTGCATATTTCCTAAGAACAAGGCACTTAAATATCCACCAGCTAATTCTCAAGATCAGGACACTTGAACACCATACAATACAATGCAACCTGTGCTTCCTATTCAAATTTCACCGATTTTTCTGCTAATGCCCTTTATGGGGTTTTCTTTCTCCTGTCCTATTGTCCAGTCCAGGATCCTGTCTCACACTTAGCTTTTACGTCCCTTGGGTTGCTTGTAGTCTGCCACTGCTGCTCAGACTTTATTTACTTTTCATGACATTGACATTTGAAAGAGCTTAGGCGGTTATTTTGCAGAATGTCCTCAAATTGGGTTTGTCTGATATTTCCCCATGATTAGATTTCCTCTGTGAAGGTTTTTATGTCTGTTTAAGCCTTTGTTTTGAATCTCTCTCCCTTTTGCTACGCCTGTATCCAGCTTCTGGACGGTGCCTGCCGCTTGGGTTTTTCTAGTGAGAACTGCTTCTCTGAGTGAAATGGCAGGGCTGCAGGAAGGCGGTAGCTGCTGACTTTCCTTGGCACCAGGAGAGGATCTGGAAGTGGACTGTAAGACACCGGCAGTCAGCACCCCCCTTTGACACATGTGCTGGGGGGTCACTGCCCTGCTTTAGCTGGTAGTGGCCTCAGATGTTTACCGCTTCATCTGTTTTCTGAGACCCAAGGAGCTAGGCTTGTGGTAGAGAAAGCAGGATAAGACGTTGATCTTTCTGATTCTTCCTTCCTTTCCACCCTCACATAATAAACATTAGATAAAAGCCTCCTTTGCTCATTGGAGCTCACCTTCTAGCATGTTGAAAACCAAAAAGGAAGCATTTGAATGGAAAGCTCCCCTCTCTCTGACAGATGCAAATGTTTTAAAATGAAGGTTAAGATAAATAGTTTGACAACATTTGCAGTTTCTTAGTGAAACAACCTCGTAAGAAATGGTGCTTCTGCCTCTTCACCTAAGTACAGTGATTTCTGTTTCTCTCTGGCCTCCTCTGAAATTCACCAACATTGAACATAATTTCTGCATCATTATCTCCATAGTGCATAAATAATTTTGCATTCTGCTTTCCTCCTGTAAAAATTATTTCGTATATACTTACCCATATTTCATACTCTGCATATATATCACTCTTAATGACTGTAGTAAATTCTGTCAAGCTGATCTACTATAACATATGCATTTCTCTTTTGTTGTAAATTTGACTTGTTTCTAGTTCACTAATATTAGGAAAAAACTTTTTTTTTAGGAAGTATGTAACATCTTGTTAAAGCAGTTTTGAAAAATTGATTCATCTAAAATGGTTCCCTCTAACATACAAAAAGAAAGGTTGTATTCTTGTCGAGAGAATACAGCCTACCCTTTTTAGGAAAGCTTATTCTTTCCTTGCTTGTGTTTCAGGAGCCTCCATTTATAGTGCACAGATACTTAGTAGAGGACCTGTATATTTAAAGCTTTGTCAGTGGAATACCTTGCATGCATTGTTAGGAAACAGCATGTTTCCAGTGGGGAATTAGGAGGGAAATGGACAATATGGCTAAGATATAAGGTTGCCGTGTGACAGCTCCCAACTGCAACAGTCCTGTAATAATTCACTGGTCTTGACCCAGCTGGACAATCCTTCAGTTCTTCTGCACTTTCCTACCGAGAGCTGCTGGGGGATCCTTCACCCTATGGCAGGAGGCAGTCAGCGCCACCCCAGCTGGGAGGACCGATGGGTGGCTAGACCTCTGGACCTACCCGGGGGTGATCCTTCCTGCAGCTGCTCCTGAGTCGGGGCAGAGGACTGAAGGGAACGGGCGGGGCCATCACGAGAAAAGGAAATTTCCCAGACAGTCTCTGTATCTGTGGACTGAAAAAACAAACCAAACCAACCAACCAACCAAACAAAACAAACCCACAACCTAAAAGTTGAGAATTAGGTTGTATTTGGCAGACGAAACTGAGGACTTCAGCCCGGGACTTCCCTTTTTGGAGCAGCTCTGAGAGACTGCTCCAAAAAAGGAAAGGGAAGAGTCAGGATATATAGGAGTTTTTGGCAACGAAGTCCGGGTAGTCAGAGCATCAAAAGATCGCTGTTAATGAAAGACAATTAGGTATCTCAAGTTAAGGGATTTAGTGCTTTTTTATATATGGGAAGACGCAAGAGTCTGGGCTCACCGAAATCATCCCTTTGATACGCACCTCAGCTCTCTGAGGACAGTATCCTTGCTTTCTCATCCAGAGTCTCCTCAGGGTCACCACTGGGGGTGGCTACAGTGGTTGACTATTAATGGGAAGGGGAGCATCCTATTTCTATCCTGAGTTCCCACTGGGATCACTCTCGAGTGGCTGTAATGTGATGGCTTGATGGCTGCAGCATCCTTTGTTTACAGATACGGCAGGCAACATTTTTTTTTTCTTTGAATCTTCTAAGACATGTACAATTCTTAGGCAAGCTCTTTTCTCCCCTTCTCAACACTCAGGTGCTGAAAGGTACTGTCCAGAGGTGAGGTGGAGGCCCGTGATCAGCTGGTGGTTGCAGGACTATTTCTAAAGAAGCACAGATTTCAAGATTTGTGGCTGATGGACACAGGGCTTGGGAAGGCAGAAGAGCTGAGACAGTTCAGTTGTTTATTTGGTTCTGTTGGTGCCTTCAAAGATTCTGGGACTGTTGACTCCTCTGTATTAGTTTTATGTCTTTGTATATCATACAAAAATTTTCTTTGTGTACAGAATTTTATCTTTTACTGTATGAAGGTGGGACCTTGTACATACCAGATATTGCTTTATCTCCGATTGCCTTACATGGAGCCTGGAACATAAGTGCTTAGTAAATATTTGCTCATGGGATGATGACTTCAGTTGCTGGCTTCGGTAGACTAAGCACATATCATGTGGGTAACTTCTACTCAGTTGTTTAGAGCGGTATAAGAAGTTACTGTAGAAATGAGTGGCAGCCACATAAACCAGCCAGGGAGACATAAACCATGCACAGAGGAGAGTGCATGGGCTTTGTACCCAGACGGATGGGGAGTCTCATCCCACCTTGACTGTTCCTTGGTGGTCTTTACTTGTGGCCCAATTAGAGTCTCTGAACTACAGCTCTCTCAGCTGGAATGTGGATGGAACCCTTTGCTTCCAGAGTTGTATAAAGTTCATTGCTCAGAGTAGATACTCAAAAATGTTACCTCTTCCTCCTTCCTCTACCAAAAGGGTGAAGACACACAATGGAACTAAGACTCAAAAGACTGAAACAAAACTTAGGTTTATCAAAGGGGAAGTATTGGACGGAGGGTTAAAGTGGGAGGGTGGACTTGATACATATATATATACTGCTATAAATGGAATGGATGAGCAACGAGGACCTACTGTCTAGCACAGGGAAATCTGCTTAATATTCTGTAATAACCTATGTGGTGAAAAAAGAATGGATGGATGTATATGTATAACTGATTCACTGTGCTGTACACCTGAAACTAACACAACAGTATAAGTCAACTATACTCCAGTAAAATTAAAAAAGAAAGAAAAGGAAATCGTAAGAGGAAAAAACAAAAGGGCGATGACAGAGAGCCAGGAGGGGCCCAGACAATGTGTCTAAGTGGTGTCAGGAAACAGATCTCAATTCATGTTCCCTGTCATCTAAAATGTACCACGTACTGGCTCCTTTCCATATCAGCAGCTAATACTATGAGTACTTCAGACATTATGTATGTCCCTTTTGGTTCTGCTTTGAGCTCCTTATTAGCAACTGTATTCTTTGCCTCTACAGGATTTATGAACGTGTGATCGACCCTCCTGAGACCAACCTTCCCCCAGGAAGCAATTTATGGCTTGGTCAGCGCAACCAGAAGCATGGGTTATTCAAAGTAAGCACTATTTTCTACTTTTGCCGCCTGCTTTTATATGTGCTTGACATGCATTTAGTCATTTAATTGTCACAGCAGTTCCACGAAGTAGGTGTTTTGAAACGAGGCATTGCCCAGGGTCATGCAGTTCTCTCCACTACCAGCTGTGAATGACGTAGAATATAAATAACCATCCAAATGTTCCTTATTGTTCTGGGAGATTTAATACGGTTTTCAAATTGGTTTTCATTCTCCGAATCTATATTCGTTTGGGGGTGGATGTATAGATAGATATGCAATAAGATATGACTCTCCATTTCCATGCGCTTTGGTTTTCTTGTCTGTAAAGAGGGTAATACAAAGACTGTATTACTGTACTTCATGGAAACATGAGGATTCAGTGTTAAGTGAATTGAAGAAGTTAAAAATGTCATGAAATTTTAAGATAGTCTTGTTCTTCAATAGAATGGCAGACTTTTGCTTCTGGCAGTATGGTAGACTAGACATTTTTAAAATCCTCTTGCTTCAGATGCCTATAAATGCTAAATAAAACAGAACAAAAATCTTTTAAGATTTCTCTTTGCAGTTTCAAGAAGGCAGATCCTTAGAGGCTAAATAGAAGGAGGGAAACAAAAAAACCAGAGGGATGTCAACCAATTCCAGGAAATTAGAAACCTGGTTGTTTTTTATCTACCTTATCTAGTCCAGCTTTATTGAGATGTCGCTGACATATAACATTATTGTGTTTAAGGTATATTAACAGTTTGATTTGATACACTTAATGTATTGCAAAAATGATTTCCACATAATGTTAGCTAACATCTCCATCACATCCCATAATTACTGTTTCCTTTTAGTGGTGAGAACATTTAAGATAGAGCCCCTTAGCAACTTTCAATTGTGTAATAGAGTATTGTTAGCTATAATTGCCGTGCTGTAGACTAGATCCCCAGAACTTATTTGTACTACGCCTGTAAGTTTCCCTTAGACCAGCATCTTCCCATTTCCTCCACCCGCCACTCAAACCGGGCAACCATCATTCTCCCCTCTGTTTCTATGAGCAGGTTTTTAGATTCTATATGTGTAAGTGATATGTACTTTATTTTGTCTTTGACTGATTTCACTTTGCGTAATGCTCTCAAGGTCCATTCAAGTTGTAAATGGCAAGATTTCCTTCTTTTTCATGGTTGAATAATATTCCACCATGTTTGTGGGGTGGGTGTGTATATACACACATACCACATCTTTATCCATGCATCTGTTGACCAACACTTAGATTGTTTCCATATCTTGTTCACTGCAGCATTATTCATAATAGTCATGGGGGTGCAGATATCTCTTTGAGGTAGTGATTTCATTTCCTCTGATATATACCCCCAATGACATGGAATCCACCCAGAAGTGGGATTGCCGAATCATATGGTAGTTGTATTTTTAATTTTTGAGGAACCTCTATGTTACTTTCGTAATGGTGGTGCCAGTTTACCTTTCCACCAACATAGCACAAGGATTCTCTTTTCTGTACATCCTCTCCAGTACTTGTTATCCCTTATGTTTTTGATGACAGGCTTCTTAACAGATAGGAGATGATTATCTCATAATGGTGTTTATTTGCATTTCCTGATGATTCGTGATGCTGAGCACATTTTCAAGTACCTGTTGGCCATTTGCATGTCTTTGGAAAAATGTCTATTTAGTTCCTCTGTCCATTTTTAAATCAGACTTTTCTTGCTATTGCATTATATGAGGTTTTTTTTTTGTATATTTTGGATATTAACTCCTTATCAAGTATAAGATTTGCGAATATAGTTGACTGTATATGTAAGAGTTTATTTTGGGGCTCAATTTTTTTCCATTGGTCTATGTGCCTATTTTTCTGCCAATATTGTATTGTACTATAGTTTTGAAGTATAGTTTGAAATAAGGAAGTGTAATGCTTCTAGCTTTGTTTTTCTTTCTCAGGGTTACTTTGGCTGTTTGGGGCCTCTTATGATTCTATACAAATTTCAGGATTTTTTTTTTAATGTATCTGTGACAAATGCCACTTGAATTTTGATAGGAATTACATTGAATCTTCAGGTGGCTTTGGGGGGTAGAGAAATTTTAATGATATTAACGCTTCTGACCCATGAGCATGGGATATCTTTCCATTTTTTTGTGTGTCTTCAATTTTTTTAATTTAAAGTTTTGTAGTTTTCAGTGTATAGCTTTTTTATCCCCTTGTTTAAATTTATTCCTAAATATTTTATCATTTTTGATGCTATTGTCAAGGGGATTATTTTTTTTTCAGATATTTTGTTGTTAGGGTATGGAAATGCAACTGATTTTTTATATTTTGATTATGTACTCTGCAACTTTACTGACTTCATTAATCTAAAATTTTTTTGGTGGGGTCTTTAGGATTTTCTCTGTGTAAGGTCATACCATCTGCAACCAAACACATTTTTCCTTCTTCCTTTCTAGTTTGGATGCATTTTTTTCTTGTTTGATTGTTACGACTTGTAGTATTATGTTGAATTAGAGTGAGAATGGGCACTCTTTTTTCCTGATCTTAGAAGAGCTTTCAACCTTTCACTGTTAAGTATGATGTTAGCTGTGGGCCTGTCATATATGGCCTTTATTAAATTGAAGTATGTTCCTTTTATGCCCAGCTTGGATGTTTTTATCATGAAAGGATGTGTGTTTTTGTCAGGTGCTTTCTCTGCATCTGTTGATATAATTGTATGACTTTGGTCTTCCTATTAATGTGTTGTATCACATTTATTGATTAGCATATGTTAAATCATCCTTGTATCCCAGGAATAAATATTTCTTGATCATAGTGTCTCTTACTTTAATGTGCTCTTGATTTTGATTTATTAATATTTTGAGAATTTTTGCATCTATATTTAGCAAAGATATTGGTCTCTTTCCTACTTCCAAGTAATATTCCAATTCTATGATATAGTTTTACTACAATTTACTTATTTATTCCTCAGCTCATGGACATTTGAGTTGTTTTGAGTTTTGAGCATTTATGAATAAAGCCATTAAAACATTTCTGTATAGGCTTTTGTACGAAAAAGAGTTTTCACTTTTTTTTGGATAAATATATCAGAGTAGGATTGCTGGGTTGCATATTGTATGTTTAACTTCATAACATAAATGCCAATGTATTTTTCAAGCTGAATATACTATTTTACATTCTCACTACCAATGTATAAAAGTTCTGGTTGAAGCCTTACATTTTAATAGTCTGTGGAATGATAGGAGGGAATAGCTTTGATTCCAAGCAAGATTGGAAATTGAGACAGAAACTTATGAAATAAAGCCATGACTTAGCAGACTAACCCTCCAGTGAGAGGGTAGGCAGAAGAAGTCTATTTAGCAGAGGGAGACAATCTGGTACTTTTTCTCTACCTCATCTTCACACACACATACAAAACAGTTCCCTGATAAGAATTTGAAATCACAGCTCTGGCATCATGATATTTGAAATTCGGATTTCTATTACTCATGAATAGCAAGAAACTATCTTTCTTTTTTCACAAAAGTAAACAATTTAATGGTTTTGGCATATCTACAAAGTTGTACAACGACTGCCACAGTTCCATTTAGAACATTTCAAGAAACTATCTTAATGTGATCCTGGATTGGGTACCTTGGACTTCTTGATGAAGAAAATACAAATTATCTTTGGGAAAATCAAGTTGAATGTAGACCGCACAAGATTTCTACAAATTAAGTTCATGCAAATGATTTTTTTAAGTCATCATGAGTGCAAGTGGGAGAAACAACAAACTTCCCAATCAACCCTCAAAGGGCTGCAGTAGTTAAAATTAAAAGATAAAGAATTTTAAAACTCTCTATGTTTGAAATATCTAAAGAAAAAAAAATTTTAAAAATGTGTGATGACTAGAGACAAATAAATATGACCAGGGAGATTTGAGCCAAAATGTCCAGAAATGAAAAATACAGTCATTGAAGTGAAAAAAAAAACACCCAAAAACAAAAACAGTGAATCCACTAAACAGTGAATTAGACACAGGTCGAGAGAACATCTGTGAAATGGAAAATATTGTCAAGTAATTACCTTAATTGTAGTGCAGGGATAGAGGAAAATAGAAATTAAATTATAGAGAAGATGCATATATATGAAAAAATATTTTTTTTCTTAATGGATTTTATTTCAATTATAGGTGTACATAAATCATCACAAGTCAATTTTATAGATTTTGTATCCCCAACCCCCAGTGCATCCCCCCACCCCCCAGATTGTCTTATTTGAAAAACCAAGGTTTTCCAAAGTTTGTGAGTCATTGTCTGTTCTGTAAAAAGATTCATTGTGTCTTTTTAGTTTCCACATGTAAGCGGTAGCATTGGGTGTTGCTGTCTAATTGTCTGACTGGTTTCACTTCGCATGATAATTTCTAAGTCCATCCATGTTGCTATATATATGAAAAAATATTTAACATGTATTTTGTTTACATGTGTTTAATGTGTGTTTATATACATAATGCCTATATTTGAAAATTCTAGACGATAATAGGAGAAAGTGGTTATGGGCACTATTAGAAGTATGAGGGCTAGGAATTTCCTAAAATTGATAAAACACCAATTCTCATTATAGTAAACACAGTGAAATCAAAGTGTTAAGCTATGGCTGTTTAAAAAGTTACTTAGAAAACTTAGAAGCTTAACCTATGGCTGTTTCATTTAGCTCACAATGCTTTGGGTTGATAGGATGATTTTTCTGGTTTGGCCAGGGTATGCTGTTATCTGAGGGGCTCCCTCACATTATCAGTGGTCAGTTGGATGGTCAGTAGGTGGCTTCCTCTCATCTCTGGTAGTAAGCTGGCTGTTGATTGGCTTACTTCAGCTCTTCCCCATGTGGAGTCTAGTCAGGCTGATCCACATGGCAGTCTTGAGGCTCTAAGTGTAAGAAGAGAGGAAGCCTTAGAGTACTAGTGCATTTCCAGCCTCTGCTTGCTTGAACACATTTGCTAATAATGTATTGCCCAAAGCAAATCATATGACCAAATCCAAGAGTAAAGATAGAGACTTCATCTCTTGAAGGGCTCTTTTGCAATATAACATTTCAAGGATATAGATGCAAAGAAGGGAAGAATTTTTTGACCGTTTTAATAAGTGAAGATAGAAAGACATAGCCGTGGAATAGCAGATCCCCAAGGACACAGAGAAGATCTTAAAAGCAGGCTGTGAGAAAAGACAACTTTTTCAGAAAAGAAGAGCTGAGACCGAACATCTCAAAGTTTGTGCAAGAAAAAACGGGAGAAGGTGTAAAAACCAGTATGAATTTAAAAAGCACATGAAAAACACTGCAGAATTAAAACAATAGTAATTGATCATTTATTAACAATCTGGTGCCAAAAAAATAGAAAGCTGGGGAAAAATGAACAATTTCCTAAAGTTATATAAATTTTCAAAATTTAAGAAGTGAAAAATCCAGGTAGTCTTGGAATCAATGTATCAAAAAAATTCATGATTCAGAATCTCTAGTATCAGTTATTTTTTGGTACGCAGCAAATCAACTCAAAGCTTAATGGCCTGAAACAGCAACCATCTATGTTACTCAGAATCATGTGAGCTGGCAATTTGGGCTGGACTTTGCTGAATGGTTATATTCTCAGTCAGTTAGCTCACTCAAGCATCTTTGGTTGGCTGCTAGATAGTCTGGGGGCTGACTATGGTAGAATTACCTTTAGTTTGATGGTTCATCTCTGCTTCATATAATCTCTCATTTTTTAATAGCCTAGCCCAAGCTTGTTTGCATGCTGGCTGATCAGGGTTTCTAGAACTGGAGCAGAAGCGGGAATGGCCTGTTGAAGCCTGTGTCTGAAACTCACACATGATTTTTGCTGCATTATTTTGGCTAAAGCAAGTTACAAGGCCAGATTCAAGTGTGTGGTAAATACATTCTACCCTTTGATGGGATATGCTACAAATTCCCATGACACAGGGCATGGACCCAGCAAAGAACAAAGGACTACAATGACCTTTGCAGTCTACAATGTCTTTCCACCAAATAACCGGTGAGTTCACATAGTTTTATTGGGAGGAATTCCAGGTAAACAATTCCAATCTTATATAAACTCTTCCAAAGAAGAGAATAGATGAGAACACTGCCCATTTCACTTATAATGATAATGCTGCCTTGATTCCTAAACTAGATAAAGACTGTATAAGAAAGGGATTATACAATTGATTTACTTTTGAACACAGGTTAAATTAAAATTTGTAAAAAATTAGCAAGCTGAATATAGTACAGTGCGTGCATATGTGTGAAACCAAGTTGTTATTTCAACAATGCAAATCTATTTTCATTGTCAAACATTTTAGTAATATAACTCAACAGACTAAACAAACACGAAGAAGAAAATACTATGGTCATCTCAAGAGGTGAAAGAAGCACTACATAAAATTCCGTACTGACTCATGATACAAAATTCTTAGCAATATAGAAATTAAAACTTCATTAATCCAGTAAAAAGTACATAAAACATACCTAGAAATATCATACTTATAGTTTAAATATTAAGAGAATTCCTGTTAAAATCAGAAATCTTACAGGAATTCTTGTTGCCATTATTTCTTTTCAAAATTTTACTGTAGCTTCTTACCAGCAAAATAAATTAATACCTGAAGGATTATGAAAAATAAAAATACTCACAAATTATATGTTTGCTACAAAAAATTGGATCCTTGAATTATTAGATTACCAGGACAATTCAAAAGATTTTTGGATATTCGTTTTTGTATGAACAGAAGTTTTCATTTCATCTGGATAAATACAAAATGAAAAAATCGCAGTGCTGATTAAACAAAAAGCAGCAGTAGCAATGGCAACAATAAAAATGCAGTTAAAGCATTTTAGTTATAATATCAAAAATATGTATAAGAACTTAAGTAAAAAACATGTATATATGACAATTATGAAGCAAATTATGAAATTCTGTTAAAAATTGTATTAATACCTAATGGGAAAAGAGATACCATGTTCTTGGAGATGGAAGCTTAAAACAGTTGTCAGTATTTTTCCCAAATTGATCCTTAGATTTATTGAATTTGTAATACATTCCCGACAGGATTTCTTTTCTTTCCCTTTTTTTTTTTGGATGAAATCTATAAGCTAATTCTAAATTTCTTGTTTCTTATGGAAGACTAAAGACCAAGCATAATGAAGACAGTTCTGAGGAAGAAAAAGGGAGGGACTTGCCCTTTCAGATATAAAGACTTATTATAAAGTTATAGGAGTCTTATAGTGTCATACTGGTGCAAGAACTGGCACATAAATCAATAGAACAGAATGAAGAGGCCAGAAAGGTACTCTTCCATTATACATGGCAGCTTGAAAACTTCATACATAACTGAAGTGGCATTCTGGATCAGTGGGGAAGGGTATCTTCATTGATAAATGGTTAGGAAAATCAGCTATTTAAATATTTCATATATGTATTAATTGATGTGGTTGACTTTTGTGTATAGTGCCAGGAGAAGCTTTATATATGTATTTGCGTACCACGTGCAAAAGACAATTATTACAATTGACGTAAATGCCTAAATGCGAAAGTAAAACTGCAAATTTTAGAAGACAACATAGGAGCACATCTTCATGTTGTCAGAGTAGAGAAAATTTTCTGAAGATTAAAAAATACAGAACTGTTAAAGGAAATATCTATAAGTTTATTATGTAGAATAAAAAGTTATGTTCATCAAAGATGATCTTGGCAGCAAGATCAATAATAATAATTCAGTAATAAAGATTCATAATAAAGATTTTCATAACTCAATTAAAAATCTAAGAAAAGATATAATAAGGCAGTTCCCTTTTTAGTGGAAACATGACTAGCCAATGAACGTATTAAAAGGAATTCCATTTCAGTAGTTATCTTGGAAATGCATATTAAAGCCATTATGAGATACTATTTTTTACCCATCAGCCTCACAAAAATGAAAAGAAAAAAAAAAAACCCTGACAACATTAGGTGTGCAGGAGACAGTTGAGTGCTGGCCTTGTACTCGTGGTGGATACTTCAATTGGTAGAACTACTAAAGAGAAGAATTAGTGAGATAATGTGTGAAGTTGAAGCTATACTTGTATTATGAACAGGAACCCAATTTCTAGGTATAAACACTGAAGAAAATTTTCTTTCCGTGTTTCTCCATTGAAGAAACTCCTGTACCCAGAGAGTTTTGTACAAGCATTATCACAGTAACTTTATTTTTGCTAATTTCAAAAACTTGAAAAAAACCCCGTCCATCAGTAGGAGAATATTTAAATTATGATAAACATTAAAAACATAGAAATTGAATAAAAGTTGATGAATTTCAAACATAATGTTGAATGAAAAAGCAAGTAACTGTGACCTACACCACAGCTCAGGGCAACGCCAGATCCTTAACCTGCTGAGCGAGGCCAGGGATCGAACCTGCGTCCTCATGGTTCCTAGTTGGATTCACTTCTGTTGCGCCATGACGGGAACTCCCTATATGAAGACTTTAAAACAATTGTCTTAAATGTGGTCAAAGAACTAAAAGAAAACATGGATAAAGAGCTTAAGGTAGTCAGGAAAAGTATGGATGAACAAATGAGAATATCAATGAAGAGAAATTATGAAAGGAACCAAATGGATATTCTGCAGCTGAGAAATACAACTGAAACATAAAATTGCCTCAGATTTGCTAGCAGATTTGAACAGGATGAAGAAAACAATTACTGGACTAGAAGATAATTGAAATTAACCAGTCTAAGGAGAAGAAAGAAAAAGGAATGAATTCATAACTGCAGGCATGTGTGAATACATGTACATTTTCACTGACACTTCATCTTTTCACTCTTATTAGAGTTTGAAAGAATAGGCAGGGATGGCTTCATGGGCACTTAGCCTGGGCCAACCCACAGGGTGCTGCACTTAGAAAGGCCCCAGGATTGGTTTAATGCTCTGCTATTGCTAAGGACTCTGCAAATTAGGTAGGTAATCCTTAATGGTTTATATGAGGGCTTACCTGTTTATTATTGGTCACTTTATCTAGATTGTAAGATTGACCAGGGTCAGAACTGCATCTTATTTTCTTTTTGTTTTTGCTTTTTAGGGCTGCACCTGTGGCATGTGGAGATTCCCGGGCTAGGAGTTGAATCGGAGCTGTAGCTGCTGGCCCATACCACAGCCACAGCAACTCGGAATCCGAGCCGCATCTGCGACCTACACCACAGCTCACGGCAATGCTGGATCCTTAACCCACTGAGCGAGGCCAGGGATCGAACCCGCATCCTCATGGATACTAGTGGGTTTGTTAACCGCCAAGCCATGACGGGAACTCCAGAACTGCATCTGTTTTATTCAGCAAGTTCTTCAGATAGTGCCAGGTACATGGTTGGCAGGTGGTACACTCTTAATGTACAAGCTATGAATCTGCCTTATTTGTAAAGTGCAAAGGTGTCTTTCATAAAGGCAAGATTATATACGAACATATATTAAAAGTATAGTAGACTTACAGCGTGTATCCCCTCCCCCTTTGTGATGTATTGAATGCTGCTTATATGCTTAACTGTACTCTAGTAATAATAGGCCCTCGTTCTGCCTCTTAGGGAATTCTGTTTCAGTTGGGAGTTGGTGATTGAGAGGAAAAACAATTCATCCTTGTATCTATTCCAGCTTGAGGAGTGTATGATTCTCTGTAGACATAAGGATCCTTGCTTAAGAGTCCAAATACCTGACAGACAGAAAACACAACAGGTGTTCTTAGACTTGGACAATCATTTTGTTGTCGAGGTGGGTTGTGGGGATGAGGAATAGAATACCAACAATTATTGACTGCTTTCTGTGTTCTAGACCTTGTCTGACCATAGGTATATTATCTCAGTTAATTACATTTCACCTTCAGAGAATCCTAAGGAGATAGTTATTTTAATCGTCCTTCCATATCCTGTTTCCAGGACCCCCATAGATACTGAAATTGATGGATGTTCATGTCCCATATACAAAGTAACTTAGTACAGTTGTCCCTTCACATATCCTGTGGATGATGCATCTGTGGATACGAAGGGCTGACTGTGTTATCCCTACTCTATAGATCAGGCAATGGGGCTCAGAGACATAAAGCAACTCGCCAGTCTCATGTAGTTTGTGAGTGATGGAGATGGGATTGAAGCTTAGAGGTTCAAAGTTTTCACACAAGTTTTTGCCCATTCATCCAAGAAATACTTTTTAGGGGCTTGCTTACTACGTTCTAGTCACTGTGTAAGATGGTGGCGTATTTCACTTTAATATACTGTGTCCCGTGGAGGAGACAGACCTGTCTTTTTTCCAGCACTCCAGGCCAAAGGAACAGGTGGTCCCAGTGAGAAGCACCAAATGGGATGGCAGTTCCACACACTCCATCTTCCTAGAAAACATCATGACTCCCCTGGTTCCATCCAGTTGCTCCCCAGAAGGGGACCTTTGAAAACTCATCTCCCCTTTAGGACCCTATGCCACCTGTTGCATCTGTCCATCCTTTGGTGAGGTGAAATGATGGGGGCAGGGAAAATATGTCATTGTCTCATTACAGAAATTACCTCTATCGATTCAGTACTGCAAAAATCTCCTTGGAAAAGAGGCAGTCACATCTCAGGCCAGAGTCAGCACATCCTCAGGCTTTGAATGTATACGTTGTAGAAACTGCCTCCTGGGTCCAAGCACCACACCTGCTTTATGGCTCCAGAACTAAAAATGCTTATGATGTGTTTTCAGGTTAGAACTGCATTGTTCTCTATTTTAAATATTAATAGGTCACTTCATAGGCAAAGTAAAAGCTCCTCACTTGTCAAAGCTAATTTCTGGGTCCTGGAGCATCCTCATGGGTAGTTGCAAGAAAAATGCGGCTGATGAAAGAGCAAATGAAGGAATCACTTGCTTGGTGCTTGGCGCCTAAGCCTCTAGCATTAGTTACTTCCTATAGAGACACAGAACACAAGCAGGGGATTTCTTCACTTCAAAACAGCATCCATTTGAGGAAATAGTTGGCCAGTAGTGATAGGCTTATCTGAATCTTCTGATCATCATAGATTTTCATTAGCAAGGTAGTTGCCGACTGCTCAATTTCCCTTTGATGCAGTCTAAGCTGATTATGCTGTCACTGTTCCAGAGGGTAAAGCATGAAAGAATGTCTAGGTGAATCGCAGTGCTTCAGAGCTTTGGGTGTTCTGACAATTGCTAAATAGTTGAGAACCTCCAAGAAAATTCCCATCCCAAAGCTTTTCACAGAGGCCAAGGCTTTCTCTCTGTGTCTGTCTCCCTGTCTCGGAAATTTGAGTCTGAAACCTTTCCCCTACCTGGCCATCACTGTCTCCTTAACAGCTAAGCTGTCACTGGGAAGTGAAATTGATGACTTTTAAAAAGTGCCACAGCTGTTGTTTTTTACCTCAGCTGGTTCCCTTGATTCTACAGATGGTAAACATATGTTTATAGACATAGAAAAAGAAGCTATATTGGATTCCTCCCATCCCGAATTCTTATTTCTTCTTTCATGCAGAAAGTCAAAGTCACAGAACTGGGGGAATCTTATACATTAGTAGATTAATATTTCTGTGCATTAAGACTTTGGGAACAGCAGGACCGCTAATGATATGCTAATGAGCTGACAGTTTTTATTGATCATAATGAAAGTCGACAAGTGTCTTTCTTGGCTTTTGTGCAAGCTGGAATATTTTATTAACTGTCTTCAGGGCAGAAATGCATAATCGGTTGCATTTTGAAAATCCTCCCTGTCAGTTTCCCAAGTCTTAACTTTTTGTTAGCCTGTTGCCAAAGCTTGGGTCCTTGCCAGTTTATAAACAGCACACATCTTTATCCATGTATTTACATGCCTGGCAGGAACGCTCCCCACCCCCTTTTCCTTTCCTTTTCAAAGCAATTTGTTTCAGTGTTTTAGCATACAAAAAAAGGGAACCATTTTCTTCAGTGTAAACAGAGATCTGCAGGGAAATAAGAGCGTTAAAAAAGAATTAGCATTTGTTTGGCGGCAAAGCTGCTTTCATTTGTATCAGAAAGCTGGGAGTGTTAGAAGGGCTTGCCTAATCTTAGTTGTTCCCTACATAAGAGGGTAATAATGGCATAATTTTTCTAATTTTTTTTTTTAATTGCGTCTTCCTATATTTCTTACTGTGAGATGAGAAATGTTCTTGGAACAACAGGAATAATGGGCTTTAGTGCCCCAAACAAAAAAACCCATCATGTACAACCTGCCTGGTGCAAATTTATTTTTCAGTGCCTGGTGAGCAGAGTACAGGAGGAGGTAGAAGGTGGCAACAGGTGGTTGTAACAAAAAGGAAAAAAAGGTCCATTTTTTTCCCTTTTCATCACACTAATAGTAAAAGCTTATTAATTTGGGCTCTCCCCCTTAGAGATTTATTTAGATCCTCAGAGTGGCCCAGATTTAGCATTGCACTAACCAGGAGCAAACAAATGATTGCTTAGCAAATTAATAGTGTAAATAAGATTGCAGGGGACACTATTAGGCTACCTAAAAGGACCTCTGTTTGGCAGTGCTGAAAAGCTGTCTTAGCAAACTGTTAGCATCTAATGCAAATAATGCACTGGGGACATTTGAATGCTATCTATCCATTTAGGCCATTGAAATAGAACTTCATTTTAATAACAGGACTTCTTGTGGCACCATCTTGTTAATCCATGTGACTCTGAGACTTTCTCAAATGATACATTTTACTTACACATATGTTACAGTGGCCCAGCACTGGCTTTGGAGTTAGTTTGTAGTAAATGGCCTAAGATTAAGATGTTCTTCCGGAAAGCTAATTAAAGTATCAAAAACTTAGGTTTTTCAGAGGTTAAATGACCAGGTGATCAGGCCCTAGATTAGTAGTTTTTATTGGGCATATCAAAATCACCTCAGAACCATTTTCAGAATTTCATGCATAATGGTGCTCCGTCAAGCTCTGCTCAAATTCTGGTATGTACTGCCTGTTTAACAACTAATACTCTACGTGATTTTCATAGACTTTCTTTTTTTTTTTTTGGTAGTTCCCAGGCCAGGGATCAGATCCAAGGCACAGCTATGACCAATGCTCTGCTGCCAGATCCTTTAACCCACTGTGGGTGTCCGGAGATTGAACTTGCGTCCTGGTGCTGCAGAGATGCCACTGATCCTATTGCACCATAGCGAGAACTCCCGACTTTCATAGACCCTTAATAGCTATGAAAACTACCATTCAGTATTGGGTCAGGAAGGAAGAAATTTTCCTCTATGCTTCTAGGTTCTTTTTCTTCTAAGAATTAAATTGCCTTGAGACCAGTTAACAGAAACTCAGAGTTTAATAACATGTATATGTGGGAGAGACCCAGGAAAACTGAGTAACTCACCCAAATGTCCAAAACCCTCACCTTAAATACCATCTTAAGCTAAAAACAAGAGGATGGAAGGGTATTGGTTTGGGACGTCAAAGGGGAGGAAGGCAATACATGGATATAGCAAAGGAGATATTTAGTAAATAAATGCTTGCTGGGCCAAGGAGAAACAGTGGGATACAGAGGGGACTCTGCTCCGAAGTTCCCCTCTCAGATGTAGCTCATATCCTTTGCAGCTACCTCTGGTGATAGCTTTGTTTTGGAGACAGGCCTGCTATCTAAATTCTTTTAGGCAGTCAGTGTGAAAGTCAGAGTTTCTTCCTGAGTCTTTTGGGCCTTGGCTGTGTTCAGGTCTAAACAATCTCCCTTCAGTGAGTCATTCTGAGTGGCAAATTTTGCTCTCCTACTAGTGTCTAATTCATAGTTTTTAGGAATTTGACGCCTGTGAGGTCTTGATTGTGAGACATACTATAATAGGAACTGCAGGAGATGCTGAGGTGACAACCTCTGATTTTGGCCTTCCTGGTGTTTATAATTTAGTAATTGGATTGATCGCCGTTCAGTTCCAAATCAGCTGAGATTTTACTCTATCTTTACTGGACGTGGATGTTATTTTCACCATGGTGAACTTATCACGAATAAATGCTCTTGTTCCAGAAAAACCAAAGGTTGACAGCATGGCAGGGTTTTTCAGAGAGGGGCCCCTTGACCTTTCATGAGAATTATCTGGGAAAGCTTTTAAAAATAAAGATTCCTAGGCCCACTCCAGCCCTACTGAAACAGAATCCGGCCTTGACCCAGGAGTCTGAATGTTAAACACATACTCAGGGTGATTCTCAAGAAACTGGACATTTGAGAAACACTACCATGATGAGTTATATGAAATAAAGCATAGGTCTCAAAAAATGAGGTCAAATGAGGTCCACTAGTATAAGGCTAGGCAGGGTTTCATTTTTCTTTTTTTTCCGTTAAGTGTAGATACATTTAAAGTTAAATGAGGAGAAATAATAGAAATTCTACCTTTTAACCCTTACTTCATTTCTTTTTGGGAGAAGTGGCTGTGCTTTAAGTCAAGCTTTCATCTAAAGAAGTCCTCATAGATGATTTTTCTGAGAGAAATACAGCTGATTGTGTTTCTATGTGTTTTTTAGTTTTATACTTTATAAAATTCCATTTGCTGGTTTTCTAGAGATAACAACTTGCTTGGAAAAAGCTTCTTTTACTGACAAATGTCCAGGCACCAAATACAGTTGGCCCTCTCTCTGCAGTTTCCAGACCCACAGCACCACCTGATTTCAGCCCACCGTTGACTGACTCCGTGAATGCCAAACTTGAACTTGTATATGCAAAGGGCGTACTGTACTGTGTCATTTCATACAAAGGACTTGAGCTTCTGCAGATTTTGATATCCATGGGGCGGGGGGTAGGATTGGGGGAAGAAGGATTCCAGAACCAATACCCTCCAGCTACCAAGGGAATGACTCAAGTTCATATGACAATTCAGTGTGAGACCTTTTGGTTCTTGTTGTGGGAAGGTGCTGGGATAGACACACAGGTATGTATTTACAGGTACACACATGTACACTCAGACCTCTTTGGGTTATGGTTGCTATCTGTACAGTATATTGCCACGCTTCTTTTAATCCAGCGTGGGACTACATCCATTCAAATAAATTAGCATTCCCATCTTGATTGATTTGGCAGAACAAGTTTTTATGCCAGGATGTGGACTGACCTTAGGGACCTTCCCCCCACCCCCGCAGAAAAAAAAAATATCAGCTGCTTTGAGTTTTTGTGTTAATAGGGATTGAAAAGTTGTCAGCTCATATTTCCGTTTTTGTTCAAGGTAACATTATTGACCTTTGCCTGGTGATCCGTGTAACACACGTGTGTGCTGGAGATTAAAAGTGGAAAAAAAAAGTGGAAAACAGATGTGAGGAAGTAGGCAGGCAGAAGCAAGGTGTGGGAGAGGCAACTAGTAATTTATAGTGTGACATAATCAGTCATTAAAAAAAACAAAAGGAATACTGCTAGGTGTAAGATATGTTGCTACAGGATGAGTGGATGGGATATCCTTTTCAAAGGGACTTTCTGTTTGTTTTTGCCAAGGCGATTAATGCTATGACATGTGTACTCCAGGTTCCCAAGGGCCCTTTCCATGACTGATAAAAATAAGCCTGATTTAGGCCCTTTTGACCAACAGGGAATAGAAAGATGGACCCGGTCCTTTTCTGGTACGGGTGTTTTCACCACTTTGGCATCCCCTGAGGTGGTCAACTGACCTGGTTTGCCTGGGATTCTCTCAGTTCTCACGCTGAAATCCCTACATCCTGGGCAAACCTGGAGTGGTGGTCACTCTACTTCATCCATACTCAAGACTCATTAGAGATACTTTCTCACGTGACATTTAGCTCTCCTCAGTGGTCCGTTCTTTCATGGAAATCTATAGCTGTGTCTGCTCTTGATGGATTTTATTTGAATCTTGAAAGGTAGCAAAGGCACAGAGATCTAAACTGTGACAAATTCAGTTTGGACACCTGTTTCGTTGACCCCGTGCTTGAGTGTTAGATGGTTCCGTAGATTTTGCCTATAAGCGCTTCCTTCTCCAGGTGAAGCAACTGAACTTTGGAGAGGTTGGTTGACCTACCAAGTCCATTCAGTTAGCTATGAACGGATCCGGAACTTGAACGCCAAGTCCCTGGCTTCCAGTCTCATGCTTTTTTCAAATTCCTCAAATGTGCTTGAAAGATACCCTGGCCTCTCAAAGGAGTTATTAATTTGCTTTGAAAAAAACTGAGCAACTTTGTGCCAGGAAGAAGCTGATTGACTTAGATGTGTCCTATTAATTTCTCCCTGGGATTCCCCTGTAAGAGATGACGAATTCGTTTTGAGGAGCCCTGGCGGGGACCTCCTCCCCGTGATGAGGCTGTCTCCTCTTGTAATCACAAACGCTGTGCCATCCTCAAAGAGGAAAAAGTTAATAAAAGTATCTAATTCTGAGGAAGAGACATTGTGATCTTGTTATTTCTGTTAATATTTCCAATTAATATTTCATCTTGAAATAATCAGAAACAGCACTTGCCAATTACCTTCAGTTTAGAAGATGAGCCCTTAAACGTTAAATGTTACTCCTTCTAAAAGACTTTTAGCCCTATCATAAGCCTATATTTTATTTATAGATTTAACTCAATATTATGAACCAGCTTCCACATCTTCCATCTGTTCGGTAATATCTCTTCCATCAATTCAGGAAAAAATACCTTAAAAACAGAATCTTGAAATTCAGCTTGAAAATCCCAAAGCTAAGTCAATATTTTCACTGAGAGATGGCAGCCCCTAGTGATGTTCTTAAATTAGGGCGGCTTTTCCAGACTAAGTTGCAGAATTGAAAGACAACCCTTTACTCACAGTGAGATGTTGAACAAATCTTAAGACTCACTAGCAGGAGTTCCTGTTGTGGCTCAGCAGTAATGAACCCAACTAGTATCATGAGGATGCGGGTTCAATCCCTGGCCTTGCTCAGTGGGCTAAGGATCTGGTGTTGCCGGGAGCTGTGTTAAAAATTCCAGATGCAGCTCAGATTGGTGTTGCTGTGGCTATGGCATAGGCCAGCAGTTGTAGCTCTGATTCAACCCCTTGGCTGAAAATTTCCTTGTGCCTTGGGGGGGAAAAAAAAAGGTTCACCAGCAGACTCCTGTTACTCAGTTAGCTGAGAGCAAGATTGTTATGGAGTTTCCCCCCATGTCTAATTTTATTTCCTTGACTAAATGTATCAATAAAACATTTTAGTCTAATATGTTTCTCTGGTCTCTTTTTCCTGCTTAAAAAAAAAATCCTGTAAATCAACAGTACTTAATATTCCAGGGTGACTAGAACATTGGCATTGAGGAGAATTTTTATAGCATCGATGCCTTTTTAGTTGGGCAGTTTAAGAACATTGACTGATGGATCCTAAGTACTGTGATGTCAGCACAGTGGTAACTAATTAGTACAGTGGTAACTAATTGTAGCTTTCTCAAGATGAATGGACATTTTGAGATTTCTAGAAGGGCATGGTTTGGAGTAGGTCAGTGTGGACTAAGGCCAACGCACCTTCTGAATGAGGTTATCAGTCTTGTTAAAAAAAAAAAAAAAAGGACCTTCCCTGCAGAGAGCATGTGGCAGGGGCTATTGAAACTGGTAACTGTAATATTGATTACTGCTTCTCTTTTCTGTTATCAAGGGGATTATCCAAGAGGGGAAAATCATCTTTATGCCTAATGCCTACATAACACAGTGTCCAAACCTGAATCGCAGTAAGTAGCAACTTAAAGCGTTTGTGAATTCTTAATATTATATAACTTGTTGATAATATCAGAGAAAAGTGTCAAGAAGGATACAAACTATTTACATTGTTAGCTTATGAGGTGGTGGGGTTAAAGTTCTTATGTAGACTATATACTACTTTAGATTTTTAAAAAGCTTATGTATTATTTGTAGAATTAAAATGTGAAGGCAAAAAAAGGGATTACTTGAGAAGCTTGGGATCTTTAGGTTGATATAGAGAGTTATGCTTGATGTAATTGTATATGTACGTAAACTATTTTTCAAATTTCTTAGATATAAGTTTACTTTTTCCTCTTCTGTGATAATTCATAATTCTTCAGTCCCAATAAAAATGAGGGTATACTTTAAATTTAGACATATTTTCAAATTAAAAATATACTGCCCTTCTTTTCAGATAGTCCTTGTTCCTTTCTTTCTGCTTATTAATAAAAAGAAAAGACAGAGATCTGAAATCCTCTGTGAATTCACTCTGGTTAAGTAGGAAAACCCATCTACATAGTCAAACAATGACTGTTTAAAGATATTTTTTCTTCTATTAGCACAGCATCAACATTTGTTTTATATTTTCTTTGTTGAGCTTGTCCAACTTGCAGTGATTTCTTAAGCCTGGTGCAAGGAATAATGGATTTACAAGAGCTTTTGGCCAAGATGACTGCAAAAGTAGGTATCTAAATTTCACTTGTGATGTTTCATTTCTTTCTCCATCCTATCTGGAATTTAGAGTGATAGGCTATAATGGAAACATTTTTAGCTTTGGCATTGGCAATATGTTACTATAAAAATGGTTTATTCTTCCTTGAAATAGGACAACCTATAGTAAACATAAGCATTTATGTCTTTGATACTATTAGGCTATATCAAAATGTTTACTTGAAAAAGGTTTGGAAGAAAGAGGCAATATGTATCACTGTAAATTCCCTGGGAGTGGAAAAGGAATTTGCCTTGCGGCTATTAAACTAGTAACACTGAGAGGTGATAGATGGGCAGAGTCACTGCTGCTTATAAACTAATGCATTTTGGATGTAAGAATAATTGCCAATAATCAGAATGGGCAATATAGCCATTGTTCGGAAGAGATTACTGTCACGGGCAGGCATTCTATCACATTTTTAATATGTGATCCATTTCAGGAGTGGCCTTGAGTGAAATAGTGAGGGAGGCAAAGTTTGCTTTTCAGCACCTTCAGTTTTATAATTCTGCATCTCTCCTTCCTCTCCATCATCCAGTTAACAAGCATCTTTTGAGGATCTGCTGTTTGCCAGGCACTCTGTTAGGCAACTAGCAGGCAGGGTGAAGAGGACATGACTTGTGCCCCAGAGACATTCATATTGGATGGCAGAGCTGGAAATGTAAACAATTAGGGGCTTTAATATACATTCATAAGGTTTAGATTGATAATGAAGAGCCCTGAGCCTTGCGGAGAAAAGCATTAAGTAGAAAACGTGGCTAATGCTGTTGTTATGATACCAATCAGTTGTGGACATGAGTTCTGGCCTAGGGCAAAGGAAGAATTAGGTTGGGCCTAAGAGACATTATATTCTGCAAAAGGAGGAATTTTAATAACAGTGAAAAATGATACATTAATCCTCTTCCACCTTTGGCCATGACTGACTGCTCCTCCTATCAGCCGTCGCACGTGGAAAAAAATTGGTAGGCAGGTAAACATTTTTTTGAGGTAGGGCTGTATTTGGGATGCAGAGATCGTGCAGCTGGTGATAGTGTTTCTGTTTCAAAGTAGGTTTTTGGCCAAGTCTTCTTTTGTCTGGAGGGGAGAGACCAGGGCGCTTCTGTAGAGAGAGAAACTAAAACTGAGATTCGAGAGCTTTTCACTTTAGAGTATCGTGGAGACGTGAAACATAGGCAGTTATTTGCCCTGCCCAGCTTGTGGCATATAGAGGCTTTTATTTCATATTGTCTGGAGCAGCTTGATCTCAATACTGTTAATTATATTGTAGCTTGCTACCAAATTTTTGGAACAAGAAACATGCCACTCAGCTGCAGGAGATTGTCGTTCTCCATCTCCCAGCTTTAAGGGTGCCCTTGCCATTCTCATTCTTCCCTGTTGCAGGAATGTCATTTTTCTCTTTTTAGCGTACATTATCTAGCAGCCACATTGAGCTCGATCCTAAAAGCATTATGTAAAATGGGCATTTGTGAGACAGAAGATATTTAATTATGGGCAACTGCAAGCAGAAAATGGTTTCATCTACCTTCTAAACAACTCCCTCCACCTCTGGCACTTTGGAAGATTTATAAATCTTATTTCTTCCAAACTGTGAATGGGGTTATAACTAGAAAGCCAGGGACTTCAATTTTCACCGCAAAATTTGGAATCTATGATAATCTAGAAGATGAGTTGGCAAACTTTTCAAGTAATGGGCCAGCTAGTAGTTTTCAGTCTTTGGAGATCAAGAAGCAAAACTGAGAATCTGATGCATTGTTTCACTTCAGTATAATCATTTAAAATACACGAAAAGATGCCCAACATCCCTAATCACCAGGAAGACACAAATCAAAACCACAATGAGGTACCACTTAACACCGGTCAGAATGGTTATCATTGGAAAGAAGGCAAGTAGCAAGTGTTGAGAAGGATGTGGAGAGAAGGGAACCTTCATACACTGTTGGTGGGAATGGAAATTGGTGCAGCCAGTGTGGAAAACAGTATAGTGGTTTCTAAAAATAGAACTACCATGTGACTCAGCAATTTCACTTCTGAATATATATATCCCAAACCCCCGAAAACATTAATTTGAAAAAGATAATTGCACCTCAATGTTCATAGCAGCATTATGTACAATTGCCAAGCAAGTAATTGTACGTAATTGTATAGCCTGAGTGTCCAGCAGATGAGTGGATGAAGAAGATATGGTATGTAAATACGTGTGTGTGTGTGTGTGTGTGTATACACAGAGACACACAATGGCATCATAGCCATAAAAAAAGAAGGAAATTTTGCCATTTGCAATACCATGGATGGACTTAGAGGGCATTATGCTGAGTGAAATAAGTCAGAGAAAGACAAATCCTGTGTGATACCACTTATATGTGCAATCTAAAAAAATACCACAAACTAGTGAATATAGCAAAAAAGCAGACTCACAGCTACAGAGAACAAAGTAGTGGTTGCCAGTGGGGAGAAGAGAGGGGGAGGGGCAGCATAGAGGTAGGGGAGTAGGAGATACAAACTAGTAGGTATAAAATAAGCTACTAGGGTGTATTGTACAACAGGGAATATAGCCAATATTTTATAATAAATATAAATGAAGCTATAAAATTAAAAAATTGCGAATCACTATATTGAACACCTGTAACATATATACTACTGTACATCAGCTATACTTCAATAAGATGATGTAATCATTGAAAAGGTAAAAATAATCCCTGGCTGTGCATTTGTTTTAGCCAGTGTCTTTCTAACGTTTGGGTCAACTCTGTGATTTAAAAAAATTTTTTTTGGTCTTTTTTTAGGGCCACACCCGAGGCCTGTGGCAGTTCCCAAGCTAGGGTCAAATCGGAGCTACAGCTGATGGCCTACACCACAGCCACAGCAACTCCAGATCTGAGCCGCATCTGCGACCTATACTACAGTTCACGGCAATGCCGAGATCCTTAACCCACAAGGCCAGGGATCGAACCTGTGTCCTCATGGACACTAGTCAGGCTCATTATCACTGAGCCACTGGACGGTAACTCCAGTGATGATTTTTTGGAAGTTTTTATTTTGTATATTTTACCTAGCATTTTAGTTGGTTCAAGCAGTGAAGCCTGTCAGGGTACCTAGTCTGCTGTCTTGATAGAAGCTGCGTGAAGCATCTCTCGGAAGAGTGAAGGAGATGGTCTGAGAGATAAGCCAAAATGGAAGGCAAGGAGGATTTCTAGGTGCAAAGAGAATTCTATGGCACCAAATCCACCTGAATTTGGGCTTTGCCTTTAGTTAAATAAGTTGATCATGGCAAGATTTAGGAGATGGGTTTGGAGGTTTGGTTTGTGGTTGAAATATTGGCTGCCTCCATATGCAGATGCCAAATTGAAAGGCAGAGTCAGAGTCGGAGGAAACAGAAAAAAAGTAGCTTTAGTTGCCAGGCAAAGAGGGAACACAGCAGGCTAGTACCACAAGGATTGTTCCCCTCCTGGAGTGGGTAGTGAGGGGTCTTATAGTGTTAAAGGAGCAGGGCGTGACCAGCTCGTGTACGTTTTTCTGACTGGTTGGTGATGAAGTAATTGGGAGTCAGTGTCATCAGCCTTCTGGTTCCATCTGGTCTGGAATCAGTGTGCTTGTAGGCAGTATACAGTTGACTTCTTCCATCCGGTGGGGCTTTAGCACCTGCCAAGTGGCTCCAAGGACGTGGCTCAGAATATTATCTATATTTGAGGAAGAACTAAAGGTCCTTAACTTCACTGAATGGCTAGACTATTATTATTATGTCTTGCTCGACTGTTTTTTTCTTTTTCTCTGTATTTTCTCACTTCTCTGACTAAATTGAATCTTGGACTAGGGTTTTTCCATGGACAAAGAGGCAGGTGGAAGAGATGAGTGGGGTGTGGGGGGGGGTCTGCTCTGGGAAGGGCTCTCATGGTCCTGCTCAATACGTTTTGACTTGTCCAGGAGCTATGATTAAAATAGTTATTAGTCATAGAGATCATGGTGGAGATAGAAAATGGGCTTTGGAGTCAGGCTGATCTGATGTTGAATCTCATTTTTATTTCTTCCTTGAGTGTTTACAGCCTGGAATGAGTCACTGTGCTCGATCCAGCTACAGTTTCCTCATATGTCCAATGGTGACAATTATTCTTCATTTTACAAAGATTCTGTGAGAATTGGTGTCAGGGTCCTGTTCTAGAGCTAGGTGCCAGGAGGTCTTGGAAAGCAGCAAGAAGTCCTCACACTTGGGTCATTGTGGAAACCATGGAATCCTACCAGAGAACAAGCCCACAAGCTGGACAGAAGTTGGTAGCCAAAATCACATTAAAACAGATAGGCACAGACAACAGATCAGATCAGGGTTGTGACTTGAAGGGTTTGCTGTTTCTTTTCTCCTTTCAAAGTAGGGGGTGCTTGAGAAAAAACTGTTGTTTTATAGATTAGGGGAGCAGCTTGCTTGCAGGTGACAGGGGCCAGGGTGCAGAAGAACTCTCTCTTTTTTTAGGGCTGTACCTGTGGCATATGGAAGTTCTAGAGCTGCAGCTGCCAACCTCCACCACAGCCACCCACAGCAACACAGGATCCAAGGTACAGCTGCGACTTGTGCCTTAGCTTGTGGCAATGCCAGATCCTCAAACCGCTGAGCGAGGCCAGGGTTGGAACTTGCATCCTCATGGATACTCATCAGGTTCTTAACTCATGGAGACACAGTGGGAACTCCCAGAAGAGATCTCTTGAAGAATCCCAACATTCTGGCAAAACCATACTTTTTCAAGGTGGAGAAGGTTCAGGGAAGCCATCCCCTGCCATCGCCCCTAAGTGATCCACAGGAGGCCGCCAATCCCCTGGCTTGTTCTGGAAGTTCTCCCAGATAGTCTTGACACCCCTGATGAGCCAGGTACCCACTGAGAGGATCAGGCTCTGTTCTGCTCTCGTATCTCAACTGTGGTGGAATCACATGCTCCTGGCAAGCTCAGGAAGAAGAGATGCTGAAGATGGGGAATTTCTTGATTACATCTGTTTAATTCTTTGACAAATCTATTTACGTAAACCAAACAGCACTTGGAGTGGCATTTCAGCTTGTAACATTTAAACTGCAAGACTTTCATTGTTTTGAGGGGCTCAATAGTGACTTTTCAATTAAGCTTAAAGGTTTAACACAATAGATTTCTTTTCTCCCTTATAGCAAATGCCAAAGAAATAATATTTCAAAGGAGGAAAAAAAGCAATCTACCACACGACTAATGTACTTAAATTCATTCATTGACCTCTTACTGTGAAAAAAGCCTCTGTTGTCTCTCTTTGAATGTGTACAGTTACAAATAAATGATTTGGTCCATGGTTGCTTAGATAAATGCGTGAACAAAGGTAAAACAGAAGAGATATGTAGATTTGATACTGTGTCTACTTTGGATCTGCAGGCATTCTTGGAGAAAATGGCAGGTAGTGTAGAAATAGCTTTTGAAATGAGTGTGTATAAATTCAGCATGCTAATGCCAATGACAGAAAATGTGGTTCATTTTTGGATTCAGCATTGTTTTTCTCCTTTATTGTTGCTTCAGGATTCAGCAGAGGGAAAAGGAAGGCAAGATCACATATTAAGTACCTTTGAAAAATTAGCTTTTGGCCTTAATATTCCTTTGTCTTTGTATCTGATGCTTTCTTATTATTACAGAGATTAGGGCTTTTCACTTTTGTCAGAAAAGGCTAAATATATTAAAAATAAAAAAAAAACACAGAAGGGAAACACAATCGGTCCTGAGAATAGCTTCCATTGTATTAAAACTGAACCTTTTGCTTGGAATTGAGTTTTGTAGATGAGCATAACTCAGCTTTGTTGGATAGTACTGGAAATTGACAATATTGTCTTTAGGTAGGCTCCTGGATTTTCAGCAAACGGATAGATACAGAATTGCCTTTTGGATCACTTTGTTTTTAAGAAGCAGCGGTGCTACAGACTCTAGAGTTGTTCCAGCATTTCATAGTAAGACAGGCACTTTCACAAACAGATTCTTCATTCTGAGTCAGTTTTAGGCAAGATTTCATTCTAGTTCATCTCTTTCTTGATCATTCCGAGGTCATACATCTATCACTACTTTATGTGGGACCTACTGAGGCCATAAAGATGAAGTAAAGATAATATGTGATAAATTATGGCTTCCTTTGTACTATCTTTTACTGGTAGATAGTTTTGGTCACTTGCTGTCACCAGACTCCTGGAGGTATATGCTATCTGTGTTTCCTGAAGAATTCCCAAAGAATTTAGTTACCATCCATTCTAGAAACTCCATGATTAGGCTGAGGATTTAAATGTAAACGGAATTTTTGAAAGATTATGTATAATAGAAATTCCCTTCATGGCTCAGTGGTTAATAAACCCGACAAGGATCCATGAGGTTGCGGGTTTGATCCCTGGCCTTGCTCAGTGGGTTAAGGAATCTGGTCTTGCTCTGAGCTGTGGCGTAGGTCATATATGAGGCTCAGATCCCAGGTTGCTGTAGCTCTGATTCAACCCCTAGCCTGGGAACCTCTATATGCCATGGGTTTGGCCCTAAACAGCAAAAAAACAAAAACAGAACAAAACAACAACAGAACGAAGATTATGCATGGTAGAGGAGTCACAGGAAGCTAATACTTCAGGCATAGTCAACTCTCAGTTTTTTCAGGGCTGATTATAGTGCATATGGTTTGTTGAAGAAACTATTTGTGTTTTCCACTTCCTCTTAGTACTACTGCCCATGACAGGCAGCTGAGGAACAATTTTTCTTAAATTCCAAACGTTTAGAAGAAGAGGATGGATAAGGGACAAAAAACAAAGGTGGAGTTTGACATGGATTCCGTTTTCAGAGAGTAGCACTTTTATGAGTAAGTGAGGGGAGAATGTATGGTCTGGAACTATGGAAAATGAAGAAATATGGTAGAAGTCATCATTAGCTACAATCAGCCACTATACCTAAAATATTGTCTTGAAATAGTCTTAGTTTGCAACAAAAGTTGATTTGATCTCCCATATGGGGAAAATATCAAGACGGGGATGTATAAGTATGACTGAGAAGAAACTGATGAATTTTTAAGCAGTTGTATTTGTTTTTCAGTACGGTGCTCTGTTTTTCAATACGGTGGTCTCCATATAAGGAGAAGGGAAGATGTGTGTTTTTTGCTGTGGGGTTGAGTTACTCCTTGGTTTGGATGTGACAACAGAGACATCCTAGCAAATTTCAAGTTTTGGGTACCTATGTCTGAAGGCAAACTGGAGTAATCCATATGAAAGTGATGAGCGGGAGGGTTGGAACCATAACATGAGCTATTGGGGGAACCTCATGGGGCCAAATGTGGTCAGGAGCAGGCATGAGGACAGGATAACCTCAGAAGTTTATAGAGAGCGCGACTTACTCGGGATGGGTTACAAGGCAAAACCAGGTCGGATAGGAAAAAAGAGAAATTTCTCAGCTCAAACCAAGAAGAATGACTCAAACATTCAGAGCTAACCAAGAAAAGTAGCTTTCCTTGGAAAGTAATGAGTGTTCTGTCAGTGTGATGTGCACACGGAGGTTGGGTGATCACTTGAAGCGGTTATTTGTGATGTCATTCAAGCTTTATAAACTCTTTCCCATCAGAGATTCTAAGATTCTGTGATTAATGGTAGAAAGTTGGGTAAGCTAGAAAAAGGCAAAATGTTCTTTTACAAAATCCTGATCTCACCTGGGAGCTTGGTTGCCTCTCCTGAACTGGGGCATTCTGTGTGGAGGATCCTGACCCAGAGAGAGACAAGATGCATCTAATATTCACCTTGTTTTTCTGGCTCTACCCCCCCATGAATTTTTCATAAGAGGGAAGCAGTGACTTTCAGTTTGTAAACCATGACACTCTAGTTCTTGTGTGAAGAACAGGGAGAGGATGGTGGGAGATAAATGTTCAGTGCTCGAAGAGTTACTGATTAGATCTCCTGTAAACATTGTAACAAGTCCTTGAGAACACATTCCTTACAAGTGTTTTGGTGTGGGTTTGAGCTGAAAGCACACCAGTTGATGAATACCCATGAGGTCCCCAAGATACAGTTTAATGTCTCATTTGGTGCTCATTAGACCATGGGAGCCAATGTGTCTTCAATTTAGAATGATTCCACCTTGTGTGAAATAAAAAAAATTCTTCTTTCTGGAAAAGAAACAAACAAAAACCAGATCTGGCTAAGAATCAGTCAGTTGCTTTGAGCATTTTTTTCCTCCTCCTGTGGTGGATTTATTTTTCTTGCTGCAATTAGCTCTGTTAGGACAATGCAATTGAATTACAGAGATTACACACAGTCACTGTCCTTTGCAGCTAAACTATGCAGAGACTAGACTGAGTCAATTGGAAAACTGTCATTGTGAGAAGACGTGTCAAATGAGTGGACTACTCTACAGAGACCAAGACTCCTGGGTTGATGGTGATCACTGCAGGAACTGCACGTGCAAGGTAAGCCTCTTGGCACGTAAACAGACTCCCCGTTGTAAACAGACTTACAGTTTGAAGGGTGCATTTGTGCTAACTATTGTGTGATCCAGCTCTTTATAATACTAACTCTCAGAAGCACTACCTTTTTTACTAAGTGCCTGTTTAGTAGTCTGAGCAGTTGTGAAAGGGAAGCTGGAAAAATGTCATCACAAATACAAATACTTATAAAGGGCCAGCAGATTTTAATTTCCAGCACACTGTCTAACATGATCGAATATTATTGAGAAGCTTACTAACTGGAGTTTGGATGTTGAGTATCAGAGGGAGGACGGCACTCCTTTGGTTTTCAAACCACCTTCACTTCATTCACAGCTTTTCTCTGCTAGAATAAATACATATTTTTAAACACTATCTTTTTTTTTTCTTTTTTCTTTTCTGACCACCCCAAGGCATATGGAGTTCCCAGGCTGGGGATCAGATCTGAGCCGCAGTCAGATCCTTTAAACCACTGCGCTGGGCCTGGAATGGAACCTGCGTCCTGGTGCTGCAGAGACACAGCCGATTCTGTTGTGCCACAGTGGGAACTCCTAGCATACATTTTAAAAGGAGGTTTAATTAGTTTCTAGATGGTTTCATTGTATTGTGCAAGGTATCCATCATCTATTTCAGAGAGTTGCGGGACCCCTCGTCCCCCCATGACTTTCCTGGTGTCCATTGTTTATATGCTCCTTGATCTGTTTCAGAGAATTGCAAAAGCACACCCCGCCCCGAATTAGTATGTAATCCCTGTCCGGTTGAAATTATTTGATAAATATCTGAAGCATGTCGTTGTTTATGTGCAAAAATGCAAAACGATTGTTAGTGCTTGAACAATGATTGACAGGGTCTGAAAAAGGTATTATTTATGTTCTTGTAAAAATAGGCTTTTTGTTTTCTGACTAATCCACTTAGTCTGCATGGGCAGGTGGAATGAAGCCAGTGATGTATATCAGAAAAGTAATTGAGGTGGCACGGGTTCATTCAGGCTGGAGAAAATACTTTATTTGTGGTCCTGGAGTGGACTGGGAATTTCTCACACTGCTTCTGTTTCCCGGCTGAGGTTTCTGGGTTGAGATGTGAGCTTTACCCACAAAGCGAACTTTCCAAGAACTCTTCTGCTGAGATTCCTTTCCCTGTCCTTCTTTCCTCAGAGCGGTGCTGTGGAATGCCGTAGGATGTCCTGTCCCTCCCTCAGCTGCTCCCCGGACTCGCTCCCTGTGCACATTGCTGGCCAGTGCTGTAAGGTCTGCCGACGTAAGTACTAGCAGAGGGTCAGAGTGGCCCTCTGTACTTGGAGGTCGAGTTATTCCCCTGTTCTTTGGGCTTCAGTTGATTAACATTGATGAAATGAATTACTAGCAGTTGATATAATAGCATTGTATGTGCAGACACTTGGATAGGATATTAAAAAAACCTTGCATCCACTCTAAGTATTCTTCTTCGTCCCAGTCTTTTTTTTTTTTTTTTTTTTTGTCTTTTGTCTTTTTAGGGTCACACCCGCAGCATGTGGAGGTTCCCAGGCTAAGGGTCGAATCGGAGCTGCAGCTGCTAGCCTATGCCATTGCCACAGCAACGCCAGATTGGACACAATTCTGTGACCTACACCACAGCTCATGGCGATGCCGGGTCCTTAACCCTTAGTGAGGCCAGGGATCAAACCTGCGTCCTCATGGATGTTAGTCAGATTGGTTTCTGCTGAGCCATGATGGGAACTCCCCCATTCTTATGTGGAAGGAATTGGTGTTCAGGAGGATGAAGTCACTTGTCCAGGGTTGAAGAACTGGTAGTGGCTGGAGTTGATCTGTAGAGTCATAGCTCCAATGCTCCGTGTGCTTTGGTCCACTCCTTCCAAATGATCAAGTTAAGGGCCATGTTGTGTGTTTGGGCTGTCTGAGGTCTTAGTTGGGTTTACCGTTATTAAAGTGCCCGTTAGCAATTTCAGGATTGAACTTCAGCGAAAATACTAAAACAATTTGCTTCAAAGTTGGCTTGTCCAAATTACATAAAGATTGAAAAATCTTTTTCCCTCTGTATTACAAAGGACACTGTTTCATGTGAAATAGTGAAATGAACACTGAGACAAGCAGTAAAAGTAAAAGCTATCATTTAGAGTGCTTGGTATGTGCCGGTTACTATGCTAGGTGCTTTAATTCTATTAGATTATTGAATTCTCCCTGCAGTCCTTGGGTGGGGATCATTGCCCCTATTTTATAGGAAGGTTAGAGAAGATAAGTTTGCAAGGCTAATGAGTGACAGATGTGAGATGTATAAAGAGTTCTATCTAACTACAAAGACCAAAGTCTTTTATCAAACTATATGCTCTTTTATGGAAAAGGAGAGGTTAGGTTATAAATGTGGCATCCTAGATTTTTTCAAAATTATTTCTCTACTGATAAATACCAACGTCACTAGTTTTTCAAGTGACAATGATGTAGCTTTTTGACAAAAGCATGTCACCTATATGACAGTGGAAGTGGGGATTAGCTGGTCTGGTCATATCAGCACAAATCTTATACTCTTTCAAAAGGAATTTTGGAAAATTCCTTCTTCTTACGGTTGGCCTGGTATACCCATTACTCTGGAGAATGTATTTGGAGTTGATCTAAAAAGAGGAACTTTCTTTCTTGCTGTTCCAAGTCATGTCTGGCAAAACAGATAGATCATGAGCTTAGATTCTGAGATTATAGTTCAGTTTCATGATGGATAGATAGTCTTTAGTAGGTATAGATTATTTTTTCTTTCTTGATATTCTGTTTAGCAGTCAACAGGGGAAGACGTTGAAAAACTGTAAGAATTTGGTTTTAAAATGTGAGGTACTTTTCATCTGTTATTTTGAGCTCTGCGGACAGATCTGTGAATCCTGTCTCTTAGAAATTGTTGTTTGCACACTGGAGTGGATGAGTCTTTCAGCTGTTTTGTGTATTAAGCTTTTGATTTTCTAATTGTGAAAGTGTTGTAACATTTGAAAACACAGAGAAGGGTAACGATAAAGATGGAAAAATCACCCATAATGCTACCACTTGGAAACAAACACTTTTGAAATTGTGAATTGATTTCATTTTTTAAAACATATTTTATGGACAGTTGAGGTCTTATTGTAAAGGTAATTTGAACCTACTTTGTTGACTTATCACATGTATATTACTGTGCTTTTAAAAATGCTGTGTAAAACTCATTTTGTGTTTTTTTAGGGCCGCACCCATGGCATATGGAGATTCCCAGGCTAGGGGTCGAATCAGAGCTGTAGCTACTAGCCTATGCCACAGCCATAGCAACTCAGGATCCCAGCTGCCTCTGTGACCTCTACCACAGCTCATGGCAACGCCAGATCCTTAACCCACTGAGAGAGGCCAGGGATTGAACTTACATCCTCATGGATGCTAGTCAGATTTGTTTCCACTGAGGCCCAATGGGAACTCCTAAAACTCATTTTAATGAGCTTCATAGTACTCCACCATTTGACTCATCTAATTATTCCCCAGTTGTTGGATGACTAGGTTATTTCCCACCTTTCACGGTTATTACTCTTGAATAACATATTTTCTGAAAACAGATTTTTGTATTTTACATTTTCTTAAGATACAATTCTCTGAAGTGGAATTACTGGGCCAAGAGACTGACATTTTTCAAGGTCCTTGATATAGATCATCAGATTATTCTCTCACTGGAAGTGTGTGGGGTAGTCATTTTTCTTTATGCTAATTTATTGGAGAGTTTTAAGTTTTAAAAAACATTTCAGAGAGTTAACAGTTTTACCAAGATGCTGTTATACAAGCTAATCACATCATCATTATGCTTTTTGCCTTTGTTTGGAATAGATAGCAATTTATCTAGGGAGTACAAATTTTTTCAGAATCTCCAATTGGTATTTAGATGTTTATGATTTAATAAAATGGGAATACAAATAAATGATTAAGAAAACTACTCCATCGCCATATGATCCAGCAGTTCTACTCCTGGACACACATGTTAAAAGATAAAACTTCAATGCAAAAAGATACATGCAGGATTTCCCGTTGTGGTGCAGCGGAAATGAATCTGACTAGGAACCATGAGGTTGTGGGGTCGATCCCTGGCCTTGCTCAGTGGGTTAAGGATCTGGCGTTGCCGTGAGCTGTGGTGAAGGTTGCAGACGCGGCTTGGATCCCGCGTTGCTGTGGCTCTGGCGTAGGCCAGCAGCTATAGCTCCCATTCGATCCCTAACCTGGGAACCTACATATGCCTCCAGTGTGACCCTTAAAAAAAAAAAGGAAACAAAAAAACCCCCCAAAAAGATACATTGAGGGAGTTCCCATCATGACTCAGTGGTTAACGAACCCAACTAGGAACCATGAGGTTGTGGGTTCGATCCTTGGCCTTGCTTAGTGGGTTAAGGATCCGGTGTTGCCGTGAGTTGTGGTGTAGGTTGCAGACGCAGCTCAAATCTGGTGTTGCTGTGGCTGTGGCGTAGACCGGCAGCTACAGCTCCAATTGGACCCCTAGCCTGGGAACCTCCATATGCCGCGAGTGCGGCCCTAGAAAAAAAGGCAAAAAGACAACAACAACAAAAAGATACATGCATCCCAATGTTCATAGCAGCACTCTTTACAAGAGCCAAGGCACCGCAGTGACCTAAATGTCCATCAGTAGATGAATGGATAAAGAAGGGATAGTGTATGTATATAAAATGGAATTTTACTCAGCCATAAAAAATGAAATTTTGTTATTTGCAGCAACAGGGGTTAATACAGAGATGATCAGACTGGGTAAGTCAGACAGAGAAAGACAAATATTGCATGACATGACTTATATGTGGACTCTAAAAAAGTTCTAATTATTGTACAACTATAAGTGTAATCAAATTCACTGAGTAAAAAACAAAAGAAAACCATAAAAAATAAAATGAGTTCAAATCAATTTATTTACAAAACAGAAACAGTCTCAAAGACAAAAAATAAACAACAAACAAAAAAACAAAAAATCCCCAATGTTTGTTACCAAAGGGATGGGGGCAGGGGAGGGATAAATTAGAAATATGGGATTAATAGATACATACCACTGTGTGTAAAATTGATTAACATCTTCTTAATCCATTCCTCTGTCAGTGGACATTTAGGTTGTTTCCATGTCTCGGCTATTATGAATAGTGCTGCAGTGATCATACTGGTACATGTGTCTTTTTCAAAGTAAGTTTTATCTGGATATATGCCCAAGAGTGGGATTGCTAGACGATACTTCAGTTCTATATTTAGTTTTCTGAGGTACCTCCATACTGTTTTCCATAGTGGTTGTATACAACTTACATTCCCATCAACAACGTAGGAGGGTTCACAATGCAATACAACTCAGCCATGAAGAAGAACAAAATAATGCCATTTGCAGCAACATGGATGGAACTAGAGACTTTCATACTAAGTAAAGTAAGTCAGAGAGAGAAAGAAAAATACCCATGATATCGCTTATATTTGGAATCTAACATACAGCACAAATAAACCCTTCCACAGAAAAAAAACTCATGTACTTGGAGAACAGACTTGTGGTTGCCGAGGGGGAGGGGGAGGGAGTGGGGAGTGGAATGGGAGTCTGGGGTTAATAGATGCAAACTGTCGCCTTTGGAATGGATAAGCAGTGGGATCCTGCTGTATAGCACTGGGAACTATATCTAGTCACTTGTGATGGAACATGATGGAGGATAATGTGAGAAAAAGAATGTATTCATGTATGTGTGACTGGTTCACTTTGCTATGCAGTAGGAAATTGACAGAACACTGTAAACCAACTATAATGGAAAAAATAAAAATCATTTCAAAAAATCAACAATAAGGATTTAGTGTACAGCACATGGAACTATATTCAGTATCTTGTTTTAACCTATAGTGGAAAAGAATCTGGATCTGTATACCTGAAACTAATACAAGATTATAAATCAACTATAGCTAAATAATTAAGAAAAGACTACTCATCAAAACTGAAACTTAGAAGTTTGATACAGGGCACCTCTGGTCATTACAAGGTTGAGAACCTCTGACCTGGAGGTTTTTCATCTCTGACTAGTGTCTAATAGAAGCATGCATTAGGCAGTGCTGAGTACTGGTGCCTGGAGTCATGATAGAATAGCCTTTTCTGCTTCAGAGGGCTCAGCTTCAAGTTAGAGACGTGATCTAGAGTGTCCGGGATTGAAGTGCCATCACATTAGGCGTGTGGCTGGGGGACTAGCAGAGGAGTCAGGTGAATGGCTTGTGAGTGGGCGGGAGAGGGCATCAGCAGTCTGCCTGGGATACTTCCTGGAGGAAGGGCATCCAAGCTAAATAGTTCTTGCCATAGAAGATGACTATGGATGGTTAAAGCAGAATTCTAACACTAGTCGGGAGACTTTCTAGAAGTTTTCAAATATCTTCACATTGGATAAAGGCTGGAAAATATTTTCTTGGGTTGTCCCTTTCAGATGAAAGTCCCTAGACTGCTGGGGCAGTGCCCTGGGGACTCTGAAGAAAAGTACGGATCTGCCTCAGGAGCCAATACATAAAAGCACACTGTTTTGTCTGCTCCCTTGCTCAGTGTTCACATACCTGTTGTGGCTTCAGGAGCGGTAGCACTTACAGACGAGAGCATCCATGTGGAAACAGGAAAGAACGTGGCCTAGGTATTCATGTCTCAGTTCATTGCTTGAAGTATACTTTGTCCTTCTGTTTTTATTGGAAGGCCCAGACACTCAGGCCATTGCCAAGAGCAAGGAAGTTTTCGTAGAAGTAGTAGTAGGTCCTGATTCTAGGCTGTGCTTCTGTCCGTTGGGAAGCATCCGGGGAAACTCAGGAGAGCCTTCTGGATTCCTTAGCCATGGGCATGACAATCCAGGAAGGAGCACGGGGGGTTTCATTCCTTCAGTGTTTCTTGGGTGTCTGCTCTATTCAAGGCATTGAACATCCTTAGCCGCACATTAGAATTACCTGGTGACCTTCTGAAACTGGACCATCCCAGGGCCCCTTTCTGACCCACTAAATCAAAATCTCTAGATGGTGATGCCCTGGAATCTGTATTCTTTTGGGAGATAGATTTGCGAAACAGCATTTGCTAAGGAAAAGAAGTGGCACGGGGAAAGGGAGACAGTCTGTTCGATGGTAAGAGAGTTTATGTAAGTGAGAAGTAGAAATAAGGCTGCAAAGGAGGGTTAGGGATGGATGATGGCAAAAGTATTCCATTGAATTCATTCGGTCATGCATCCTCTCCCAACACTGTTCTTATCTCTGGGTTTGACCGTGGACACATATGTATCATTCTGTGTCACACTCTGTGTGTGTGTGTGTGTGTGTTCATTTTATTCTTCCAACAACCTAGAGTCATAGGCCTCATTATGATCCCCATTTTATAGATGAGGGGGTGAAGCCCAGAAAGAACTAACTTGTCTGAGTTCTCTTCAGCATTAGTGGAGCCACAGTAAAACCCAAGTAGTCTAATGCTCTTAAATTGTCTCCTCTTTTATCAGCTGCTGTCCAGGGAGGTATATGCACCATTTCATTACAAGAGAGTATTATGAAAAATGGATACTATATTAGATGCAGAGGTAGCACAGAGAAGAGAATGATTAACTCCATCAGAAACGTGTGTGTGTATGTGTGTTAGGGAAACTTCATAGGAGAAGGCACAGTTGAGTAGGGTGTTGACAAATGAATAGGAGTTTGCAATGTGGACAAAGTAGGTAATAACCATACCTGCCAAAGGGAATTGCATGTGCAGGATCATGGAAGTAAACACAGCTTTGGTTTGGGGACTCAAAAGCAAGATTTTTCAATCAGGGTTGTAGTGTAATCAAAGAAATGCTTTGACAACAGCCACTGCCGTGGGAGAGCTGGAGTCAGGGGGCTGCATATGGGGTTCAGGCATATTGCAGGTGGAGGCGATAATGGAAGGCACTGCCTGGGAGATGGAAAGGAAGGGATGAATGGGAGTGATGGCCAAAAGACTTGGTGCATGGTAGGTACTCTGTAAACGTGTGCGTGTGTGAGAGAGAGGGAGGAAGGGAGAGAGAGAGATGAATTAGGAACAGGGCACTGTAAAGGAGAAGTTGCCAGTTGCCAGGTTTTGGATAACAGCTGTTGGGAGATTCATAGTGTGACTAACAGATAGATTAGACAGGTGGAAGGAGCTGGTTTGGGGAGAGATACATTCTGTTCAGCATTGGAGAGTTGGAGATGCCTGAGGGACAACTAGTTTGGTGCAGGCGTCTTGCTCAGAGAGGTGGGTTCAGAAGCCAGGTCTGGGAAGAAGATCATCCAGGCAGGATGGCTCCTTGGGCGCTCAGGCTTTCTGATCTCTACTCTCCTCTAAAGTGTAATACAGAGTGTGGATTTTGGTATTGTCGGCTGCTGAGTGCCAAGGGACGGCTGGAGTGTGTACAGGGTACAAATACCTAAATAAAGACAGAGCACCCTCCTGTCCACATCTGACAGGGGTGCCAAGTGGAGCCTGTCAGTTGTTTATTTAGTGTGCACCCGAACGGCAAAGCGCCCATCCATTGCACTTGAGAGATCAGATGAGGCTTAGAAGGGCCAGGAATCTGTGGGTGCAAAAAGATACAACTGCTTAACCGTTTCTTTAAATCCCCAGTACATTTGTTTCTGACATCACAGAGAAGTGTGTGTTGGTGCCGGGTTTCAATTTCATGGTCGGACACTGTGAAATAGTCTAGTTTGCATGTCCCCAGTGTGATGTGAAGGCTTAGGTATCCATTTACATTTCAACTCATACTGAAAGCTGTTGGAACGGAGTCCCAGGTGCCCCAGCCACAGGCACCGGAGCCTGACTCACCTTCTGCTTGCATTTCCTCAGACATCAAAAATAAGCCTTTTGGCTATAGATCAAGAGGCTGGATAATGAGGAGGGGTGTCAGGCATACGGAGGGAGGGCAGTGGAGGAAAGGAGGGGCACTGTCAGAGAAGTGGGGTGAAGACGAGAAAGCAGAGGGAGTTCTCATGACCCCGGTGGTGATCCGGAAAGCTATCCTAAGATCATTTCTTAGATACTTTATATCATTAGCAGACATGCAACCCACATCAAAGCCAGGAATGGCATAGCATACAGCATCATGCTGTTGTCATTTGTGGCCCCCAAAGCACCCTGCTGTTTGTGGACAAGAAATTCAGTGGACATTTAATTTTTACACTAGACCGGTGGACTTGAGGGATGGATGAGTCCTGAGTGCGGGGTGAGTGTGGACAGTAAGACAGTCCTATCTCCGGATCTGAGTTCTGGGATGAGCATCTGTCAGAGCACAGAGGATGAGAGGAATGGGACAAATGTCTTCGGATGGGGTGGTTAGTGTGATCAAAGCATCGGGGGTATGCAAGGTGCAAAATGGGGATGCGAAGTCTGTTTCATGGCTTCCCAGCACGGGCCAAGGAGCAGATGGTAGGTTTGACAGCCGTGTATTTAGCAGAACTGTCACTCTGGAGCGGGCCGTGTTGCCAAGTTGGCAGCAGCTACGTTTGGGAGTGTGGGAGTTGATTCGACAGGAATTTTGGGCCCTTGGAGGTGTGGGCTCCCTGTGCAAGCAAATTGGGGAATCCACCTCATCATTAGGAGTGATGAGTCAGTCAACTGAGTTATCTAGAAAATTAAGGCATAAAAAATGATTAGGGAAATTTTTTTTTTTTTAATGAGGGGACGAAGGAGCTATTCAGACAATTGTGTAGATTCTCTGCTTTGCTGTTGAGGGTTTTGTTCTAAAAATCTTGGTATCTGCTTTTAATGTTTGAAAGTGCATTGAACAGAAGAAAGAATTCATCTGAGAATCAGGAAATCTGGCTGCTGTGAGATACCAAAGAAGCTTATTCTAAAATTACTTATTGTTACTAACAATAAGCCCAGAGAGGCATTATGCTTGGGGCTGGAGATAAAATTATGTGCATGTCCCTACTCTCAAAGAGGTTACAGTGAGCAGGGGAGAGGTATCATGAGACGGACAACTGAGACAAAGTGGGACATGTGCTCAGTTAGGATGAGGTCCAGAGGACAACAGAAGCACAAGGTGAAGGCAGTTCACCAGTGTTGGCGGACAAGAACAGCTCCTTGTGGGGCGGTCAGGGCTAAGCTGAAATCAGTGGGTACATGGGATGGAAAGTTACCAGGAGCAGGTGGATGAGGCTGAGTGTTGCTGGAGAAGAGAACAGTATATGCAAATTCCAGAAGCAGAAGAGAGCATGGCTAGTGTCTAAGTGGAGGTGTGATTGTTGGGGAGTGAGAGCGAATGTGCAGGAACTGGGGATCTGTGAAATCTGAGGGATAGGGGGAATCCCCAGGGATGGCCTTGGGAGCTAAATTAAGGAATTTGGACTATATCCTGCCGGCATGAGCAACTCATAATGATTTTAAATCAGAGCCTCTTCTTTGCAGTTAATAAAATATGTCTTTATATGGGGAAGGACTGGGTAAGATTGAGACCTGAATGTGGGAGATAAGGTAAAATGTTTTCTGGTGCACTGAAGATGAGGAATGATGATGGTATGAGTGAAGATAGCATCTTGGGGCAGGTCGTGGGAGTGGAGAAGAGTGGGTTGACTTGAATTCGAGGGAGCATTGCTGAGACTTGGGTGCTAATTGGACATGGGTTGCGTAAGAGGGAGAAGTTAAAAGAACCCCAGGTGGCCGGGTGTGGGTGGTGGCTGTGGGGGCTGGGGTGGATATATTCACTGAATGTAGGTGCTAGAGTGGCACCGATTCGAGTTAGGTTTGGGTTGTTGCAGATCACCTTCTGAGGGGAAACCGACTCTGAAATGGAGATTTGCTTGTACTTTATGAAGAAGCTCAAGATCAGTTCTACCAAAGGAGTGAGAAAGCGGAGGAAGCAGAATTGGACAGAAGGAGAGGTTGAACCACAGTGCAGTTACAGCGGATACCTCAGTCATTCTTACAGGGAATGTGGGAGCTGAAAAGACCTAGTGGCATTATTCTAGGGCTGGGGCCAGGGGCCAGGACTTTGTACCACCTTCACCCATCACTCACTGGATGTAGGAAGGAGACTTTGGTCATGTTGACTCTCTTCAGCCAAAGGCAAGTCCTAGGTCGCTGTTGAGCTGAGAGCTGTGGGTTGGCACCCATCCTGGCAGTTTCAGGAATGTGTCCTCTGCCCGTGGAGGGGGATCTGGGTAGCAGACCACAGTGTCCACTGTGGGATCGTGACGTTGAGTAAACCAGTGAGTCTGGGCTTTCCTGTTCCTTGTTTCACAAGAGGGAGTTAGACAAATTGATTGCCAAGGTCCCTACATACCTGAACAGTTAGAAGATGGTAGAACTAAGCAACTACCAAATTGAATTAACCTGTTTTCAACAGATACAAAAATGGAAGCTCAGAGAGATGAGGGGGTTTATATAAGGCAGCGAGTTAGTGGTAGAGATTTCTTAGAGTGCCTGTCCTTATTTCTGCCTCTGGACGACTTGGGCTGGAAGGATCCTCATTTGTGCAGGAGAGGGAGTGACCAGGCCTTTGCTTTCCTCTTCCTGTGGACATGGCTGGGGAACTTGGTGGAGACACACTAGGGTCATATCAAATGAACACATTCTGTACTTGTTTAAAAGTGGGTCAGCATTTATGCTTCTTTGTTCACTTTTCTACAAGGCCTGTCTTTACTCCATGCCCTCCCTATTAGCCCGTTAAGCTCACCTTCCGGAGGGCAGTCTCTTTAGTGCTTTGATAGAGCACTTCACTGGCTTGTATTTCTCAGTTGTCTCTGAGCTTTTCAGGAATACGTAGGCTAAAGATAGGCACTTCCTATGATCACCGGGGGACAATGGCGTCCTTCTGCTCTGTGACTAAGGTCCTAATGAATGGAATGTATGCAACTCCCATTTCACCCAGTCATTCATTTTATGGCTGGAGTAGCTGAGTCAGAGCTGCTGCAGGAGTTCCTGCTGTGGTGCAGTGAGTTATGATCTGACTTTAGAGTCTTGGGTCGCTGCAAAAGGTGTGGCTTCGATCCTTGTTCTGGTGCTGTGGGTCAAAGGATCCGGCGTCGCCAGCTGCTGTGTAGGTCTCAGCTGTGGCTCTAATTCAGTCCCTGGTTTGGGAATTTACATGAGCCTTGGTTGTGGAAAGGAAAAAAAAAGTTGCTGCGATCATCCACTGTGGCGGTGACAACCACTTTTTCCTCATCTTAACATCTGACCACATCAATTCTTTCTCTAGTTCCTTCAGCAACTCCAGCGTTTACATAGTTGTACATCTTTGGTGTGACAGACTTATGGCAAACGTAATCAAGAGGGACCTGCTGTAAAGCATAGAGAACTCTACCCAATATTTTCTAATAATCTATGTGGAAAAAGCATCTGAAAGAGAATAGATGTGTGTACATGTATAACTGAATCACTTTGCTGTACAGCAGAAATTATCACAACCTTGTAAATCGACTCTACTTCAGTAAAACTTTTCCATGTCTTACTCTAGACGTGCAAAGAGATTTCAATTGCTTAGGATCAGAGCATCTACATTCCGAGGGATTTACTAGAGTTGGACGGCACCGCTGAGGTTATTTTGCTGCATAGCATGACCATCTGATCTGTGTTTCTGTTCTATTACAGCAAAATGTATCTATGGAGGAAAAGTCCTTGCAGAAGGCCAGCGAATTTTAACCAAGAGCTGTCGGGAATGCCGAGTAAGTTTCAATCATATGATCCCCATTACTTGTGGGAAGGGATAGGGAGGTAGGGGGGCTTTAGGCAGGGTTCTGGAATATGGAGTGTATCGACCTGCGTGGGTCTCCGAGGAGAAGGACCCTCTGCTGGGCTGGAGTTCAGGGTGGGGAGTTCCCAGCCACTGTCATTGTGAAGTTGGCTTGTGAGCAGCTGTGGATCAGGTAGCTTTGGGAAAGGTTCTTGAAGGAAGGAAGTGAGGAGGGGAAGGGAGATAGAGGATACTTCGAGTTGTGGAGGTTGTCAGGTGGCCCTAGGGAGAAGGCTTTGTTTGGGTGTTGGGCAATTAGGCTCTGATGTGAGCCGTGCCTGGTGCCATCTCTGCTCCCAAGTGTCTGATAGAAGGTTTGAAGATGCCTCCGTCTCCTGCCTGCCTCTTCCCATGTATTTCTTGAAATAAGATGTGCAGAACCATAGATCTCATTCAGTACTCATTTAACAAACATGCATTGAACAGCTGCTGCTTAGCAGCACTGCACTAGATCCTGGGCATGCAACAGTGAACAAAACCAAGTCCCTGTCTGTGTAGAATTTGCAGTCTGGTGGGAAGTCAGGCAGTAGGATATAAATAAGTGAAGATACAGCTGTCCTTTGGACAATCCAGGATTGAACTGTGCAGGTCTTCTTATACATGGATCTTTTCCAGGAGTAAATACTGCAGAGCTACGCCTTCTGCAGTTGGCTAAATCCTTGGATGCACAATTGTGGACAGAGAGGAACCACAGATACAGAGGGTTGCCTGGAAATTAGGTGCAGGTTTTAGGCAGTGTGGAGGGTCAGTGCCCCCGACCCCTGCGTTGCTCAAGGATGAATTCTGATACCACATTTTACAAAAATAGCAGGTGGAAGGGATAGACAGCTCTGAGGTGGGAATGGGGGGTGGTCTGGGAAGACCTCTCTCAGGAAGTAATATCTGAACAAAGCATAGGATGAAGGGTGAGAGCTAGCCAGGCAGGGGCCACCCTAGAACACAAGAGTGGGAGACTGAAGGAGAGGAGGGACAGCAAATACCAGGTGGTGCCTCATAGCGCAGCCACAGCCCCACGGTGAAGCGCCGCTGGCTTGGTGGGGCATCACCAGGGAGGCTGGCTGGAACCACTGTGTCTCAGAAAAGACCGTCTTTCCAAGTGCTTGTGCCTACAGCACTTCATTTGCTTTTTGTCACATCCCTGGCAAAAAGAAGGGGATGTACTTGAAACTTTGAGGAGAACAAGGCGGTTAGAGACCCGCTGATGCTCTCAAGAAGCTTGAATCCAGGTCCTTTGGGGGAGGGAGCTCTTTCCTATCTCCTCTCTCTTCATTGGTCAGCATCCACCTCAGGGGTTAACTCCCTTGAACTTCCCTATTCCGTTTCCAATTGGCTCTCTCTTGGCTGCCACTGGGAATGTCAAAAGGGGCATGTGTCTGGACAGCCTGGTGGGTATGCAGGTATGGCGGTCCTTCTGCATCAGTGGGTGCCATGTGTGTGCTCCGTAGCCTGTGGCAGAGGGAGGGATGGTGTGAGCGTCAGGGCTCTATGGTCTCTCCATTAGCAAGGGAAGCCACCAGACCTGGGAGTAGGGGAGTGGGTGGAGTGGTCCCTAATCTGGGGCTGGCACGTTACCAGTTAGGGACATTGGGTGAATTAAATTAACTAAAGCAGGTGAAGAACTTGGTTGGTGCAAAGTAAGCCCTCAGCACAGGTGAGCCCTTCTTATCATGCCACATGACCATGCGCACCCTCCCTGAAGAGATGACAGATGTCTTCTGCTCTGTAGCTTGTTTCGCTTTGAGGGAGGGAAGAAGATAGGAATTCTAAAGCCATTATTGTTTTCTTTCACCTCCAGGGAAACTGGGATGGCTAAAGGCAGTTTTGCTCTCTCTGCCGCTCATCCCAGTATCCATCCTGTGTCTGTCACCCACAACTAGCAACCCTCCCTTCACACATTGGACAGAAGTAGGGGGTGATCCTGGCAAGGGTCACGATTGTGACTTGATCTCTGTTATCCGAGAGGATCAGGGCGGACATGAGCTGAGACCTTTGGAAAGTAGGGGCATGGATTTAAATGCCAGACTGTTGGAATTGTTATTGGCACATTGTAGGTGCTTTGGTTCATCATTTACTGTTGTTTGCTTTACGTTTTTACAACTTAGGAAGAAGTTGAGGCAGACGGGTTATTCTCTTTGCGTATGTGGTGTGTGCATCTGTGTTCATTTGTGTGTATGTGAATGTTTTCAGCCTCTTAAAAAAATCATTGCTTTCTTCATTTATTGTCTTTCTACGGTTATTTTCTGAATGATTTCTTTGTGTACAGATAGAAAGGTCACTGACAATAATACTTAATATTTCTTGGCGTTCCCATCATGGCACCGTGGAAACAATCCTACTAGGAACTATGAGGTTGTGGGTTTGATCCGTGGCCTCACTCAGTGAGTTAAGGATCTGGTGTTGCCATGAGCTGTGGTGTAGGTCACAGATGTGGCTCAGATTTGATGTTGCTGTGGCTGTGGTGTAGGCTGTAGCTCCAATTCAACCCCTAGCCTGGGAACCTCTGTATGCCACGGGTATGGCCCTCAAAAAAAGCAAAACAAACAAACATTTCTTGAGCACTTGGTATTTTCGAGATGCTCTTTAGAGCATTTTAAATATCATATAAATCTCCTGGTAACCCTTTGAGGTAGGTAACATTTTTATCATCCCCATTTTACAGATGAGGAAATTGAGGCACGGAAGATCAGGGTCACATAGCTAAGTACGGGAACTAGCTGAAATCTGAACCTGTGTGGTCTGAATCTATAGGCTCCTTGCTTACCTTCTCTACTGCTAGTTCTGATGGTGCTGGATTTATTTTGGAAATAATTCTCATTTTTCGATTGTAGAAGGGTAGACTGAGGATTGAGTGATGGTGTTTCAGTCTATCTGAGAATACCAGATTGGTCGGGCTATGGCTCATTGATTCCCTTGATAAAGGGTAGCATTTATAAAAGGCCAGAGAAGAGCTTTGGGACACAGTTAATGGATGTCAGCAGGGAGAGGGGGTGACGGGTATAGGATGAGAGAGGGGCCTCAGGTCTCTTTCTCCAGGCAGCCTTTCTCAAGATTTAAGCCCTCATGCTCCAAGGTACCTGTTATATGTGATGAATTAACTTCTCTCTTAGATATCTAAAATGGTACTGCATAAGTGCTGTCCTTGGGAGAACTGAGGAAATAATTACTCAAATAATCTCTTGTGTTCTGTAGTTTAAATACGGATCCCTAGATGACAAAAGGCCGCCTGGCCATCCATGTGTTGCATGTTCCTGGGATCATTTTAAAGCTTCAGCAACACCATTTAGAGAAGAAACAAATTCTTGTTTCAAATATTTTTACCACGTGTTTCTAGAAGTTAACCTACCGCCCTTTAAAAGTCAAGATGAACAAACTCTCCTGGCAGTCTTGGTCAGTTTTGTCCCATTATTCCTGCCCAGCAACAGTTTTTTTAGGCTAACAACAATTTTTTTTTAATTCCTTAAACATGTTGGTTTTATGTTACTAGAAATTCAGGTTGAAGCGTAGTGGTAAGAATTTGAGAGTGCTTATATTTGACCCGTGACGTGGTGACAGTCACTTTAAACCAGAGAGAACAGATCAATTATATTTTCCCACCAATGCAGAGTTCCAAAGGTCGCAAAGTAACATAACACAATCGGGATTATTTGATATAACTTATACCTGGAATCTAATATAGCACCAATGAACCTATCTACAGAAAAGAAACAAACTCATGCACTTGGAGAATAGTCTTGTGGTTGCCTAGGGGGAAGGGGAGGGAGTGGGATGGACTGGGAGTCTGGGGTTAATAGATGCAAACAATTGTATTTGGAGTGGATAGGCAATGCGATCCTGCTGTATAGCACAGGGAACTGTATCTAGTCACTTGTGATGGAGCATGGTGGAGGATAATGTGAGAAAAAGAATGTCTATATATATGTGTGATATATATGTGTGACTGGGTCACTTTGCTGTACAGTAGAAATTGATAGAACACTGTAAGCCAACCGTAATGGAAAAAATGTGAATCATTAAAAAATCATCAGATACTTCTTCGTGAAGTTTTGAAAATAAAACAGGTTCATGCCAAAATAATGTGGCTGGACGAAATTTACATTACAGTAAATTCAGTTCCTATTCAGTTTGTAATCACAGTTCCTATTATTTTCAAATTCTTGCCGAGGGGTTTGTCTCTATATGAACATTTGGAATTCTGATCTCACTCATTAAATATATTAAAGCTTGATTGGAATTGTTGACTGATTTAATCAGCAATCAAAGCAGCTTTTTAGATTTAAAAAAGCTTTCATGAATGATTATTTTTTTAAAAAAAGTCTTCTGTGGCATTTTGAATATTGCTCTTTATTTTTAAAACAAATCTGTACTCAAGATATAAAATTTGGAATATAGAGGAAGGGAGGAAATAACAGGGAAGCAAAAGGAAATCACTCCAGAATCTCACCACCTAGAAACAGTCCCTTTTAACTGTTAAGATTTTTTTTGGACAGCAAGAGTGAACTTTATTGTCTTCGTTTAGGTTCTCCCAGAAGCAGTCCCTGAGCGGAGGATTTTGGTACAAATGATTCTTTAGGGCAGGGCTTGCAGGAGGAGGATGAGGGCTAGGAGAGAGCAAGAAGCTCAGCGAGGGTGCAGTTTTAGGTGGAAGGGTAGAGGTACCCTGATCCTCCAGGGGTTCTGGAGTATAAATCGTACTCCAGCTATTATTTCCCCCAGAGGTAAGGAGCCTCCCATGCCTGTCAGTCACTGGTTTTGGGTCTCGGGGTTTGGGGATGTGGGACTTGGAGGTAACTGGCTCCCTGCATGGGCATAGTGGCTCCAGTGCCCAAAGGGACACTTCTGAGGGTAGAGGGTGAGCCATTAGCAGAAAGGCATTTGGAGCTGGGGGATGGGCATGTGGAACTGATGAAAGGGATCCAGCAGTGTCCACCGCTGTCGTTTATGCAAGCAGTCAGGAGATGACGAGTAAATACATTAACATTGAAGGACAGAAGTAGAGGCAACCATGGTAAGAAATTAAGCATTGAGTTTTCCTTTGCTTTTAGTTCTGCTGCTGTGATAATTACGTTATTGATATCAATTGGTTTGTGATATTGGGTTGATTCCCTGTTGCCGAAACGAAGGTACAGCTGATAGGTACACTGACCTTAGGCTGGTGCTAGCTCTTGAGGCCAAGTGCCACGTGGCATGGCCTGGATTGAGGGGTGAGAGCAGAATTAGCTGCAAGCGGGAGATCGGGGGTAAGTAGCAAGATCAGTTCTCAGAGTCTTGGGATCAATTATAAGACAAGAAAAAGGCAAGAGCTCTATATGGCTTTGGGATAAGATCAAGAAATGAAGAGCAAAGAGGGAACAAGAGACACCACCATGAATGCTGGCGGCTAGACTGTCTGGGCTGGGATTTCTGAGAAAGGAGAGGAATCCATGGTGCCATTAATCCAGATGATGAGTAGCTGGAAATTAAGTGCATGTTTGATCTCTAAAGTTATGCTTATGGAGTTCCCGTCGTGGCTCAGTGGAAATGAATCTGACGAGTATCCACGAGGACGCAGGTTCGATCCCTGGCTTCACTCAGTGGGTTAAGGATCTAGTGTTGCTGTGAGCTTGTGGTGTAGGTCACAGACGTGGCTTAGATTCAGAGTGGCTGTGGCTGTGATGTAGGCCAGTGGCTATAGCTCTGATTGGACCCCTAGCCTGGGAAGCTCCATATGCTGTGGGTATGGCTGAAAGAAAAAAAAAAAAAAAGTTCATGTTTCAGAATGGATATGCCTGATATAATGGGTGTTCCTGCCATACCAGGGAACTTGGGCCACTGGAGCGAGAGGCTCTCTTGGAGATGGAGGACTGGGGTTCTCCCCACCCCTCCTGCCTACGCAGCTCCCTCCTGTTCTCCTCTGTTGAGAGTTACCTTTTGGCCTTGAGACCCCATTTCTTGAGCTTGCTTCTTGGCTGCCTTAGCCATTCTCTTGAGAATGGGAGAGAAAACACATTTTAGGTAAAATAAAGGACTTTCAACCCCTTTTAAAATTACAATTAATGAACTAATTTAAAAAATTCAGAGTGAGGCTAAATAGAGGTGCTAGTGGTGTCAACAAAGAGAACCTTTGGCGAAGGGTTCTCAGCTGCTGAACATTTAAAATTTCACTATAAGTGATATTATTTCTTCCTAGGGAAAAATCGTGCTCATCCAACTGACCCTCTTTTAGTTCATCAGTACCTGTATGCCTTGCTTCTTGTCTGTGTCCTCTGCCAGGAAAGTCTCTTCTTGCTTATCTTATTCCACTATTTGGTTCCTTCAGATGTGGCTCTGCTCCCAACTTGGGCAAAATTAATTATTCTTCCATGACCTGTTATCAGGCCTTTAGTTAGAGCACATTTTTTAGAATTTGCAGTGTGGTATTATGGCTTCTAGTTTAAGAATCTTTTTTTTCCCCCCTCCTCCCTCCATCCACACTGTGAGGGCAAGAAAAAACGTGTCTTATTTATCTTTGAGTCCACAGAGCTTGTGATCCAGTGCGGTGCCAAAACAGTCTCATAAAAGCTCACGAGAGCTCACCGTGTGTAACTTCCCAGCTCCATGGCCGGTGACGCCATGCTGATATCCACAATATTGGAGTATCTTACACCACAGACATCAGCAAACGCTAGCATGAGGGTCCCCTGCCAAAAGTCAGTTGTTGAAACTGTACCAGCTCCACAGTGTCGGTGACGTTCTGCTACACGGAAGACAATCAAAAACCGTTTGTTGAAATGGGGGCCCTTTGGGGACAGAAAGGGGAATTGGCCTTCTTTTCCAGGAGTCTCCTCAGTTCAATTTGTGACTTTGTCATTATCGTGGGATTCCTGGGAGTACGGTTAATTATTGCAGGTTGTTCTCACGGCAGGTTGTTAATGATGAGCATTATACATTTGAATCATCAGCTAAAAATATGAACGTTCTCTTGTTTCCTGATTATTTGGCTTACAGAGTGGAGTTTTAGTGAAAATTACCGAGGCGTGCCCTCCTTTGAACTGCTCAGAAAAGGATCACATTCTCCCAGAGAATCAGTGCTGCAGTGTCTGCCGAGGTAAGAGGGCTTGGTGTTGGGGCTTGGGTGGAGATCGGGGGGTGGGGCGGGCACAAAGCTTTAATGAATAGTGTGCTGATAATAACATGGGTCCGAAATTCTGCTGCTTAGAAACATGTACATCGGAATTTCTGTTGTGGTGCAGTGGAAACGAATCCGATTAGGAACCATGAGGTTGAGGGTTCCATCCCTGGCCTTGCTTCATGGGTTAAGGATCTGGCGTTGCTGTGAGCTGTGTTGCGGGTTGCAGATGCGACTCAGATCTCATGTTGCTGTGGCTATGGTGTAGGCCGGCAGCTGTGGCTCTGACTGGACCCCTAGCCTGGGAACCTCCATATGCCACGAGTGTGGCCCTAAAAGGCAAAAAAAGAAAAAAAAAAGAAAAAGAAACGTGTACATCCTAATTACCCTCCTCTGCTATAGTCTTAACAATTGTGAAAGATGATAATCCTGTCTACTTATAGGAGGGCTGCAAAGATTAAATGGGATCATGCCTAAGCACTTAGCATGTGATATTCAATAAATGATGGTTCCTATAATAATTAATGATAGTTCCTGCAATAATAGTCATTTTAATAACCATTGTAGTTATTACTAGATTTTTTCATGAGTGGGATTTGGAAACATTCTTCACAAAGGCCTCTTCCCAGATCTGCCAGAGGATGACAGAGAATGAATCCTTACTCAAAGATATTTTTTTCCCTTTTTTTAGGGCCATACCTGCGGCATATGGAAATTCCCAGGCTAGGAGTCGAATCAGAGTTGCAGCTGCTGTCCTACACCACAGCCACAGCAACACGGGATCTGAGCCACATCTGCAACCTGCAGCACGGCTCACAGCAATGCCAGATCCTTAACTCACTGGGCGAGGCCAGGGATCGAACCCACATCCTCACAGACACTATGTTGGGTTCTTAACCCACTGAACCACAAGGAAACTCCCTTCCTCATAGATTTATAAAAAAAATCTGCAAGGAAAAAAACCTTCAAGTAAGTAATGCTGAACTGCTAATTTATTCCTGAGCAGAAATTATTTTGCTTCCTTTTCCTGGAATCCTCCTCTTTTCCAAATTTATTTTCATTTCTTCAAATCCTCCATATCAGATAACACTTACTCTCTGAAACTTCTCACTCAGGCAGAATTAAATGGATTAGGAGAATCTAAAATTTATTCAAAATCTTACAAAATAGATCCAGTGAAACTCATAGTTGTTATTTTGAACTTCTACTCACCGCAAAGTCTCTTCCATATTCTCACATGGCCAGTGCTTGAGGTCCTTTTTGGGTTTACCTGAGAAGCTTCTAGATTTAAGAACCTAGTTTAGGTCAAGTTTTCCTCTTTTTCATTGTTTCTGTTGCACAAGGATTGGCAGCTCCTTTCTATAAAGGACCACAAAGTAAATGAATATTCTGGGCTTTTGGGGGCTGAAAGGTCTCTGTTGCAACTACTCAGCTCTGCTGTTCTATTGCAGAAGTGCAGAGGCAACAGGTAAATAAATAAATTAGTGGCTGTGTTTCAATAAAATTCCATTTAGAGAAGCAGGCGGTGGCTTGTAATTTTTGGACCCCCTCCTCTAGTACCTTCTGATGTATAAATGTGTATATTTCATCATGGAGTGTTTGCAGCTTTGGCTGAGATTTCTCTTTGTGGTTACTCCTAAGGGAGCTATGTTTTGGTAAAATTCCCAGGAAAACTTAGGGCACTACTAGCCACGAATGGCTGTTAGAATTCGTGATGTGCCATCCAAGGATCTTTCTTGATTGATCTGCTTTCCTGGCTACAAGTGTATTTGCAGCTGGGGTGCTTTAGAAAGACTGAAGATTGACTGGACGTTTCAGAGGGATGCATTTATTGGTAACTGATAAGGTTGTTAAGTCGGTCTTATAATTTAATGCAAAATCCATCACTTGCTATTTGTTGAGGTGCCAAGTGGGACTCAGTTTATGTAAAGCCTTTCTGATTTATGGTTTCATTGGAGCAGAATCATTGATTATCCCACAGAAATTCAAGAGGATTTTCATTGCTTTGACCCACTTAACAATAGACCAGGTGCCATTGCTTCTGCTAGCACTTCTCCGGAATGCAGACACTTTTTTTTTTTTTTTTAAACCAGTGAGGATGCTTCGAGATGTGACGTCTCATTAAAAAGTTGACTCATTTAGGGCTCCCATTGCTAGCAACCCAGGTGGCTTTTACCAAACCTGATTCAGCTTAGAGGGAGATATGGGAGGCAGGAATAGGACTTCATAGATGAGCTCATAGCTAGCGCCAGTCTATAAAATTGAGTATTTTCATCTTCCTCTGACCTGCTTTCTTCTCATCCTGGAAACTACCAGCTCTTTTATTTGGCAGCTGAAAGTTTCTTTGGAGGTGTGTGTGTCTGAGTGATGGAGTTATGTATGTCTCTTGACAAGTTCATGTTTTGAAAGGAACCAGAGTACATTTTTAGAAAAGATACAGTGGGGAGACCCTTTTCCTGGGGAGTGGGTTGAATTAAAACATTTGGGTGGGAGGTCCTGCTGCGGCCCAGGGGAAGCGAATCTGACTAGTAACCCTGAGGACACAGCTTTGATCCCTGGCCTCGCTCAGTGGGTTAAGGATCCAGTGTTGCTGTGAGCTATGATGTAGGTTGCAGACGTGGCTCGGATCTGGCATTGGTGTGGCTGTGGTGTAGGCCAGCAGCTACAGCTCCAGTTCAACCTGGGAACTTCCGTATGCCGCGGGTGCGGCCCTAAAAAGACAAAACAAAAACATTTGAGTATACAGATTTTCTTAGGTTTCTCCTATTACTCCCATCTCAGAATTCAGACCCTGGAATGAAGAAAGCATTATTTTTAACAAAGTCCCTATCAGCACCACTAACTGTCATTACCTCCTTTCCTGTTGGCCTGTAGCACAGGGGCGGCTAGAACCTTCAGTCCACTTGTCCGTTTACTGGGGCTTGCTCTGCACATCGGAGAATCAGAAAATCAAAATGATTTTTGTTTGGGCAGTGGCGTATTCTCTTGTTCATAAAAATGTAAGGTGTGTGGGATGATGACCAAGAAATCCATCCAGATAAGCTCAAAGGTTTATTGTCTCAGCCTCTGCTGTCCAGGAACGGTGCTCTGTATCTCTTAATTCTAAGGTATTTCCCAAGAGCATCCTTAGAAGTTGCCTGAGAGTCTCTCACAACGTTGTGGGAAATCTTTTCCCCCTTGACTTCTACTTGTCTTTTACCTGTTTCTCTGTGTTCATATTTTCTGCATGGAGCCTTGCAAGAGGAGGGGAGGGAGGCTGATAAGACTCGGAAAGCCCGGTGGGCCTCTTCTAAGGCCTATTATTCCGTTCTCCTCCCCCCTCCTCCTTTCCCTTCTCAAAAACAGAAAGTAATGAAAAGGTGAGAAACACTCAATTTCTGTGTAAAGTAATTTTTATCCTGCATATGGAAAAGCTGTGCCATTTGCTTTGTGGACTGAGATTGTCTGCTGATTGGCAGGTAGCAAGTGAGCAGAGAGGTGGGACTCCAGTGACCTGAAAGGCGTATTTCAGGGATGAGCACAGTGGTGTGTTTTCAGCTGTGTGGTGTCTGCCACCCTGATAGTGTTGATTACAGACAAGAAAGTGGCTGCAGCCTCTCTGGGTGCCTGCACGAAAGGCCCTTCAATTAGCATATTTATCTTCTCTCTCTGTCTTACTTGGGCTGTCAGGTCATTAGTCTGAGGGAAATCACCCCTCAGTATTGGTGCTCAGAAGCCTGAGTCAAAACCTTTCTCATGCCTGCTTGGGGATTCGAAGTTTTCCAGGGGTTGTTTCCACTGGGGTTGGGCTGGAATTTAGGAAAGCACAGGGAGTGCTTTTTTGCGTTCTGGCACCAACTGGCTGATCATATCTTATCCATAAAGCTCTCCAACTTGAAAAAAAAATACCGCTTGTTTCAATGATCCCATTTTATGAATCGGTTCTTTAAATGTAGGGGAAGAGGGAAGGGTGAAGATTTGCTCTTAACTTGTAGAATCGTCCTGTCAGTGACTTTGCAGTTATCTTCAGTACCAGCTAACGGGCTCTCTTTCACCTATGAAAGTGTGTTAAGACCCATTTTGCAGAGTGGTAACTTGTTTCCTCAAGGCATAACTTATTGGCTTGATTATGAAGCTAATTTTTTTTTTGCTGAATCATGCACTTTTTATTTTATTTATTTTTTTGACGTTTAGTAGAAGTAATTTTATTTTATTTTTTATTTTCCATTGCTTAATGAATTTTATTACAATTATTTGTGTACAAAAATCATCACAACTCAATTTGATAGCATTTCCGTCCCAAACCCTCAGTGCATCCCCCTACCCCCCAGATTGTCTTATTTGGAAACCATAGGTTTTCCAAAGTCTGTGAGTCATTGTCTGTTCTGCAAAGAAGTTCATTGTGTCTTTTTAGTTTCCACATGTAACCAGTAGCATTGGGTGTTGGTGTCTAATTGTCTGACTGGTTTCACTTCGCATGATAATTTCTAGGTCCATCCATGTTGCTATAAATGTTGTTATTTCATTCCTTTTAATGGCTGAGTAATACTCCATTGTGTGTGTGTGTGTGTACCATATCTTCCCTATCCACTCCTCTGTCAATGAGCATTTAGGTTGTTTCCATGACCTGGCTATTGCATAGAGTGCTGCAATGAACACTGGAGTACATGTGTCTTTCTGAGTCATGGTTTCCTCTGGATAGATGCCCAGGAGTGGGGTTGCTGGATCAAATGGTAATTCTATTTT
>PVHT021183666.1:26030249-26050524 GCA_004024745.2 Catagonus wagneri | reverse complement strand
TGTCTAATTGTCTGACTGGTTTCACTTCGCATGATAATTTCTAGGTCCATCCATGTTGCTATAAATGTTGTTATTTCATTCCTTTTAATGGCTGAGTAATACTCCATTGTGTGTGTGTGTGTACCATATCTTCCCTATCCACTCCTCTGTCAATGAGCATTTAGGTTGTTTCCATGACCTGGCTATTGCATAGAGTGCTGCAATGAACACTGGAGTACATGTGTCTTTCTGAGTCATGGTTTCCTCTGGATAGATGCCCAGGAGTGGGGTTGCTGGATCAAATGGTAATTCTATTTTGAGTTTTCTGAGGAATCTCCATACTGTTTTTCACAGTGGTCACACCAATTTGCGTTCCCACCAACGGTGTAATAGGGTTCCTTTTTCTCCACACCCTCTCCAGCACTTATTGTTTATAGACTTTTTGCTGATGGGCATTGGGGCTGGTGGCCCTTTTTATTTTTTATTTATTTTTTTATGGTGGTACCTCTCCCTCCACCCCCTCGCTTCCAGTCAAGGAGAGAGGTGTGGACTATAGCTTTAAACTGAGTTTATCTCTTTGTGGGAGTTAAACTGAAGACCATCTAGTTAAGAATAATAGGCTCTGGAAAATGCTTAATGGCAGTTAAGCCTTGTCAGTGCTGTGGCGCAGGTTCGATCCCTGGCCCAGGAACTTCTGCATGCTGTGGGCATGGCCAAAAAAAAAAAAGGAAGAAAAGAAAAGAGAAACGGAGGATGCTCTGACTGACTTATGATAGTCACAGTATCAGCAGAACTGATAATCCAGACTAGGTGCTGGGACACCTTTGGCACTTCAAATCTTGGGTCATGACACATGCTGTAACTCATTTCTTTGTCCTTTAGAGAAAAATGAAGGTAATCAGCTGAACAGGTAATTAAATCCACAGGGCTACTGGTGCTGCCAGGGTCTGTTCTAGGGGCAGAATCACAGGACAGTTAGGGAAGGCACACACACAGAAAATCAAGGTGATGGATGCTGGCAGGAAGGAGGCCACTTCCCGATTGCTGGGGTCCAAGGTCTCAGTCACCACCCAGAACAGCGTTAATCACAGCTTCGGTTTCTCTCTAATACCTCAGGACAGTTTGTGCCAGCAGCATGAAATTTGTTTACCCTCTTCATTACCTTGAGGTAATGGCTGTAGCAGGAGCCTGTCCATTTCAGTGTGAGGCCACACGGGTGGAGAAGGTGGAGCGGGTACCAGAATGACATCTAGGTTTCTGCCTGGGAAGAAGTAATGAAAGCGTCGATATAGCCCCAGCAGAAAAAAGTTGCTCATGAATTGCTGGTGCTCTCAAAGATGGGAAAGAAAAAAAAAAGCCAACTCAGGGTCGCTCCAGGAAAACACACCAATCATTTGGCCCGCCCCAGAATTCTTGACACACTCCTCAGGGTTTTAGTCCCTTCATAATTGGCTCTAATTGTATCTTCAATGTTGCCAACAACTCTGGAGGGTTTTGCTGCATGTTTAAGATTTTCCTTGTTGGGGAAAAAGTTCTTTCCAACATCTGTTCTCAATGTGTTTATCTGTAATTTTAATTCATGCTCACTTGCCTTGTCATCTGGCCTGGACTGAAATTAGCTGAGATTATTTGTGCTATTTAAGATTTTATGCCCTTCAATTAAATCCTCCTCCAGAAGAGTCTTGGTGTTGCATGATTTTCTTTCTTTCTTTTTTATTTTTTTGAGGCTACGCTGTCGTTTTAGGTGAATTTGTAATTGAAATGGGTTTTAAAGGATCTTGGTGTGCTTGAGATGAAGAGAGACTTGGAAAAGAGGCACTTAATGAGCATGTAAGCTGCTGCCTAAATAGGGGAACTGGCAGTTTGTAGATGGTCAGGTCCTCTGCATATTGATAGAAGGCGTCTGATCAAAATCTCTGCAGGCCGTGGGCTCCCGTGTGCTCTGGAGTGATGGGGCCTTGTGCTCAACTTCTGAGTCTGGGAACAGCGGGAAAGATGGAGGAGAGTACAGTCTCAGAGAGCCCGTGAAGTCTGAGTCCCTAAAAGTATCATAGAGAATCTGGCCTGGGAGCCTTGGGAAGGAGGCATATTGCTCCAGAGAGGAAAACCTGAAACTAAGGCCAGGCTGCCTTGAACTGGAAGACCCTTAATTGTTGACTGTTGTTGGGGGGGGGGAAGCTAATGAAGATGGGATCTGTGACAACCCCTCTTTCTCCAGCAGGCCCATCCTGCTGTAACAACCCTCTGTTCATGGGAGCTAAAGGAATGTCCTTGTGCCTCCAGAAACCAGGCATCTGTGGTGTGTTTGAAGGTTGGGGGGTGTACATTAGGACATCCTATTCCCATCAAGGAGCCTTGGGCCATATCCCTTCTATAGGGCGAGGCCATGGGTGGAGCTGTCTGCTTACCAATGAGGCACATGGAATACACTTTTAAGTTTACCTTTACTCCTTACATGACTTTCCACGTTGTGCCAGCAGCAGTGATGTGACAGGTTTTGAATTTCTAGGATCTGAGTTAGGGTAGAGGAATCAGGAGTGCCTTTTCAGATTGTCCATCATTTCAAAGATAACCCACTGAGGGGATGTGTTAGGAAGAAGTGATGCTCTGTGTAGGATCAAATTTAGAGCAACTAAGTCCTGCCCAGGAGCTGTCGCCTCTTCTTGCCTTGCTGTGGAGGAAGTTACAGTAGCAAATTGTAAAGTCAGTCCATCACTGACTGTAGAGGCTAGAGAAGCAGCACAGTAGGTGGATAGCTTTGCTGTCATTGTAAAGAATACAGAGCTGGATCTGAGGAGCTGCCGTGCGGGGGCTTCGTTCTGATGGGCAGGGTTTATTATATGCAGAATAGGCCAACGGACCTAAAGAAAGCAAACAGTTTTTTTTACAGGTGTTACTGGTCTTCAGCTGGCAGTGGAACTCTAGATACAGGGCCACTAGGGGGAGTCCAAATTTTAAATTGTTCCTAATGGGAGAAGAAAGTCTGTTTCTTCTTCAGTTTCCTTCATCCTGTCATGGATACATGCTGCTTCCTGTGTTTGGAACTCCTACGCTTGGTCTAGCCAACTTCTCTTATTACTCAAAGCTCCTCTTCGATACCTTGTGTTAGGCCCCTTCTTTGTGATGCATTCCAGAATCGCCTTGCTCCTCTCCATCACAGTATCTCTTTGTAACCCAATGCTCCACTCGCCATCCCTGCTAGAGTGTTAGATGAATAAGGGCATGTTTATGCTCTTTATGGCACTTTGTCACATCCCTGTTGTCTAGCACAGTGCCTGGGCACATGGCTGGGGCATACTAAATATGGGTTAAATGAATGAATGGAACCTCTGCCACGAACTGAGATCAAGGAGATGATGGGAGTGAAACCTGGACTCCCATGTCAGCAGACTGTGTGTCTCCCTTGGAGCCTTTGCTCATTTTCACCACTTGATAAATAAACTCCAAGTAGGTCTCACTCACCTTAGTATCTCATCCATGGCTGGTGTTCCAGATAGATAGAGAATAGATTCAAGAGATATTTATGAAATAAAATCAATAGGACTTGGGAAGGGCCAGTATTTAAGGAGCAACACCAAAGATGATTCCTAAAAAAAAAAAAGGAAGGATGGTTTAAGAGAATAAAGGTGCTGCAGATGGATATGGAGAACATAGCACACGTGGATTATTTTTCTTCTGATCTTGAGTCCCCAAGCAGCAAGTAATAATGGACTGTGTCCTGGAGAAATTCACAAAGTTTTTTCCTTTGGAAGGATGCAAGGCATGTCACGGACTGGAAAATGCTGATGTCTGATAGGGTACTGGTCTCTTCAGGCCAAGGCTGGCCAGCCTTGAATGTCCCTTGATGATCAAAATTGTGGCCGGGAAGTCGTGTAGAGTGGTGGAGAGAGACTGGGTAGCAGGGTCATATTTGGGTTTATAGCTCTTGTTCACCCATTGCCTACTAACTGTGTAGCCACAGGGAAGATAGTTAACATTTTTGAGTCTTGGTTTCTTTGCCTTTAAAAGACTCTTTTAATTCTAATTTTGGGAGACTGGGAGGATAGAGTCATTAACTCAATAAATATTTATTGAGTGCTTATACTGTGTTGGCTGTTGCCTTACATTCAAGAGAAACAAAATTTGTAGAGTCCTTTGAAGAGGTGAGGTTCTGCTGCGGAGATAGACATTTAACAAATAAACAGAGAAATTAACACGTAATTAGTAATGGTGATGACTACTGTGAACAGGAGGAATAGGGTGTTCTGGGAGAGAGTAAGGAGACTTTAGATCTGAGGGACAGGAAGGCTTCCCTGAACGGGTTATGCTTCAGCTGGGACTTGATGATTGAGTGGACGTTATCCTGGCGGGGATGTAGCATAAGGTTCTGAGTTGGTGGGACAAGCCTGCAAAGACCCTGAGTCAGGAAAGAGAATGGAGGCCTAGAGAATTAAAAGAAAAGCTGATACAGTGGGAGGGGAATGTTGGACGGAGAGGACTGCCTTGTTTGTGGTCCTAAGCCAAAGTTAAGGATTTTCTATTGTTCTTAAGTTAAATGGGAAGCCTTGGAAGATTTTTGAGGAGGGAGAGTGACATATCTAATATATATATACATATATATTTGTATATAAAAAGACAACATATATGTATATAAAAAGACAAATATACATATATTTGTCTTTTTAGAGCCACACCCATGGCATATGGAGGGTCCCAGGCTAGGGGTCCAGTCAGAGCTGTAGCTGCCGGCCTTCGCCACAGCCACAGCAATGAAGGGTCCAAGCTGCATCTGTAACATATACCACACCTTATGGTAATGCCAGATTCTAAAACCACTGAGCAAGGCCAGGGTTCGAACCCAGGTCCTCATAGATACCAGCTGAATTTGTTAACCCCTGAGCCACAACAGAAACTCCTAATTTGTATTTTTAAAAAAGGATCCCTTTTTGGGGAAAGTGACAGGCAAGAAAGGGGTCAGGAAGACCAATGAGGTGCTGTCCGTTTGAGAGATGATTATAATTTGGAAGGGGATGGGCTTTCCTTATTGCTGTGGAGTAGAGAATCAATTCAAGAGATACTTATGAAATAAAATCAGTAGAACTTGGGAAGGGCCAGTATTTGAGGAGTGAGAACAAAGATAACTCCTTAAAAAAAAAAAGATGGTTTAAGGGGGTAAAAATGCTGTAGATGGATATGGAAAATATAGCCTGTGTGGATTTTGGAATTAAGATGAAGAGTTCGGTTTCAGCTGGGTGAGCCGCGACATGCCTGTGAAGACATCTGAATGGAATGTCAGGTGGGCTGTAATGACATAAAATATGTAAAGTGGGATATGCTAGACAGTCAGTGTTATTTCCTGTGCTTAAACAGGGCGTTGGGATCCTTTGTCCTTGCTTACAGAGGCCGGAAATAATTGGGCACAAGCATTGGCCTGGACTCATTTTTTTTTAAGAACAGATAGGCAGAACCTGCAGGTCCTAAATGGGCCTATTTAAAACTTTTTATAGAATACAGCAAGGGTTGAGAGCCAGATTTTTTTTTTTTTTTTAAGGGCCGCACCTGAGGCATGTGAAAGTTCCCAGGCTAGGGTCTAATCCGAGCTGTAGCCACTGGCCTATACCACAGTCACCCCAGTGCCAGATCCAAGCTGTGATCTGCGGCCTATGCCATAGCTCATGGCAACACTGTATCCTTAACAGGATACAGGCCAAAGATCGAACCTGCATCCTCATGGATACTAGTCAGATTTGTTTCCACTGAGGTCACAATGGGAACGCCAAGATCCACAAATATTTTCAGAGAATAATCATTAGTAGTTGTCCATGCCCAAATCATAGGATGATAATTTTCTTAGTGGTTTTATGGCCATATCCGTGGTATATGAAAGTTCCCAGGTCAGGAATTAAATCTGAGCTGCAGCTGCAGTCTATGTCACAGCTGGGGTAATGCTGGATCCTTTAACCCATTGGGCTGGGCCAGGGATCAAACCCGCACTTCTGCAGTGACCAGAGCCGTAGAAGTCGGATTCTTAACCCACTGTACCACAGCGGGAACTCCTCTTAGCGGTCTCAGCAAGAACTAGAGTCAAATCATAACTCTGCCACTCCGCTACTTCCTGTGTTGCCTGGGATAATTTTAGTCCCAGACACGTTTTCCTATCTGTAAAATGAGGCAAATAGTAATCTTTAGGGTTGTTGTAGGGATTTCAGCTGGATGAAGTCAGTAAATAGCAGATTTTATTTAAAAAAAAGTGTTTTCTGTATTTGGGCCAGCACGAGTTAAAAGATGTCACCTTGGGTTTCTAATTATAGCACAACAATTCGGGAGACTCTAGAGTCACTTATTAAAAATATTCAAGGAGTTCCCATCACGGCTCAGCGGTTCATACACCCAGCTAGTATCCATGAGGACACAGGCTCGATTCTGGCCTTGCTCAGTGGGTTAAGGATCTGGTGTTGCCGTGAGCTGTGGTGTAGGTCGCAGATGTGGCTCTGATCTGGCATTGCTGTGGCTGTGGTGTAGGCCAGCAACTACAGCTCCGATTTGACCGCTAGCCTGGCAACCTCATATGCTGCAAGCGCGGCCCTAAAAAACCAAATTTTATATATATATATTATATATATTCAAGTACAAGAAAATAAATATTGGAGTGGGCATGTGAGTGCAGGCACATGTGTTCTATAATCTGATCACAGCTTCTAATTCTGGTGCTGGGAGGGGTGGGGGAAGACACTGATTTAAGAAGGAGAGTGACATTGAGGAGTCTCATGCATCAGACTCTGTTGATAACCAGCTGCTGAAAAAAAAAAATTGTACCAAGAGAGTTAGCTGGAGGATTTGCGAAAAAGGCTGTAGGTGGCAACTGAAGACAAATATCCAGCAGAAGACGGCTCTGTATCTTAAATGTCATGCTCTTCAGACACATCAGATAAGAAAGAGTCTTTAGGTTTTTGAAATGTGATGAACTAATTGAGGATTTGTGACTTGGCAGGCAACTGTGCTGGAGTGAGGTTTGAAGAAGGAGGATGACCAGCTAGGGTGATGAAAGTGTTCTAAAACTGAGTTGTGGTGATGGTGACACAACTGTGTACGTTTACTAAAAATCAAACTCTGTCTTTACTTGAATTTTATGGTATGTAAGTTACACCTCAATAAGAACATTTAAGAAAAGAAAAATGGTGACTATCAAATTAGTCACATTTGACTTAGAGTTGGTTAAGAGGAGGCATTCAATGCCACTGTGGGTTCACTCACATATTAATTCACTCGGTCATTTAACCATGCATTATTTCTGCCTGTCCATTTTCCCATCCACCTTCACGCCATCCATCCATCCATCTGTATATCCAGCTATCCTTGTGTGAGAAACTCTTGGTTGAAAGAAACACATCAGACATAAAGAAGACCTGACTTAAAGAAGTTGGGGTGAATAGAGTTAGAAGTGGTAAAGATTATTTGGATTTGCCTAGCAGAATATGTATATTCTGGGGAAGAGAGGAAATCTAAAATGTAGTCTGTTTAGATCTATATGCATAAAAAAAAGTGTATCTTTTTTTTTTTTTTTATCCTTTGGACTGTAGAATGCTTACAAAAGTGTTGCTTTTTGGTTAAGAACCCTGGCCTCAGTCAGACCAGGGTCCTGGCTCTGTGTACTTTCACAAGTGCACTAACTTCTCAGAGCCTCAATTGCCATAAAACAGGTAAAACAGGGATCATAATTCTGGCTTCATAGGGTCGTTAATAGAACTAAATGGTATAATGCAGGTGGAACACCTCACTGAGTGCCCAGCATGTAATAAGTGCTCAGTAAATGTTAATCACTGTTATTACATCTCTGTCAGGTTATTTGAGGTTCTCTGTACAAACTCTTCTCCCTAAAGGGCTGGAATCCCACTCCTTCCACTGGGATCTGTGTCTTGCCCCTTTTCAAGTTTCTACCTGTAAAGAATCAAGAGGTCAAGTTTTACATCATCTAGAAGGGATTTCTTCTCTGAAACACTGTGATAATTTGACTGCTCATGTCTTACTTAACTATCCCTGTAATTGGCTCATCTCCCCTTAGAGTCCTTCATTTCTTTGTGGTCAGGGAAAATCTCAAACATCTTGGAGCTTGGATGGTGCAACTATCCACAGAGTTGGTGCCCCATAAATGTTGAGTCGATACTTACTCATTCATGTAGAAAGGCAAGCGGCACTGAATAAATATTGCTCGAGGAGTTCCCATGGTGGCTCAGTGGGTTAAGAACCCAACATAATGTTAGTGAGGATGAGGGTTCTAACCCTGGCCTTGCTCAGTGGTGTAGGGATCTGGTATTGTGGCGCAGGCTGGCAGCTGCTGCCTTGATTTGACCCCTAGTCTGGGAAATTCCATATGCCACAGGTGCAACCCTAAATAGAAAAAAATAATTGAAAGAAGGCCTGCATCAATTAAAAGACACAAAAAACACGTTTTTGGCACAATAGTCAGGGCCAACCAAAATAGATTTGTCCTTAAGGTTGGTTTCTTCCAGGCAGGGCCATTCATTGTCCTTGAAATATGATTGACCCAGCTCTCTGAATTGACATAGCACATGCTAGGGAGATATTCATTGGAAAATCAGCAATATTTGGGGAACTTTCTTCCCTCCTGTCAAATGCCCATCAAATGCATGTGGGAGGAAAAGGACAGTTGCAATCTCCTGGAAAGAAAAAGAAACAGACATATAACAAAGGATGCGCGTATGACATTGAGTCAAGCTTTATAATGAGAGAAAATGTGACAACTTAATTATTGATCCATTCTGATGTGGGGAGGGAAATCTAGGCACTTCCTCTGGCAGAGTGAGCTGTGATGCCTAAAAATTGTCCCTTTGCTAGCGAAAAACATCAAGTACTTTTCATGGTTCTTACAGGCTATTCGAGCCCTTGTAGAAGTGTTCTTGACCAACAGAAGTTTCAGATTTCCAGCAAGTTCTACTTCTAATTTTGGTTAGCAATCACCAGTTAACAGGCCAGATAGTGAGGCTGGATGTGATCCTGTCTCCCCTAAACCTGTAGATCCATTCTTTAATGTTATAAAGAGTGGCTGTACCTTCTATTTTTTTGCTGGGTTTGCTGTGTGAGATGATACATTAAAAGTACCTCGGCCTTGGTAGGTACCAGACTTAATTTGGGTTCTTGGCATCTCCATTTAGTAGCTCGATATTGATGAATTTGAGCTTCTCTTTTCTTATCTTGAGGTCAATGATAATAGTGTTATCAAGTTATTTTGGAATTTAGTCATCATTGTCAACATTCTAATAGATATCTTTCGGAGTTCCCTTTGTGGCTCAGTGGTTAACGAATCCGACTAAGAACGATGAGGTTGCGGGTTCAATCCCTGGCCTTGCTCAGTGGATTAAGGATCCGGCGTTGCCGTGAGCTCTGGTGTAGGTTGCAGATGCGGCTCGGATCCCGTCCCGCATTGCTGTGGCTGTGGGGAAGGCCGGCGGCTACAGCTCCTGTTAGACCCCTAGCCTGGAAATCTCCATATGCTGCGAGTGCAGCCCTAGATAAGGCAAAAAGACAAAAAAAAAATAAAAAATAATCTTTCTCATCATAGTGGCTAACATTTATTGACCTCCTAGTATGTGTCGAGAATTGCTCTAAGTGCTTTACGTGGGATTAACCCATTTAACTCTTTCCCCACATGTTAATAAGGTGTATTATTACCCTCTTTTAAAACAGCTAGTGTAATGCCAGGCATAAAGGTACTTGAATATTACTATTTAATAAGAGCTATTGTCTTTCAGGCTAAGTAGGGTCTAAAGGGTGTTGGTTTAAAATTCTTTTTCAAAGAAAAAAATTCTAGACTGTTGTCACCAAAAGGAATTAAACTTAGCGTTTATATAATTAAGCGCTTTCTGTATTTTTTTTAAAGCCAAAAGCTGTTGTTCACATGATCATTGTGTCAAAAATGTAAAAGCAGAGCTCTTCTTTTTGAATCAGAGATGAGAGACTAAGCCGTACCTGACAGCCATCTGCACCCAGCACTCTGAGGAACAGTGTGGAAATCACTAATGTTGTTCTTTCTGGGATAAGCAAAGTGATTTATAGTGTTTATTAGTATAGACCCTAAATTATAAATTAGATGTCATCTCTAGAATCTGTGGTTTCCTAAGAGACCACAAATGTGATGTAGCAGTATAATTACTGTTTGCTAAAATGTACGGAATCAAAGATGATAAAGCACCTTTATACACCTTATTATATTTGAACTTCACAGCTCCTGTGGTAGCTATAACTGATTCCTCCTTCTTCACCTAAAAATGCTGCATAATATAAAGTTTTTTTGGTGTGGAAAGTTTGGTGGAGCTGGTAATAGAAGTAGGAAAAAAAAATCAAGAGACCAGAAATATTCAAAACGGGTGATTCCATGGAGATAAGTAAACACAGTAAACAGCTGGCATTTTCCCAGAGGGCGGTTTCTGATCCCTGGTGGTAGAATCTGGCTTCCGGTGGACACTGTGTAAGTAGACAGGAGACAAACCCTGGGGCTGGTAGGAGGTGCATAAATCAAGAGCCTTGAAGGATGAGCCCTCAGTGTGTGTCAAAAAGGAGGCTTGCCTGTCAGTCTTGACTCTAGATAAGGGAGTGTGGCAGAGAGAAGTTTGTATTCCTAGAAGCTTAGGGCCTGCATTTATTCTGCCTGTGTGGCTCAATGCTTAGGCCCCAAAGGCAAAATGTAGTTGAAAGTGATTGTGGGTTGATAGTTCCCTCAGGCGCCTGACAAAAGCAAATACAGATCCTCTCTGAAGAAATACAGTTTTAAAGCCCAAACCTCAAATAATTCCCACAGATTAAATCCTAAAAAAAAGCAAAAATATGAGCTCACAAATAAAAGAATCACTCAAAACACAAGAAAATAAGTCCTCATTCATTAACTCAGTGAAACAATTCACTGTAAAATCAGATGCTGATTTTCCTTCAGTAAAATTTTACTTCAGCTATTGGAGTTACCTGGATAAAATATACATCTAATACTTTTTTTTTTTATTTTTTAGTTTGGCTGTGCCTACAACATACAAAAGTTCTTGGACTGGGGATCAAATCTGAGCCACTGCAGTGATAACGGCAGATCCTTAAGCCAATGTGCCACTGGGGAACTCCTAATATGTCCTTACAAAAGGAAATTAAGGGAGTTCCCTGGTGGCCCAGTGGGTTAAGAATCCAGCATTTTTGCTGCTGTGGCTTGAGTCACTGCTGTGGTGCGGGTTCAGTCCCTGGCCTTGGGACTTCCACATGCTCACAAGCATGGCCAAAAGGAATTGAGATAGAATAAGAGACTACAGATTTGACCAACAAGACTGAAAAAAAACAAAAAGAAATTGAATTACAGGGAATGAAAGTATAAGTAAAATAAAAATGACATAGATTACTGAAACAAAATATGACCCTCTCAAGAGAGTTAATAAGTCAAAATATACATCTGGAAGTTAAGTAGAATTCAGCATAGTAAAAAGAGATGAGAGTATTAAAGCAAGCCTAGGAAACATGGAGGAGAGCTTGAGAAAGAAAGAATAATACCTTCAGTTCTAGAAAGAAAGGATAGAGAAAATGATGGAGAGAGAATGAAGAGAAAAATACCTTTATCAACCTTTATCAATTTTCCAAATTGATAAAAGATTTAATTAATCTTTGGATTCAAGGATCCCAAGGAATCCTAGGAAGACTAAATAAAGATAAATTCACAACTAAATACTTTAAAGTTAATGAATATAAAACAAAACAAAACCTATTAACTAACCAACCAACATATGATCTTAAAAGCCATGGAGAAAGGGTTTGTCACATAGTAAAAAAGAATTATTAGGTTAACAACCTACTTCTCAACAACAGTAACAGAAGGCAGAAAACAGTGGAATGTCTTCAAAATATTTAGACCAAGTAACTCTATACCCCAAAAAGCTAGTTTTCTTTTTTGTATTTATATTATGGTTTATCATAGGACACTGAATATGATTCTGCATTCTATACAGAAAGAGCTTCTTGTTTATCTCCTCCATATATAATAGAATAAAGGTATTTTTCAAGTGGGAGGTTAGTCAAAGGGCATGTTTAGATAAATTGAAATTGAATATAATCACTGTCAAAATATCTTCACTAAAGGATTTTCTAAAGAATACATTAAGAAGAGAAATAGTTATACTAGAAGAAATGTCTAAGAGTCAAGAATTATTAGGCAAAGAAATATTAAACATGTGGTTAAAAAAGATGCTTCAGGAAACACTTTCAAGAATGTTTTTTGCAGTATTGTTTGTAATTCAAAAACTGCAAGTGACTCAAATGCCCATATATAGTATAATGGGTAATTGTGGAATATTGATATTGTGAATTATTATACATTATTGAAAATGAATAATAGCTATAGACATTAACATGGCTGAATAAAAAAATACATCATAGAAGGTATATACAGTATGATTTCATCCAAGTGAAGTTCAAAATGGGTAAAACTAAATGATCAGTTGCTTAGAAATATACACTCATATATGGTAAAACTATAAAACGTATTTAAGGGAGGGATGTACACAAAAGCTAGTGTAGTTGTCTCTGCTGGCTGAGTGGGGGTTCCTTGGGGAGGTGTGATAAATGGGTAATGATTTTTATTTTATATATTCATGTATATAAATACAATATTTATATATTCATATATATGTAATATAAAAAGACCAGTCATGGGAGTTCCCTTTGTGGTTCAGTAGGTTAAGAACTCGACTAGTATCTATGAGGTTGCAGGTTCAATCCCTGGCTTCGCTCAGTGGGTTAAGGGTCTGGCGTTGCTGTGAGCTGTGGTGTAAGTCTCAGAGGCAGCTCTGTTCTGCTGTGGCTGTGGCGTAGGCTGGCAGTTGTAGCTCAGATTCAACCCCTAGCCTGGGAACTTCCGTATGCTGTAGGTGCGGCCCTAAAAAGAAAAAAAGACTAGTCCTGTAAGAAGGTAGTAGGAAGAAGATTCAGGATCAACATGGATAAGAGCCTTCAAGAGGGAAAAACTTAGCAAATTTGCTTCCCTTTATTAAGGGAAAAAAAATCTCAAGCAAGGGATGGTGTAAGGTTTCTTGTTAATACTGTTCTGTCCTCTTGCCAGCTTACCTTTGTGTATCGCCGAGGTGTGTTTTCATGTATGGTGATGTATAAAAATGTTTCATGCTTTATTATTTGGATGTCTTTTATTCTCTTCTTTCATGATGTAAACTTTTAGCTGTTTCTTCTAGGTCATAACTTTTGTGCTGAGGGACCTAAGTGTGGCGAAAACTCAGAGTGCAAAAACTGGAATACCAAAGCTACTTGTGAGTGCAAGAATGGTTACATCTCGGTCCAGGGAGACTCTGCCTACTGTGAAGGTAAGGGAGTTCTTTAATAAAGTCAGCTTGTGAGAAATGGATTCCTGTGAGATGCGGTTGAAGAGTGAAAGCCTTCACTTGGCTCTGGTCCTGCAGAATCCTAAAGGAAATTATATCGACTTTCTAGGATACTTTCTTCTCCTGACTTAACCAAGCTGCTCGATAGCATGGGAAAATAAGACCTTTGAAGGTTGTTAAACACAACAAACGACCAAACTGGTAGGGCCGTATCAAATCCCGTATTATGCTGTCATCATATTTAATAATCACCAACAAAGCTATAAATACCTCATTTTCTATTATCTTATTTGAGTAGATTATCATCCCCAGTTTCAATCAAATGTTGTGTGGTGGATCCTCATTTTGAATGGATGTTTTGATACGAGCTTATACCCAGTTGCCACCTTCTTCACCTGCCAAGGTCAGAATTTTTTTTCAGTTGTATTTCCTAATGACTGATTCATGTGTTGCTAATTCCCACACTTTATTAAAAGTCCCAGTTGCAGATGGACTCGTAACTTTGGCATGTGGACCGATGCCATTACAGGTTGATGGCCTCGAGCTTCAGCGACCCCCATTTCCTCTTTGTAGAGCAGAACGCCTCCTCTGTCTTATGTGAACATCCGTTTTTTATGCTCAGCACTCAGGTGGCAAGCACTGCATACTCCTGCTCCTTTAATGTGCCAGAGGGTCAAGGATTAGTTCTGACTCTGGACTTGGAGTCACGGTGCCCTGAAATCGGAGTCTGTCCATTTCTCCAGTGCTCACTGGCTCCCTCCCATCAGTTTCAAGAAATTCTTACAGACAAAGTGATGGCTGGACTGTTTCTCTGTCCTGCTTTGGACCCAGTCATTTCTGTCATCTTTACTAACAGCATATTGAACCTTGATGGTCTGTGAATCAGGAAGGTAGATGTCTTAAATGTAGTAAATGGTGCAAAATCTTGGTTACTCTCCTCCTACTGATTTGGGTCTCACATGGGTTGGGTATTGTCACGATAAAGACAGTGGATGACAGCAATGGTACATTCCTTTCCATTGTGCTGTTTTATATGGTTGACCCCTGCTTAACTTTTTGTCTTTGACTAAAGACCTCTTCAGTTGCTTAGGAAATGTGTCTAATTACCATTAGTGTTCAGAACCTGGTAGGTAGCTTTTGTTTTTCATTTCTTCTGGTTCTCAGTAGCAATATATGTCTAACTAATAGTTTTTCGTCTCCTTTCTTTTACACATTTTTTTTTCTTTCGTTTACCTGTATAGCTTTGAACTTGATTTGGGAGACTTGCCACTCGGGAAGATGAAGTTGCCCCCCTAAGTTACGAACTTTTTCATCTATGTTAATTATTTGTCAGTTTCGAGGAAGAGGACTATTAATGTCCATATTCACATTTATGTAGTTTACAGCCATGTCCCCGGCTCTGTCCTCAGAATTATCCTCTGAGATGCTCACCAAGTGCCTGCCTGGGTATCAGAGACTCTCAGAGGCTGAGTTCACTGTCTTCCTATGGCCTAGAGAGGAGTAGATACTTATGAACTGCTTCAGGCAAGTTATTTTTTTACTCTTGAGTAAATGGGGTGAAAATGACCCATATTGTACAAACCACAATGAACAAGACTAGCTTGCAAATTAAAACAAAATATTACACACATTGTCCAGGCTATCTTGAAAAGCCTATTCAGGCTCTCAGTGGAAAAAGAAGCACAAAAGACTTTCAATTTTCTTGACTTCCTAGAGCAGTGGCAGAGATAGTGCATTAAGGACTCCTGCGCTACAGAGATTGCCGTAGAAACTGCCATAGAGGAGATATCGGAACTCCTGGCCAATCAATAGAAGATAATAAGACCCTTTGTCAGCTATGATACAATTCACAGGAGGTCGTTTTATTTTGCCTCATTCGACTCAAGCAGGAACATTCCCCATTTTCAAAACTACTGTCATTGGATTTTGGTATTTTATGAATCTGGTCTACTGAGGCATTTTTTTTTTACCTTTGTGATGACATTTTCTATAGGATGGTTTTAAATACGTTCTGATACATTAGTTTCAATTAGAGGTAATGTGTGAGCAAAGTGTAGCAATTAGGGCCTACACATGATCTTCATGAATTTAGTACATAGAGTCTCATAAACCTTTTTCTTCTTCCAATAAAAAAGTTACATGGAAGAAACAAAAAACAGTGTGGTGTCAGATACATTGTGCCATCTGTCAGGCCTAGAAAGGACTACAATTAGCATTAAGTAATACCTCCTACTTACAGAGTGCTCTGAATTTTTCAAACTCCTCTTAAAGATATTGTACTCTTGGAGGCTTGCAGTAAATCTTTGAGGAAAATGGTAGCGTTGGCCACATTAACTCCATTTTTTTTAAGTGCAGACACAAAGACTTGGAGAAATGAAATGAAGATAATACTTATTTCTCCTCCAGGTCTTTATGCGCTGATTTCATGCCCTACCGCCCCACCCACCCTGTTCTAATGTGGTATTGTTCAAAGTACTTGCTGTTTCCTTTGATGAAATGTGAATGGCTGTGACATGTGTACCATTTCAGAGTAGAGTCTCAATGAGCTGTTGCAGGGCTCTGCCTCTTTCTTATAAACTAGCACAGTTGCGAAGTCCCAGGATGAAGATGACATGGAGCTGTGCGATTCCTGACAGGGGATGGATATGTGGCATGAGTGAGAAATAATTGTGCGTGCCACTGAAATTTTCAAAAAGGCAATTAGCTGTTACCTTTTTATAATTTAGCCTAAGCCTACTGGTATACCTGCCTGCTTAGTTGACCCAAATCTTGTGGTTTCGGAAAGATACCTCCAACTCAGTGCATGATAGAATGTAATTTTTTTAACAGCGCAATCAGTGAGAATTACCAGAAAAAGTACAAATTGTGTGGATCATTAATAGTCTGCTCTGGCCCTGCTGCCCAGTAATAGATTTTTTTGCAGACCACAAGTTGTAAATTAGTGCTTCGTTATGGCCAATTCCAACATGGGGAACTGGATTTCCCAATTAAGATGATAATGAGACAATGCAGGTCAAAGTTTTAGTAAATTGGCTGGTATTCACTAAACATTTAATGAGTCACAAGAGTTATCATCACCATCAACTTACATCATTAATATTTATGAAGACCTTTCTAGTAGTTGGAAGAGTGTATGTTCATTGTCTACACCTTTGGGGAGAATTGGAGGCAGCAGCAAATAATGTTTTTGGGTGGAAGGGGCAAGTTCTATCAGATCCAAGAGGAGCATATTGTCAGCAATGAGGTACCAAGCGTAATGATTGATAGTGATGAAGTCATCCCTTCCTTGGCAAAACTTGAGTGGGGTTAAATTCAAGGACAGTATGTTGTGAAACAAAATGACATTTATTGGTTTATGTTTAATAATTTCATGTAACGAAACTACCAAAATGTCTGAAACACAGCAACTTAGTAGCAAGGTGATTTATAACTCCTTTCGCATGACTGGAAGTGATGACAAAGGGTTTGATCTTTAGAGTGTTAAGGGGCTGGGAAAGTGGCAACAAGGTCAGAGTTCAAGCAGAAAGAAGATTCAGAACAGCTGATATTTCTTGGAGGCTAAAATGAGTGTACTTCCATAGAAACAAGACCCTGTGAATTCCCGATTGAGAGAATGCGTGGGAAAATGGTGAGCGTGCTTCGTTACATTTTTTATTACCCAAGGATTAATCAGGCAGCAAGGATTAATCAGGCAGCACTTGTTTTGAAATTTGATAAAACTCATGAGCCTCGTGATCCAGGTAGCCCAGTTTGTGCTCAAATCTGGGCTTCAGTCTCCTAAAGTCCTGTTTGGGATAAGACAGGGACCAAAAGCCTCTTTTTGATCATTCATGTTGGTTAAACCTTAACTCTAAGCTCCTGCTCTCATTTATTTCCAGGGGTTCAGAATGATTGAGATAAGAATCCCTCAGGGAATCCATTTTTTTTTCCTCCTCCTATTTAACTTGCGTGGCTAATGGAGAGATCTTCTGGTACTCAGTTATCTGTCAACAATCCTTAGAGTTCCCTGGCTGTCTAGTGGTTAAGGATCTGGCGTTGTCACTGCTATGGCATGGGTTTGATCCCTGGCCCAGGAATTTCTGCATGCCATGGGCATGGCCAAAAAAAAAAAAAATCCCTGCCTTCCTCCCCAATCTGACCCCCTTTCCCATGTTACAGAGATCTCTAGCCATTGCTTTGCTGGTAATAAACTCACATATCATTTTCCTCCCAGCAGCAGATACAGATGCTCGTTCTTCCTGGGCCTGGCTTTTCTTTGCCTCTGCTTCTTTGTTCCCAAGGCCACTTTGCAAAACCATCTGCTCTGGCTCCCCCACCTGCTTAAACTTTTGCCTCTTCTTAACAGAACCACCCCTGCCCACCTTTCTTTTTGGAATTAAAACAACAAAAAATAAAGTCCCAATCCCAACCTTAGTTATTGCACTTGGGTTGAACCAAGGAGTTGATTTTTAAACTCCTTGCTCAGGAAAGAGCACCAGTCAAACCAGCTGGAGCCGTGGTCAGAACTGGATGTTAAAGTAGCACTTGTTTTTTGATTGATTGCTTTTTTTGTTGTTGTTCACTTTAACCATGTTTTAAAAGATCATTTGTAAGATATTTGGAATTTTGAGTTATTTCTTCATGATAAAAATGCCTTAAGTGTTGATTAGGTTTCTAGGCTAGCATACAGAAGCCAAATTAACTCATCATATGGCTGAACTATTGTACTGCAAAGCTCTGCTGAGTTTCAGGGTCCTTAGACCAGGGGATCAGGTACTTTTGTCCCATATTCTGTTAATGACACTTCCATCCACCCTGTTGCTGAGATCACTTGATGGAAGAGTCATCCTCAATTCCCCCAGGATCTGCTACATCAGGAGGTCAACTTGGTAGCTTTACTTCCAGAATGAATCACAGATTCACCCATATCTTGCTCCAGCTCTTGTCCAAGCTTCTCTTATCTCATGGCTTGTGATTGCAGTGGTGACCCCTGTAATCTCTTTAAATAGTGATCAGAGTAAGCTCTTAAAAATGTAAGTTATATTGCATCACTCTTCTGTTCAAAATCCTCTCATCACTTCCTCGCGTCTTAGAATAATGTTCAAGCTTGGTCCTGTGTAAGGCACTGTATGAACTGGACTCTGTCTACTTTTCTGGTTGCATCCTGTACCCCCTTTTCTGTGTTTTATTTTTTCCCACTTGTTCTCATTCTTAGTATTTTTCCAGGAGGCCTGTGCAAGAGTACTTTCTTTACCCTGGCATGCCCTTCACCTAGATCTTGGCAAATCTTCTTTCTAGTCATCATTTGAGTTGTAGCTCAAATGTCAGTCTTCAGAAAGTTTTCTCCTAACCAGCCTCGCTCAGTTAACTCTGCTACTACCCATCAGCTACACTCTATACCATTTTCTCTTCCTTCAATTGTTTTATTTTCTTCATAGCACTTATAATCTAAAATTGTTTTGTTTCCTTGTTTGATTATGATCTAATTCCTGTAGAATATAAGCTGTAGGAAGGCGGCGATTTTATCTTACTCACTCTATCTCTAGCACCAGAAAAGTACATAGGATATTAAAGACACATCAAAATGTTTAAATTTTGAATGGATAAGCAATGAGGTCCTCCTGTATGGCATAGGGAACGATGTCCAATCTCTTGGGATAAAAAGTAGTGGAAGATAATATAAGAAAGGGAATTATATCTATGTATGAATGGGTCACTGCTGTGCAGCAGAAATTTTCACATCACTATAAATCAACTACACTCTAATCAAAAAAATATTTTAAAAAGAATAAATAAATGAGAAGTCTCTAGCTGATTCATGGCTTTCTGTATCTTACACTCTTTCTTGTGTCAGATTTGTTTTGGTAGTGTTGATCAAGGGCTGCTTTTTAAAGTAAAAATCTATCTCAGGGGCTGATTCTGCTCTTTTTTGCTAATACTCCATCCCATAATGTTCATGCTGCCTGTTCGCTTCACTCCATGTAAACTGTGCTGCCATTATTTGCCACAGATGGATTTTCGTCACCACACAGCAAGATAGAAATTGTAGGTGTCCCTTAACTTGGAAGAGAATAATTTAGTTTTAATCATTTAATTAAGCATCTTCATTTTAAGAAGAGAATCATTTAAAAGGGATTTTGGTCAGCTGCTTATAGAAAAAAATTTTTCTCTTGTTTCAACACAATAGACATTTTCATTTCCCTTCATATAGCCTTGGAAATGGATGTTTTTGATTGACAGGTAGCTTTTCTCAAAGCTGTGATTCAGGGACCCAGGCTGCTGCCCTCTTTGGCTCTGCCATGTGCACCATGAGGAGAAAGCGAATGGAAGGTGATGCCTGGGAGCTTTTTATGGGCTACTGCTGGCCACATTCTACTGGCCAGAACTTTGTCACTGACTTTTCCTAACTGCAAGAGTGGCACATAAATGTTGTCCAGCTGTATGTCTAGGAAGAAAAAGAATGTTGCTTCATCAATTAGTTTCTCAGTTTTGCCACAGTTACTGAATGGAAAAAAAAAAGTGTTCCCTGTCAATTGTATGCCTCTTAAGTTTTGGTTTATTTCCAGAATCCCCCCTCTCACCCCCGAAGTGGGCCTCTGGCTTCAATTGATTGTATTACAACTAGACACTAGACAGACAGGATTTAACTCTCTTGCTTCTGCTTTCTTGTTTGCTTTATCTTTGGGCGTCCCTGTGGCCCCCACTGTATTGCCTCATCAGGATTTGTTCTGTCCCCAGGACACCTCTTTCTCCAAAGTGACCCATCTTTTCTTTCCAAAGAAAATTCACAGCTCCTCACATGCTGTGGTTCTGAGGTTTATGTTAGGAGGAAAGCAACCCCTGGAACAAGCTTACATATATTTGTGAGTGATTGATAATCCAGGTAATGTTCCTAGAGGTAAATACATTATTAAAAGAGGATGCTTGTTAATTAAGAAAATCCCCACACTGTTAAATTT
>PVHT021183666.1:26006672-26029249 GCA_004024745.2 Catagonus wagneri | reverse complement strand
ACCCACTGAGTGAGGCTAGGGATAGGACCCATGTCCTCATGGGTTTGTTACTGCTGAGCCATGACAGGAACTCCAGAAAGTGAAAAATTAGTGTGGATGTGGGTGAGAGAGAACTAAGCAGATGGTGCCTGGGTGTTTGCCTTGGAAGTCAGCTATCCTTAAGTAGTCCTGCTTTCTAGCATTTTCCCTGACTTTATTTTTTTCCTGACAACTCCCATGGCACTGATGTAGTGAAAGAACATGAACTCCAGATAAGGAGATCTTGAATGATTCTGGCTCTACCAGTTGGGTGATCATGGAAAGTCACCCAGTTCTTCTATAGTTTGATTTTCTCATGGTCCAAATAGAACTTTTTAAAAAAGGAATCTAAATAGTACCAGTTACTTGTGAAGGTTAAATAAGGTGTGGAATGTGTAAGTATTTTGTAAAGGCTAGAGCAATATAGTTCTGTATTATAATGTGATTTATAATGATAATTAGATAATTATGCATCATGTAATTATTTATCGTTATAGCAACAATAAATATTTTCATCTTGGCTTTGCTTGAACTAGAACTTGGCCCTTCAGTTACTTGGGGCTGAGATACACACACACACACACACAGACCCTCTCTCTATATATATATCTAACTGTGATGGTTAATTTTGTACGTCAATTTGGCTATACTAAGGGATGACCGAATAGCTAATAAACATTAATTCTGAGTGTGTCTATGGGGGTGTTTCTGGAAGAGATTAATATTTGATTCAGTAGACTTCCTAACCAATGTGGGCAGGAGTCATCTCATTCATTGAGGGCCCATATAGAACAAAAGAACAAAGTCCTTCTTTCTCCTCTTGAGCTAGGACATCCATCTTTTTCTGCCCGGGGACAATGGAGCTCCTGTTTCTTGGTCCTTGAGAACAGCAGGACTTGGAACAGCAGCCTCCGGGCATACATGTCTTTGAACTTAGACTGAGTTATACCACCTTCTGTCCTTGTTCTTCAGCTTGTAGATGGCAGCCTGTGGGACTCTAAGCCTTGGTAACATAACATATTATATATGTGACAATGCCTGTATGAAATATTGAGCCAATACCTAGATACATCTCCTCTTATATACGCCTACATGAGGATGGAGATAGGGCTCATGGTCAGATGAAAAGCAGTGCTGGTGGTGAAAAGCATTGTAAGCATGCTGAGGAGTTTTCAGTTTTACCCTGTAGGCCAGAGTGCACCCCATAAAGGATGCAGGCCTACGCAGGTGAGAAATTGGATCTACTGGGGTATCGAAAAAAATATTATTATAACTTTTATTTAAGTTTATCCTCATCGCCTTTAAATTTCTATTTCGGTATAAGTTTTACAGTGTACATCATGCATGAGTATAATAGTACATGTGTATTTTTAATTAAGTAAATATTTTCATATAGGAGGCCCATGCTCCCAAATTGTTGTCAATGAACATGTGTGATTAAGAACAGAGGTCTCTGCTGTAGGCCACAGAGAATTTAGTGGAGGATTTGAGGTGGGGAGGATGTTACTGGATTGGTAGTTTGGAAAAGTCATCTCATGGCCACATGGAGGCAACACTGGCTGCGGGGATGCTGGGGGCAAAGAGTCGGGTTAGGCAACACTGCTTACATAGTGGATGTCCCCATGGCTTCTCAGACTTGGCCGTGATGGGTGCTGAGGAAATAAAGCATCATTGACATCAAAGAGATAAGCTTGTCCAACTTTGCCTGGTGTCTTCCCTCACATCCTTGTAGACACATTACATCTGATCCTTGACCATGACTTCCTTCTGAGAGCTAAGCACTCGAGTCTAGCATTTTCCCGGGTGAATCTTTCTTGCTCTGCTCTTTGGTGAATCTATCAGAGGGTTCCGATGGTACTCAGAGGCTGGACCTGTGAAGACGGCCTTACATTCTTTTCCAATGATGTACTTTGACCTTTGGCTCAATGTACAGTATTTTAGGACTTTCAGAATGTCTCCTTGAAAGGCATTGTGCATATATTATGTTATGTGTAGTACTTAGTGTTTTTTATGTAGCAAAATGAGAAAAGAGAAAAAAGAAGGGGAAAAAGATCCCTGCTCACTTTGCAGGGATAAGTCTAAGTTTTTAAGCTTTAAATGGAAATGGGAATTTAATAGATTTAAATATTTTGAGTTATTTAAAAAATAAGCACCTCTTGGCTAACTCCAAGATACCTAATATTTATATAGGACTGAGAAGAATTCAAATTAGTGAGTTCTTTTTGTGCCTTTGGTATTGTGGCTGGTATGGTGCCTAGTGTAGCTTCTGTTTCTTGGTGAAGTTTGTCTGGGAAAAACATGAATTGTATACTCACAGTAGTTTGGGAAGAGTAAGAAGGGTATATTAGAATTATTTGACTTAGATTTGGGGCACTTGATTTAGAAACCCTGGCTTTACCATTATTCCATAAACCTAAGGGGGAACTTCATCATGTTCCACTTCCCTTTGTAAAATTCATGTGCCAGGTTTTACCTTAATAGTGTCTCTCTCTCTCTCTTTTTTCTTTTTTTTTGCTTTTTAGGGCTGCATTTGCAGCATATGGAGGTTCCCAGGCTAGGGGTCGAATCGGAGCTATAGCTGCTGGCCTGTGCCACAGCCACAGCAATGCAGGATCTGAGCCGTGTCTGCGACCTACACCACAGCTCACGGCAATGGCCGGATCCTTAACCCACTGAGCGAGGCCAGGGATAGAACCCACAACCTCATGGTTCCTAGTCAGATTCATTTCCACTGTTCCACGATGGGAATTCCCAACCTTATTAGTCTCTGCTCAGGACAGTCATAGGAACTGAGCACAAAGGCCTAAGGAAGTACCTAGAACAAAATAGTGTTTTAGTTGAATGTTATATTTGAATATGCTAAATGCTCACTAAGAATTCAATCTTATACTCTATGCTTCAGGATGTATGTCAGTGAGTGGTAAGGACGAGAAATGCTGACTCATGGAATTAGCAGGAAAGATCCCATAAGAGAAAGGTTTTTGTCTTTTTTGGCGGGGAGGGTGCTCACCCATGACATATAGATGTTCCCAGGCTACGGGTCAAATCAGAGCTGCAGCCGCTGGCCTACACCACAGCTGCACCAGATCCAAGCTGAGTCTGTGACCTGCACCACAGCTCATGGCACCCCCAGATCCTTAACCCTCTGAGAGAGGCCAGGGATCTAACCTGCATCCTCATGGATGCTAGTCAGATTCGTTTCTGCCGTGCCACGGCGGGAACTCCAGGAGAGAGGTTTTGGAAAGTTAGGATTGGCTGTGAGAGATGAGGACTGTTTGATGGGGAAGGGTGGGGTGCTACGGGTCATACAAGGTGAGGCCGTAGGATAAGAGGGAGTTAGTGAAATGAGAGGGAGGGTAAGAAGGAGACTGATGCAGGAATTGGAAACAGCATCTCTGAAGACCTGGAGGTACAAGAAGGCAAAAGTACACTTTGTTCGGGACCCAAGGTGGGAGATGGGGAGTGGTGAGTGGAGAGAGTGTGGTGAGCCCCCGAGGCCTTAAGAAGTTCTGATTTTACGCTCGGGCAGTGGAAAGTTGCTGAAGGGTTGCTAAGATCTGACTTGTATTTCGAAGAATTGTCCCGGCTGCAGTGGAAGACGGAATATAACAGCAGGGCAGGAACTCCAGCTGCCAGTCTCTTGGAGTCATCTTGGCAAGGTCTTGTGGTGGACATGGAATTGGACAAAAGGGCAGCAGGTAGAAACTGGCAGGGCTGGGTGATGGACTGGATGTGAGGATATTGTATGAAGAGGGAAATGAGAGTCATTCCCTGGCTGCTTCATCTGTATCCCAGCAAACTCGAATGGCTGACTTTGTGGCTTCCTCCTCTGGGCTCTGATCGTATTTCACTCAAACTTTTATTAGAGTTTCTGTTGCACAAGATATTAATGACTTTTTAACATATTTTTTAAGATAAAGAGCTCTTCAAAGCATTGGGCTGTATCTGATTCGTCTTTGTATCCACAGGACCCAGCCCAGGGCTGGAGCATAGTAAATACACAGGGAATGCTTTCTGAATGAACCTGTGAACAAACGAAGGTGTGATTCCCCATTTTAAACTTGACCGCTCTATGGCTTCTTTCCACTGAGGCATTTAACATCTCATAGAGAGATCTTGTTAATCTCTCTGCCAGGGATAAAGTGGGGGAAGCGACCTTGACACGTATTCAGTTGTACGCTGCACATCTCGACAGGAACCTTCCCCTCCTTTTAGTGTTGGAGAGACTTTCAGACAGCCCGGTGCTTCCTCACAGCTTCCAAGGAGCTGCTGCAGAAATTCAGGAACTTCTCACCTTTCGCTTCTGTCGATGTGTCCCTTTTCTCGGAGCTGCGCGATGCTGAACTTTGCGTTTAGATGTTGACCCCTGGCTTCTCAAAACTCTAACGGGAGCTTTTCTGAGACCAGCGAGAGGAATTTGGCATATCAGAGTTTACCTGTTGATGCTTCCAACGGTGTGCAACTTAGGTTCTGCACTTGACCGGCAAAGTAATACTTTTATTTGTTTAGGGTTGGAAAGGAAAGGACATGAGCATTCCCTTCATGAACACCGGAATATAAGCTTCACGAGGGCTGGGATTGTTGCTTGTTTTGTTCATGGGTGTATCTGTCTCTCGCACCAGTTACCATGCCTGGAACAGGGTGACAACTCGGTTAAGTGTTTACTGAATAAATTAACCATTGGTGGTAGGAAATGGAACACTCTCAAGTGTTTGATAGTTTTCCTTTGTCCAGAAAAACTTAGCATTTTTGCCAGGCAGTGTGCTAGGCAGGTCTTTATACTTGTTAATCTTATGTAATCCAAACTGCCTCTACTTAGTACAGAAACCCAGCGTCACATGGGTAGTAAATGACGGAGCCAGGATTTAATCTTGTGTCCTCCTGACACAAAAAGTAATGCAAGAGTTCCCTTTGTGGCTCAGAAGAAACAAATTTGACTAGTAAGCATGAGGATATTGGTTTGATCCTTGGCCTCGCTCAGTGGGTTAAGGATCCAGCAGACGTGGCTCGGATCCTGTGTTGCTGTGGCTGTGGTGTAGGCTGGCAGCTGCAGCTCCGATTTGACCCCTAGCCTGGGAACTTCCATATGCCACAGGGTTGCCTCCCCACCAAAAAAGAATGCATAGCCTGATGGAATGGTCCAGAGGAAAAATAACACCCCTTGATTCCTGTTAAACTTTTTTTAATTTGCCAGGAAACAGTTGACTAGGTGTCCATTTTCTCCAGTTTTAGTCTGTAGGAAATTTCTTACACAGAAGTAACATTTATATTTCTGACACACCAGTGCAGCATTTTGTGGTGGGCAGGGTAAACAGAGCGTCCTTCCTTAATTGCAGACAAGGTGTGATAAGTAGCAATTCTCAGGGTCCTTGGGGAGCTTTAGTTAGCTCTCCCTTCCCGGGCTACCCTTCTGCAAATCTCTAGGAGACTGGGCGACTTCTCTCACATCAGGGTTTTCATACCTCCTATTGGTCTGGGGTGGAGGCAGTCAAAGGGAACCCTAATCAAATAAGTGTATTAATGTTTAATGTGAAGTTTGAAATGTTTACTTCAAAAAAAATGGGTAGTTTTAGTACTTTCTGCATTCTCGGTGTATCAATATACTTCCACAAATTGGATTTTTTTCAAAATCTGTTTTTGTTGAATATGCAGTGCATGGGTAGTCAGTGATTATTCACTATTATTCACTAATGCCATATCCATAGGTGATCAAAATCAGGGGCTTTCTTGAGGATTCTTGGATATATCTGAATGCACTGCCTCTCTTCTTCCCCACTTCAGTGCTAAGAGCTGGGCCTCCCCTGAGGATACAGTTGGAATCCACCACTTATTGTGTGATTAGTTCTGGTGTAGCTCCCCAAACAGACTTTTCTTGTTAATGGATATGTTATGTTTGAAAGTGGAAAATCTCACCTGAACACACACACGTGCGCGTGTGTGCGCGCGCACACACACACACACACACACACACATACACATGCACACATGCTGTGTTTAGGTTGGGTTTTGTTGCCATTTTTGGGTTTAATTTGTAATATATTTTTTGTATAGACAATAAATGACCGTGACATATAGTAACTGGCCAGAGCACACTGGAATTTAACTGGCTCCCAGGTGACAAGCAGGCTGTCGGTTATCTGCATCCACACCCAGCTTTGTGATTGTCCACTGATCACTGAGGATTGAACCCCTCTTGTTGAAAATCTAGAGGGATCATCCCAGTGTTGCAGCAGTATTTACGGTAGCATTCATGAAATTCATTCTACTTTTCCTAAGAAGGATGGAAAAAAAGATTCTGTGTTCACAATAGCCAAGACATGGAAACAACCTCAATGTTCATCGACAGATGAATGGATTAAGATGTGGTAGAAATATACACAATGGAGTACTACTCAGCCATAAAAAAGAACAAAATAATGCCATTTGTAGCACATGGATGGAACTAGAGACTCTCATACTAAGTGAAGTAAGTCAGAAAGAGAAAAACAAATACCATATGATTTCACTTATATCTGGAATATAATATGTGGTACAAATGAACCTTTCCACAGAAAAGAAATCCATAGAGTTGGAGAATAGACTTGTGGTTACCAAAGGGGAGGGTGAGGGAGTGGGATGGACTGGGAGTCTGGCATTAACAGATGCAAACTATTGCATTTAGAGTGGATAAGCAATGAGATCCTGTTGTATAGCACAGGGAATTATATCTAGTCACTTGTGATGGAAATGATGGAGGATAATGTGAGAAAAAGAATATATATATATATATATATATATATATATATATATATATATGACTGGGTCACTTTTTTATACAGTAGGAAATTGATAGAATACTGTAAACCAACTATAATGGGAAAAATGAAAATCACAAAGGAAAAATATAATTCTGATAGTCTTAATAAAAAGAAAAATCATTAAACTAAAAAAAATTCCTTGTTCAAATAAATGAATAGAATATGCTGCATAGCAGAGATTAAAATTGTATTCCGTGGCTTTAAACAGCCCTTAGAAAACTGGGTTTAACCTAGCATCTGTAACATTTATTGGTACATGAAACCATCTTAACACATAAAACCTCTTAGCATTCCATGAAACTAGTGTTTTGTGGACCACATTCTGGGAAATGATCCTTAATGTGTTTTACTACATAAATTATAGGCTCTTCTAGTGTTTACAAAGCTGGGTATTCCCAGAAATCTCTGGATATTTATATTACGTAAAACGTCAGTGTTTCCTATCATGACTATAGTGAGTTGCACACGTTTAAGAAAACTTAACGTGTACTCCTACAAAGTTTTTTTTTAGCTTTAATAATTTGCCCAACCTCTGTGTTACAAATCTGTTTTTTCCCGAGTAATAATTAAGAAAGTAGTTCATCATGTTGCTTTTCTTTATTTGGTGAAGTTTGGGTCTGATACTGCTGAATACACGACCGCTAAGCCTGGGTGTGAGTGGAATAAATGTGACAGCAAATATTTATATAATGCATTGTAGTTTATAAAGTGCTTTAACATGTTTTATTTTCTCAATCTTCGATCAAATACTATAAAATATAGATTCTCATTCTTTGACTATATTATAGATGAAAAACCAGGGTCTTCTCTAAAAATGTACTCTAATTATTTATTGAATACTTCCAGTACACAAGGCACTCTCATTAGCATGGAGAATAGACTCCCAGAGGTCAGGGATTTTGGTCTGCTGAGTCTCTAACATCAAGCCTCACCTAGAACACAGAAGCTAGTTTGTTATAATGGTTGAGTGCATAAATGAATGAATGAATCATAGTTGTTACGGCTGCTGATATTTATTAATGCATTTGATGTAATTGTTAAATGCCTTACATGCTTTTTCATATTATACACGAATACAAATGTTGATATTCTCATTTTATGGGTGGGGAACTCAGGCTAGGAAAAGTCTTGCTGGAAGTTACCCAGTTAAAGTCATGGTGTTAGATCGTTTAGCTTCTGCAATCCTAGTTTTTACTTATGCAAGAGGGAAGTGAGGTTCAGATGGTATAATTAAACCTGTATCTTTTTATACCTAATCCAGCTGTTTCTATACAAAATCACATCATTAGATCCAACTTAGCCCTATGGTAAACAAATGATACAGCTGCTGCCACTGCTACCAATTACCTTGTCCTCAGCATCCTTTCAATAACAGTCAGCATGCTTCGCATCTTATAGGCATTATTTAATTTCTCACAGCTCTATAAGCTAGGTACTACTTCTGTTTCCATAAAAACAAGTATCAGAGAGGATAAATGACTTACCCAAAGATACACTGTGAATAAATGGTATGTCTGCAACCCTAATCTCAGGCTGTATTTGACTCCATGGGGGGGAAAAAAAATGGAAGGGGTTCCTATTGTGACTCAGTGATAATGAACCTGACTAATATCCGTGAGGATGTGGGTTCAATCCCTGGCCTCACTTAGTGGGTTAAGGATCTGGCATTGCCATGAGCTGTGGTGTAGTTTGCCAGCATGGTTTGGGTGCTGCATTGCTGTGGCTGTGGTGTAGGCTGGCAGCTGCAGCTCCTATTCCACCCCAAGCCTGGGAACTTCATATGCCACTGGTGTAACCCTAAAAGGACAAAATAAACAAGCAAAAAACACAGAAGAGAACAAAAATGAAGAGCGGATATCAGAGAAACTTAATGGAATGTTTTGTCTGTTTTTACTTTTTCTTCTCATAGTGGGTCCTGGGGAGTATAATTTGTATATTTTAGGAATCTGTTTGGGTAGCTCCTCTTCCTTCCTTCCTTCCTTCCTTCCTTCCTTCCTTCCTTCCTTCCTTCCTTCCTTCCTTCCTTCCTTCCTTCCTTTTTCTTTCTTCCTTCCTTCCCTTCCCTTTCCTTTTCTTTCTTTCCTTTCTTCCATTTCTCTCTCTTTCCTGCCTTCCTTTGTTTCTCTCCCGCCTTCCTGCCTTCCTTCCGCAGGTGCGGCATATGGAAGTTCCCCGGCTAGGGGGCAAGGCTGAGGTGAGCTGTAGCTGCCAGCCTACACCACAGCCACAACAACGCCAGATCCGAGCTGCATCTGCAGTCTACACCACAGGTCACAGCAACACAGGATCTTTAACCCATTGGGCAAGGCCAGGGATTGAACTCACGTCCTCATGTATATTAGTTGGACTCATTACTGCTGAGCCATGACGGGAACTCCCGGGTAGCCCTTATTTCACAGCTTAGTATCCAGGCACATTTCCTAGGTGGCTTTCCTTGTCCCTTTCATGTGGAGAAGATGAAGAGCAGACCTGCACCCATCACCTTCCTTCTCTCATCCCCATCCTGGGCCCTCAAGACCAAGGAGTCCCCTCTTAGGCTTCCTTCCTTCCTCCCTTGGTTTCCCTGCAAAATCAGCAACTCCCCTTTAGCTGTCTGCTCTATTTTCCTTTCTCTTTCCAATCCTGCCAATTCCCTCATTTTCTAATTATTATCAACATTATTGATGTTCAGTGTTTAATGCTGTTTATAACGGCCACAGGTAGTTACACTTCAAAAGGAAGGAATGGGATTGGGCAGGCCCCCCCAGCATATTTACTGGCAAAAGACAAAGGATTTAAATTAACGGATTAATTGGAAGCCTCTTAGGTGCACTTAGTTTCTGGTCGACTGAACCAAGTTCTTCTTTAGAAAGGTCAATGAGTTTTTCCATAATTTTTAGCTGCTCTGAGAAAGGAACCGTAAATCTTCCTGTTTATTTGCCTTATAAATCTCCCTTCTGCTCATTTAGTATGGGGCCAAACACCATAAATCCATGGCTTTCTTCTAGAAAAAGAAACACAAACCATGTTACCGTAAAGGGAAATCTGGTTTGCTGAAACTGTAAGAAACTGTATGTGGCAACTCTTCTTGACTGGAAGGTATAATAAGAGAGAGTATGTGTATGTGTGTACACACATATGTGTGTGTGTGTGTATATATATATTTATACACACACACAAAAGTCATACTGCTGGGCCTGCTGGTATGAACTTCTATACAAATAGCTTATTTTGCCATATTTTCCAAAGGAATAAATTAATCTTTCTATTGAAATAACATCTGCTTTTAATAACAAAGCAGGCACCTTAAACTTGGAAATAATAGAGAACATGGTCTGATTTATGGTGTGCTCTGAGAACTGGAATTTTTGACTATCAGAGGGGCAAGTCTGGGATCCCTTGGTGGCCCCCTTTGTTGAAAAAATCTTTCAGTTCCTGAATGCCTTTTCTGGCCCTAGGGTGTGCATGGCCCTGATCCTCGTTAATTTCTGCTTGGTGACTGAGGTTACTCGGAAGACTACCAGCTAACCTTAGGTATCAGTTCTCAGCCTCTTATTCATTCTGCTTGGTGTGTATGGCCAGGCTGAGGCTTATTGCCTCTAGTTGTGTGTACCTGGGGACACAGCTCTGGAGGTGGTTCTTGAATCCTATTTTTATCGTTTGGGTTTTCTGTCCCCACCGTGGTACCCAGCAAAGGGAGAATGGGATCGTCTTAACATCGGAGAGGATGTCTTATTCATTGCTGCATCTCCAACACCCAGTACTGTTGATGGCCCTTTGGTTAGAACTCGTTTTTCATAAGTAATTGATGATTTTTTATTTTTTTATTTTTAGGGCCTCACCTATGGCATATGGAAGTTCCCAGGCTAGAGGTCCATTTGGAACTGCAGCTGCCATCTTACACCACAGCCCAGTGTGGGATCTGGGCTGCGGCTGTGTCCTAGTCGGAACTGCAGCTGCCGGCCTACACCACAGCTCATGGCAACACCAGATCCCTGACCCACTAAGCGAGGCCAGGGATTGAACATGCATCCTCATGGATATTAGTCAGATTCTTTTCCGATGAGCCACAACGGAAACTCCCAGTACTCGATGATTTAAGATAGACATGTTTGAATAACTGAGTTTTAAATATTTTGCATAGTTGATCTTTCTTCCTCCTTCTCCTTCTTTCTCTGAGTTTACCAAGCACTTGTTCGCAGCTCCTCTGCGGGCATCGTGACTACGGAGGAGGAGACTGGAGTTTCCTGACTCCCTCTCCCCCATCAGAAGCTGGCCTCTTTTACACGTATCATATTTAATGGTCACAACACACTCTCCAGTAGATTTGCTCTTCCTCATTTTTAAAGATGAGGATCTAAATTCCAGAGGGAGTGTGGCTAGGATTGATGTTAGGCCAGCCCTTATATACCTCTCCATTTTTTCCCTGGGGTTCTTGAATGTTGCTGTGCAGCAGAATCTCCTAGAAGTTCTGTGAAGATTCAGTTTCTGGGGCCCTACCCAGAGTCAGAGCAGAATCTTGAAAGACCCTAACTGCCAAGAGGTTTGTGATATATTCCTCTCAAAGTCATTATTTTTGAAAATAAAATCATAAAGTAAGCATAAGGTGATCCTGTAAAGTTCTTTCCTTTTCTTGGGATAACTACTCTAATCCTTTAGCAATGTTACATATCAGTTTATCTTTGGATTTCGCCCTCTCCTGCCTTCTCTCTTTTCCTCCGTTTGCTTTCCTGATGTCTCACCCCACAGCCTGACTCTTGGATAACTCAGCAGTTCCCATGGAGGGAGCAGTTCACTAACTATTTCGGGTTCCACCCCCTTGCGGGCACCACACCTTAGCCATGGGACATGCAGAGCTGGTTCTGGCCAAGGAGTTTTAAGCAGAAGTCGTGTGGGTTGCTTCCAGGCCAGAGTGTTTCATTGCTGGGTAAGAACCTCCCCGACTTCTTCCCTTTGGCAACAGCAGCCCCGGGTGAAGGCTGTTCTGTCAGCCTAGGTTCCTGAGGATTTCAATGGTCACTCCTGCCTCCCCTACCTGCAGTGGGCATGTAATGTGAAATAAACTAGCTTCTGTTGTTGTTAAGCTATTGAGAAACAGGATCGTTCTCCCAGAAAAGGCTGTGGTAGCCATATGTGGAAAATAGCATTCTGTGTTATACCAGATGCCTAAAACAAAGCTTTGAATGCTGAGTAGTATTTTACCAGGCAGATCGGGAGGAAGAAGGATGTCAGACAGAAGGAAAAGTGTATGTATTTTGACACCTTTATTTGTCGAATTCTCTTTTTTTACTTTAGAAGTGATTTTAGATGAATGTGTAGAAGTTGAGAAAATGATTTTTGTGGGGACCGTGAATTCTTTGCTATGGGCATTTCAATGCCCATAGCAGACCTGAGTAGGACAGAAAATAGGCTGGGGAGAGGGCATGGTGTGATGGTGAGATGGAGTTGAGTTGTTTATAATATCTAGAACATGAATTCTGTGAGGAGGAGTGATAGAAAAATGAATCAATTTAGGTTCTTAAGAGTGGCCTAGAATACAAGCCACTATGGAAAACAGTATGGAGAATCCTCAAAAAATGAAAAAAAAAAAATGGAATTACTGCATGACCCAACAATTCCATTCCTGGGAATTTATCTGAAGAAAATAAAAGCACTAATTTGAAAAGATATATTCATGCCTGTGTTCACTGCAGCATTATTTACAATTGCTAAGATACAGAAATAACCTAAGTGTCTATCAATGAATGAATGGATAAAAAATGTGTAATATAAATACACACACAATGGAATATTATTGTCATTTACAAAGAATGAAATCTTACTATTTGCAACAACATAGATGGACCTTGAAGGCATTATGCTAAGTGAATTAAGGCAGAAAAAGACAAATATCATATGATCTCACTTATTTGTGGAGTAATAAAGGAAAAAAGCAAGCATAGTGGTGGTTGTGGGGGCTGGGATGGGCGAAATGGGTGAAAGGAGTCAAAGGGACAAACTTCCAGTTATATTTAATAAGTTATTATTAAATAAGTCATGGAGATGTACAGCATAGTGACTATAGTTAATATTTGCATTGCATGTTTTAAAGCTGTCAAGAGAGTAAATCTTAAAAGTTCTCATCACCAGAAAATTTAACTGTGTATGATGATGGATATTAGCTAGATTTATTGTGGTAATCATTTCAAAGTATACACAAATATCAAATCTTGACGTTGTATACTTGAAACTAATATATTTCAATTATAATTCAATTTTAAAAATGTAATGGAAACAAAACACAACAGAGACCAGTGCCTAGGAGGCACCTGTCTTCTGAGCAGAGCAGTGCCACATTAGGCCTATTATCTTAATTTTGTGAATAGTTGGCAAAAATCATCAGACCTTTGATTAGCTTGGTTAAGCTTAAAACATTTGCCTTGGCCCTCATTCTATTTCTCAACTTTGGTTTCCCTTGTTAAGCTTAGCAAATGTAGACACGTGGTTGATTTGGTTTTCAGCCAGAAAATTTCCCCCTGAAAAACCAAGGAAATAATAATCTAGTAGTGGTATATAAGCATACTGATTATGTGATTTTATTTCTTTGATATGCAAATAACAGGAATCCAAACCCAAAATACCTTAGGTGGAGAAAATTTATAGACTCAAAGAACTGAAAATTCAGAGGTAACCTTCAGGCAAAGCTTGATCTAGGGCTCAAATGATCTCACCAGGACTTTTTTTAATCTCTCTATTATTTCTGGCTTTTCTGGTTTTATTTTCTAGCCTTGCTGGTTTTACTTACCCTCAGCTTCAAGCTTGCTTCCTAACTAGGTAATGCCAGTCATTTTATTTAGAGTCATGGAATTGAGTCTCATCAGTCAAGTTGAGGTCTAGCCCTTGGGGCTCTGAACCACTCACGGTATGTGCTCAAGCTATGGCATACTGGTTAGCCAATCCCAGGGCACAGTTCTGTGTTTGGAAAGTGACAGCAGAGGTCATTTCCACTCAATCTGTGTGGGCTGAGTATAGAGGAGAAATGGCTCCTTAAAGGCAACTCAAGGTGTTGCATCAGAGGAACTGAAGAGAGAGATTGTGGGTAGACGACAATAACCACCTCTACTGTGATGTCTTTCAAATTTGCCAGTGAGGTTACCGTAAAAATGATGGTTTGATTGATAATGATTACATGCAGAAAGCACTGAATTGAGAATGAGGAGGACCCAAATTTTTTCTTGTTTTTCATCTTTTTAGGGTGCACCCTCAGCATATGGAAGTTCCCAGGCTAGGGGTTGAATCTAAACTGTAGCTGCCTGCCTCCACCACAATCACAGCAATGTGGGATCCAAGACGTGTATGCAACCTACACCACAGCTCATGGCAAAGCTGGATCTTTAACCCACTGAGTGCGGCCAGGGATCTAACCTGCATCCCCATGAATGCTAGTCAGATTTGTTTCTGCCGAGCCATGACAGGAACTCCTAGGGAGGACCAGATTTAAATACCCATTTCTACTCTCTGGCTATGTGATCCGGTCTCCGTGGGCCTTAGTTGCCTTACCTGTCAAGTAGATGGAATGATATTCTGCAGGATATTGCCATGGAGGCAGTGAGATAGGATATTGCCCAGGTGGTATGTTTAGAGATTGTCTGACCCCTTCATTCTGCAGGTAAAGAGGGTTAAATGACTTGACCAAGACTGTAGAATCATAAGGGAGAATCAGAACTGGTCTCTGTCTGTTGGAGTTAAAGCCAGGATTTTAATACCACTTGTGGAAGTGCTCTGACAGATTTTTAAGAATTAGGTCAATGCAATTTGTTGTTTCTAAAAAGTTGTTTGTATATGGAATTTTTGTCAATGAAATGATTAAAAAAGGCAGAGCTTACTACTTGTAAGGATTTCTTTGATTAATCAGTTAGAATCTTTTTGTTAAGTGAAAAAACTCCAACCAACTTACCATAGTTTTGGTAAATACTTTTCAGATACCACCTTTACTTAGAGTAAGGTCAGATGTGCTAATTATGCTATCTTAAGATGAGATCTTGATTTTCACTGTTTTTTTACTATAACATAGTGGGAAGAGAACAAACTTGGGCAGCAGAAAGACTTGGGCTCGGATTTGGTTTCTATTGAGCTTTGTGATTGTGGCAAGTTGTGGAGCCACTGGTCATCTGCTCGTCTCTTCATCCTCTGTGGTGTGTATTACTGGCCACAGGAGCATTCTAAACTATTCAATTCCCACCCCACCTGTGTTTTCTTAAAAAAAAAAAATACTCTCCCGTGGCACGGCATTCTGGAATTCTTGCTCCCTTTTGGCTCACTGCCATTCCCCAGCTGTTAAATGATGGAGCGCCTCAAGGCTTGATCTAGAGGTTGTCTCTGCCCAGTGCCTATTCCCTGCCACTCCGCCACCCTGTCATCAGTGATGGACTGACGGATGATGGATGATGGACTGACACCTTCGTGTTGGACTCCCTGCTGAGTCTTGTCATATAAACTCCTGACTGTGTGTCTAACCGTGTATTGGACAGCTCTGTTTAGATGTCTCAAAGGCACTTCAAATGCCTTTTGGCCTAAACATGTGTCCTATGTCCCCCTGGAACACCTGTTCTTCTTCCAGTATTTCTTCTATCAGTGAGTGATAGCACCAACCATCCTGTTACACAATCCACAGATTTATGAGACATCCTTAATGCTTTCCTTGCCTTCACCCCGATGTCCAATCCATCACCAAGTTTGTGTGATTTTATCTCCTGAACATCTCTTCGATCCATTCATTTCTGTCCACATTCCCTGCCTCCCTTTAGTCTCAGCTTTCTTTGTCTCATGTCTTCACTGTGACAGTGGCCTCTTCCTTTCTTCTGGCTCTTTCAGATGGATTTTGTATGCTGCAAATAGTCATCTTCTCAAAATGCACAATTTACCATGCCGTCCCCCAGCCCTAGGGAGTGGATTCGCATTGATTTGAGGAAAAAGATGTATTCTTATCATAGGTCACAAGGATCTTTAGAGTCTCTCTTCTGGTCTCACTTTGTACTGTGCTCCCTCTTTCCATTCACATGAGCGGTCTCTCACTAACAGCCTGTTGGTCCCTCTTGCTGCAATGTCCTTTCCCCTTTCCTTGTAACTTCTCCTTAGTTATCTCCCACCCTTCATTCAGATCTCAGATCCATTACCACCTTCTCAGTTGACTTCACCATCAGGGTCAAAATTTTAATATACTTTCTCTTAAGGCCATATCTGTATCTCCTTTATTTGTACCCTCACAATGCTAATTTTACATTTGTTTGTGTAATTTCTTGATTAGGCCAGTCATTTTCCCCTTGAACATCCTATCCTTAGCATCTGATAAAGAGTTGGACATACTGGGTGAGTAACACGTATCTGAATATCTTATGTTTGTGAAAATGCATGGCTTCTGAAGCCACACAGATCTGAATTGATATCCTTTGCTTTGCTTCTTACTTGTTACATGGCTTGAGTGAATGACTTGAATTCTCTTGGATCTCAGTTCCCTTGTTGGCTATGTGTGCTGGTAATTCTACAGCGTAGGCTGGAATCAGGTGAGATAATGCAGTAAACCACCCAGTATGGGGACTGATGGATAGTAGGAAGTAAGAAAGTGTTCCTTCCCTTTCTTCTCCCCTTAGAATATGCTAAGTTACATTTTAACACGTGTTGAGATGCTCTTCTCTTTGCATTCTTCTGATCTTTACAGCCATCTTCTTTTCCAGTCTGGGCTGGGCATCTGTATGACTCCTACCGGGTGCTGTTCAGTTCATTAGTGGTGAGCCATCACCATCTCGTGTCCTCTCAGTGGTCTGTGCAGAATCACATGGCACCTTAATGGCTAACATTTATGATGATGGGTCATTTGCAGGGAGATGGGAGTAATCTGCTCAGTTTTGAAGGTACATTAACTCGCTTTGGTCACTAAGACTTGATGATTAAATTTCTTCTCTGAATCCCCTAACGGCATCTCTACTTGGACCCTCTTTGATTTCACACCAGATTTCAATGAATATTAAGAAAATCCATGCTGTATTGACCAAGTTATTGGTTCCTGCCCAGTGATGCTGATTCCTTCAAGGTTCTGGGTTGATCAAACAGGTCAGGTATGTTTGCTGAAAAAAACTAGTAAAATAACTTTTTGATCTGATTTACCTGGTCAGCTCATCAAATTGATCAAATAATTGCCTTGAGTACCTGTGAATGAGAAGGATGGACAAGCCATGAGGAGGCGGCTAAGGTCAAATAAAGTTATTCTTCATTAGATATAGCCTTCTTTGTTCCATAAAGAGTTTGAGGTGGCTTATAGGAATATAAAACAACAGAAAAATAGGAATAAATTTTAAACAAAAATCCCACTAGACAAGGAAATAATAGCTAGACTGGAAAGATAAGATAGAAGGAAATTTTATACCTGAATTTGTTGGCAATAAGCCTTATATAATGAGTAAAACTGGGCTGCACATATTTTACTGAGCAAAAGAGGAACCTTGATTAGTTACAAAATTTGCACTGTCCATGCACAAAAATTATGGCATTTCCTTGGAAGAAGGAGCCTTTTGGATTCTGGGCCAGGCTGCTGCTGCCCCGTCTTGTGAGGCTTTACTTAAGAACCTTCACCTCTTTGACCTCTCCTTTCCTTCTTTGTCTTGAGGAAGTTGGACTCAGATTCCGAAGTCATGTGTTGGCATCCTATGCACCATATTTAGCTTGCAGATGTTTCTCTCTGACTTACAGGGTGTTTTAGAGACTTGTATTTGATGCCTCTTGACAAGGTTAGCAGGACTCCAGTTTGCCACCCTACCTCCTTTCCCTCTTGTGATACACTTGGCTCTCTTCGCTGGAGCCAGGGAGCCCCTGGAGAAAGCAGAACAGGTGATATATTAAACTCGTCTCAAAGGAGTAGATGTTTGGGCAGGACTTTTCCCAGAATCCTCCTTTCCTGTCCTACCATTTCACAGTCCTGTCCGAAGTCCCCTTCTCTCCCTGGACATTGACTTCCCACATTCCAAACAGGGATGAAGGGGACTTGGTCAGGAAAGATGACCCTTGTCAGCTGGCCAGTTTGTCACCTCTAATTTGAAGATGTGTATCTTGTCAGTTTTTTGTCTGCTCCCTGTGAGCTCCTGGCATCTGTAATCTTTAGCATCTTCTCAAGGACCCTGAGGGATCAGGTTTTAACAGGTGCTTATGGCTGATGAACTTCATCAGAGTCACCTGGAACCAAATGGTGGGACCCCGACCTTGGAGCTTCTGATTCATAAGATCTGGGGTGGGGCCTGATAACCTGGCATTTTTACATGTTCCCAGGTGCTGCAGCGTCCTCTTTCATTCTATATAGCCAAAATATGCTTTGAGAACCACTGTTCTGTATATTTGGGCATCTTTTTCCCTTTCTTAAGCCCATATCAATAGAACAAACGACTGTAGACGCCATCTATGCCCTACACCTCAGAGATGGGAAGTGTTGCCCTCTCTAAGAGATTCAGAGAATACAGGTATGGCCAGGTGGCTCTTCCCCCCACCTCAGTTTTATAACCCTCACTTACATAACATCATGTAAGAAATCATTTTTCTATGTAAATAAACTTCCAAATTTACCAAAAAAGTACTGTTTAACTGATTGAAGCACTAAATATTTTAATTATCTAGAAGGAAACTACTGAACATATAATACAGTATTTGCCTAGTACAATCTCTGGCATATGGTAGGCAGTAATCAAAGTGGCTTTTTTAATAGATAAGAAAGAAACCTCACAGGGCTGAAACATTGCCTAATTCTAATGAAAAAGGCTGAAGCTGTTGTAACTAGGGTAGACTTTGCTCCAGACACATCAGCTTAATATATTCTCCTTGTGTAACCCTCCTCAGCTAATTTGACCTTAGTTATTCTTATCTAATAAAAATCTATATGACGTGGGCTCTGGAGCCAGAGTGCCCAGGTTTAAATCCCTTCTCTACCAGTTACTAACTGTGGATGCAGGGCAAGTTACTTCACTTCTTTGTGCTTCATTTTAAGCCATCGGAATAATGGGGCTCATATTGGCTTTATATCATACCACTGCTCTAAGGATAAAATGAGCTAATATATGTAAAGGGTTTGAAACAATGCTGAGCACATAGGTATTTTAATGTTATAATGGTATTTTTGCCTTCTCTAGGGCACAGTGTATCTTGTGGAAATAACTTCTTGATTGTGGGATATTATTTCCCACTTAATAAAAGAAAACTAAGGCACAAAAAAGATTGGGATTTGTCTGTGCTTACAAAAACTAGTTACTGTCTGCAGCTCAACCTCCCGGGTTGAGCTAAATTTATAATTTCCTTCAGAGAATGTAGATATGATGTGGTATCTTCACGCTGCCATTTGATAGTTGGAATCTTCTGTTACTTAAATAATATTAGCAGAAAATTGTAAAGCAACTATAATAAAAAATGTAAAAAAATAATGTTAATAACCCCCCCCTTGCTTTTCTTGCTGTTTATTGTGTAGGGATGGACTTGCATTTCAGACTTGAGATCCCTATGTCTGAGCAGACATTTCATTAGTCAGCTGAGTCGGTATTGAATGACCTATCATGGTAAATAATAGCTGTGAACTTAATCCCACAAGCCCTATTATCATCTGCTTGTAGATAATAATGGCAATGTCTTATGCTCGTAATACTTATATATTTTTTCCAAAGCTTTTCTTATTGGGCTGTTGGAATGCTTCAGGGAGGGTTGTTATTTTCTCAGTGTGCTACCATGCAAAGCTTTGGAGTCACACAGACCCGAGTCCTTCAGCTGCCTCCCCCATGAGCTGTTTAGCCTCAGGTCAAGTCCTGAACCTCTCTGGGCCTCAGTTTCTCCATCTCCATGCCATTGAAGTGCATCAAGGTTGAGTAGCTTGCCTACACTCTTCCAGCCAATCAGCCTCAGAGCTGGGTATAAATTCAGGTCTGCGTGATACAGAGCGTTCATATTCACCCAGCCGAATAGCATCTCAGTTTCTCCTTCTTGCTGGCGTCCCCATTCTCTTGGAACCATCCTTCAGTGACCTCGCCAGCTAATGACTCACAACACATTATCTTGCCTCCCTGCCCTGTAATCCTTTGATTATGTGGACTGGGAAGGGGAATGGAGTGGTAGTGGTTTGGATAGCAGAGCCTGCCGAGGGTGTCAGGCACTCAGTCATTTTTAATTTGCTCTAGAATGTGATACTTGACTCCTTCTGTCCTCCGCTTTGAGCTTGAGTCTGGCTATGAGGAGAAATCCCGGTCAGCATCCTATGGCACTCACTTCTCTGTGTCTTGATCCCAGCTGCTTCCCTGGCCGTGCCCCATGGGTCTCTTCTGGGACTTTCTACTCCTGGATTTCTCAGCTCCATCATCTCTCGAGCAGCCCTAATCCCTGAAAACCAACTCTGGTATTTTCCCAGAAGGCCCAGCATTTTTAGATGTGTTCCAAATCTCCTAGGCAAGGGGATGTCCCAAGGAGCCATCCAGGAAGGATTAGGGTGGTCACCGCGGCCTGTGAGAAAGCCTGAAGACTCAGGCCTTCACCAGGGAGGGGAAGTCTTATCTTGAAAGGGCACCTCTGCCCAAGATTGTCTTCCCCTGTTCATATCTTAGTACTTCCATCTCTGATACCAACATTTCTGGCAACAGATGGTTTTGTTGTAATGTATCATCTTTGTTCCTGTAGGTCAGGGGGCTGGGCTGTGACCATAGGAAGAAACCCCTGTTTAACTGCTACTGAGATTCCTGAGGTGCATTTTTCAACAGGCGAAAGGCAAACTCATGAGTCTTTATTGAAGACCTTCTAAGCTGCATACATGCGTTCTCATTTACTTTTCCCAATGATTTTGCAAGGTAGATGCCCTTATTCCCATTTTAAGGAGGTGTCCTTTGAGGCCCTGAGAAATCTAAGTCACATGCCCAGTCTGGCTAGGGGTAAAAATCCAGAAACCCTTAGCCGTTTTGCCTGTGAAACAACGAAAAGACAGTGGAGGAGGCAGCCCCAGCCAGGCCAGTGCACTGACACCTCCCTTGGGTTGGTTGGCTGCATACAAGTAACATAGGTTTCAGAAAATGCCTCCTGTCGCTGGCACTGACCTCCTGGGGGGACATTAATGGCCAATTCTTGGCCTGAGGAGGAGCTGCCCTTGAACCAGAACCCGCTCTGGGAGCAATGCTTGTGAGTCCACACCAGCGTCCCATTCTCCAGATTTCTCAATATGCGCATTACCCGCAGCCGCAGAGGAAGTTAATTTGGCAGACGGAAATTAAACGCATCTCTTATTCTCCATGCCCCCCAGAAGGGTTATTATACTTGAGGAGAATCACGTTCCCAAGGTGACAGGTATCGTGCAGACAGGGCACGGCAACCCCACTCCTTCCCTTCCTTTGTTCCTTCAAGCCCGTGGAGGGTGCAGGAAACAAAAATGCTGAAAATATTTGTATTTAACCCAATAACATTTTTATGAAGACAAAGGTGTTTACATGCAAGGTCATTAATTCAGAGTTACAGGCTGCTGAATATGTAAGTTAAGAATAGTTCCTGGGGCAGCTCTGTAAACAGGGCTTTCAGCTGAGGAGGCTGGGCAGGAGACTGTTTCTATTTAAATGTGATCCTCATTACCATACACATGCCTGACAAATAAGACTGGGTTTCAGAATTTCATGCTTAGTCTCTGATTTTAATTTCCGGCCTTTCCCTGAAATTGGCTTCTTTACATATTTTGTTGCTCTCCAGGGTGCTGGAGGCTAGGGTTTGCAGTCTGCAATTGCTTTCCGGAAATGTCAGTCTTCGAAATGATCTGGCTCAATCTGCCCACTTTATAGATGAGGAAAGGAGATCCAGAGACGTTAGGAACGTGGTTGCCAGTTGCAGTTTCTGTCACTTACAAGCCGGTGGCCTTTCTGCTCTGAGGTGGGTCAAGGTCAGGTGCAGAGTGACTGGTAAGAACCTGGAGCCGAACCTCTGTGTTCTGACCCACATTGTGGGTTCTTACCATCGCGTGGGAATGACTGTTAATGCCCCAGCCTAATGTATCATTTTTCACCCCTTCTTAGAAACTTTGAGTTCGGGGCATGGTGCTCATCACTGCCTCGCCCTGCTTATAGCTTTTAGGGCAGTGGGTTTCTCTCCCTGCTCTTGCTTGTGTGCCTGGCAAACTCTTACACACTATTCCTGGCTGCATTGAGATGCTACTTCTATGAAGTCTTCCTCGACTCCCTCAGGCAGACTTCAATATTCCATACTCAGTTTCCATTTTATGTTTTCTACTCATTGCAATTCCACTTAATGTAATTGTGATGGCAGGACTGAGGAGTATGACCCATTAGTCTCTGCAGTGGACTGTGAGCTCCTCTGGGGCAGGCACTAACCCAGGGTTGGTGTGCCATACCCATTTGTTGACCACGTGAATACACAGCAACACCGAGCTCTGCAGCAACACTGGTGAGACTTTTGCTGCAGCAAGCAGGGAGGTTGCCAACTTTTCTCACTTAGATGTGGCCACAGTGGACTGCTTTTGGCTAGTATCCATTTAGCTTGGCCAGCAGACAGAATCTTAATGAATATATGTAAATGTGCTTTTTTGTTGCAAAAGAGAGAAAGAGAAAATGAGTAAATATATTTGATCTCTGACCCCCCCCCCCCATCTCCTTTCCTGGCACAGTTGGCACAAAGCCCCTAGAACCCTTGAAATCTTCTGCAGAGATCTGGATTCTTTTGTATGCTGGTTAGAAAACTTGGAGTTCCTGTCACGGCTCAGTGGTTAACGAATCCAACTAGGAACCATGAGGTGGC
>PVHT021183666.1:25900826-26005672 GCA_004024745.2 Catagonus wagneri | reverse complement strand
GTTAGTGTGGGGAAAAAGATCCCACAATCCGGCATTAGAAGTATTTTGTGAGTAGAAGAGGGATTTTTCTTTAGAAGTTTTCTTTGAGACAGCCATCACCATTTTCTGCACCCTCAATGAAACTTGATAACAAAATATAGATGTGATCCCTGGATTGTTCTGTGTCTTCAAAAGACAGTAATGTAAAGATCAACTGGGATCATCGTATAATCCCCGTCTAGCTTATAAACACGGTCCTGGTTAATTAAAACAACTTTTAAGGAGTCTAGTTTACTTTTATTTTTGTAGCATATACAGATTTGGGACCATGATATCTTGTAGTTATTAAGTCATTGTTCTTCAGGATTTGGATATTGGGTTTGCAGACATATATGCTCATTTCCCACACATAGAGCACATTATCAAAAAAGATCATGCTAAGAACTCAGTAGGCCAATTTTGGAAATAAGCACTGAGCAGTGTCATGAAAAAACATGAAGGTTCCCTGAGCTGCCAAATGCTGCACTAAGGGAAGTGTGATGAAATCTCGGTGAAATCTAAGTTAGAAATATCTGTAGTGCACCAGTGCATGTGCAGGCTCAAAACAGTATGCCTGTTTTTATGATCTGATGTATTGTTTACTCTGGTTGAAAGAGCAGAAAGCCAGTCAGCTAAAAGCTATGCTTTCTAAACATCTACAATTAAAAGGAAGAAGGGAAGGCAACTGCATTGGTAGTGAACAGAAAGTTTTTTATGCTGAAAATGTAAAACCAAATAGTGGTAATTTGTGAGGAAGACATAGACTATACGTGTCCCCAGAGTGGTAGGGAAATATTTATGTTCGTATACCCGTAGCAGGTAGATGGTCCACGTTTTCCAAATCTGCCGTTTCCAGATCTGTGAATTAGTTTAAATTTTATGGTACAAGTGCTAGGCCTTGGAAGAACTATACAGAATTCTTCATGTCCCCTGGAGTTATTCTAGTTATATGAAAGTGAATTCTAATTTCTAGTAAGGTAACCAAGATGCTTTGGAGGGTGTCGCAGTAAAGTGTCATAAATAATTATTGTTTCTAACAAATTCAACCTTGTGATAATCAGATCTTATTTTAACAACTTTGTTAGACATGGATTTCAGCCCTTTCCGTATCTGTACCACGCCTTCCTCAGAATCTTGCAGTAACAACAAGAGAGGCAGCCTGGTGGAACCTTGCTTCTTTCTTCTTTCTCCTCTCTTACATGATGTTATTTTATTTTAGAATTGCAAGTTCCACAAAGGTGGCAGGTCTCCCACAGACTTCATGTTGTTATTATTATTATTTTTTAATCCTTATTATTTTTTACTCCTAACTGCTGCAAAGAAAATTGATTGCATGAGGTACGGTGTGTGCAATTTGTCCAGAGGAATTACTTGGCTCATCCTTTTTCCTGTGATTAATAGTTATTAATTTTGGTACCTGTGAATAACTAAGAGTCAGGGGAAGCCAAAAAAAAAAATTAGCTGCCATAAATAGTCTCTCTTTCCACATCCCAGAAGCGCTGAGTGGTTCCATTTCTTATCTCCTTTCCTCCCTTTGTTCCACCTTCGCTCCACCAGCCTCCTTCACCTTACTTTACTGTGTGTCAATCAATAAGTCAATTAGCACAGATTTATGTGCTGCCCTGGCTGGTGGTGGGCAGTGTGGGGCAACGAAAGAAGAGTAAGATAGAGTTTCTGTCTTGTGTAAATCACCTCCTCACAGCTAACCAGGCTCCCTGGAATGCTACAGAATTTAAGTGGAGGAAAAACTCAGAGAAATGTTAGGTCATTGGGGCCTCAAATAGATGGAGGTTTCACGAAGAGGGTGAGAGTTGAAGAAGGAACAAGATTTGGATGGAAGGCGGGAAGGGAGCCATTTTATACTCATTTTACAAAGGTTAATTTTTCCTTAATGTATTAATACTCAGATATCAACATTGAAATTAGTAACCTCCAAGAGTGTGTAAGAATTTATTTTCTGAAGTTCCTCTGTGGCGCAGCGGGTTAAGAACCTGACTAGTATCCGTGAGGATGCAGGTTCGACCCCTGGCCTCACTTAGTGCATTAAGGATTCCATGTTTCCCCAAGCTGTAGTGTAGTCACAGATGTGGCTTGGATCTGGTGTGGCTGTGACTGTGGTGCAGACCAGCAGCTTAGCTCTAATTGAACTCCTAGCCTGGGAACTTCGATATGATGCTATTCTGCGGACGTAGCCCTAAAAAGCAAAAAAAGAATTTATTTTCTTCAGCCTTATGTAATTCCCATGCCTTATTCTTGATAAAAGAAGTGGAGAAGTGTCCATTATCGATCCTCGGGTCTCTCTTAGTTTAAATCTATTATTTGGATGAACTTGATCTCATTTAGGTTAGCCTAAATGTTCAGTCTATTCAGAGTGTCAAGCTTACAGGGTTTGGAGATTTCCCTTCATTTTCTCAAGATGATACATACATGTCCTTCCTCCAGAGGGGCTAGTGTCTGGTCTGAGCAATATTCTGCTTTGCTCTCTCTACCTATGCGTGAGATGGGATTCATCTTACCCAGTCTTTGGGTGGCAGCCTCCATTCTTCTGTTTCCTGTGGGGCTTTCCGTGCATGGTGAGTGCTCCCAGGGAGCCTTTCCATTTTGAAGACAGTCGTTCTCACTTCTGCTGTCACTGGGGCTGCTGGTTCGCTGAGACCCGACTGCAGCTCCCATTTGCTCACCTGCCCGGGTAGTCCCCTGGGAATCATCCTGCAGCTCACTCCTGAGGCCGCTTCCCGGTGACCTCACCACCTGCACTCTCAGAAACCTCATGGTGGAGACCCAGGCAACTCTGGAGTCCTTCCCATACCCAGGATCCTAAAAACCACTGGTCCTCTCTCTGTATAAATATGCCACACCGCCATGTCTGTTCTCCTGCAACTTCTCCCCGGTGGTGTGGTAGCACCTGTTAGAGGGTCTCCTTCAAGACTTACACACTGAGTAGCATATCTTTGTTCTTAACATCCTCCTCTGCCCTCATAAACCTAAAGAGCTGGGGTTGTTAGGTCCTTAGCACCTTCATTCTTCATTTATCCTCTTTGCATCTTCTCCATCTCCATCCCACCCTCACTGGAAAGGCTTCAACTTCCTCTTTCTATCTGGTAGAGACTTCCCCTACATCAGATTCTCCCTTTTTCCTGCCTAGTGGGCATACCTTCCATTTTGCTTTGGCTAAAAGCCCTATCCGTAGTGATGGAAAAAAATCACCACCACCAAATTATCCAGAGGGAAAATACATCAAGAAGTGCTAAACAAAATTTATCTGCCAATAAATTTGACAATGTATGGTCAAATGGGCCCAACAGTATTTTTCTAATTTATGGCTCAGTGAAATAGTGAAAGGTGTGGTGGCTACTTTGGATTTAAGATTTCAGTTTCCTCCAACACCAGGTCAGTCATACGGATGGGACACAGGACTAGATGCTGGGCATCATCAAAAGCTAAAGGATGAGAAATTGACAGGACACAGTAAGTCAACTATAATGGAAAAAATAAAATCATAAAGTGAAAAAAAAAAGCTAAAGATGAGACATGATTGTTTCTTTGTACTTGACAACCCAGAGGATTAGGATAAAATTTGGAGTCTGTCTCCCTAGACCAGCCTGAAAAAGGGAGTCATGCTAAGTGTGACATGTTACTGTTGATGGAAACTAGAACAGCGAAAAGACATTCGTGCAAAATGTACTGAAATTTGAATGAAATCTGGAGTGGAGTTAATGGGAAGGTATAAATACTGATTTCCTAGTTTTGACAAATGCACCATGATAACATGAGATGTTAACATAAGCACAAAGAGGATGAGGATATTCAGCATCTCACTGTAGTACCTCTGCAACTTTTTTTGTGAATTTAAACCTTTTCCACAATAGAAGATTTCTTTAAAATGAATGAGTTGTCTATGGACAAAGCAAAAAGCAAGAAGCAAGATGTAAATTACTATATTCACTGTTACAATCTTATTTCTTTAGTCTTTTAAACATTTTCTGTCCTTTAATATTTTGGAATGTTTTTTAAAAGTATGAATGTTAGGCAGCTTCTTGGGTGCCATATATGTTTGTACATAAAATTTATATTTAGTTTTTTTTAACATGTGCTGTTTTCAATACGCAGTCATTTAGATATGTGTGGAAAAAAAGAGAAAGATGCCTTTTTTCCAACACACTTGATAGATCCTCTACGAGAATGCCAAGCCCCCCTGCATTTAGTGATTGAGTTTAGATAACAGAAGTTTTTTTTCTTCTATCCTTTTAGTCACAACTGATTTTTTGTTATTGTTACTGCTTCTGAAATTTCTTTCTTAAGGATATATTTTTGCACTCTCAGTTTACAACCCTTTCTTCACAATGGTGGTGGTGATAATTTTCATTAAGCACCTCACCCATTGTCTTCCACCATTTTTAAGTAACTTCCAGTCCTGTTATTGCCGAAATTAATCTTTGCTATGTGTGTAAGCACCTTGACACAAAAATGCATCTTGTGGGCTATTGAGCTGAAGCAGCAGCTAATTTACCAGCTAAGGCTTAGTCATTAATGTTGACCAGCAAGAAAACTTCAACTGGCTTTCATTGTTGTGCTAGTCAGCATTATTAACTCGGCAGTAAATGAATGTGTTTGAAAATCATTATCCATGTATTTCTCTGTATAAGGGAATATAGGATTAAATCAATCCATATAATGCCAAGGATGATGAAAATTACATATCTTACCTACTTATACAGGCTACTTGTATGGAACTTTTCCTTCTTTCTAAAAACTTAGCTTCTCTTAAGTAGAAATAAATATTTTCAGTAGGAATTTATTTTCCATAGGAATAGAATAGGATGATGCCTGTCACTTAACAAGCAACGGATGTAATATGACAGATGAAATTAAATGGGGTTCCTATGCCACATTAGACTAGACTCAGGTCTGCGGGAAGATTCCTGGCATCCAAGTTTGGAATATGTGACTGTTCATAAATATTTTATATTGTATGTCATGCCCCTATTCCCGGTCAATGATGGATGCCAAATGCCAGGGATAGGGTGCCAAGACTGGCAGAACCCCTTTATAGCAGAATACCATTCATAAAAAAATACATGGCAACTTGTTGCTTTGTCCTTTGTTTCTATGCTTTGCTTCCTGGCCCATCATAGTTGTCACTTTTCTAACAGTTGGGGCTCCATTAGGTTTTAGTGTGGTACTACTACGTCAGCTTGATGTAGTCTTTTTGTCCACTCTTGTGCTACATAGTAATTCATGGGATCCTGGAAGCACTCTCTCTGGTGTATGACATTTTTCATGGTGATAGCATACATGACCCCAGATAGTCAACTGCCATCCTAAATATTCGTGGCCCAGCTTGAATTTCCTTTGGTTTCATGCTATTTATATTTCCAAGCAAGAGTGATGCTTTTAAGGGAAACTGGAGAGCATCCATTGAATCTACCTTCCAAAATTAGTACCTAAACTGGTACTAATACTACAAGTCCAACAATAAGGATGGCATTGAAAACAGGTGATTATTAATAGTCTTCCTCTCGACCTTTTTCGTTATGTTTGTTTTCTTTTCTTTTAAAAAGCTCCCTGGTACAGCATTTGGACCCCTTGCAGAAAGTCCAAACTTTTATTACTTGAACTTTCCCCTCAACTTTAGAGGGCATAGGCTTTTCTTCATTTGAGTTTTAAGCTGTTTTACCTGGAAATGTGTTTCAGCTTCAAATAAGGTAAATTCTGTTGTTCTTCTGTTCATTACAGTATAGAAGTTTTAGCTTCTAATCTGCCACTTGCTCTGTAAAGGACATGGATACTCCAGAGTGTGTTTGATAATTATGCTTGATTACTTGAAAGGTCTTCCAAAGGCCCTGAGTGTGTTTGGGTCAGGGTATGTAGAATGATGATGGATTATGTCCCTTAGATCCCAGAAAGACCAATAAGTGGGGTTGGAACAAAGGTCTTGGCAATGATGAACTAAATCATGGTGGAGGATGTGGACCTAGCTTTGGGGAACTTTTCTCTCCTGATCAGCTGGCATTCATAGTTGTTGTTTGACCTATAATAAGAATCTGAATCTAGTTTCCTATGTCACTGAGGGGTGGTGTGAGATTCAAGGTCATTGTGAAATGCTTCAGTGTAACATCTGAAGAGCACCTTCTTGAGCTGTTCAGTCATTCCTAATCATGTTTTTGGGGGCCCAGTGTTAGAAACGCAAAGTTGTTGTTGGCTGTTGATCTTTAGCCAGAAGCTAAGGTCATGGTGTTAGATTCTTAATATCCTTTCTCATAACAGTTATGAATATAGGAGTTCCCGCTGTGGCTCAGTGGTTAAAGAACCTTAATAGCATCCATGAGGATGCAGGTTTGATCCCTGGCCTCGCTCAGTGAGTTAAGGATCTGGCGTTGCCATGAGCTGTGGTATAGCTCGCCGACATGGCTCGGATCCTGAGTTGCTGTGTGTAGGCTGGTGGCTACAGCTCTGATTGGACCCCTAGTCTAGGATCCTCCATATGCCTCTGGTGTGGTCCTGGAAAGACAAAAAGACAAAAAATAATAAAACAATGATGAATATATATCCTTTTTGTAATGAACGCTAAAGGAAACCTAGGAAAAACAGCTCTTAGTAGCCTAAAATCTTTTCTTTTCGAAGTCATGGGAGATTCCACAGAAGTCTTTTGGAGACCCCACAGGAGAAAATTTGTAAATCTTCCTATTTGTACTAATGGAGTACATTTGACAGGGGTTTATAAAGTTCAGACACATTGCTTTTTTATAAGCTACAGAAAAATGTGAGGCTTTTGATAGCCATTAGTTCTAGATTTAAATGTTCTTTATGGAGCAGGATGTTAAAAGTGCACTCTTTCTGTCCTGTGGACAACAGCTCAGACATGGAACAGAACAAGGGCTGGCAACGACTTCCTTATTCCAAAGTGAGGTGCTGGACCACTGAAGTGGCTTTTACAAAGAGGTGCCTAAGAACCCTTGCCCATCTATTTCATCCTATCGAGAAGGTCAGAGAAGGAAGAGGGGAATGGAAAAGTAGAGAGAACATTTCTTTGGATAGAAATAAACTCTTCCCACCATGGAGAAAGGGAAAGGATTCCCTTCTCCCCATTAAGCCTGTTGAGAAGAGCTTCAAAGATACCCCTGGAGAAGTTGTGTGTTTTGGGAGATTTCAAAGGACAGATGATGTACTGGTGAAGATGGGCATGCCTATTTAAAATGAAGTGGAAAGAAGTAGCCTTGGACAGGGAAAGCCCCAGACCAAATACAGACCTGACAAAATCTTGGCCCATCAGTGGGGAGCTCCCAAAAAAAGAATGCCTGTTAGAGGCGCCTCATGCTGGGCACAGATGTCTTGGCCTTCTGCAGGGCTCAGTTGCTCACTCGCTGAGGGCAGCCCCAGGAAGTAGGTGGCCTTGTCTCTGGTGCTGTGGCAGGGTAATGCACACAGAGGCTGTCAGCTGACTTTACTTTTCACTATTGAACAGCCAGGTTGAAGAGAGATCTGAGCGGCCCATCTCATGGCTACCAGGAATGGCAAACTGCTTCTCCATGTGTTTCCCAACCATTCCAGCATCTCTGCGACTTAACAGTTCTCAGAAGGATCTAGGCACCTATTAGGGTCATCCAAGGCTTTAGACAGGAGAATATGGAGGCTGGACATAACAATCATCTACCTTGACTAATGAGAAATGGAAAGGCTATGCTGATATTTGGGTGTTCTGACTATTCTGTCTTTGATAAATGTTCTGTAAATTGCAGTGAATGGGGAATGCTGGAGGTTGAGAAGCTGATAGACTGGAAAGTCTTCCTGCTTGTCTGGGCAGTCTACTCCACTTTGTTAGAAAGCTTTAATCTTAGTTTGTCAAGAATAATAGGATGCTGCAGAGCAATAAGAAGGTGTACTTTGTCTAGAGCTTTCTCATCTAGAAAAGTCTTCCTGGATTTGCACCAAATCCGTCTCCCACCCCCCCACCCCCCCAACCGTTCTGTCTCCTGCTTCATATAAAAGTGTGGCCTTCAATATGGCAGAAGATGTTACCGCTCAGGGGCTGCTTGACAGAGACCTGCCCAAGCCTGTGGCTCTCAGCCAGGGGAAAACTTGCCTCCTCTGCTAAGTCACCTTGGTGTCAGGTACACTGACCTTAAACTTAAAACTCTCCTACTAATTCTATTTCCTTCTGTAGCTGTCACGTGCTGTCTCCTGCCACTTCCACTTGCAGTGAATACCTTCTGTAACCTTTGGCTATCCTCAGAATAATCTCAAATGCGAAGAATTTCTCCTAATGCTCACCCCCCACCAATTCCTCTGCCCCTGAGGTGTGGCACTGAATCCTTAAGAGCATCATTGCAATTTTTAACCACTAATAGAATGAATATTCAATTGATATCTCATTCGCTGCTGGAATTGATAATTTTTGTATTCTCAAATGTGGTTTCCATTTTTTTTAACCGATTGATACTTAATTGAACAAGCATACGCAGACTGTCTCCTATGGTCCAGGCTTTGAACTGGAGTAAATTTGGGAATAAAGTAATTTAGATTTGGTTCCTGACTTCAAGAGGCTCAAGGTCTTTACATTTTCCTATAAATTATGTCTGCAAATGTATAACATTTTTCCTCTTACCTTGACAGAGTAGGGATGTGTCTGGTGGGCCAACCACATCAAGATATGATAGAAGCTTGTATGATGAGAACAAGCCTGAAGAGCGTCAACAATGTAGTGGTCCCTAAGATGCCACTTTTCTAAGTCATATTAATCTTGTATATTGCACAGGCTGACAGCAATACTAGAGACTATCTAGCTGAGACTTCACTTTATTGGCTTAGAGACCGTAGCTGGGAGAGGGGAAATGACTTACCCTAGGCCAGATCCCTCTGGGACTCTGGGACTCTGGCTCTTTCACCACATCCTTTGCTTTGTTCTGACTTGCACTGGTACCGAGACCAGTGACCCTCATGCTAGAAAAGCTGGGTGAGGTTTTGCCACTGTGTAAGCTACAGGATGGGTTTGATCCAGGAACCTCAGGTCCAGGGGTCTCTGCCTCCAAGATTCAAACCTTGAGATCTAATGCCAAATTACTTTTCTCATTTTACATAATTTATTAAATTAGGTGCTTCTAAACTCTGTAGGCTCAGGTTTCAAGGTAGAGAAGTATTTAAATACAAAATACAGATGGAGGAGTTCCTGTCATGGTGCAGTGGAAATGAATCTGACTAGGAACCATGAGGTTGCGGGTTTGAGCCCTGGCCTTGCTCAGTGGGTTAAGGATCCGGCGTTGCGGTGAGCTGTGTTATAGACTGCAATTGCGGCTCGGATCTGGCGTGGCTGTGGCTGTGGCGTAGGCCGGCAACAGTAGCTCCCATTAGACCGCTCTCCTGGGAACATCCATATGCTGTAGGTATGGCCCTAAAGAAAAGCAAAAAAAAGAAAAAAGAAAAGTAAAGAAAAGCACAGATGGATATTTCTCCTGGCTATTTATGGAGTGATGGGTGTGAGAAAAGTAGAAGGACAATGAATCTTTTTTTTGCATAAGAAATGCCTTGCATAAGAAATGCCTTCTTTTTGCAAAAGAATTGCCTTGGAATCCCTTCCTTAGTTTCTCTGACTGGAAACCTTCTATCTTTAGTGCTTTATGATCCTACCTGATGAACTGACTGTCTTCTTGTCTGTGTCCCCACTGCAATTTATGATGACCATGAGCCCTTGTGACACTGAAGTTTCATTGTCCAATGGTGTCTTTCTCCCTGGCTGGACTCTGAATTTGAGTAGCAGCAAATTGCTCTATTCATCTCTACATCTCTAAAGCCTATTGCAGGTACCGTCCATGATAGGAGTTGTGCATATCTCAATTGGAGTAATAGATAAAAATCTAATTAATTAGAATGACCTAAGCCAGTCTTACCTAACAATCTACATATAAGCATGAACTCGGATCCTTTTTGATTGCAAAGTATTTTTGTTTATTGTCTTACTGGATTCTAATATCAGCCCCAGGAAGGAGGTAGTAGTATCACCATTTTTATAGGAAGGCACAGAATCAGAGGAGTCATTGTTGTTTAGTGTACTTTTATAAGAAAATTGAGATTCCAACCCAGGAATCCTGGCTCCAACCCACATGCTCTAACTTTCCATGGAGATTTGCAAATACCGCCATAGACTGGTATTTTCTCCAGTTTGACAGTTGATACACATCTGTGATTAAATGAGAAGAAGAGTCATAAATGAGTTTTTTTAATAATGCCAAATTTAAAATAAAGGACTATCCTTTATGTTTTTGTTCTAAGACGTCCTTTTTAAAATAAAGTGATTGCCAGAGTTCCCGTCATGGCGCAGTGGTTAACAAATCCGACTAGGAACCATGAGGTTGCGGGTTTGATCCCTGACCTTGCTCAGTGGGTTAACGATCTGGCGTTGCCATGAGCTGTGGTGTAGGTCGCAGACGCGGCTCAGATCCTGCATTGCTGTGGCTGCAGTGTAGGCCAGTGGCTACAGCTCCGATTAGACCCCTAGCCTGGGAACCTCCACATGCCATGGGTGCAGCCCTAAAATGACAAAAGGCAAAAAATAAAATAAAATAAAAATAATTGTGATAATGTATAGTATATTAAAAAGTCTTACTGTCCAAAAAACATATTGACTGCAACTTGTAAGATAAACATTATTGTTATTATTATTATTTGCTTTTTAGGGCCACATCTGTGGCCTACACCACAGCCACAGCGATGACAGACCTGAGCCACGTCTGTGACCTACACCACAGCTCACAGCAATGCGGGATCCTTAACCCACTGAGCGAGGCCAGGGATGGAATCCTCATCCTCATGGATCCTAGCCGGGTTCGTTAGCCTCTGAGCCATGGTGGGAACTCCAGGATAAACATTATTACAAAAAAAATCTTTTTGAAGTGTTGCCAGTTTGCTAAACCCCAAAGCCTAGGAGTCATGGCTACTTTAGTCAAATGCTTCAACTAGTTACTTTTTCTCCACACCCGTCTTTTGGAAGCAAAGGATGAAAAAAACAAGTCATAGTAGAAATTTAATTAAGACCACATCCATCCCAAAGCCATCTCGGGTGTGCCCTGCAATCAGAATATAGTGAACCTAATTTCTCATATTTGCCTTAGCTACGTCCCTAGGAGGTGAGGTCTCAGAATCAGAACAATAACTGTAGTCTTGTTATTCTTATGAGGTTTATTTCATTATGACGGTAATTACGGTGGTTAAAAACATCTGTATGATGACTTTCCACACTAAGACTTCAGATGAGGGTCATTGCCACTTCTCATTTAAGCTTCATCTTAAATTGATATTCTCTTATTTCCAGAGCATTGTGGACAAGTACCATTTTTCCTCCCATGTTTAAAAATTAGATAACACAACCGATTTCCCAGCTTTTCAATCTGTGAGCTGATACTAGGAGCAGAAGGTCTGCTCCAACGGGTTTAGGATGATTTTACCCCAGGCTGCGTTCCCACCCACTGGCTCCTGAATTGGACTCTTGGCAGAATTTTGGCTGAGGAAGGAATACGGATGGGTCATCAGACTGGTGGCATTTGGGGCCTGTGTCCCCGTGTAGGGGTGCTGTTGCCTGATCACTGGCATTTTGCTGCCTCCTGGCCCTTGTCTGTATGAATGAGTAGCATGCATTTCCCATTTCTTCTCTTCTCGATAAAGACGGTGTTTATGAGCATCGGCATTAACGGCACAGTCTTACAGCCCCGAGGTTAAAAGCTTTCCAGTGTCTCATTAACTCACAATGGCATTTCATTTTTTTAATATTGTCTAGGCACCCTTGCTTGAATCATCACAGCTCAAATGACTTTAATTTGCAGAGGCAAACTTGGCGGCCATGCGTGCTTTAGAGATACAGACCAAAGTGGCGAGTGCTGCCTTGGTGAGCTTATTTTTGGTTAATAATTTTTCATAATGTTTAGGAACATATCATGGGACACTAGTATAACAAAGTGGCCCTCAAGCAGGCTTTGGAGATAGACTGACTTGGGCTTGAATCCCACCTCTGTCTGTTGCCAGGAAGCCTTAGGCAACTCACTTACAACGAGTCACAGTTATTTTAAATCTATAAAACAGATGTAATTGTACTGGTTTCCAAAATTTCAGGGAAAGGTTAAATAAAAAAATAGATATCTAGTAAAGTACTGGGATAAAGTCTATCCTGTGTATTATCTTCCTGGTGACACACAAAGAACTTTTTAATCAAATGCTTTACCTGGGGACACTAAGACTTAGAGTATGACAGCAAGCGTAGATAGTAAGAAGCCTTCCTGCTCCCTCAAGTCCCTGAATGCAGTATCTCTGCTCTGTGTGGGGGATACAGGGTATGGAGGACCCCCTCCCCAAATCTCTTCTTTTTCTCAAGAAATGGGACCGCCACTATGCCTGGATCATCTTGGACTTCAGTGATTGAGCCCCGTCTTCTAGTGCACAAGGTCATTGTCCTTGACCTTGGTCCTTGTTCATCTTCCCTCCAGGTGGCGAGTGACTCAGTCCTTGCACTTCTGGTCCTCCATCCTCTCCTTCCTCTCCTCTCATCAGTCTTTACAGGTTCTCAGTGATGGGTCCCTTATGCAGCTGGCTGTAGCAGGAAATGATCCTAAGACTTCTCTTGGGGTTGAAGCCGCCAGCTCCATCCTATCCATCTGAAAAGCTGGCACTGGAGTTTTGGCCACCAAAACTTACTCCCCTCTTGTCACTGCCCCTGATGTGACTCTTTCTCTCTGACAGCTTCAAAGGGAGATGGGCAGGATGGGCCAAAGTAAATTCTTGGCCTTTGAATGAAATAGACATCTCTATCTACCTCTGACCCTGAATTGCTAGGAAAGCAAAACACAAAATGAAGATCGGAGTTAACTTTTTATCCATATCTTCCCATCCATAGTAGCAGGTGTTATATTTACATATAACAGTGCTAAATGAAGGGGATTGACTTTGCTTTACTGGGGGGCGAGACTAGAACAGATGGTCACTGACTCTGTCACTTAAACAAAATAGTGTTCTCTTTCAGACCTCATCCTCCATCCTACCTCATAAGGAGGGAAACAGCTCACCTAGCATCTTTCCTCCTGTTGTCTGGTTACATTTTGTTTTCCAAAGTTGGGGTAGAGACAGGCATTTTTGAAATTACCAGAACCTTTAAACTTGTAACAAATGTCAGTTCTTTGTGACATATTCTCCCCAGAAGACATAATAACCTGTGACATATTGATAGGATCGGGGCGTTCACAACCAGTGTGTATACATCAGGCATGGGGTGAAAAGCTGCAGAAATGATTGGGATGAAAGTTATTGCTAGCCTGGGGCTGCTCTCTGCTGTAACTGCTGCAACTCTTGTTTGGAGCTTTTTGCATGCATATTTTACACCCCTGCCAACCTTCCTTGCTGACATTCTCTTTCCTGTCTTGGAGATTTCTTTGTTTTGTTAGAAATAAGGCAGCCAGCTTCCATCCTCTTGGTGTCTCAGTGCTCGGTTTGTGCCAGAGGGGTGATTTCTGTAACTTCACATATGATATTAAAAATCATCTTAGATAGCAGTCCAGACCTTGATTTTTAAAATTGCTTGTTTTTTTAACTGGGCAGCTAGATTCTATGCTCATTGTTCTTTAATTTGAGAATGGGAGGATGTGATAAAATTACTCATGTTAAATCATAATTGCATAGTACCTACAGTTGCAAATGGGTGTGAATGAGTGTGCATACCTGATAGAGATCAATGGAACGGGTTAGAAAGCCCAGAAATAAATGCATACAACTATGGTCAACTCATCTACGACAAAGGAGGCAAGAATATGCAATAGATAAAAGAAAGTCTCTTCAAAAGGTGGTGCTGGGAAACTGGACAACTACATATAAAAGAATGAAATTGGAACACTCTCTAACACCATACACAAAAATAAAATGCATTAAAGACCTAAATAGAAGACTGGATAATACAAAAATCTTAGAAGGAAACATAGGTAGAACACTCTCTGACATAAACTGCAGTGATATCTTCTCTGATCCACCACCTAAAGTAATGAAAATTAAAACAAAAATTAACATAAGGGACCTAACTAAACATGAAAGTTTTTGCACAGAAAAGGAAATCATAAATAGAACAAAAAGACAACCCACAGAATGGGAGAAAATATTTGCAAATGAAATGACTGACAACGGATTAAACTGCAAAATATACAAACGACTCATGCAGCTCAAGATAAAAAACAAAAAAAACAAAAAAAAACAAAACAATGGGTAGAAGATCTAAATAGACATTTCTCCAAAGAAGATCTACTATTGGCCAATAGGCACATGAAAATATGTTCAACAGCGCTAATTATTAGAGAAATGCAAATCAGAACTGTTATGAAGTACCACCTTACACCAGCCAGAATGGCCATCATCAAAAAGCCTACAAGCAGTAAATGATGAAGAGGGTGTGGAGAAAAGGAAGTCCTGGGTAGTTCCCATCGTGGCTCAGTGGAAGCTAATCTGACTAGCATCCATGAGGATGCAGGTTCATTCCCTGGCCTCCCTCAGTGGGTTAAGGATCCGGCATTGCCGTGAGCTGTGGTATAGGTCACAGACCTAGCTTGGATCTGGCATTACTGTGGCTGTGGCGTAGGCTGACAGCTACCGCTCTGATTCAACCCTAGCCTGGGAACCTCCATATGCTGCGGGGTATAGCCCTAAAAAGACAACAGAGAAGAAGAAAAGGAAATCCTCTTACACACTGGTAGAAATTTAAGTTGTTACAACCATTATGGAAAATGGTATGGAGGTTACTCAAAAAAGTAAAAATAGAACTGGCGTATGGTTCAGCAGTCCCACTCCTGGGCATATATCAGGAGAAAAGCATAATAATTTGAAAAGATACATGCACCCCAATGTTCACTGCAGTGGTATATACAATAGCCAAAACCTGGAAGCAACTGAAATGTCTATCCACAGAGGAGTGAATAAAGAGGATGTGGTACGTATATACAATGGTGTAATATTCAGCCATAAAGAAGAATGAAATAATGCCATGTGTAGCAACATGGTTAGGCCTAGAGATTGTCATACTAGGTGAAGTTAGACAGTGAAAGACAAACATCATAGGATATCACTTTTATGTGGAACCTAAAAAAATGATACAAAGAAAATTATTTGCAGAACAAAACCAGACTCACAGACTTTGAAAAACTTATGGTTACCGAAGGGGAAAGCTGGGGGAGGAGGAGGATGGAGTGGGGATTTGCGATTGGCACATGCATACTGAGGTATATGAAAAGACTGGCTAGCAGGGAGCTGCTGTATAGCACAGAGAAACCTAGCCAATATTCTGTGATGATCTATATGGAAAAAGAATCTGAAAATGAATGGATGTGAATACACGTATAAAAGAGTCACTTCTTTGTACAGCAGAATTTATCACAAAATTGTAAATCAACTATATGTCAAACTTTAAAAAATGAAAAAACACCTCGTATATCTAGTTACAGGTATAAATATGAAGGGAGATATCCACACTGGTTTATTTCCAAAGGCTCAGATGAAGTTTGTGCCCTGACATGAAGCCTTATGACTTGTACAAGGGACATACCAGGGGCTTAAGAGCTGGAAGGGACTCTTACATCACCGAAGTCGACCATCTTATTTTGTGGTAGGGGTAATAGGTGCCCAAAGGAATGAAATAATTTGCCTCAGGCTCCTTAACTGAAGAGATGGAATTCACCCGTTCTCTCTAAACTGCTCCTGCTTGCCTTCTCTCAACTCCTACAAGAACTGTACCCCGAGACGGCACATAATTGACACTTGGATTGCACATTTGGAAACTCCTTACCTCTCTGGCTTGTTGTTTCACATATGCAGACTTGTCTAGCCCACTCTACTGCGAATGTGTTGAGAGTAGAAACTGCATCTTAAATCTTTTCTATCCTGAAGGCTGGGGTGATGCACATCCTTTAGTGGAATTATTCAGTAAATATTCCTTGATTGATTGAAATATCCAGGCATTTTGTCTACACGATTCATGGATATCCATGGAAAAGAAAGCTAAGAATTTAAACATAAAATCTGAACGTTTTAGATTTCCTTCTGACATATGGCATCTCGACTCTGAGTGTCTTAGGAAAACGGCTGCGTGAGAGTAATTTTTAGATTCCCAGAGCTTGGTACACAGTAGGTGCCAAAAAATGTTTGAGGAATAAGTGATTGGGTAAGTGAATGAAAAATGTGGGGAATAAATTAATTAGGAACAAAAAAGCTGTAGACAGAGGAGCAGTCTTGTCAGGATACGCAGGCTCCTTGTCACGTGTCTCTTAGGCAAGAATGAGAGATGAGTAAACTAGAGAGATCTCCTTCTGGGGGCCCAGGCCCGGGAGAACTTTCTGTTGTCTTGTTGTGTGAGCCCTCTGCTTACTCACCTTGGAAACCTGAGAGGGAATGTGGCAGTTTACATGGAACAGAAGATGAAGTTCCTGAAATGCTGTTGCTTGCAAGAGACGATACAAAATACCAAATAAATTAGTCTCAACAAGCTGGACAGAGTGGTTGGTGGGAGTTTGTTATCCCATGGCCTGTGTTTATTTGGTAAGTTCCCAAACCTTGGTCCTTTGTACTACTGTAATCATTATAAGTGCTGATGATGGGACTCCAATAATGACCACCCCTGCCTCCCAGCTGACACCAGCAAAATCTCTGGGACTCCAGTACACCTGATTTGGCATTCTCCTTGGCTCAAGGCTGTCTCACATCACCTTCTAAGTAGCCTCGTGGAATTGTGCATCACTCCTTCCTTTATTCAAAGGAACATTTGTTGAAGGTCTTCTACTTATTAGATAGTGTGCAAGTGCTGAGGATATGAAGATGAAAAGACCATTGCCTGTGTTTCTAGTGCTCACTGCGAGGTGACAAGAGTAAAATTAGACCCTAAGCCTTCATAATATCTCACAGGACAAGCCTATGGCTCACAGTAGGGAGGAAAGTTTCACCAGTGGAAAGATGCCTGATAGGTTACCCAGAGGTCACACGAGAGGTGGATCCTCCAACGCAAATCACTATCTTCTGGGGTCTGCCTCTTGCTGCCTCAGACATCTGACTTTGTCATTTTGCTGAGAAGGGCTCCCTCTCGTAGGGACAGGCTTGTATTTGATGTGCTTGTAAAACCTGATTATATGTAGTACCTCAGAATGTCAATTCAGTAATTTACAGGAACTGTCAGGCAGGTCAGACATTTATCCCAGACAGACCAGGATATTTTCACCTTGAAGGGGAAGAAGTCTGATCAGAGGGTTTCTTAATGAGCATGTGCCCAGAGGCAGGTTTTCATAGTAGCCAGCTCTGGTAGGCTGGTCAGTCCATCCGAACAACACACACCCACTTGTCAGGAGGTGGCTATTCTTGAGTAGCCACCAGAATCCCCTTTTCCTTTGATGGGCCCTGCTGACATCCCTAGTTCTGTCCCTGTGCTTGGGGGATGGGGCCATTTGCAGTTGTGAGTTAATCCAGGTGCAAAATATTTAGAGGAATAGATTGAGGTCCTGTCTTTCAGACTGTGCTAAATGAATGGATATTTTTTCTCTTCATAGAGCATTGCATTTCATACTAATTTTAATAAAAAAAACCTTTGTATATTTTAAAGTAACATAGTGTCACATGGGCTTATGATGAAAAAGAAAATAGCAGGTTGTCTACTGCTCACCCTTTCCCACTCCTTGCCTAAAGAAGTTTATTTTGATGTTTCTTCTATTTATTTCCATTTCTTTTCTTCTCTTTCTTTCTTTCCTGCCATTCCTCCCCCCCCATTCTTTCTTCCATCCTTCTTTCTTTTGTCTTTTCAGGGCTGCACCTGCTGCATATGGAAGTTCCCAGGCTAGGGGTCCCTACACCACAGCCACGGCAATGCCAGACACAAGCCATATCTGCAGTCTATACCGCAGATCATGACAATGCTGGATCCTTAACCTGCTGAACGGAACCAGGAATCGAACACATGTCCCCATGGTTACTAGTCCTACTAGTCGGGTTCGTTACTGCTGAGCCACAGTGGGAATCCCTTCCATTTGTTCTTATTAATGTGTGTGTATGCTACTATGTATACAATTTTGTTCATTGTCATGGTGTTTCTCTAACAGTAAACGAAGATTAAGCTTGCTAACCACTTCCCACTCTACCTTGCCTGCCCTTTGTCTCCTCCCACCCTTCCAGTAGAGCCTCAATTCATGAGAAGCTTCTGATGAGGTATGAAAGGGCTGAGCTATGCCGAGTGTGCCATTGTAATCCCCAAAGCCCAGGGCACAGCCAACCAGGGTTCACATCCCATGCTCTGACCTAACAGGACCTTGGGAAGGTCATTTAAATTTTAGGACACTGGCTTTCACCCTCAAAACCAAAGTAATAATACTTGCCATCGAGAAAGTGAAGGCTTATCATATAATGTATGTAAAATGCTTGGAACTGGGCATACCTTAAAAACAGGGTAAGCTGAGGAATGACCCGAGGGCTCTTTTGAATGGTGAGGGATCCCAGAGTTTGATTAGAAATATTTTTATCCTGGAACATTGAAAGCAGGTAGAAATAATGCCCAACCTCCTTCTCCCCAGATCATTAAAAAAAAACCTCAGTCAAGCATTCTTAGCTTGTCCAGCTTGGAGCCGTGTCACCACTGGAGAACTTTTCCACCTTTGGCTGCCCAGCCTCTTTTCTGTTGAGTCTTTCTCTAAACAAGGTACAGTGCCATTGATGAGACTTCCTTCTGCTTAGTAAATTACAATCACACAGCCATTCTTGTTCCTTGATACAACTCCCAAATCACCTTGATTAGGGTTTTCAGAGCCCCTGATTTCTCAGTCACAGCATTACAGACATTCTCTTAAGTTAATTTATCCAGATGGCTGATCTCACTGCATTGTAGGTGGATTTTATGAGTTAATTCTCGGGTGGCAACTTTCTCTTCTCTTTACTTCCTTAAGATCTAATCATCCTCAGAAATCAACCTCAGAATTTCATTTGGGTAAAGCCTTTTTGGACCTGCCAGTCTGGTCAGGGTTACCTTGCTGTCCACGGGATGGACTAGTCCTCTCTCTTCCTAGTACAAGCTGGGTTCTCTGGGAACAGATGTCGCTGTAGTGGAGTGTGGGATGCAAAATATTGATTAGGGATCAACGCCTTTGAAATCAGAGGAAGCAGAATTGGGCAGAGGGAGAAGCTATAATGCTGATACATTGATGATCTGCAGTAAATGCTGTATGTCAGAGTTGTCATGGATGTCATATTAGACTAAAATGACCATACCTGCTCTGGACTGCACCCCAACTGCAAGCTGCCCTGGAAAAAGCTTGTCCAGGTGTCTCTCTGCAGCTCAGGTGGGTCTGGAAATTGCAGACACCTAGGGGCTTCCTACTGATTGTGCTTGGCACGTCCTTCCTGTGGGAGAGGGGTGGGTCCTAGGGTTCCATCTTCTTATTTGTCACATATGCAGAATACTTATATCTGTTTCTTAGCTAATGCCCTTGATTGCAATTTATTTATTATTGTCCACCTTCACCTTAGGACAGTGAGCTCCCTAATCTCAGAAGCTCTGTCTCTTTTGGACTCATCATCTCTATCACCCAGCACATAGTGAACATGCAATCAAAAGTCATAAAACTGATGTTTGTCTTCATGTTCAATGTCTAGAGTTACTTCTACCACTGTAGTCATGACTATCATCTGAAGGACAGAAAACTAACATTTCCTGAAGCCCTTTTAGAGGCCGGCTACTGGGCTAGCTTTACACCTATAAGCTGGTTCATCTTTACAGCCACTTTGTGAGATAAAAGCCACTGAGCTCGCTTGACAGTTGAGCTGCAGCTCAGAGAAGCTGAGCAACTCTCTGACTCTCAGGCCTTAGAATTTTCCCATGCACTACACCAGCCTCTCTGATGAGGCTGGGCCTCTAGGCACCATGATAACAGCGCCTCTGGGTTAGGACCTGTGTCTTCTCTGGCTTCCTTACTGATATTTGAGCCCAGAGGACCCCCCCAACTTGAACGCTGCCGTTGTCCCTGTACTTCCCATTTGCTGCACCGTGAAGGTAGAGATGAGTGCTCTTCTATAGCTAGGATGCTCTGTTTCATACAACAAGCATCCTGGGCTGCAGATCTTCATGAGCTGTGCTATCTATTCCAATCCTGAGAGCATATCCCACAGGTTGCCTGTGTACTACGTTCAGAGCTGTTCTCCCTGCCAGGCTTCTGTTGAAGACCACAGAGTTTTCCACTAGGGTGCCCTTTCTCTTTCCCTTATCTAGGTATGGTCTTAGGGGCACCAGAAGCCTGCTCACCCCCTCATCCTGCAAGGGAGTTTTGCCTGGCGTCTGTTAAGACCAGCCCATCATTCTTCATCTCCCCCATCAGCCTCCTTGTGCCCTCCTTGTGGCAAGTTCCTGTCCATCCCCTGGAACTGCTGGCACGTGTCCCATATTGAAGAGGATACCCACCTTACCCAGGCCTGCCCTCTGGCCCCAGGCTATAGAAAGCAGTGCTGAAGATGTAAGCCCTGGAAAAATTAGAGGATCCCAGAGTAGGTTGGGAAGGGCCTTGGAGGAGGCCAGTTTGGGTTCCAGTCTTGAGGCCAGGGATGAACATAGATGGCTTGGAGGGCTGGGCAGTAGAAGTGGCATCAAAGGAGGCAACCAGGCAGGAGAAGATTGCAGAGCCTCACAGCCTGTGCCAGGAGAGCCCAGGAGCGGTGGTCTGGGCTGGAGGAAAAGCCCTATCCCAGGAAGGGGTGAGTGAGAACAAAGTGCTTGAAGGTAAGAAAGCACTTTGAGTGTGGGATGTGGGTGTCAGTATGGCGCGCAGTGACTGAATGCATGGTCTCTGAAGCCAGACTGTTAGGCTCTGAATCCACTTTCCACCTGCTGTGTGACCTTGAGCAAAGTCACTTTACTCTTGTCTGTGTTTTCTTCTTTATAAAATGGGAGTAATCGTGGTGGTTACCACATTGGGTTGCTGCGAGGGTTAAATGGGTCCTACATCATCTGTCAAGGATATTTCTCCTCTCTTCTTTAAACAAACTTTTGATTTTAGAACACTTTCACATTTACAGAGAGATTGCAAAGAGGGTATAGAGAGTTCTCCACTACTGTCATCTCGCATTAGCATGGTGCACTTGTTACAGTGAACGAACCAAAACTGATACACTGTGATCAATTAAAACCCATACCTTTATTCAGACTTGCTTAGTTTTTATCTAATGTTCCCTACCTGTGACAGTATCCCATTAGGAACAGCACTTAATTTTTAGTTGTCATCTCTCCTTACACACCCCTTGATGTGATAGGTTCCTTGTTTTTCATGATCATGACAATTTGGAAGAGTACTAGCCAGGTGTTGTGTAGAATGTCCCTCAGGTGGGATTTGTCTGACTTTTTTTCCCCTCATATTTTGGCTGGAGTTGTGTATCTTAAGGAAGAAGACCCATGGGTGTTTATTTTGTATTTTGGGTTATAATCCAATACCACTCTGTTTTGTTGCTCTAGTTGTTCCAGCTTTAGCAAGTGGTTCCTGTGATAGGGATTTTCACTTTGATTCAGTTTTGTCAACTCAGTGACTTTAGTTGGATTTCATACAATAGGAAACTCGGGTCCCGAGCAGGAGTTGCCTGTGCTTTCAGTTTGTAACTAGATTCTTCCAGGTTCCAGAATGTGTCAAGTCTGGGCAGGTCTTCCTAACCTCTGAGAAGGAAATTCTTAGAGTGGAATCAAGTTCGTTCGTCTTGTTCCCTTATCTTCACTCCCTGTTCACACTGTAAATTCTCATCGAACCCGGGGGTAAGATCCTCTCTAGGACAGGTTAATGAATAAGTAGAGTTTTATGTACTGTTTTTCCCTCAGCCTCGCGATGCTGACATTCCTCATAGTCTCAGCTTTTTCTAACCAAGCACTAGACAGCCTTATTTCCCAAGTAAGTTTTACATTCATGGGGCTGACGAAACCATAATTTGGTGTATGCATAACTCCTGGGTTGAGCACTTATATTTCTGTAATTATTTGCTTGCAGATTGCTCTAATCTCAGGACACTGTGAAATCCTGGAAGACAGAGTGTATTTTATAAATACTTGTGAATCCGCTGCCTAGTGCATTGGTATATTAGAGGCTTAACAGCGCTGATTAAATAAATGAAAATGGGATGGGAAAAGTAATTAATTTGTTTACCTAACTTGAATTTATTAATAAAATTATTGTTGAAAGAAAGTCAGAAATTGTGACCTGCCCCACCCTCATCCTCCTGCTGGTTGTTTTCTTATCAACCTCTTAAGCTTTATGAAGAAATAGCCTTGATTTTGGCTCTCGTCTTCCTTAGCTGACCTTTCCCATTGTATTTGTTAGACATTTTGCCTCTTGGCTTTTCACTTACACCGAACATACTTGTTCACTGACTTGAACTTTGTCAGTTTTTTCAGATTTCTGTACCTTTTCTTGTTATGTCAACTTTGCTTTTCTTAGGTAACTACCTTTTGGCAGTTTTTTCCCTGTTCACCAGTTTTATTTCTTTTTCTTTTTCTTCCTTACCCTGGGAGTGTGATGATGAGTTTTCTTCAAGCTTTAACATTGAGGAACTTGATGAATAGATTAGTTCTGTTTATTGCTGGATGCCATTCTGAAGAATGAACACTAAATATGTGTAATCTAATGAGACATGACGCAAAAGAACTGACAGGATTTCCCGCTGTAGTGCAGTGGGTTGAGAAACTCACTGCAGCAGCTTGGGTCACTGTGGAATCATGGCTTCTATCCCTGGCCTGGTTCAGTGGGTTAAAATATCCAGTGCTACTGCAGCTGGGGCTCGGGTTCAATCCCTGGCCTGGGAACTTCCATATACTGCAGGTACAGCCATTAAAAAAAAAAAAAAGGACTTACAAAATAGAAACAGACTCGAAGATTTTGAAACCAAATTTATGGTTACCAAAGGGAAAACATGGGGGGGGAGGTATAAATTAGTGGGTTGGGATTGACATATACACACTACCACACCTAAAATAGGCGACAAGGACCTGCTGTATAGTACAGGATAGTTTAACTTGATACTGTAAAATAGCCTATATGGGAAAATAGTGTGAAAAGGAACAGATATATGTATATGTATAACTGATTTACTTTGCCCTACACCTAAAACTAACCCAACTTTCTAAGTCAACTATTACTCCAATAACATATATTAAAATAAAACTTGGAAAATAAGAAGAGTAAACCCAAGTGTGAATGGGGCAAGGCTGTCCACGAAGGGCCCAGGAGGAGAGGAAGAGACATGCATCTTCATTCCTGCACTTCCCACTGTGGGTACTGGATGCGGGCACACAGTAGGCTCAGGATTGCTCCGCACATCAGCTCCCCCACCCCCTTCTCTATGGCAATAGAAGCTCCTACATGGGAGTGACTTTGGTGATAAAGGCCTGTCCAGGTTGTGCTGGCCTGACAATATATTAGCCTTTGAAGGTCAATCTTCTTTCTTCCTTTCACAATGTGCTTTAACCTGCTACCCTCAGGTGGCTTTTTTTTTTTTTTTTTTGCTCCGTGGCTTTTTTGTCGTGTGGCCGAATCAATGCCGTTGTGAGAAGGTCAGCAGCTTCTGAAACACCTTCGGTTCATAGCAGAATGTAAGGCGCATTTTCAGGTTCCTCCCATTAAGAATCGATTCCCGAGCCCTATCTGTGCTCTTCCTTTAAAATAGTTCTTCTTTACAGATGTTAACGTTGCATTTAAGTAAAACATGGCATTGGCCTCTTTTAAGCAGGCACATCCTTTTGGAAACGTCCTGTGCTCTTCATCTCTGTAAACCACCTGGTAACTATCTTTGCACTGCCACTGTTTCTAAGCACCTGTTTTGCCATATAAATGGCCATTTTGGCCTGGTTTATGTGACTCCGATGTATAGAGCTTTTGCCTCTGAACACTGAGCTGCAGGACCCTGTAGCATTTGCCTTCTGTGCTTCCAGTGTTGGCAGAAAGCAGCTGCCTCCCACGGATGCTGCGGTGGAAAGAGGCTTTCCTATCGTGCTGCTTATTGGCATTAATGGATGGATGCCAGGTAATGAATATATCGTTAACTAACCTTTCCATTCCCATTGTGTGTTTGGACAGGCAGGACCATTCAGGGCAAGGTGAGTGTAATTACATGCCTTCTTTTTAATGATAAATCAGTTTGGGTTTAATTCACCCACTTGATCCCTTCCAATAGCTAAGAATAAACAAATTACCTATAGAAGCCTTGAGAGAAATCAGATAAATAAACCCATGGCTTACTTTTCCTTAGGGCTGGGAAGCAGTTGGTTGGGGGATCTTTATAAACACAAAGCAGTCATATTTTGAATAGTCAGTGGGTCCCTGAATCCCTAAGAAAGGCGCGTGAGTGTGCCATGATTTATTCCACTCTCTCTCTGGTTTCCTCTCCCCATTCTCCCCCGAAGACACTCTTGTTTCTAGCCCTAGTGCAGAAATTGCAGTCCTTGTAACAAACCATGCCCTTCATCTCTTGGTGCCTTTGCATATTCTATGCTGTGCTGCTGCATTAACTTTCCCAGTGTAGTTTCTCACTCATGACCCATCATTGTCAAAAGCCTAGTGACCTCCTTCCCCACTTGTAGAATTAACCATTCCTAACTTCATACCATACCTGTACTCGGTATGTGGTTGTACCTATCATGATATCTGGCAGTTTTGGGTCAAGGTGTTTGTCTAGACCATTCTAGTTCAATAGAACCTTTTGCAGTAAGGCAAATATGTTTAATATGGTGGCCAGGAGTTATGCATGGCTGTTGAATACTTGAAATATGGCTAGTGCAAGGCGGCACTGAGACTTGTGTAATTGCTTGGTTGTTGCTACCAATATTGGACAGTGCAGGTCTAGAGCAGTGGTTTTCAGACTTGAGTGTATCAGAAGCACATGGAGGGCTTACTAAAACACAGATTTCTAGGGTCTGCCCCTGAGAATTTATGTTTCAACGAATCCCAAGGTGATGCTGATTTTTTTTTTTTTTGTCTTTTTAGGGCCGCATCTGTGGCAAACATAAGTTCCCAGGCTAGGGGTCAAATGGGAACTGTAGCCGCTGGCCTATACCACAGCCTCAGCAATGTGGGATCCGAGCCATATCTGTGATGTACACCACAGCTCACGGCAATGCCGGATCCTTAACCCATGGAGTGAGGCCAGGGATTGAACCTGTGTCCTCATGAATGCTAGTTGGATTCGTTTCTGCTGAGCCACGGATGGGAACTCCATATGCCATTTCTGATTGAGGATTCATACTTTGAGAACTAGACCAGTTTTGGCAAATTATAGCCTCCAGGCCAAATTTAACCAGCCAGCTGTCTTTGAATAAGTTTTATTGGCAACAGCCTGACCATTCATTGACAATGTCTATGGAGGCGTTCGTACTACAATGCAGAGTTGAATAATTGCAACGAAAGATCATATGACTTGTAAAGCCCCAAACATTTGCTCTTTGACCCTTTGCAGAAAAAGTGTGCTGACCCTTGATCTCTTTGAATGTGATTCTGTCGTCTTTGTAGCTTTGGACCCTGCAACAGTGTGGGATGTGGCATAGTCACTGAATGAATGAAGGAATGAAACATAAGCGTATTAAAGTTGAGAATATATATTGGCTTTATTTATTATGATAGATTGTTGTAGGCCTTTAACGAGTTTTAAAACAATCTATTTGAGCCATTTTCACTTGAGCCTGGAGGCATTCAAAATTCATGTCCCTTAGCAATTTGATCAAGGTGAAAGCTTTGAGTAGGGACTATGAAATGGAAAAGCCACATTATTCTGAACAGTAGGAATATTGGATATTGAATTTATTATTAGTAGTTGTAGTAATATTTTATAGAAATCTCATTGGAAAGTCTTGTTATACTGTAACTCTTGGGGCAATGTTCTCTCAAGACTAGGAAGGGCCATTTCAAGGACCTGACCCCAGAACTTGCACTGTGTGTTTTCAGGGCAAAAATGAGGGGAATTTTCACACTGTTTGTCCTGACATTTACTCCAGGTCACTGAAATTACAGGTGTTCTGGAAATTTTGAAGGTCCAGATACCATTAACTAAATTTTTTGGGATCCTATTAAAGTGAAGATTGTAGCCTTTAACAATTTTTTTTCTTTTTCCTATTTCCCATTTCTTTGGGTGGGGAGGGGCAAAAAAAAAAACCAGGTTAGAATACTTTTGACAGCATCTGAAGTTGTTATCTAATCTAAAAACTGCAAATTATTCTTCATGTCTTCCTTTCCCTCATTTCTCATAGCAGTGTAGTCGTTATATGGGTAAGCCTTGTAATCTGACTGCCTAAATCCCAGATCCTGGCTTTACTTGTTATGAGCTGTGCGACCCTGGGCAAATTAATTAACCTCTCTGGTCATAACTCTTTCTTGGGAAAGCCACCTAAACTTTCTGTGCCTCAGTTTCTATGCTAGATTCTGTATTGTTGACCTAGCACCCCCACCACCGTTCCCTTCTAAACGTCCCATTTGCATCATATTATAGAGAAGCAGGAAAAAATTCCCCAGACTTTTCTTTGCTGTATGATTTCAGGTTAGTAGCAGCCAATGACAGGCACTTGTACAAGTGTTAGGAGCCAGGAGAGGAGAAGCCCTTGTTCTTCACATGCAGTCTCAGCCAGAGACTCCTGGGCAGATGTGAGAGGCACAGCCTTTTTCCATTAAGCTCTTGAGAATGACCTGTCTGCTGTTGCAGCTCCAAGCAGTGGTAGAAGCTTCCCAGTGATTTCTTTAGATTTTTAATGACTTCCTGGCGAACTCTTGAAATAACTGAATTCATTGCTGCCATCTGAGGTCATCAGTGGCTGCTTTCCTAATATCACCCTCCTGATCCTTCTAAATGTTATGAACACCTCCATTTAATTCTCTTTCCCATACCTAGAATCCATAGAGTAGCTTCTATTTTCCTAATCAAATTCTAACTTATATAGTATTCCCATGAGTTAAATACAGATAATAGTATTGCCTCATAGGATTAAATGAATTTTACACACCCACACACACACATACACGCATACATATTCCTGAATATTTTGGAACATATATTTTTTTAATCTTTTTAGGCCCATGCCCATGGCATATGGAAGTTCCCAGACCTGGAGTCAAGCTGGGGCTGCAGCTGCAGGCCTACACTGTAGTCACAGCAATGCCAGACCTGAGCCGCATCTGCGATCTGTACTGCAGTTCAGCTTATGGCAATGCCAGATCTTTAACCCACTGAGCAGGGCCAGGGATCGAACCCACATCCTCATGCATACTAGTTGGGTTCATTACTGCTGAGCCACAGTGGGAACTCCCCTAATTATGAATTTCTTTATGTGTCTTCTCCAATCCCACTGGAATAGGACCGGCATTCTGTTTTAGGCCTGTTGTTTGAAGCCTCATCTGCTTTCTGTTTCCTTTGCATGATATATCCATTCCTTGCATTTCTAGCAGGTGGATATTCCTCAGTGCAAATCTGATCACGTGTCCCTTCTCGTAACCAACAGTAGCACCTCATTATCTGTGAGATAGAGTAGAAACTAGTTTCATGGAGTGGAAGATAAGGTCGGCCACAATGCTCACTCACCCACTCACAGCTTATGCTGTTGCTCCTGCTGTAAATTACTCAAGTGTTTCATACATCTGTGCCTTCGCACATTCTGTGCCATCTGCGGGGGAGATTCTGCCCTCTTTTTGTCCACCTGGTTAACCTCTCAATCTTCAATATTTTACTTCAACACCAAGCCTTCTGGTTTCTGAGATTCTAGCTGCAATTGGTCACTTATTTCTCCTCCGTCCTTTTACATTTTGAATTTATTATAAGACCTACCTCAGAGTGTCCAGATTAAGTACTTGCATGTTTGTCTTTTCCTTAATTCTGTAAGATATTTGAGTCAGGAACCTTTCCTTGGTTCTCCTGGTATCCCTAGCCCAGGAACTTGGATTGAATCAGTTTCAAAAATACATGTTCACTGAATGAATGATGGAGCACTTTCATACATACCACAGCCTTACAACTACCAAAGGAGTGCCCTTGGCCCTGGGGATTAGAGGCCATGGCGTTACAGATCCTGCCATCCCTGTAAAAGCTATGACCAACTGTACGGAAGAACAGGAGATATTTTGCCAGTGGGCACAAAGCCTAATCTGCTAAACCAATAGTGACTGGGAACAAACTGTTATCACTTTTGTGGCTCCAGTGGTGTCAGCTGTTTGGGTTTGATCTCCCTGATTAGGAGAATATATAATTCTTCAGAGGATGCTGTTTTCCTTGCTGTCTGCCTGGCTCCTGTCACTGGCTGTTTTATGGTATCAAGCACATGACATCATGACTTCCTGGTAGGAAAAGAGGTTCTTGGTTGCAGATGGAAACTTGCTGTTGTTTCCCCACAAGCTGGTATAGGTGAAGATGCATATTTTCAGTAGCTCTTGGGAATTTTTAGCGAGTGGGTTTGGGTTTCTTGCAGGAATGCTTAGATCTATTATTTACCAAATGGTACAAGTTAGAGAGGGGTGCAGTGTGGCAGAATCCTTATTCCTTTCTCATCGGCAGAGGCTGCTTTCCATTCAGCTCTTGTACGCTGCTTCATTTTAAGTATTCCTAATGTTTGGACATCTCCCACTCTCTACTCAAGATGATTTAGTCATCAGAGTGCAGTTGGGAAGTTTTCATTTTTGTTTCTGATTTAATTGGTCTTTTGAAAGCTTTACTTCCCTGGGGGGTGTCAGGGAGCTATAATCAAGTTTGACATAAAAGGTCTGGGCTTGTGTCTTAGTTTTAACATGTTTAGCTTTGTGACTTTGGGTGATGCACATTACCTTTCTGAATCTCATGTGCATGCTCTTTTAAATAGAGGTGATAATAATTGCTTTTCTTACCTCCTAAGGTATATTAGTCTGATGAAGGGCATTTCAGCTCTAGGGCAAAATAAGAAATGCAGTTGACTTTTGAACAATGTGGATTTGAACACCTCAGCTCCACTTATACATGGGATTTTTTTTTAGTACTAAATACTCAGTACTACACAATCCACAGTTGTTGGATATGTGGATGCAGAACAGCAGATAGAGAGGAAATGCTGTTTCTTGGTTTAGCCCTGGACCCACATCCTGAATTCTGCTCCAGATTTTTAACTCAGTGAGCTCAGTACTTGCTTATGACATGAACTTGCGTTAGACTCTTCTCTGTCCGTTGTTCTCCCTGGAAGTCTCTTGCATCAATATAATCTAATGGTTAAAATATGAACTTTACAGATAGAATGCCTATTTTGAATCCTGGCCTGGCATTTACTAGTCACATGACCGCAAACACCTCTCTGTGCCTTCACTTGATTTACTATAAAATGGAGCTAGGGGAATTCCTGTTGTGGCACAGTGGAAATGACTCTAGTACCCATGAGGGTGCGGGTTTGATCCCTGCTATTGCTCAGTGGGTTGGGGATCTGGCATCACCATGAGCTGTAGTGTAGGTCACAGATGCAGCTCGGATCCTGCATTGCTGTGGCTCCGATGTAGGCTGGCAGCTGTAGCTCCCATTAGACCTGTAACCTAGAAACTTCCATATGCCTTGGGTGCAGCTCTAAAAAGCAAAAGGAAAAAATAAAGGAGCCCAATGAATATGTGGAAATAATACTGTCATATTCCAGCCACCAAGCACCTGGGATGGTGTTGGCACTTAGTTCGTGCTTGAGAGATGCCGACCATTATGCCTCTGTCTATGCCCCAGAACCAGGACATGCCAGTATAGCATCTCTGTATGTTTCCGTATCATTTCAATTCAGTTGGTCAAAACTTATTTTATGCCTTATTTTGTGTCAGACACAGTACCGGACAATAGGAAATGAAAAATACCCTGACATACTCGTAGGCATTTAAGTGAATTTATTCGTTCAATGAATGTAATAGAACTATATATGTTCTCCTATAGCAGCTCCAGGTTGGGAATGGTCAATCCTATCTGAGGTCATCTGGGAAGAAAGGTTGTGTGTGTGCAATTAAGGTTATGTTTTAAGAGATGAAAAGGCAGATGGGGAAAAGGACTTTCTAGGTAGGAAGCAGAAACTTCTCCTCCTCGTCTAAACTCAGGATGGTTTATCTCTTGAACCCTCTCCGCATCACAGCTGTTGGGTCTCCCCGGCTGGTATCACTTTGAATTTATCTCCCTGATCTGCAGTAGTAAGGAGACCTAACTCCTCCCATCTCTCCCCACTGTTTCTGCCTTGATAAATAGACTTGTGTCAGAAAAGACATCTTCGTGTGGGCTGGCCTCTGAGCACACTCCTTTTATCCCTTTTCTGCTTGGAAGAGATCCCACTCTAGGAAGCCCCCAAAGGGCCACTAATTTGGGGAGCCTATGCAGTAGACCAGCTGGACACTGTACCAAACAGCAGCAATCTGTGGAGTTGTTTGAACTTGTTCACCCTCATGATGAACAGGAAAAAAAAAAAAGGCCTCTCCTGGTAGGGATTGGCTGGCGTATAGTGCAGAGAGAAACTTAAGAATTAAAAAAAAATTCTCTTTTCTGGAGTTCTCAGACCTTCAGAAGCAAACCCCAACTACAAAGTGCCCTTTTCTACAGAGAAAGAGGGATTATGGTTTGCTTGTAACTGTATTTTAATGAGCTGCATTTGCTTTAAGAGTTGAGATAAATGTGTTTACATATCCAGCCTTCCAGCCAGTCTCCTGAGCCAAGCTGCACAGACTGAATGAAACATTGAATACTGAAGCCTGGCTTGATAGGGCCGGGGGTGGGGGAAGGGTACAAATCTGAACAGAGCTTTTAAAACTTTAATATCTCTTTCATGTTTATCTGAGAGACTGGAAATATGAGTGAATGATCAATTAATTATGGCCCATATAGTTTTGGGTAACTGCTCATTCTCTCTCAAAGAAACTTGGTTTCCCAAATAGTTGCTTCATTTTAGGCTCAGAGCTTAAAAATTAAACTTGTTTCATCCTCAGAGCATGTCCTAGGGAAGGCAAGTCAGATGAAAGCTTTATTATTGCTAATTATGATTTTATACCTTTAGAGAAGGCACCTGTGTTGATTGCATGGGAGCTGCTGTTCTTTGAATGTATGCAGATTGCATTATGTACATGGTTCTTGGCCTCTTGTTTCCTTGCATAGCAAGTGGCCTCTGAGATACTTTCACAGTGGTGATAGGCTCATTTGCAAATTTGTTACTGCTAATTAAACTATCAAAAGAATGTACCATTTCTCTTGAATTTCACAGGGACTGATTCCATTTGGGCTGACTCAGGATAAAACTGCGAGAAGCCAAGTGAATGAACTTCTGTCCTTGACATCAGACCTTTTCTACCCTCTATTCTACTGCCTTAGTGAAAAGTGCATTTCGGGGGGCCCTCCACCTTGGCATAATTGCTGTTTTTTTTTTTTTTTTTCTGGTAGGGGCCTGTTCCGTACATTAGAGGGTGTTTAGTGAGAGATCCAACATCTGCTTACAAGATGCCAATAGCACCTCCCCAACCCTCCTTGTAACACCCTAAATGTCTCTAGACATGGCCAAATGTGCTCCAGGAGGCAGAATTTCCCCTGGTCGAAAAACCACCGTGCTATTCCATGCTTCATTTGTACAAAAAAAAGGGATTATACCATGACTCTAAACTATATGCTGGGCAATTCAAGAGGTTATTTGACACAGTTATCTACAGAGGATCTTATGTACTGATTTGCTTTGGCAAGTCCTGTTTTATACCTGTTGTCCTGCCAAAATTATTAATAGCACCTCCTTTCACTTTCAAAGTATACAGGTATGAATGTCAAATTTTATAGACACCATAGTTTGGAATAGATTTGAGAAGATACTCAAATCTTCCCAATTGGAGAAAAGGAAATTAAGCTCTGGAATTAAGATGATTTGCCGAAGTCGGGAGCACAGCTACTGAACTGCATTGTTAAACCTTGAAATCAAGACTTATCGAAGTCCACAGTCCTACTGGTTGTTGTCATATTTCTGATTTTCCCATAGTAATCTATTGTCATTCTGAACATTAAAAGGGTTTCAAGAACTGCCATGGTGGCGAGACCCTGGAAGAGTTCATCCTTCCCAGCATCCAGAAGGGAGAAGTGAGGCTTTAGAGCTAGATAGTCGTAGACTCAAATCTGAGTTTCAGGATTTACTTTTCTGTGACCTTGGCAATATGCCTCCTCTAAACCCATGTCTCTGAAACAGGTAACAAACTGAATACAAGGCTATCCTAAGTGTTAAATTAGATAACATATGTATAATATGGCATGTGGCATATATTAAATACTCAGGAGATTGTTGATGCGATTAGTCTTAACCCCAAGAGAAGACGGAGGGTGGTAGACTTCAGGATGGAAAGGTGAGCAGGGTAGATCCTAGGGGCTTTGATAAGGAGGAAGCATCCTGGGCTAAGGGGTGCCTTGAAAGACCGTATGTTAGGGTCTCTGGCTCCCTTGAGGGGCTGCATCTGGAAAGAACACTCATTGAAGTTTTGTAACCCAAAGCTTAAGCTCTTTCTCCCTTCCTAGGAAATTTCAGATTTATAGGGCACTACTGAAAAGCAAAATGCCATAAAGACCCATGAGTTCCTGCGATGGTGCAGTGGGTTGAGAATCGAGCCTTGTCTTTGAGGTGGTGCAAGTTTGATCCATGGCCTGGCCCCACGGCTTAAGGATCTGGCATGGCTGTGGCTGTGGTGTGAGTCATAGCTACAACTTGGATTCAATTGTTTTGGGGCCCGGGAATTTTCATGTACCCCAGGTATGGCCTAAAAAGAAAAAACAAATGCCACCAAGACCCAAAGCCATGAATATCTAAATGTGCAACTTCATCTTAGTTGAGTATAGAGAGAGAGGGCCCAGCCTGAGAGGAGAAACCCAGCAGTTCCTGTTCTGTTCAGATAAGCAGCTGGGTGGTCCTGAGCAAGTCATTTTTCTCTATTAAACATTTATTTTCTCTTGTAAAAAGACTTGGAACTGAGACATAATATCTTCTTTGCCATAAAGAAGACTCCTGCCATGACTTCAGAGCTATGTTAAAAGAATGGTCAAAGAAATTATGTAGTCAGCCACCACCCTGTCAGCCCTCCAGTGGCTTGTACTGGTACTAGTCAGTGTTTCTTTTCTCAAAAGTACACTGATGTACAATGTTGTGTTCGTTTCTGATATATAGCAAAGTGATTCAGTTATACGAATATATGCATATGTATGTTTTTTTTCATATTCTTTTCTATTATGGGCTAAAATATGACACCAATGAACTTATCTACGAAGCAGAAACAGACTCACAGACATAGAGAATAGACTTGTACTTTGATTTTTAAATTCTGTGAATCTAAGGAGTTACCCCTGGGGAGTGGCAATATGGGTAACTTTTTGTGTGTGGGGTTTATTTATATTGCCCAAATGTTCTACCGTGCACGCGTATCACCTTGCCAATCAGAAAATATCTAATGCTCCTCATTTATTTTTTAAGGCTATGAAACTGGAGATTTAATAGGCCAGTGGAGAAAAATACTCTCTGCATAGAAAAAACAAAACAAAACAAAGAACAAAAAGCACCTTCCTCTGAGTCTTAGGACTTAGAATATCAGTCGTGTAAAACCCTGCTGGGTCTGTAGACCATTACCTGAGAGATAATGCACCGTGGAACATGCTAATGAAGTCAATGCATGATGCTTGTTCACTCCAGCCCCCCACCTCCCAGCGGCGTGTGCACAGGTGGCTGGCGTGGCATCTTTGTTCTGGACCATCACTCTGGGGAAAACAGACTTGTGTGGCTTTCTGCTCAGTTGCTCTGATGGGTTTTAGTGTGCCACATTTTATTTTATTTTCATTTTGTATGTGTATTAATACTCACTAAGCATTGCTCTTGGGAGATGCAGCATTGCATAGGGGCTGCTCTGCCAAAACAAGTGCAAATGTGTTTCAAAAGCCTTCTTGCAAATAAAGATGGCTATTGAGTTCTGAAAAGTAATAACAATTCTCATCCTTTAGAGAGAAGTAAAAACACCCAGGGATGTTTTGATGTTCCAGAATAAGAACAAGCACATCTAGTTTCACTCAGAGATTGGGATATTTTGGAATGTGTGTATTTTATTCACTCATTTATTTAAAATATATGAACTGTGACACCAACTTAGAAGAATGGCTTTTACCTAAAATCAAGTCATTAATTCATGGATTGATTATTAATGATCACTTTTATCATTAATTCAACTAAATTCTCTTCTGTGGCTTTCTTTACCTAAGAGGTGCTTTGGCGCTTGTGTTTTGACCTACAGATGTTTGTGGTCACTGCAGGAGATGCTGTAATGGTTAAGGGCTCAGTTCTGGAGTTGGAGGTACAAGTCCTGAGTTTCCCACTTTAGCAGTGTTAGTTAAAATTAGATTTCTCGACTAAATAAGTGGAAATAGTATTAGTATCTACCTTGGAGGATTGCTTTGAGGAGTAACTGCATATAGATTGCTTACAAGAGTGCCTGGCACAACTTAGAGATCCATGACCCTTTGCTTTTGTTTTTATTGTTCATGAGTGAAGGAGACCGCATTCTGGGTGACAAATGTGAAACAAAACAAACTTCCCTAAAACAAGACTTAGCAAGGCAATAGGGTTTTTACGTTTAGGTCCAAGGCTTATTCAGTAACCCCAGTGCTATAGTTTTTAACAATCCAGACCCATTCCACTTCCCTTTAATCTGGCTTGTTTATGTAAATTGTGGTTCATTCAGTGTGAAAAATTCAGCTAAAAATCTCTTCCCCATCTCATTAATGGGGTGTTTTCTGTCCATTTCAACTCCCAGTGATCTTTCTTTGCTACAAAGTGATTCTTCACCTCATTCACATTCCTTCCTTCCTTCCTTCCTTCATGCATGCATTCTTTGGTGAAACACTTGAGTGCTGTGCTTGTCCCACTGGCTAGGGAGACTCTATAAATCGGAGGGAAAAGGTCACTTTTTTCATTCAAAGAGCTTGTCTTGGGGACCAGCATCTATATAATGTTTTTCAGGTTTCCATCATTTTTTTATTCTGCTAGATTTTAATCTGGTTCCAATGCCTGACCTGGTGCTATTTGTATCACCTGTAGGTGATGAAAAAGTACCTAATGAGTGATACATTCTGAAATTGTAGCCTTTCCCATTATGGTGCATTACAGGATAATGAATATAGTTCCTTGTACAATATAGTAGGACCTGGTTGTTTGTCTGTTTTATATGGAGTGGTCTATATCTGCTAATTCCAAATTCTTAGTTTATCCCTCCTCCCGTTCCCCTTTGGTAACTGTGTTTTTGTTTTGTGTTTTCTGTATCCATGAGTTTGTTTCTGCTTTGTAAATATGTTTATTTGTATCATATCATATCCATGAGTCTGTTTCTGTTTTTGTAAATATGTTTATTTGTATCTAAAATATGACACAAATACACTTAAACATGTAAGTGACAGGATGTTTGTCTTTCTCTTTCTGGTTTACTTAACTTGGTATGCTAATCTCTAGGTCAGTCCATTGATACAAATGTCATTATTTCATTCTTTTTTATGACTGAGTAATATTCCATCGTGTGTGTGTGTGTGTGTGTGTACGTATATATATATATCACATTTTCTTTAGCCATTCATCTGTCAGTGGACACTTAGGTTGTGTCCATGTCTTGGCTATTGTAAATTCTGTTTCTTTGAACATAGGGGTTGCATGTATCTTTTAGAATTAGAGTTTTCTCTGGATATATGCCAGGAATGGGATTCCTGGATCACGTGGCAATTCTGTTTGTAGTTTTTTAAGGAACTTACATACTGTTTTCTATAGTGGCTGTTCTCATTTATATTCCTACTTACAATGTAGGAAGTTTCTCTTTTCTCCATACCCTCTCCGGGATTTATTACCTGTATATGTTTTAATGACAGCCATTCTGACCCATGTGCAGTAATACCTCACTGTGGTTTTGATTTGCATTTCTCTAATAATTAGTGAAGTTGCGCATCTTTTCATGTGCCTATTGGCCATCTGTATGTCTTTGGAGAAATGTCTATTTAGGTCTCCCTCTCTCTCAAGTGTACAGTTAGTTTAAGGGCAGTAAGCATGTTCACATTTTTGTGCAATCATCATTACCATTTCCAGAATTACCTTGTCATGTTCCCAAACAGAAACTCCATTCTCATTAGACAATAACCCTCCAGTACCTACCTCATTTTTTTGGTGGGGTTTTTGCTTTTTTGTTATTGAGTTATATGAGCTATTTGTAATGTTGGAAATTAATCCCTTGTCAGTTGTATCATTTGCATATATTTTCTCCCAATCCATAGGTTGTCTTTTTGTTTTATTTATGGTTTTCTTTGCTCTGGAAAACTTTTAAGTTTAATTAGGTCCCATTTGTTTATTTTTGCTTTTATTTCTATTGCCTTGGGAGACTGACCTAAGGAAACATTGCTATGATTTATGTCAAAGAATATTTTGCCTATGTTCTCTTCTTGGAGTTTTATGGTGTCATGTCTTATATTTAAGTTTTTAAGCTATTTCGTGTTTATTTTTGTGTCTGGTGTCAGCGTTCCAACTTCATTGATTTAAGATGCAGTGTAGCCTTTCTTCATTGAGCATCTGGAGTACTCTGCTCTGTGCTTTATGTACAAGGTCTCCTTTATATCTCATCATCCAATGAAGTTGCTGTTATTTTCATTTTATGTTCAAGGCAACAGAGACTCAGCAAGGTTAAAGAACTTCCTGGCATCACAGTCCTGATTAGGTGAGGACTCTGGATTTGAATCTAGGTTTTATCTCATTCTAAAGTTCCTACTAGGTGGGTGGCTACAAGGGGGCGCTCTTTATTAGGTGAATAGATTTAATCTAAATCTGTATCCCATGGTTATCCTTGCTGGCTAATTCTTTGGTCTCCTTTGTTGGTTCTTCCTCACCTTCCTGAGCTCTAAGCATTGAAGCTCCCAGGGTTTGCTTCATGGACTTCTCTTCCTGTTTTTACTCCCTTCTTGGTGGTCTCATCTCACCTCATAATTTTAAATAGCATCTATATACTAGCAATTTACACCTGAATACAGACCTGACCCCTCTACCCTAGGTTCACATATTTTACTGCTTACTTTGTATCTCCACTTGGTGTGCAGAAGACATGGAAAACTTATATCCAAAACTGAGCCTCTTGTATTCCCCATGGCCTGTTTTCCTCAACCTGTTTCTTCTTTTGCTTTTCCCATTGATGAAAAGGCAGTCATTCAGGTCGCTCAGGCAAAAACCTCAGGTGTCATCCTTGATTCCTCTTTCTCACATTGCACATTTAATTCGGGAGCATATTCTGTTGACTAAACCTTCAAAATAGACCCAGTATCTATCTGACCACATCTCACCGTCTTTCTTGTCCTTGTCTGGTTGAAGCCACCACCACCTCTCACCTCTATGCCTGCAGTAGTCTCTTCACTCCCGCCTCTGTCTCTGTTCTTGCACCTCCCCAGTCTCTTCTGCACGCGGCTACTAATGGGACCCAGGGAGAACGTAAATCAGATCATATCACTCGTCTTCCCAGACATCTTCAGCAGCTTTCTGACTCACTCAGCATAAAAGCCAAGCTTCAAAGCCCTACCTAGTCAGAGATGCCCTTCCCTCCCAGATCTCAGCTCCTCCTAATCATCCCCATACCTAGCCTCTTCCTGCAACACTGATCTCTTTGCTGATCTGCAAACACACTGGACAAACTTCTCCCTCTGGGCCTTTGCAATGGCTTATTCCTCCAGATGGCTCATTCCCTCACCTCTCCAGTATTTCTTTCCCCTCACACATCGCCAAGCCATCATCAAAATGAAACAAAGTCTGAACTGTAAAACTAGAAGAAAATCCTCCTTAAAACTGACCCTTTGTCCTCTGGCTCCACTGGAAGAATCCTAGAACCGGAGAGGCCATTATCACTGAGACCACCCAATTCTGAGAGAACCGTGGCATTATTTGCATATGGTCCATGGACATCTTTGAGCAATGACAGTCCTGTGGTGGAATGGACAGGCATGAAGCTCAAGATCAGCTCTGGGCCTGATGAGATGACTTCCCCCTTCCCCCGTTTTCATGTTCTCCACAGTCATCATCACCATCTGAAGCCTGTGACAGCTAAGTAGTGGACAGTAGACGGGAAGCAGTATGGAGGCAGAGATTTGTGTCTCTTGTGTGCATCATCCCAGCCCATAGAACGCTGCCTGCCCCATGTTAAATGCTCATTAAATATTTCTTGAATGAATGAATAAATTCTGCATTTATTTGGTGCCGGGCATTGTGCTGAGCGAACATTTTGCATTCATCATTAAACTGTAAAATATCCACCATAATCCCTTGAGTGAAATAATCTTATTGTTCCTACTTGGCAGATGAGAAAGCTGTGCTTGGAGAGATTAAATATCCTGTTCAGTGTCACACAGCTCAGTGTGGACATGGGTCTGCTGCACCTTAAGACCCCCTGCTCCCAATCATTACATACTGCTGCTTTTGTATGCCGGGCCAGATCCCTGTCCCCCCAGTTTGGTAGAAACACATGCACTGTCAGCCCTTTGGGGGCATCTCCTTCTGGTGGACTGTATGTACCACGTCCTTTTAGTGTCCTGGGAAGGATTAACAAGTGCTCTATGGGGGAAGGGAGGAGAATCAATGCCAGTGATTGTTATTATTATTTGTAAAGAAGCATCAGGGAGTGGGTGAGGGGACAATTTAGAGTCAAAATGTATTTTAGACGACATTTGTAGGAAAAATGTTAAACCCAGTGGTTTCATTCTCACGAGGCAGTAATTCACTATCTGAGCTCTCCAGTCTCACAGGACATCTCCGATTGAAGCTCAGAAAGCTTCCGTGATTACTTTGGGGAAAGCCTGCCTGCCTTGGCTGTTTCTTCTCTATTTCCATTTCTTTTTTTTTCTTTTTTTTTTTTGTACTTTGTTTTCCAACTGCTGCAGGGCAGGGAGCTTGTTTCCTGTTAGCAGCGAAGCACTGGTGGCTATTAACCAAAGTAAGCAAAACTAAATTCCAAACTGGCAGAGTACAGGAATACATGAAGGCATGAAGTCCATCCCCAGTCCTTGTCTTCTGACAATCTTCACATCAGGCCCAGAGGTGATCTTGAGCTTCATGCCCGTTCATTCCACCACAGGACTGTCATTGCTCAAAAATGTCCATGGATCACATGCACATAACTCCGTGGTTCTCTCAGACTTGGGTGGTCTCAGTGATACAGGCCCCCCGGGTTCTGGGATTCTTACAGTGGAACTGGAGGGCAGAGGGTCAGTTTTAAGGAGGATTTTCTTACAGTTTTATAGTTCAGACTTTGTTTTACTTTTGATTTTTAGCAAGATGCAGCTTGGTTTCCTTGAAACCTAGCCTTCTCTCTGCAACAGTTCATTTGTTGGACAAAAATGAACAGTTAAAAGGCATGACAAGGAGCTGAGATACTGGCAGTTGACAAGAGGAGCAGAGGCTGGGCTGGGCTTCAGGGGGTCATTGATGCAGGATTCCTGCTGCAGCTGATCTTTCTCAGTGGTTACACAAAGTAACAACTTGACACATTACAAAAAGTCAGGTAGATGCAAGTCAGCAGAGAAAACATGCCTCTGAACCTGGTTCTTAGAAGTCATTGGTTGCCAGCAGAACCCAGCTGAGAATGGAGAAAAAACAAAATGTAATTATATAAAAATCTAGAGTGTATGTCCCTACACTCTAGAAGCCCTATATTTTTGAGGGGATGGAAGAATATTTTTCACCCAGCACATCTGATATCCTTGTTTGGGGACCTTCCTCGGAGATTCCAGTTTAATTAGTTGAGAGCACACAGGGCACCATTGTTTTATTTGGGATGTCAATATTTTCTTTTAAAACTCTTCCTGTGATTCTAACATGCAGCCAGGATTGAGAACTGCTGCTTTAAGCAATCTCTGGTCTTGGCAATGAAAAAATCATTTCAAAGGAGTGCTTTGGCCAGAGAAAATACAACCTATTCAGAGCTGGAGTAAAAAGGAAAAAAAAATTGGGAGCAGAGGGGCTTTAAATTAATGACCCCATGCTGAAGACCTAATCAGCATTTCAAAGGGAGGTGATAGCAGAGAGTGCCCGCTGATGAAATGAAAAGATGGGTTTGAGAAAACTGATTTCATTCATTAATATAGTTACCTGACAGTCTACTGAGGCTTCTCCCAGTCTGATTTTAGTCTGTTCTTCTGTCCCCCACTCTGGAATTCTCTTGTCTTCTTCCCTCTCTTTTGTATCCACACACTCTACCACTTTCTCTTTTGCTTTATATTTCTTCTTTGATTTATATTTTTCTCCAGTTTCCTCCCCTCTGCTTTTCTCATGTCTCTCTTTGGCCAGAGTGTGACAAGAGTTTTATTTTATGTTGCCTGTGATGTTTAGTGAGGAATTGTGTGTTCCTGGTGATTTATTTGTATCGTGTGGAGGTTCCCAGACTAGGGGTCCAATCGGAGCTGTAGCTGCAGGCCTACACCACAGCCACAGCAACTCAGCATCTGAGCCACGTATGAGACCTACACCGCAGCTCACGGCAAGATGGATCCTTAACCCACTGAGCAAGGCCAGGGATGGAACCTGCATCTTCATGGATGCTAGTCAGATTCCTTTCCACTGAGCCATGATGGGAACTCTCCCAGTAATTTATTTTAGAAGCAAATTAAGTTCGGCAGTTTATAGTTCTTAAATTAAAAAATCAAATGGTTATCTTGATCTGTTGCCCTGAAAAGTTTGCCCTGCTGCCCACTCCACCCGCTACCTCTTGTGGGTTCTTGGAACCAAATACAAAGAGTCCCTTCCTGGGTTAGCAGGATACAGGTTAAATTGGAATCACCTGAGGCAGCTAATGCCTTTCTCATCCTCTGCCTTGTGTGGAGGTTTGTAAGTGTTACCCTCAATGTTTCAGAATCCAAGCACTGGAATACAGAACTGCTTGCTTCCTGTAAGCATCTTATTTGGATGTCAGGGATGTGCAGGTTGTGTTGTACCTTCCTGACATTCATTGAAGGTGGGAGAGACAGGGGTTTTGTCTTCAGTAAATGGCAAAGTTAAGTTTAATTTAAACTTTACATCATAATTAGGTCTGTACTGTCTTCCTTTGACATCATATATATATGTGTGTGTGTGTGTGTGTGTGTATATATATATATATTTGGCAGTTTGGTGTTTGTATAGCAAACATATTTTGTTTCATAGGCTTATATTTGCTGACTTTCCCCATTCGTAGCACTTCTTTCGCTCGCTTTCTCTCTCTCTCTCTTTTTTTTTTGTCTTTTTAGGGCCACCCATGGCATGTGGAAGTTCCCAGGCTAGGGGTCGAATCAGAGCTATAGCTGCCAGCCTACGCCCTGGCCACAGCAATGCCAGATCTGAGCTGTATCTGTGACCAGCACCATAGCTCACAGCAACGTCGGATCCTTAACCCACTGAGTGAGGCCAGGAATTGAACCCGAGTCCTCATGAATACTAGTTGGGTTCATTACCGCTGAGCCACCATGGGAACTCCGATCATATCACTTCTTCCTTGACATCTTCCTCCTCTCCGTCACCACCGTTACACCACCAGCATCACCGTGACCACCGCCGTCACTATGACCCACCGTCCCTACGACCACCCAAAGGCACCAAGAAAACCTGATTGAGATCTGGGTCCCTGTGCAAAAGCCTGATCTACCAGGGTTGTCTCTGAAAACTCCACTTTCCTGATTTTAGCTCAGTCCATCTGATTTTCTGAGTTCCAAACTTATTTTTTTGGTAAACTGCTTGCTGCCATAAATCTTGGATTCAGGCTCACAGTGCCGAGGGGAAGCAGGCGAGGAAGAAGGGAGAGGGAAGGGGCTTTGAGTAAAGGGCACAGAAGAGCATTTGATTTAAATAAAGGGATGAATCACCTAATATGTTTGCTTCTAGCTTTCTGTCCCCTCTCCATTCACCGTATCCCTAACAGAAAAGAAAGGGAAAAAATGTTAACTGCTTTTGTTTTGACGGCAGCGATATGATACCTGAAAACAAGATTGAAGATCTTAAAATTTCTCCCACCTCAGCAAGACCTCCAGGGACCTGCTGAACAGGTACTTGAGAGACTGCCAGTACAGAACTAAATGAAGTGATCAGAAGCTCATCACGATATATTAGATGATCGGTAGGCACAAGTTTGGGGAAGTGACAGCCTGTAGTATTGGATGTTGGCTTGTGAATTGAACTTTAAAATTACATTCGCTATTTCTTTAGGAGTCAGCAGAAGAGATTCAGTAGAACAGTGTCTTCCATAAGAAAATCATTATTGCCCTTGGATGCCTGGGTTTAGGAACTGTAGATGCTTAGGAAGGGTCCCTAATTTGTCCTGGTTCAGTTCGCAGCTGTCTCACGGTGAGAAGATATATCTCTGTGGTTGGAGGGTTTGCACTTGTTGATGCATCATTTGACCTTTCAGTGGTACAGACAATGGTTACAGAGGAAACGTCCGGGCTGGAGTGCTTTTCTGGGGCAGCCTTTTGGATGTTCAGCTAATGGTATTATTAAACCAGAAACTTGGGAAAGTAGGATCTTTCTGGGTTTGGTTTTGAGTTGCTCTCTGAGGCCAGTCAACTGACTTGTTTAGGACCCAGTGATCATGAGACCCGGGCTCATGCGATTATTCAACTTCGGAGATAATTTATCTTCATCTTCAATTATTTTGTTTGTTTTGGGTTTTATTTTCTTTTAGCATGTTAACTTTCAGCTCTTTAACTCAGCGAGGGGAGTAAGATTTACAGTTGCTTGTGTAAAAAGTGAGTTCTAAAATTTACTTGTTGATTTGATTTTGTTTTGATTAGAACAACAGTATGTTCATTTTAGAGAGTGAAGATAAAAATCATCAATGACTTCAGCCCTTCCACGCTAGATATAGTTACGCTTCATGTTTTGGTACCTTTGATTTCTAGCCTTTCAATATATATCATTGTCAGTTTTTACATCAACATCTATAGTTGAACAAAATAAGTATCACCATTTTAATATCAGATTCCCCTCAATATTACATTATTAGCATGTACCTAATATATAAATATTTGTTTAGAAAATAATTTATAATGACTGTGTAACAACGTACTGCACAGATACACCGTTCTCTCTCTTTGCACTTCCCTATTGTGAGATATTTAGATTATTTTCAATTTGCACTTTTATAAATAGTGCTTCAGTGAACATCCTTGTATATAAATCTTGTTTAAATCCCTGACTGTTCCTTTTAAGTATATTCTTATGTCAGTGCTCAGGTTTCTTTTTAGGTAAAATGCTATTTCTGTGGGTCTTGGTAATTCTGTAAAGTATTCTCTAATGTTTTTGACTGATGCAATGTCACATTGTTTTCTGGGGAGATGATGAATTACAGTTGAGAAGACTGAGACTGAGGGCAAATTCTACTAGCTGTTGGTTGCATGACTTTTTGGAAGGTGATTTGCAGCTCTGGTCGTTTTTGCTTCCTTGTTTGTAAAAGTGGAGACTAGGAAACTCATCTTACTTTCTTTTTCCAGTTGTTGTGAGGATCAAATGAGGCAGTGATAGTAACAGCACTGTATAGACTTCAAAGCACTCTCATCTTCTGAAAATTTTGTCAGTATTTCTTTGTATAGCAGGTATTTTCCAAAAAGGGCATACCACTTTTTTTTGTTTGTTTTAATTTTTTAAGTATTTTAGACAAATGAAAAGATACCAAAAAATAGAAGAAAAATCCATGTGGCCAACATCTGTTTTAGGAAGCAAAATGTTTATTTATATAATGATTACTAATCTAATGACGGCTTTGTACCCCACTCCATTTGCATGGTCTGTTCCCTCCTTACCACCTGAAAAGCTGCTCTTCAGATTTCGGTTCTTATCATTTTCAGTGTGTCTTTATAACTTTATAACTTCACTGTCTTTTTTTTTTTTTTAACTTTTTATAGGGCCCCATCTGCAGCATATGGATGTTCCCAGGATAGGAGTCCAATTGGAGCTGCAGCTGCCGACCTACACCTCAGCCACAGCAACACAGGATCTGAGCCCGTCTATGACCTACTCACAGCTCATGGCAATGCCAGATCTTTAACCCACTGAGTGAAGCCAGGGTTCGAACCTGCATCCTCATGGATACTAGTTGAATTCGTTTCTGCTGTGCCACAATGGGAACTCCAGAACTTAACTCTCTTTGAAGTTATACACTTTCTCTGTTTCTGGTTATTATCCTTAAAGTTTTAACATCCAGACTTAGCTTAACAATATCTAAAGATATTATCTTCATCCTCCTTCTGAACAAACTTTACTTAGAAGGCTTTAAAATCAACCATTTCTGTCTTTTATGTTACTTTTTTTTTCAGAATTTTCATCCTGTGTTGTCTTGTTACTACCCAAATTGATTACATTGCATAATCATTGTTGGTGTGATTTATCCGCATGGTCTTTGCTCACCATTCCTTCCTACCTCTCAGTCTTTTGGTATGGATTGCTTTTCTTTTTTGGCTTTCTTGGGCCACACCTGTGGCACATGGAGGTTCCTGGGCTAGGGGTCAAATTGGAATTGTAGCTGCTGGCCTGCGCCACAGCCACAGCAATGCGGGATCCAAACCACATCTACCATCTATACCACAGCTCACTGCAATGCTCGATCCTTAAACCACTGAGCGAGGCCAGGGATCAAACCTGCAGAGTCACGGATACTAGTCAGTTCTTAACCTGCTGAGCCAATATGGGAAACCTGGATTATTTTTCTTTTGTCAGAGTGTATCTGTGAGAAATGACTTCATTGAGAACTGTTGGTGGTAAACATACTCGTTTTTGTTTGAAAATGACTGTTTCACTCTAATGATTTGTCTCAATATTTAACTCAAGGTTTTCCATTATTTTCTCTTAGTGTTTTATTTATTTTTTTTATTTTTTATTTTTTTTGCCTTTTGTCATTTTACGGCTGCAACCTGCGGCATGTGGAGGTTCCCAGGCTAGGGGTCTAATCGGAGCTGTAGCCGCCGGCCTACGCCAAAGCCACAGCAACGCAGGATCCGAGCCACATCTGCGACCTACACCACAGCTCATGGCAACGCTGGATCGTTAACCCACTGAGCAAGGCCAGGGATCGAACCCACAACCTCCTGGTTCCTAGTCGGATTCATTAACTGCTGTGCCACGACGGGAACTCCTTCTCTTAGCATTTTAAAGCCATTATTCCCATGGTCTTCTTGCTGCTGTTGATGTGGAAAACCTACTGCTGTGGTTGTCCACATTCTTTTGTAGGTGACAGTCTGACCACTTGTATAATCTTCTTGCTTGATCTGGTCATCTGCAGTTTTGCTAAGATTTAGCCAGTGAATTTATTTAATTTATCCTCTTTGGTATCAATTTCCTCAGTTTGAGGATTGGTGACTATCATAAAGTCTGGAAATATTTCAGCTGTTCTTACCAATTTTTGAGGAAATCTAATTGGCATTCTAAGGGAGTGAATAGAGATAATGGAAAAGGGCCAAAATTACCCATATTTCTATACTTTCCATGGTAAGTGTTATGTAGCATTCTTGATAATTTATATATATAAATTATATGTCTAAATCTATCTATATCTATCTGCCAGTGAATGGGTTCTTTGGTCTCTGTAATTTCAATTATTATGTACACACATATATCACATAGGTACATATACACATATATACAGTCATATTTCTAGAAGTTCTCTTAGTTCATTTTCAAATCTCCCTGATCCATTTCGATAGGGCCTTTTTCATTTGTTATATTTTTGAGTGCATTTTCAATTTTAAAAAACATTTGAAACATGTATACTTTATAATATGTGTTGGAAAATTCTATTATCTAAAGTTGTTACTAGTTTTCATCGAATCTGAACAAAAGCCTTTCAGCGTAAACCATCTTGGTTGTAGTTTTTTCCCTTTCATCACTTTAAGTATATCGTGCCATGCTCTTCTGGCCTGCAGAGTTTCCACTGAAAAATCAGCTGATAGCCTTATGAGGATTCCCTTATATGTTATTTGTTGTTTTTCATATTTTCTTTTTTTTCTTTAATCTTTGTCATTGTTATTGCTATGTGTCTCGGCATGTTCCTCCTTGGGTTTATCCTGTATGGGACTCTACATTTCCTGGACTTGGGTGACTGTTTCCTTTCCCGTGTTAGGGAAGTTTTCAGCTATTATCTCTTCAAATACTTCCTCAGGACCTTTCTCTTCCTCTTATCCTTCTGGGACCCCTACAGTGTGAATATTTATTCCACCATTTGTTCTTTCTCTGCTTATTCTCACTCATGGTGCCTTATTTTTTAGTTTTCTGTTTTTGGGTGTTATTTAGTAATTGTGGATTGTGAACTCATTTTCAGCATAAATTAGGTGTGGGAATTTTATGAAGCCTGGATTAAGAGTGTATCTATATAGACCAGTACTGTTCAATAGAAATTTCTACCATGATGGATTTTCCCTCTCTGCTGTTCTCTATGGTATCCACTAGTGACATGGGACTATTGAGCACTGCCAGTGTGGCTGATGTGAGGAACTGACTTTTAAATTAAATTTTAACTAATTAAAAATTATTTAGTCACATCTGGCTACTGGCCAACTTATTGGATCTACAGGGCTATAGAGTATTTGCTTTTAGATTCTTCTAGATATAATTGGGAACTACTAATTTGAGGCCACTTTATGTAATGTTTTGGCTTATAGTGTCTATCCCATGCTATACAGATTAACTTTTATCCTGAGTATAGGCCTTTAGTTACAGGAATTCAGGGAAATATTTTTTATACATGCAGAAAGAACATTCCTTATCCTTATCCCTTTTCTGGTGGGCCAATAAATTTTTAGCTCATACTTTCTCCAATGTATGCATAATTCCTTATGAAACCCAGCTTTGTTTAAGGATTTTGTTTTTAATCTTGGGAGAATCTAGATGCTTCTCTTTTGTTCCTGAACAGAGAAGCCCAATGGCCACTTGGTCAGCAGTCACTCATATCTGTGGTTTTTCACTTCCTCTTCTTTTTCCGCCCGCAAATTTCTGCTCTATTCTTGCCAGCTCAAATATTTGTTTCAAGGAAAGGGTTTGCTGTATTTTATCCAAAATTACTCATTGTTACGAACTAGGCCATTATCAGGGCATTGATTCTTCGTTATTGCTAGAAATGACAGTGTCTCCAATTCTTCTAATTTCCTTGTAGAGGACAGGTATTGGAAGCCTTTCTTGCTGGGCGTGGGGAGTGGTGTTTATTGGTAGTTAAATAATAGAACAGAAATGTAAATAGGTCTTTTCCACGGGCCATTAAGTTCATGAATAAAATAGATGAAACATGGTACTTTGTACTGGCACCTGAACACTGTTTACTTGCTTATAGTTAGAGTTTACATACCTGGTTTACGAGCAAGCTGTAAGCCTCCTATTCTCCCAGCTGCATCAAGGTACATAGGATTATTGATTTGTGAGCCACAAATTCATGTTGTGAAGGTCACATTATCTTAGTGCAACTGCACAAGAAACCTGGAAGATAATAATGAGGTTCAATCAGTGAGGCAGTAGGTTGTAGATGCTGTTTTATTTGTTTTTGGAAAGATGATCTTGGTTTGATGAGTCTCTTGGTGTTAAGAAGTCTGTATATTTTCCATCTCCATTTTAAAGTGTATATATGAATTAGATGCTAACACAGAACAACAACAACAACAACTATATAGTATAAAAAGAGAAGGCCAAAGGTACTTTTTACTAGAAAGTATGTAGGACTACCCTTTGGCTAATAAAAATGAGGAAAGGCTGGCAATGATGGCTCCTTTTCTGAATCTTTTAATTTTATTCTCTTGGCAGTATCATAGGAATTGCCAGCATTTTCTGAACACTTACTGTATTTTAGGTACTGTTATAAAAACTTACTAGCTTTTCTTTTTTACCCTTCACCTACTGCATAATGGTGGTTATGTTATGATTTCTATTTTCCACTGAGGAAATAAGCACAGAGAGGTAGAGAATCTTACTCAAGTTCAAACATCTAATAATCAGTAAGGCTCAGGTTTAAACCCAGACTCCAAAGCCTGACTCTTAACCACTGCACATTTTTTTTAGAAATATTCTCTAGTGTTGCACGTATTGATTTCTATAACTACACAATCAATGGTTTAAGTGAATATTTTAGGTGTGATTTCTGCTATAATAAGAATTTTTTGTTTTCCTTCTCACATAAGAAGATGTCTGGATGCTGGTTCAATGAATCTGTTAAGGATCCTGGCTCTTTTATTTTTCCTCCTTCCATCTGTGATATGCTTGCTTTCATCCTCAGGCTTGTCTCATGGTTACAAAGTGGCTTCTATATTTACATACATCATATTCTTCCTCAAAGTAGGAAGAAGGGAAAAGAAGTGGAAGCTATGTCTGTTCTTTTCATTGGGAGAGAAAAGATTTTCCCTAAAGCCCTCACAAAGTCAAGATCTTGTGTCTCACTGGACAGTGTTGTATCTATCACACAGCTACCTCTGATTGCAAAGGATATTTGGACTCTACAGAAGAAGGCAGGCAACGAAGGAAGTGGGAATGAGTACTGAGGTAGTTAAATAAGTGTCTGCTACACTGAAATGCTGGAAACTTAGATTGGTTGGAATCTACTTGGCGCGATGAATTTTTTCCGACTTACCTGGGTGAGAGAGTCACATAGTGATAGCTAGAAGTCCCACTTGCTTCAGCTCTGCTTTCTGCACACTTATATTGGTACAGACCCTGAGGATGTTTATCTGCAGCCCCAGCCCTATTCAATCCCAGAGTCACTCTCTGTGCACAAGCTCGTGTCAGGGATCTGGAATTCATCTTGTTGCTCTAGCACCAGGCTTCTGGAATGTAATACTAGCTGAGAGCCTAGCTTCTGTCTATTTTTGTTCAGCATTCTAGTTACCTCTCTAATTGCCAAAGTGTTTCTTCAAATCCTGGAGCTGGTGTGGAGTTTTCATTTCTTGACTGGGCTTCAGACTGTCTTTGGCACCCCAGCATGTTGGGCTGAGGTCAGGGCACCTGGATTAGTTCTGTGCAGACCCTTCCCCTTGATGCTGTTTACTGAATCATGACAGCATCACTGCCAAGAAGGTTCTGATGCCTGGTTGCCTCTCATGGCCCCCACCTATGTATTAAATCAAGATTACAACAGGGCCTTCCCAGGTTCCACATGATTTGGGGATACTGTTGATTTCTGTCTTCTCAGACTCTCATTTTCCTGACTTTTACATCTTATTCCTCCTCCTATTACATGCTTCACTGCCAAGGCTGCCCTGAAGTGTCCATTTTTATGACCCTCACTGTCCTACGTCCACACCTTCTTAGACCTGAGGCAGAGATGCCCAGTGGATTGCTTGGGTCCTAGTCTTCCAACAATAGCCAATTTTCATAGAGCCTGAGAGTTCCCTGATGACCAAAATACTTTTCATTCTTCTTTTTTTCCTTGTCTTTTTGTCATTTTAGGGCTGCACTTGCAGCATATGAAGGTTCCCAGGTTAGGAGTCCAGTTGGAGCTGTAGCCACCAGCCTATGCCAGAGTCACAGCAATGCAGGATCCAAGCCATGTCTGTAACTTTCTTCGCAGCTCATGGCAAGGCCGGATCCTTAACCTACTGAGAAAGGCCAGGGATTGAACGTATGTCCTCATGAATGCTTGTTGGGTTCATTCACTGCTGAGTCATGATGGGACATCCCCAAATACTTTTCCATTTTGCGTTGTAATATCTAAAATTCCACAAATAGTAAGTCATTCCTCATTTTAGCTAATTTAACGAGGAATTATTGGCACATACTAGGTTCCAGGCCCTGTGGTGGGAATACAGTTACATAATACATTGTCATCTGCATTATAACCTAGCAGAGAAGACCAAAATCAAAACAGTTATCACATGGGTGGAGGTTTTATGAAAGAGGTAATACACAGTGGATGTGCAAGAGGGTCTAATCTAACCCAGGGAGCTTGGAAATGCCTCCCTGAGGGACAGGTTAGGGAGAAGGGAAAGTGGGTCCAGCAGCATGGAGGGCCAGCACCAGAGCAAGTGTGCTAGTTCATGGAGCAGGCTGGCTTCATGGGTTTGCAACCTATATAGTTGCATAGGGTCATGCACTTAGACCTCACCTTGGTTTAATGCTCAGCTTTTGCCATCTTGAATTTTTTGGTTTTTGTTTTTCTTTTTTAGGGCCACACTTGTGGCATATGGAAGTTTCCAGGCTAGGGGTCGAAGTGGAGCAACAGCAGCCAGCCTATGCCACAGCCACAGCAAAGCAGATCTGAGGTGTCTCTGCAACCTATACCACAGCTCATGGCAGTGCTGGATCCTTAACCCACTGAGAGAGGCCGGAGACTGAACCTGCATCCTCATGGACACTAGCCAGGTTTGTAACCCGCTGAGCCACAATGGGAACTCCAAAATTCTTAATAATAATTTTTGAAAACAGGGCCCCATGTTTTCATTTTTCACTAGACCCTTACAAATTATCAAGTCAGTCCTGCTTGAGAGAAATCCATTGTGCTGAAGCGTGGCCATCCAGGGTACACAGAGAGGTGGAAAGTTTGTGGAGAGAAATACCCGTGGGAAGGTGAAAAAAATTACCTTTTGTTCAATCATTCATATTTGACAAGTATTAAATAACTGCTATACATGCCAGATACTGTGCCAGGTACTGGGAAACTATAGTCAGCAAAATCAACAAACAAGAACAAACTGAGCAGGATTTCATTGTTCTCATGATGCCTCCTTTCTAGTGGAGGAGACAGATAATAATGAAGAGTATGTCCAGTGACAAGTGCTGTGAAAAAGAAATGCTGTAGGGCGGGAAGAAATCTGGAGAGATGTAGGGTGTGTGGGTTGGACAGGGAAGACGTGACTGTGTTGATTTATAAAACAATAGAACATATAATACAGGCACTAGGGTGGGAGGTGATTATAGAGAGGTGATCCTGTAGGTACTTGTAGGCCAGGTAAGTAATTTCACCTATCATGAATTTCAGTCTGAATAAGATAGAAAGCCAACAGAGAGTTTCCAGCAGAAGAATGACATACTTATTTATACCTTAAACGTGCCATTCTGATTATGTGTTGAAAACAGACTGTTGGGAGGCAAAGATAGAGCCAGGAAAATCCCTTATGATGCTCTTGTAATAGTTCAGCATAAGAAGCTAGTGGCCTCTCATAGAGTTCTCATGGAAAAAATTGCTGAGAAGTGGTTGGCATCTTGGATGGATACATCTTGATGTTGATAGGATTTGTTGACGAGATAGAATAGAGTATGTGAGAAAGAGTGACATTGAGGCAGATCTCAGGTTAGTTATTTATATGTTAGTGTGACTAAGCTCATCTAATCCCTTCCTAAGACCAAATTTGATAAGGTAGGTAGAAAATTCAGAGATATGGAAAAGCAAACAGGAAAGTTTGGAAACATTTTGGAGAAAAAGCCTATGCTTTATCAACTTCTGTGAGAAAACCACTTCTATGTGGAATTATATTTTGTTCTTATTGTCCAGAGGGCTGAAATAAAGCATTACTATAAAGATTGATAGAGGTAAGATTGAAAAGGACTCCCAGAAAGGCATATGAAGGAATAAGGAATGTTGAGCTTGCCGAATGCCCTGTTCTCTAGAGTGATTTTATCATTTATGTTAATAGTTCTCAAACAACAAGACAACAGATGCTGGCCTAGTTGTATTGGAATCACTAGCAACGCTTGTTAAAAATAGAGATTTCTGGGGTCCATCCCTCCCAAGTTCTGATGTGTGACTAAACTTGTGGGATGTATTATTTTATAAAGCATCCTCTGTTGGGAGTTCCCATTGAGGCGCAGCAGATTAATGGTTTGCATTGCGTCAGCTGTCGCATAGGTCACAGCTACGGCTCAGATTCAGCAGCTCTCCTGGGCACTTCTATGTGCTGTGGGTACAGCCAAAAAACGAAAAGAATAAAAAAACTTCCTTTGTTGATTCCAGTGCATAGATATTTGCTACTGGTTTATAATATTTCTTTAATGATACCTTATCAAAATCTTCTCAAGAATGTTCTGGACTGGCAAGGAAGGAAATAGTAAACTTGTATAGGAATCATGTATTTAATGAGTAAGTCCAGGGATTTATAGGCTGTAGGATAAAAATCTATTAGTCTTTATACTTTTAAACCTGGAGAAATAAAAGAAAACTATTTGTCACAATAGTTCAGTTGCATTTCCTTTTGACATTAGGCAGTGCACGTACTAACAATGTTGTGGCAATTTGTTGAATGAGAAATAAATAACACTATATTAAGAACACAGCTAATTATTAGAGAAATGCAAATCAAAACTGCAATGAGCTACCACACCACACTGGTCAGAATGACCATCAGTAACAAGTCTACAAAGAACAAATGCTGGAGAGGGTCTGGAAAAAAAGGAACCCACCTTCACTGTTGGTGGGAATGTAAATTGATACAGTTACTATGGAAAACAGTATATGGAAGTACCTCAGAAAACTAAATATTAAAACTACCATATGATTCAGCAGTCCCACTCCCAGGGATATATATGGATAAGGCTATAATTCAAAAAGATAGGATGCACACCTATGTTCACTGCAATGCTATTCACAATAGCAAAGTAATAGAGCAACCTAAATGTCCATTGACAGATGAATGGATTAAGGTGGGGGGGGTGTGTGTGTATAATGTATGTACATTATATATGTAATATACATAATGGAATTCTACTGAGCCATAAAAAGAATGAAATAATGCCACTTGCAGCAACATGGATGAGACTAGAGGTTCTCATACTAAATGAAGTAAGTCAGAAAGAAAAAGACGAATACCATATGACATCACTTATATGTGGAATCTGAAGTATGACACAAATGAACCTGTCTCCAGAACATAAAAGAACTCATAGACATGGAGAACAAACTTGTGGTTGCCAGGGGGGAGTGGGGGAAGAAGTGCGGTAAACTGGGAACTGGGGGTTAGTAGGTACAAAGTATTCATTTTATTTTATTTTATTTTATTTTATTGCCTTTTGTCATTTTAGGGCTGCACTCGCGGCATGTGGAGGTTCCCAGGCTGGGGTCTAATCAGAGCTGTAGCCGCCGGCTTACACCACAGCCACAGCAACGCAGGATCCGAGCCGTGTCTGCAACCTACACCACAGCTCACGGCAACGCCGGATCCTTAACCCACTGAGCAAGGCCAGGGATCGAACCCGCAACCTCATGGTTCCTAGTCGGATTCGTTAACCACTGCGCCACGACAGGAACTCCAAAGTCTTCATTTTAGAATGGATGAGCAATGAGGTCCCACTGTGTAGCACAGGGAACCATGTCTAATCTCTTAGGACAAAACATGATGGAAGACAGTATGAGAAGAAGAATGCATATATATGTATGACTGGGTCACCATGCTGTATAGCAGAGATCGACACAACTATACTTTTTAGTAACATTTAACAGCAATCCCATATTGCTTAAAATTAAAAAAAAATAGGGGTTTAAGAATCAGCTCTGGCATTAATTTGCTTTGACGGTGATGTGCTGGAAATGGCTTGAAGTGGTTTGTAAGAGCCGATTATGAAGTTTTCAGGCATCTTGACAGCTAGTTTAATATAGCTCATATTAAAAATTAAATTATGTAAATTTATGATTAAATTATAGTAAAACAAAGGTAACAGAAACTGAAAAACTCATTTCCCCCCTTTCCCCTGCATTTTACTATTATTATTTATGATTCTTGTGTCTGTGTGGTAGAAATGCTATGGTAGTGATTCTGTGGATGGAATTGTGACCTCTTGAAATTCATACACTGAAGCCTGACTCCCCAATGTGACTGCGTTTGGAGGTTTAATGAGGACATCAGGATGGCATCCTTATATAACAGGATTAGGGTCCTTATAAGAAGAGACACCAGACATCTGGCTCTCTCTGTTTATGTGATGTGAGGTCACAGAGAGATTGAGGCTGCCTGCAAGCCAGGAAGAAAGCTCTTACAACAAGCCAAATCAGCCAGCACCTTGGTCTTAGACTTCTTAGCTTCTGAAACTCTGAGAATATAACTTTCTACTGTTCGGGCCACTCAATCAATGGCATTTTGTTACGGTAGCCTGGAAAGACTAAGACGAATGATGTGCTACTGTGCATTTCTTCCCAACTCTGTGGGTAGTGACATCATGTCACTAACTTGAAACTGGCCATAATGGAATTATTTATATCCAAGAAACTTGCAGATGATACAAAGAAGAATTTAGTTCATTTATTGTTTTGTTATTATCTAGACCAGGGTTTAACAAATTATGGTTCATGGAACAAACTGAGCCCAGGACTGGTTTTCTTTGGCCACACCTGATGCATGCAGAGGTCCCCAGTCAAGGATCGAACTCATAGCACAGCAGTGATCTGAACCACAGCAATGACAACACCTGATCCTTAACCTGTTACGCCATCAGGGAACGCCCAGGACTGGTTCCCTGATGCTAGAGAGCTATGCATGCTTTTTACTTTTTTAAAAGCTTATAACAACAAACAAAAAATAGGCAAAGAAGAATACATAACACAGTCATATATGGCCTTCCAAGCTTAAAATATCTATTTTCTAGCTCTTCACAGAAAATGTTTATTGATTCCTGAGCTAGGCTAAACACAGTGATGGAGAAAGTGTTAATGATACAGAGTAAACATGAAAGCTTTTCATCTCTTAAGTGGTTACATTGTGAATTAGTACAAAAAATGGAGGAGATAGCCTTCTGGGATTCAAAAACCATTTTCTAATTCAGCAAAAATGTTTCTCAAGCATAAAATGAAGTTTCAAAATATGTCTTTGTTGTTCCATCTTACTCATTAGTTTAAATAGGAATGTTAACTAACATTCATGCTGGAACTTCCCTTGTTCATTGATTATAACCGTAGCTTGGCTGTGGATTCAGGCTTCAGCAACAATCAACAAATGTATTTCGTGAGAATCGACTGGCTATATAGAATTTGTAAAAAAGACTATCACATTTTTTATTATTTATTGTGCTCCACATCCTTTACAGCAGTAAGACTATAATAAAATTATGTGCTTATGTCTAAACTGGGTAGAGATCGCTATGGAATTAATTACTGTAAATTTACTGGCTTAAATGGTATATATTTATTATCTTGCAGTTTCTGTGGGTCAGGAGTCCAACACAGGTTAGCTAGGTTCTCTGCTCAGAGTCCACCAAGGTTACTGTCAAGGTAGCAGCTGGGCTGTGCTTTTATTTGGTGGGCTCCCTCAGACTGTTGCCAGAACTCATCTCTTTGCATCTGTAAGACTGAGGGCCCTGGTTGCTTTTAGGATGTCAGCTAAGGGCTTGCCCTGTGGATCTCCCATGGGATCACTTACTTTTTCAGAGCCAATTAGGGAGGAAGAGAGTCTTTAGTGAGAGTCTCCTAGTAAGATCAAGTCTCGTGTAAGTTAATAACAAGTGACATCTCATCACCTTTTTAAGTCACATGTTCTACCCACAGTCAAGGGAAGAGAATTCTCAAAAGCATGAACATCAAAAGATGGGTATCATGAGGGCCACTTTAGAGCATGCCCATTATAGTTACATACTTTTAGGGCAGGAGGGAGGAGAACTGGTTGTTAAACATTTACCAACACTGGATGTGGGTCAAGTCAACAAATGTCTTTGAATCTCGTTATCCTCATTTGTAAAATTTAGCTGTTGGAAAGCATATCTCAACTTGGGTTCCAATGCTTAGAGATTCACAGGGCCCACAGCAGCTTAATGTTTTCTCCTCTTCCTCTCCTCTCCTTTTCTCTTCTCTTTCTCTTTGTAATGGTTTAAACTTAATTAGCTCAAGTTTTCCCAAACTTAGTTGACCAGGGAACATTTTAAAAATGTTTAAGGGGAAGAGGGTAAGTTCTAGATGAGAGAAACTGCAGGGATTTTTTTTTTAAATCATATATTTACTTTGCTGCTAGAGGAGTTTTATATAAGAAAATAAAAAAAAGTGCCACTGCTGGATGATTCTCTAGATGGGGGAAAATTCAGTATTCTGGGGAATATCTGTTCCAAGATCTCTTAAAATTCTCCAACATTATCATTGCTAACTGGTTCAGTTTTCATTGCATGAAACGAAAGCACACAATAATATGGCAGGCTTGGTTTTACTGAGTACCCATGCAGGGGTTAACAGAGAAAAACCGTCTCTGGCATGAAATTGAAGGGTGGAAATTTTCCAAAGCTGAGATCATCTCTGAGCTATGGAGATCTCCAGTGCCCTTATTTCATTAACACACACGCCTTTCTTTGGCTTCTAGTTATATAAATTCTTCTTTAATGGGAGCTTAGCTCTGTTGCAGTGGATGAAAGAAACGTTAAAAGTTTTGTCAAAATTGTGTCACATGGCATTTTTACTGATACTGAAGTAATGTGATTACTTCAAATATGATGGAAAATACAGATAAAATATGAATAAGGAAGAATTTCCTTCTATCAACCTAAAATTGTCACATATTTTCATGTATTTCCTTCCAAGTTTTTTTCTGTTAATCTGTATACTTAAAAAAAAAACACAGTTGAGATCACACTGTGAATGTTTACACCTTTAAAAAAATTCTAAGCCTCATGTCAAAAGCACTTTCCTATGTCCTTCGAATTCTGTGTAAATGTCAATGGAATGACTGCACAACTTCTCATTCCAAGGGTAGAGTAAGTTACATAAACATTCCGTTATTTGGGGGCTGCTGGGCTGCTTTAGTTTTTTTCCCCTATTATGTGTATGAGTTGGTACACATCTTTTGATTCATCTTTGTATGCATTTTGAAGGAATTAAATTGTATTAGAGAAGTGGGTGTATGTGAATGTGGCGCCATGTGTCAAAGAGTTGTAGCCCTCTAAACTTCACCTTGCTCCCCTGTTCCTGCTTCTCTAAATTCATGCTCTTGGAGCCATGAATTTGTTACCAGTGCTGGTTTGGTCCCCTTCCAAGAAGAGCATCTAGAGGGATCTGGCGTATTCTTAGTAGGGCATTTTTATGTCTGCTTGGACCCTGGGGTTTCTCCGGCAGTTGCATTTGTCAGTCTTGGACTTCTTTGTCCCTCATAACCATTCTTGGATAAAAAGATAAGAGTAAGCAATTCGCCCAATTTCAGTGGAAATTCAACCATACCTCTGTTTTCATGGTGAAAGCTTAAACCACTTATCTCTCATATTATCTGGAGTCATGAGGGAAAAAATAACATCTTTGACCTAATATAATTTCTAAAGCCATTAAACAACCTCTTTGCAGCATGAATTGGTAATAGCCTTTAAAATCTAAAAGGATTCAGTTGTGAGCAGAATGATTAAAGGAGAGAGGGAAAGATGGCATTGTCAAGGTCAGTAATCAGTGCTCTGGCTTTAAAGCCAGTGTTTTCCCTGGCCATGGCCATTCAGCTTTTGGTTTTCAACTTGTTGTTTTATAAATATGTTATGTCCATTATTTATGACATGACCTAGCCCCTTCATGTACCTGTCTGCAAACCACAGTGTAATATTACATTGAAAGAATTGAAAGGACTCCTTTGATTGTAATCTGGACATAGTCTAGTGAAGAGGACTGTGGCACTTGAGTAAAAAATGCTTAAAAGAGCTGAATGCCAATTACACCACTGCTGGTGTGTCACTGCATCATGATTTTCACTAAGTCTCAGCTCCTTTTTTTTTTTTTTAACTGAGGTATACAGTTAATTTACAATGTTGTGTTAGTTTCAACTGTATAGCAAAGTGGTTCATTTATTCATATAGATATATGAATAAATATATCTTTTTCAAATTATTTTCCAGTGTATGTTATTACAAGCCATTGAGTGTAGTTCCCTTGCAATATAGTAGGTCCTTGCAGTTTACCTACTTTACATATCGTAGTGTGTATCTGTTAATCCTAAATGCCTAATTTATTATCTGCTTTATTTAATTTATTTTTTTGTCTTTCTAGGCCCACACGTGCGGCATATGGAGGTTCCCAAGCTAGGGGTCAAATCAGAGTTGTAGCTGCTGGCCTACACCAGAGCCACAGCAATGCAGGATCCAAGCTGCATCTGTGATCTACACCACAGCTCACGGCAATGCTGGATCCCCAACGCACTGAGTGAGGGCAGAGATCAAACCCACATCCTCATGGATGCTAGTCAGGTTCCTTAACCCCTGAGCCACTACAGGAACTCCCTATTAACTGCTTTACAATTCATTTTCCACCTTAACAAGATTAGGTTAATAATGCCTAATTACTTGGCTCTGTAATTACTCTGAGTTCATACTTAACTGTGTTATAAAAATATAAAGGATTAATTCTGATATAATAACATGCCATTAATGGGAGAACATTGAGTGGATATTGAGTTCAGCTTTTCAGCTGATTTTACAGACCAGCAAGTCAAGGGAAACAGTTTTATTCCTCACAAGTTGTAGGCTGGGTGGTTTGCACACATCCCTTTTCGTAACACTTACAACCACCCTGGAGAAACTGTGGTTCAAAGGGAGTGTATAAATTGCTGAGATTGCTCTGCTAGTTGCTGGCAGAGCTGGTGTTTGAGCTGAGGTTGGTCTGATTCTAAACATCAGGCTTCTTATACTGGATCAGGATTCATGAACTTTTTTTTTTCTTTTTCGATTTTTAAGGCTGCACCTGTGGAAGTTCCCAGGCTAGGAGTCGAATCAGCAGTGTGGGATCTGAGCTGCATCTGTGACTTACACCACAGTTCATGGCAATGCCCGATCCTTAACCCACTGACTGAGGCCAGGGATTGAATCCTTGTCCTTATGGGTACTAGTTGGGTTCCTTACTGCTGAGCAACAACAGGAATGCCAGTATTCATAAACTTTCAAAGAGCCAAAAAATTAAGTATTGACCTTGATATAAATACGTTAATTCTCATAGTTCTTAAATACATGCAAACATAAATTCAGGTATATATTCCCGATAATTATGACTCTTATACAACTATAAAGGCAAACCAATTTACTAGCTCAGTATAAACAAAACCACAGGCCAGTCAAATACAAATTTTAGTTACATTGATTCAACATGACTGAGGATGGCTTTTTGCTGGAATTAAATCTGCAGTGGCAGCGTGTGTGCAGCACAGATTCTAAGGTATGGGTTCCTCAGATCTGGCGCTGCTCCACTACCGACTGTGGTGTGAACACCCATTTGCCTTCACTTTCTGTATCTCAACCCTCATTAAGTCTTCTTTTGGAAAGTGTCTTTCATTTAGTCTTGAAAATAGTCTTTATCAGTCAAGTACACCTCTTGTTTAATAGTCCTTAAGATATAACCTCTTAGCACAAAGCTTTGTAAACAAAAAAAGCTGGGCACAAAAATTGCATGGCGACCCTGTTGTAAAGAGTTCACCCAGATAATCCCAAATACACTTATAAAAGGGTTAAGATGATTGTATTACATAGGAATCATAGATCCCTAAAAGCATCCATAGATTTAATGTTCCATGGACTCTGTTTCAGGACACTGGGCTATACTGCTCTGCCCATGAGCCAACAGGAAGTACAGGGTCTGGCAGGCAAATGGAACAGGAACTAGGAAAAGAAACCTTTACAGGTTTTATTGAGCTGGGTATGCTGTGGAGCAATATTCACTGAGAGACTCGACAGTGGTGCACGTCCCAACAGTGTACTCCCAAAGCTTAGCCTGGACAGAGAGGAGTCAGAAATCTCAGCACTAGGTGCCTGAAATGGAAACATGCTCTGGGGACAGTGGCTTCCTCACCACAGCTGCCTGTCTTCTCATCTCTTGCTGGTGAGAGCCAGTCCTGTGCCATGTTGGCCTGGGGACTTGCAGGTGATGATGCTTGAAAGCATCTGATGAGAGGTGAATGGGAGATTTCTGAAACAAATGCCAAGCCTTGTGTTGTGGCACCAATGGGAACTGAATTTTACAGTATTCATTTTATCCTGTTGCAGTAGCTGCCTATATAAGAACATGCTTTGTGAGACTTTATTTCATTGTAGTGTTTTATTTTTTTTTAATTTTCATTTTTAGTGCATAAACATGTCTTTTGGTAACCTGACGACCCAGAATGAATAGTAACTATGGGTCAGTGCATTGAAGTAGCTTTTGAAATTGTCATAAGCACACTGAGAGTTGCTTATGTTGCTATTGATAATGCACAGAGGTGGAGGTGGGGCATGACTAGGAAAAAATGATCTTTTCAAAGCAGCTAAAAATGAGTGGAATAAAATATGGTAGCCCCAATTGGAGTGAAAGGGGCATGTGGGCAATGAGAGTACTTCATTCAGTAACTTCAAAAATACTTTCTGGGGAGTTCCCATCATGGCACAGCAGAAACGAATCCGATTAGTATCCATGAGGATGTGGGTCCGATCTCTGGTCTCACTTAGTGGGTTGGGGATCCTGCGTTGCTGTGCCTGTGGCATAGGTCGTCAGCTATAGTTCCAATTCGACCCCTAGCCTGGGAGTTTCCACATGCCGGGGATGTGGCCCTAAAAAAGAAAAAAAAAACTTACTGGGAACCTACATTGGCCAAGCACCTTCGTCCATTGCAAGGAAAACAACAGTAAAGAGGTTGGCAAGATCTGGCTCTGAACTCATGCAAGTTATAATCTGGATACTAAATAGATATAAAATGAGAAAATAGATAAAATGTCTCTGGATTTTAATAGAATCTAGAAGTTAAGGCCTAAAGTTTAGAAAGAGCATGGTGAGTTCTAGGGAGTGTGGACTTTGCTTAGAGAAATACAGAGAGTGAATCACTTCATGAAGTTCAGGAGGCTGGCAGCGTTCATATATTGAAGAATCTGGGGGCTATGCTAAGGAATTTCTAATTTTTTTCTAAGTGTAAGGATTCATTACTAAAAGAATTCTAGGCAGAGATAGATTTAGATTTTTATGTGATCCGAGTGATGGAGACTTTATGAAGAATGGAATAGAAGACGTCACATGGAAACACAGACCCCAGAGAGGGTTTTCCAGGGAGAAAGAGTGGTGACTGGATGGTAGGAGTGAAGATGGAGAAACATGGATGGGCTTGCCATGCATTTACTGAAATATATATTCGAGCAGATAATACTCAGGGATGGATTGCATAGGGTCAGAGTAAAAGAAAAGGAAGAGTCAAGAGGATCCCAGAGTTCCTGGCTTTGATAATTGTGCAGATGATAGTGTCACTCCGTGAGAGGGAAATTCAAGAATTCTACTTGGGACATGTTCTATTTGAGATCTCTATGAAATATTCAGGTGGAGGTGAGGAGTAGGAGGTTGGACATGGGAGTCTCAAATTCAGAGGAGGAGTCTGCCCTGGAGATATAAATGTGGGAGTTATCAGATCTAAATGGTATGGGAAACCGTAAAAATGGTGGATATCATCAAGAGAGAATGATAGGAGCTAAGACCCAATCTTGAGGATTTACAGTTTCTTATTTAATGGAGACAGAGGAACCAGCAAAGAGGACTGATAGATTGTGTCCAGTAAGACAGAGGGCGTTTTCAAGAAGACCGAAGCCTAGGATAGGGTTTTCAAGAGGAGGAATTGCTTCTGTCAAATGCTGCTGAGAAACATTAGATCAGCAAGATATCTGTTTGATTCAGAAAGTGATTGGTAGTTCGTGATTTCAAAAAAAAAAAAAGCAGCAGTTTCTATGGGGGTAGTCGGGGCCGAAGGCTGCCAAATAGGAGTAGGATAAGGAGTAAATTAAAGGTAAGAATATGGAGAATATGTGGGTAGGCAAGTCTTCTGAGAAGTATTGAAGAGTAACAGAAAAATAGGTCAGAAGCAGAGGAACAGGTCAGGAGACAAGGAGAGGTTTGTTTTTGTTGTTTGAGTATTGTGTGTGCATATGTTCACGTTTTAAGGTGAGAGCAATATGTACCAGCATGGATAGGAAAGATCCAATAAAGAGAGATTTGGGATGTCAGAAGAGAGAATTTTGGGGGGTGAGTAGTCTGGCACTTATAGACAGGCAGAGAAACTGCCTGCTGATGGGGGATGGGCATTCCTTTTCCTTAACAAGAAGTGGAAGATGAGTGTGGTTGGTGTGTTGACTTGTTGATGCAAAGCTGAGTGTGTTTCTACACTAGGCAATTTGTTTTCTCTGTGGACTGTGAAGTGGGGCCATCATGTGAGAGCAGGAAGGGAATCAGGTAAGAGGAGAAAGTTTAACTAGTCTTCTCAGAGTTGGGGAGGGAGAGGTTAAAAGGAATGTGCAGGAGGGTCCATTTGGTACTCCTCTAAGCTGGTTGTGAGTTTGTGTTTTTGTTGTTGTTGTTTTAACTTTCAATGGATTATGTGAAGGCAGGAATAAGTGAAGACTTGAATTGAACCAGCCTCAGCATTTGTCTGGTCAAAGTTATAGAGGCATAGTTGGCCAAGGAAGTTGTAGTTAAGGGAACGATTAAAAAGAAAGACATGGAATCAAATCAAAGAAAGGGGCACGGAGTTCCTGTCGTGGTGCAGTGGAAATGACCCCAACTAGGAACCATGAGGTTGTGGGTTCAATCCCTGGCCTCGCTCAGTGGGTTAAGGATCCGGCATTGCTGTTACCTATGGTATAGGTCACAGATGAGGTCTGGATCCCACATCACTGTGGCTGTGTCATAGGCTGGCAACTGTAGCTCCGATTTGACCCCTAGCCTGGGAATCTCCATATGCCGCAGGTATGGCCCTAAAAAGCAAAAAAACAAAACAAAACAAAACAAAAAAACGGAAAAAAGAGAAAGGGTCATGGACTTGGAAAACAGACTTGTGGTTGCCAAGAGAGAGGGGGGTGGACTAGGAGGGACTGGGAGTTTGGGTTAGTAGATGTAAACTATTGCATTTGGCGTGGATAAGCAATGAGATTATGCTGTATAGTCCAAGGAACTATCTGATCACTTATGACGGAACATGATGGACAATAATGTGAAAAAAAGAATGTGTATATATGTGAAACTGGGTTACTTTGCTGTACAGCACAAATTGATAGAACATTGTGAACCAACCATAATAAAAAATTTAGAAAAAAGGGAGAAGGCTGATGACCATAAGGTATAAGAATTGCAACAGAAGTGAAGCAATGCAAGTGAGCTGAAAGCGTAACAACGCTGGTTTGAATGTAAGAGGCTTGTAATGAGACTGTTGAAGGAAGTAAAATTTCTAAGATCTAGGTGTGAGAAGGGGACTGAACGAAGTGTTGATGGTCAGGAGGTCAAGAAGCAGAGTCACGGAGATTCATTTGTAGTATTTTGAGCATTTCTCAAACTGTCCTCTATGGTGGAGAGAAAATATGTGTAGGGACCACCTTGGAAAAAAGAATTTCCTCTTCAAATATTCTTGGCAGATACTTCATACTTCTCTCTCATTCCTCTTCCTCAGACACAGGTCATATTTACACTGGGAAGGCACCAGAATCTCTGGTCGAAAGATACCTGTTTAGTTAAATTAATTAACTTTTATTTTGTAACTTTTTTTTTCCCAACCATGTCCTCTTTTCTTACCTGTCACTAAACTTTCTTGACTATTCTCATCACTGTATTCTTCCAGACCAACATTATTATTTCAGTAATAATGTTGTGGGGACTTTAATTGAAGTTGGATTAAACATATAATTAAATTTCAGAATAACTGCCTTTTAAACATTAGTTCTTTCACAAGTGTCTATTTTCCCCCACTTACTCAAGTACTCGAGTCTTTACGTTAAATTTTATAGGTTTTCCTCCACCTAACATATGTTCTTCCTGGATATTTCTAATTAATGTTATTTCTAATTATCTTTTGTTGTGCTGCTAATATGGAGGTTATCTTTTTCCATTGTGTTGTATACCTTTTTGTTGTTGGTGGTTAAGGGTGTTATTGATTTTTGTATATTTACTTTGTATCTGTCTTTATTACTAAACTCCCTTATTAGTGTTAATGACATTTAATTGATTCTCTAAAGCAGTATTTCTTAAGTCTCAGAAAGGTGTAGACCACTTTTTAAAGGAAAACAATATTTTGAATAGCTTGTAATGATCTAAATTATTTTTGAAGAATAACATCCCTAAAACATAAAAACTTGTATCTAGAAATACACTTCTTATTCTGGTAGCTCTTAATTATAAGCCACAAAACGAATACACCTCAGATTAAGAGCATTTTTCACTGTAGTTAATAACACTATTTTGCTGCGTTCAAACAAGTGCTCACGATGTGAGTGCATACTGATTGCTTCAGCCTGGGGTCGTTTGGTTCAGCACCTCTCACGTGTCATGTGCTCTCTGAAGGTTCAGCTCTCTCCCTGCTTTACATTTAGCCCATCAGTGCAAAGCCTTCATTCCTGTCATCGTTTGATGAAAGTGCAAAATTTGTTATGTCTGATTTTGTTCTTTTCTTATCAGTGCTCAACAATTGAAACAGTTATACTTGGGGATAATTATGACCAATTCATGTGGCCGTTCACCCTTGTAATCATTTATGACCTGCAGGCCAGATACAGCTTTGCCTATTCAATTACTATTGATTTTTTTAAAAGCTTATATTTATATTTTAGATGATCAAAGAAAGAAAAATGTAAATATAAGATCGCTGTTGATAGCTAGCAGATCCCTGAGAAAGTACCCATCCATGGACCTGGAGAGAACCCAAGCGTGAAAAATGTTGCTTTTGGGGAAGCTAAGTAAAACAAAACAAAACAAAGCAACTCATATGTTTTGCGGAAGAGTTACCAATTATTTCTTGACATTTTTAGTTGCTTTCTATATTAGTTTCCTGGCAGAACTGTCTGATAGTAACTAATGTTTTTTAAAAATGATAGTAGAGGAGTTCCTGTAGTGGCTCAGCAGGTTAAGACCCTACAGGGTGTCTGTGAGGGTGTGAGTTTGATCCCTGGCCTCACTCAGTGGGTTAAGCATTCCATGTTGCCACAGGCTGTGGTATAGGTTGCACATGCTCCTTGGATCTGGCATTGCTGTGACTGTGGTGTAGGCTGGCAGCTGCAGCTCAGATTTGACCCTTAGCCTGGGAACTTCCATATGCTGCAGATGTGGCCTTAAAAAGAAAAAAAAAATGATAATAGACATCCTGGTTTTATTTATGATTTTAATGGAGATTCCTCTAGTGTTGCCCTGAACTGTGTCACATTTTGTCACATTCATATCAGGCATTTATTAGTGCATCCTATTGATTATTAACAGGTGCATTCATGATGTCAGTTTGTTAACAGATTTTCTAAAAGTAAGCCTTTCTTATATTACCAGACATCTACTTAGCAGTGGTGTATAATTCAATATTTTATGTTTAAAATTCCCAGATTTCTAAATTTCTAAAATACTTTTCCTAGTATTTTACAACTCTGGGCTTTAATAAAAATGGCTTTTTATCTTGGAGCTGATCTTCTGATTGTTCTATGTTATTGTATTAGGTTTTGATATCAAGGTTTGCTAACATAACAGAGTGTATCAGGAGGAGAGTTTAGTCAGACTGCTGAGGGTTGGTTTAGGTTCAAGAATGATGACTCACACTCAGCTCAAAATTGCTCTTCTTGGTTTGTCTACTGTACCAGCTAAATGTAGACTAGGGCTTGTGCGGCAGCTGAGGATGCAGGTGAGTCGATGCAGTGCCCAAGCAGCTCCTAGTTCTCTAGGGAAGCATGTCACAAGTTGAGTGATAACACAAGCCACATAGAGGGTGACTCCTTCATGTCAGAGAGGCTCAGAGCTGAGTGCGGGGGCTTTCAATGCTTAAGCTAAGGGTGGGCTCCTTTCTGCTTTGGGAAGTTTCTCTTTTACCATTTAAGACCTGCGCTACCACACTTAGGTATGTCTGTGTTCTGTTTCTCACTGTTTCATCAGCCCTAGAGCAGGTCTGGTCTCATCAGGGAACTTTCATTTTTTTCCTTGCATCCAGGACATGATACAGCCTGTGGCTTATTGGTGACTTGGGAGTTAGAAGCAACTTGCTGGTGAGAGTAGTCTGAAAGCTTTCTTGAAACTAATTATTGGATGTGTTTTCATTCCTTATACACATTTTGGTCTAGTTAGGTTTTGCATTTCTTTTGAATCAAACTGTGGTCATGTTACTTCTAGAAAGTGGTTTATTTCTTCGAAAGCTTTCATGTTCGTTAACAAGTGAGTCAAAATATTGCTCTCCTTTCCAGTTTCCTTCGGGTCTTTTGCTAGATCCTTATTTGCCTTGTTTGCTTCATCCATGTCTTTCTTACCTCACAATCTTCTTTTTGATAATGTGGCTACATTCTCCTGCTTCTTATTCTCTCTCTTCCTCCTTGCTCCCCCTACCCCCACCACCCCCCACTTCTATGATGTAGGCTTGACCTTCTCAATATTGCGAACCAACACAGTTCTTGTCTTCTTGGGGCTATACACACCATGGAGAGACAGTCACAAGGATGTTTAGCCCTGTTCACCAACTACTTTATTTCCTCAGGCTACTTCCTTCCTTTCCTTTTCATGCATGTGGAATGTTCATGCTTCTGATGGCTGCTACTCATTTTCCTCTGTTGGCTTACCCTGTTAGGTGACGGCTTCCTTCTGGGGTTGCTGCCCTTATGTTATCCTCATCCATCAAGACAGTGCTTCTGGGAGTGTCTTAGATCCCATTCCCTAGAATGTACAATGACTTGGAGACTGGCCTGCAGGAATGTTACTGGGGAGAGCTCTCAGGATCAATGCCTGTGAAGAAAGGAAGGAAGGAGTCCTGGCAAGAGAAATAAGTTGAACTGTCATGTGGTCAAAATAAAAGCCTCAGCCAATCCCATGGGAAGCTCTGGAGCCCAGTGGACTGGCAGACTTGTCCTGCATTTGAATAATAAAAGGATTGCATCAAGGCTGCAGGGCCCAGTCACTGGATGTGATCCTAGGAAGTAGACATGACCTTGGGCAAGGCAGCTCTCTTCAGCTGAGGAAAATTCCAAGAGAGACACTCAGTTGCCAACACTCGAAATGGAAAAGATTAAGTGGTTCAGGCTTAAAAGAGAGCTGGTGGTGTGGTCCCTGCAGCCATCACAGGAAGACTTGCCCTTGGCCTTACAACTTTTGCTTTCGTTGTTGAAACTTCTCCTGACCAGGTGTCCCTGCCACAGGTGTTTTCAGATATCATTTCTCCCCCCAAAATTACATCACTTTCAACTACCTTTAGTTGACTTGGCTTGGAGGTATTGCCAGAAACTCTAGCTGCTGAAAAAGTTCATGATTTGAGAAACATAAATAAAATCCCCCCCAGGATCTGAGCGAGATAGCATTGATTAAAATGTTGAGGGAGTTCCCATTGTGGCTTAGTGAAAATGAACACGACTAGTATCCATGGGGATGTGGGTTCAATCCCTAGCCTTGCTTAGTGGGTTAAGGATCAGGCATTGCTGTGAGCTGTGGTATAGGTCGCAGACGGGCCTTGGATCCTGTGTTGCTGTGGCTGTGGTGCAGGCCGGTGCCTACAGCTCTGATTTGACCCGTAGCCTGGGAACTTGCATATGCTGCAGGTGCAGCCCTAAAAAGATAAAAAAAGAGAAACAAAACAGACAACAAACAAAAAAAAATGTCAAAGATAGCCCCTTAAACAGTCTTTCTCGATCAGAACCACTGTCAGAGCATGTATTTCTGAGTTTCTCTTGCCTTAGAGTGAGGTACTGACTAACTTTTGCTGAATAATAGACCACCCTGAACTTGTCAAATAACACAAATGTGTATAATTCCTTATGTGTCTTTTGGTCATCCTGGATTGGATGGTCTAGGAATGCCTGACTTACATAAGACTGAAAAGTTGGCTTCATGTCATGTTGTTGGGCAGTGGGGTGAATTAGCCACACATCTGCCATCCTCCAGGACATAGGCTTAGGCTTAATCACATGGCGGTGTTTTCAGGGTTTTTAAGAGCAGTGAGAGAGGCCAAAGTCCAGCACATGAGTACTTTTTATGTCTCTGCTTTTGGGATGGTTGTTATTGTCCTATTTAGGCAAAGCAGGTCACATGGCCAAGAAGGTTATTATTGTGAAAGAGGACTACCCAAAGCCAGGGGTTCAAGGAGCAGAACTATTAGGGGCATTTTTGCCAACAGTGTGCTCAGAGGATGAGACAGACTTATTTCACCTTTGCTGAAGAATCCGAAATGGCAGTGTCCTGGAGCCAACCTCTGTGGCCCTGAGTCCCCTTCACTAGTTTTTCCTAATGCCAGTAGGAAATCTGGTGGTCCACCCTCACACTCCTTGGTGTCTCTGGTGGGTCTGCATTTGAGATATGGTTTCTTGGTCCTTATATACAACTCTGATTCAGCTTGATTCTCTCACTCACCAATGCTGAGCAACATGTGAGCTGTCAGTGAGTATTTATAGAAGGAAGGAAGGGCATGAATAGAGGGAATTACTGATGTCAGCACTTATTATTTTTTTTTCTTTTATGGTAAAGCAGGAGCCCTTGGTCTTGCCCCTCAGACCTAATCTCATTGGTTTACACATGACAGGGCCTTGATAATGGGAAAGTGTAGAAAGAAGGAAGGAAGGAGGGAGATTAAATGGGAGAAAGGATCCTTGTGTAGCTCCAGGAAGTGCAGTCCACATGTGAGTGGTGCCCTCTGAAGGTGTGCAGTATGGGAGGCCCGGGACGATGCTATGGATCCCTTTCTGAGGTCGTCGTCTTGCCTTCTCGTTCCTTTGCATTCCTTCCTTCCGCACTAAAGTCAACTATGCTTTAGATTTCTGAGATACATTTTTAGGACATACAGTATTTCCTAAGTATTTTCCTGCTCAGCCATGGGCAAAGAGGAAAAACTGTTTAAGGCTGGATACCCATCTGCAGATGGCATTTTCACCCCACCCTCAGTTTGGTAGGTCTTAGAACATATAGATCCACCTCTTACAAAGATCTCAACCTTATATTGCTACGTACCATCCAAATCCCTTTTTTTTTTTTTGGGGCATGCCCATGACATGCAGAAGTCCCAAGGCCAGGGATTGAACGAGTGCCACAGCAGTGCCAATGCTGGATCCTTAGCCTCTAGGTCACCAAGGAACTTCACAAAGTTAATCTTTTGAAGACCCACGGAGCTCAGTAATTCCTGGCAACTCCCTATTGCAGGCCTGAATTCGATGCTTTAAAAATGAAATTGAAAAAAAAATACATATTAATAAAATGTTAGTTTGACAACTGATGCCACAAGCAAATGCAGATGTAGATGTCAGTCACTGGCGATGGCTGTGCTTCATTTTAAATGTCTTCAGAGCCCATGAATAAAAATAAGATATAATTGTCTGCCGTTGTCGGCGGTATTATTAACTTGACTCGCCCCTCCCCACTCCCATCATAAATGGTTTTATCTAGCTTTGCAATATCAGGGATAGGTGGGGGAAACCAAAAGAAAACCCTGCACGGTTTTTCTTTTAAGGCTTGCTTCAATCTTTCTTCTGTAAACTAATAATTTTAATCAAATTCTTTGAAGTGACAATCTGCATAGAGATTATTTAAAACTCATACATTATATAAATGTAGTTTTTGAGAGAGTCTATTTTAAGTGGGCTTTTTCTTTTTTTTTGGTGGGTTGATTTAATAAGGTGTAGATAGCACAAACTCTGAAACGACTGGCAGAATTAAAATATGCAGTGTTGTTTGACTCAGACAGGAGAAGTTATTTCTAAATCTGCTGTGACATAAATCTGCAGCCCTGCATCCTGTATCAGCCTCTCCAGAACTCAGGTTGGGGTCAGCAAGAGCTTCTTTCCGAGAGAATTTTTCTGTGCTTTCACATTTGTCCTCTTCCCTCACCGAGGGTTAGAAAAATACCAGGGTGATCTCACGGTCTTTTAACCTCTCTGGGACCTAGTTTTCCCATCTGTAATGGGAGGGTTTGGATTCAGGGGTTTTGAAGGTTCCAGCTGATTTTGAAATTCTCTGACTTGGAGGTCTGTTCCTGAGAGGTGGCTGTGCCTCGGCAGGTTGGAGGTTCGAGGGGCTACTCCTCACCAGTGCCCACCACCCTGCTGCTTCCCCAAGGTGGTCGCAGCTGCTGGGGGTCTAAGTCCTGTTAGGGAGAGCAGAGCCCAGGGACAAGAGGTCACAGAGGAGCACCTGTCCCTTTCTGGAGTCTGCACCCAGTAAAATCCACTGGTTGCATTTTATCTGCATCTGATTAACTCTGGGCTTCCTTCCATGGGATGTGATGTTTTTTGCTTATAAATTCTGGGGCAGCAGTGGCAGAGAGATAAATGATCCTCACCCCACGTTTGACACAAAGGGTGCCCAAATAAGTACGTGTTCTCTTCCCTCTTCTCGTGGCTCGTTTGCTCATTCATTCAGCAGGTATTTTTTCAGAGCCTACAGTTCCTTAGACATTATTCTAGTGGGCTGGTAGGGGACAAGGGCAGATATAACAGTCACAAAACTGATGCACATTCTGCTTCTGGAGGGCAGACATTTTGTCTAGCAACCAGAGGTAGAACATAACTTTAATGATTTAGAAGATGGTAAGTGTTAGGGAGAAAAATACGGCAGAGTCAGGTGTACGGGCAGTGCTGGTCTTGGAAACGGTGCAGTTTTCGGGGGGTGGTCGTCCCGGTGGTCCTGACTCAGAAGATGGCCATGGATGAGACGTGAAGAGAATGAGTGATCCCTGTGGGTATCTGGGGAAGAGAATTCCGAGCGGAGGAAGCAGCCAGTGCAGATGACCTAGGATAGGTATGTTCTCTGCAGGATAAGGAGCTTCAGGAACCTGGCCAGTGTGGCTGGAGAGCTGGGAGGAGAGGAGCTGGAGAGTTCAGAGTGAGTGACATCTGTAAGGTCTTGTGCTTTATCATAAGAACTTCTGCTTTGGCTCTGGGTGAAATTGGGGCCACGGAGAATATGAGCTGCAGAGTCACATGATCAGACTTATTTCTAAACAGGGTCGCTGTGACTCTTGGGTTGAGACTAGACTTTTGAGGGTGGGGAGACAGAGGAGGAAAGGGTGGTAGCAGGCAGATCACTCAGGAATCTACTGGAGAAACTGAGAAAGAGGTGGCGGTACCTTGGATCACAGTGGTGATAGTGGAGATGCTGAGAGTAGTAACATTCCACTTTGAGTCAACAATTTATGAATTTGGCTCATCAGTCCATAGATACTTGTTGAGTGGTCTTGGATGTGCCAGTTCCAGACATGAGACATCATGAGCAAAGGAATCCGCAACAGCTCTGCGAAGAAAACAAAGGTGGGTTATGTCTTGGACTCTAGCGAAGAGTGGTGGAAAGCCCTGGTGAACTGGTTTAGTTGGTCTCAGGCGAGGCAGCTGAGACCTGAAAGAGGAGAAACCACCATATAAAACATTGCAGGAGAGCATTCCACTGCCAAGGGGACAGTGGGTGCAAGGGCCCTGAGGCAGCCATATGCTTGGGCTCTTGGGGAAAATGAGGAGCCCAGTGTGGGTGGGTGAGTCAGCTGGGATGCGGAGCTAGAAGATGAAGTTGGAAAGGTAGACAGGACCAAATCAGGGTGGGGATTGGATCCAGGGAGAGAGTGTGGACTACTGAGGCTTGTTGGGTCAGAGACGCCAGAAAGCTCGAAGGGAGAAAGCAGGCTTTTGGGGGTGGACACTGGGTCCACATTGCTGGAGTTGAGTGCTGGCTGTCTCAAGCCCGTGTTCAGGAAGGCACATCCCACCTGCACCAGGTGAAGCCGGACCTATTAGTTGGTTATAGCTGGATGGTCTGTGTGAGCGTGACCCTTTCTGAGCTTAAGTGCGTGTTCCCTGTTGAGGGTCTCCTCTGAGAACCTTCCAGAATGGAGGGTGGGAGCTCTCCCCAAGAAGTCCCAAGGGGTGTGCTCAGCTGTACACTCTGTGCATTACTTACTCAGTGCCAATTTATAAGTAGCAGGAGATGCAGGATAAACTACGTCAAGTCCTACACAGTTAAAGGGAAAAAAAATCCGTAGGTCTTCTCCTCAGTCATTTTATCATTTTCAAGAGCTTCCTGCCATCATCTCCATCAGTCAAAAAACAGAGGTAGTTGGAGAAATTGTCAGGCCTCGGAAGCTTTCCCTAAGACATAATTGTTTGGCAAAATTGCTTTTCTTTGTATATGGGTCCATGTTTACAAGAGGCCTCCTTCAGGTGTCAGGGCACCTTACTTGAGTGAATGTGTCTCTCTGATAAACCAGATTCTTGGTCAAAATCAATTCCTATTTCTATGAAATCTAAACAATAGGAATAACAGCAGTAACAACAACAAAAAAACAACTTGATTTGTTTTTTTCCCTGCTAACTGTTTTGTAGGTTCTCCCTATGTATCTTTCACAATATAATTGCTTTTCCTGATGTCAAAAGCAGTCCATTTTCATTGCGGAAAAGTTGGGATGTAGAAAAATCTCCAAAGACAAAATAGAATGTTCCATCATTCTGTCACCTAGAGAACAACCACTTGTTAAGACTTTGATACGGACTTTTCCAGTTTGTCTCTGTTAATGTCTGTCTCTTTCTTTCTTTTTCTGTCTCTGTCTTTCCCTCTCTCTTTAGTATGAATACTTTCTTTGCTTTTTTGGGGTTACTATCATATTTTACCTACTATGTGGCAAAACCCTTTTCTAATAGATAATATATTGTTCAGCATTAAATATTTGGGACTGTAATTTTTATAATTTTTAATTTTCTTTTTGTCTTTTCTAGGGCCACACCTGTGGCATATGGAGGTTCTTAGACTAGGGGTCTAATTGGAGCTGTAGCCACCGGCCTACACCACAGCCACGGCAACGCGGGATCTGAGCCGCATCTAACCTACACCGCAGCTCACAGCAACGCCGGATCCTTAACCCACTGAGAGAGGCCAGGGATCGAACTGGCAGCCTCTTGGTTCCTAGTCAGATTTGTTAAGCACTGAGCCACGACGGGAACTCCAGGGGCTCTAATTTTAAATGGCTTATTACATTATACCTTCTGTATTAGAATTCTGTAAAATTTAATAATTTTTAAACAACTGTCATGAAGATTTTGCATAAACATTTTTGTGGATATCTCTGTTTCTTAAAACAGGTAGAATGGCTAAGGAAAAGAGATTCTACCCTTTTAAGTTTGTATTGGAATCTTGCTAAATGGTTCTCCAGAAAGAGTATGACTTGATATCTCCTAGTGGGTATAATGCTTTTACTCCAACCAGGTCATCCTCATGATATTATAGCTTTTGAGTCTTTTTCATCTGGTAGGCCAACAGTGACAGCTCACTGCTTTTTTTTTTTCCCCTCCATTTTATTGGCATATAGTTGACTTACAGTGTTTCAGGTGTATAGCAGAGTGAATCAGTTATGCACATATCCATTCCATTTCAGATTCTTTCCCATATAGGTTATTACAGAATATTAAGTAGATTTCCCTGTGCTAGACAGTAAGTCCTTGTTAGTTATCCATTTTATATATAGTAATGTTCTTTTAATTTACATTGTTCTGATTACTGCTAATGGGCTAAATATTTTTCGTTTGCCTACTGTGCGTGTGCATTTCTTCTTTTGTGAATTGCAAATTTATATCTCTTATTCCTTTTTTAAATTAGTATATTCATCTTTGCCTTTTTTATTTTTATGGCTCGAGAATATATTTGGTTACTCTCCAGATGTGCCATTGGCCTTTTAATTTTGTCGATGGTGTTGCTGGGTTGACAGAAGTTTCTGGTTTACATCAAATCTTTAAAATCATCATTGCTTCTTTCTTTGCCTTTATAATTGGAAACATTTTCATCACTGATGGACTGCTGTCATTCATACATGATTTGCATCGTATTTGAAATGATTGCTTGTGCTTGTTTTGCCTTGCGGTGGTGTAAGTAGAAGTCTAGCATTGTTTTTTTTTCCTTCAAATAGTTGATCAAATGTACCTGAAATGTTTACCCATATTTACCAGAATTATTTACTCATAGCGAGAAATCATTCTCATTTTATTGCTAATGTAAAATATCTTTTATCAAAAGATGGAAAAAATAACAAGTCAGTATTTCAGTTTTTGTAGTTTAACACTATGTTTTTAATATCAAACAATGTAAGTTTTTACCTTAAATCTACCTTTTTTCTCTTTCTTCCTTCTTTCCTCCCTTTCTTCCTTTTTCATCCCTTTATGTCTTTTCCCCTCTCTTAGTCCCTTTCTCTCTTTCTCTCTCTCCCTTCCTCTTGTCTTGGATTGGCTTGTCTTCTCTTTTCTTTAAAAAATTTCCAGATAAGCAATGAGATCCTGCTGTATAGCCCTGGGAACTATATCTAGTCACTTATGATGGAGCATGATGGAGGATAATGTGAGAAAAAGAATGTGTATATATACATATATATGTGTGTGTATATATATGTATATATACATATATATATATGTATATATACATACATACATACATATATATATATATATATGTGACTGGGTCACTTTGCTGTACAGTAGAAATGTTCTTTACAGGAACATTTTTAAACCAACTATAATGGAAAAAAATAAAAAATAAAAAAAACTAAAAATATGGAGTTCCCATCGTGGCTCAGTGGTTAACAAATCTGACTAGGAACCATGGGGCTGTGGGTTCAATTCCTGGCCTCGCTCAGTGGGTTAAGGGTGCAGCGTTGCCATGAGCTGTGGTGTAGTTCGTAGACATGGCTTGGATCCCATGTTGCTGTGGCTGTGGTATATGCCAGCAGCTGTGGCTCCTATTTGACCCCAAGCCCAGGAACCTCCACATGCTGTGGGTACAGCCCTAAATGACAAAAAGACAAAAAATAAAAAAAAATAATTTAAAAAACCTGAAGATGTAATAATTATGAAAATGTACTAATGTAAAATACTTCAAAGGGATATAATAAAGATTTAAGAAAAAGAAAAAAATAAAAATTCCCAACTCTCCATATTGTTTTTCGGCAGTGTTCTGATAATTATATATCAAATTTCAAAGACATGTTTATATTGCTATTGCATTACATATATAAGGAAGTAATTTTTAAGAGCATTGCCATCTTTATGGGAATATATCATCTCTCTCTTTTGCAAGTCAACTTCCATATCCTTTGATAAAAATTTTGTTTATTCATATAGGTCTTGCTTGTAAAATTTATTACTGTGTATTTCAGCAGATAGTTCACTACTATGAGTAGAAACTTCTGCTACATGTTCTAGCTGAGTGTTAGTCTGATTGAAGGTTTCTATTTCTTAACTAGTTTCATCCTGAGGCAGGAAATACTGAGGAGGGCTTGCGTAAACGTGGCCCAAATGGAAGCAGGGGGTTAGGGATGCTTCCTGGACATGGATTGTTTCTCTTTCAGCTTTTATTCCTCATATAGTTCAGCATCATTTTGAACACACTATGGGAATTCTGCGAAAACTTGTGCTTGGTAAAAGTGCTTGGTGGTTATTCAAATGATCCTTTTGGAGTTCTGCTAATAGTGAGATTGGGAAAGGAGGGGTGGAGGGAAATACTGATTTCCACATTGTACCCTTTGGAACATGGGTATCTAATTCAGGGTATCACAGAGCCCTGGCATCTTCTGAGCACTGTCACCTGCCCAGGCCTACAAACCCCACTTGAACGCATGTCATTTCCACAGCCTGCTTGTGAGCTGGGCACTTCATTGTGTCCATATCAAAGACAGAAGAGCTGAAGTGTGAGCTCTTCAGCAGTGTGCCCAGGGCTCGGCACCAGGAGTGGTGGGGCCAGACTTTGGAACAAAGTAGTGGCCTTCCAGACACCTTGTTCCCACATGCTGAGCTGAGTTACACTGCTTCACAAAAGTCTTGTCCAGTGAATTCTATGACAGCACACTGGCCATGGCAGTATGACACACTACTGGCAAATGATATGACCTTATTTGCTAATTTCCAAAAGCCAAACTTCGAGAGTTGGGATCCAAGGCTGAAGACATACTGGAGCGGAAACAAGGAGATTTGCCTGCCCTTTCAGCTCTTCATCTGACTCTGGGTGACTTAGAAACCTTCCCCTTTCTGGCTTTAGTGTCATCATCTGAAAAATGAGGATGCATTCTGTAAACCTCAAGGAACTTGTCAGGAACTCTGACAACTTCTGATTATAATACAACCTAATGTTCAGAAGATAGGCGCCCAGACCTACCTTTCAAATGGGCATTCATCCGAGACCAACTGTATTTTTATGCTTATCACCAAGCTTATTTGTTTTTTTTTTAAATCATTTGCTTTAGCAAGCTGTTCTTACCATTCAAGTCCTTTCCAATTTTTATGAAAATTTTAAAAATGCTCCTCTAAAACAAATGCACATTGAATGTAAACTTTAATATCTGCCAGTGTGTAGAATTACCAAATTTTAGAACCAGAAAGGATATTAGAAGTTGTCTAGCACAGATAAGGGAACTGAAGCACTGAGATGCTGAATTACTTCCTGAGATCGCACACTGATTAGGTGGCAGGAATGTGATAAGAACCACGTTTGGCTTCTAGCTACCATGAATGTTATATCCATTATTTCCATGGTAAAAATGTTTGTCTGCTAGAGACCTGAAAAATTGAAGACATTTCTAGGAAAGAGGATAAGAAAAGGGATTTGTGGGTTTCAAAATTTGAAGGCTTTAAAGTAAAGGGCAAATAACAAGTTTGCAATATAATACCACTTAGTTGGATCCTTAGTATATGAAGGACTTCATCAAATCAATAAAAAGGTAAATAAGCATGTACTTTTTAAATATGGAGAAAAACAAGACATAAGAAGGCATTTCATAAAAGAAAAAATATAAATGATCCATTAAAAACTAGAATGGTTGAACCAAGTGAAGGGGAGGAAGAGGTATATAATATAAACTACCGGGTATATAATAAGTAAGTCACAAGGATGTAACTTGTAGCATGGGGAGATTGTCAATAATATTGGGATAATTTTATATGGTGTCTAATCTACAAAAAAAATCAGTAAGTTGTCCAACTGAAACTAATATAGTGTTGTAAGCTAACTATATACTTGAATTAAAAAAAGATGATCTAGTGAAAAGAAGTTAGGAGTTCCCATTGCAGCTCATTGGATTGAGGACCCGATGTTGCCTCCATGAGGATGCAGGATCAATCACTGGCCTCGCTCAGTGGGTTAAGGTTGTGGCATTGCTACAAGTGTCAGCATAGGTCACAGGTATACCTCAGATCCAGTGTTGTCATGGCTATGACGTAGGCCAGCAGCAGCAGCTCTGATTCGACCCCTAGCCTGGGAACTTCCATATGCCTCAGGTGCAGCTGTAAAAAGAAAAAAAATGTTAAACTTTTCCATTAATCAAGTGCATACAAGTTAAAACAATTAGATGCTACTTTCCAATCCATCAAATGCATCAAGATTAAAGATAGCAAAACAAGAAAATGGATGCCCTCATACCTTCCTTTTGGGAAGTAGTTGAAAACTACTTTTTTAGCAGAGCAATTTGACAGTGCTCATCAAAAGTCTTAAAATTTTATATATCCTGTGAGCCACCAGGAATTTCACTTTAGCACATGTTATGGTTGTACATAAGTATGTGGATATATGGTTGTTTGTTCACCTTCTGTTTTTAAAATAGAGAATGAATGGAACAAATAACACCCAATAACAAACTGATCAAGTGTCATCAGTGTTTATCCCTGTAATTAACAAAAATGTAGTTTCTGGTGAAAGAGAAAAAAATACTTGATATGCTCTTCTGTGTACAAAAGACAGGCTGCACCTGGGGCAAATGAAATCCCCCTTTTGAAAAACTGTTCATCAATATTTGGAAATTTAACTCCCCACTTTAAAACTGGCTATGGATTGCGAATGATTTAAAACTTTTAATCTATCTATAGTCGTTTATTCTTCTAGAACGACAATGAGTTATTTTCATAACAATGAAGAATTTAAGTACTTGAATTATTTCCAAAGATATTTGAATTGTTTAAAGGCACTATTATTGCTTTATCTCACACTTCTTGTTATGTGCAAAGTGTTGTTGATTAAAACCTACTATATAAGTTGTTTGACATCTTCTGGCCAAAGGAGACTGAGTTTGAACTCAAAAATCTAGGCAATAGGAGATCCCAGAATAGAAGCAGTGTTCTTGTGTACAAGGCCAAGTCCTCTCTCTAAGGAGAGTTTAACCCTCACACAGTAGGCACAGCTTCCATACTGTGTAACTAATGGGCTCATGTGGTATCAGAAGGTCGGTGGTGTTGGCGCGGGTCTGTGGATGTCATTTGAAGCCCTCGTGTCCCAGTTTCTTTCTGCTTTAGGCTTAGGGATCCATAAGTTCATTATAAACATTTTTCTAAAAGCTCCAATACGTTTTGAATTACTTAATCTAAAATGTGTTATTTTTATGTGTTCCTTTCTTCTATTATAGTAAAATAGTTTGGGTCTGACAGTCATCTTTTGAAATGAAAACATGATTTAATGAAATGGCATTTTCCCAGCTTTAAGTGAATCAAATGTTTGGATTAGCTTGTTTAAATTAAATTGTTGTTTTCTTATGCTTTTATTAGTAAGCACTCTTGTGTCATTTCTTATTTCACTGCATCGTGCACTGAGATTTGTTTTGGAAGCGAGGAAGGAGACTTCTCAGCATTTTCCCTTGCTCACTTAACGGTGACACTTAAGCCTCTAATTGCTGCAAGCCTAATGGTGATATTTGCGTTTATCCTCTCTGGCAAAATAAGGAGGTCTCCCAGATCTAATATGAACTTTACTTTTCTTTATCCACAGTGCCAAGTGTGCTTTCCCTGCTGGTTTTGGGGGAGATGTAATGAACTCAGATGTAGCAGTGGGTTATTTGTATAAATCTAGGGCCTTAAGCCTCTAGGACATCTTACGGAAGTGTGACATCTGGTTTTGATGTGAGTGAAGGGTCTTTGCGTGGAGACATCAGAGAGACTTTAAACAGTGGGGACTTCCAGCCCACTCGTGGGCCCCGATTCCTCTCTCCCCACCTTTCAGTGTTGTGTCATCTCTTTGGTTTTGCATCAAGTTCCAGAATTGAGATTCATGATTCTTTATAGGGAGAGAATTAAATTTCATTGAAGGTGGACCTAGAGGCATGTTTAATGGGCAGCAGTCCCCTCTTGTTGAGTCTTGGCAGCCCTAGTACCTAATGCTATGTTAGATACATGATTAGTTTGAATGCTGCTTACCTTTCAAGGCTCAGTACACATGTTACTCTTCTTTATGGTAGAATAAACAGTTTCCTCATTGAGTTCTGGTAGTATTTTAAACATACATCTTTTTACATTCTTTTCACCATGCATGGCAGTTAATTTTAACTCTATGTATCTCTAGTATGTTTCTGAGCTTCCAGAGGGCACAGACCAAGTTTTCTTTAGATTTTTGCCTTCAGTGACAAACCCATCATCACACCCAATATTTGCTGCATATGTTGAACAGAGCTTTGGAAATTTCCCCATCTGCTTTTGTTGTGCCTCATTCTGAATCTACCCTAGAGAGCCTTCCTCAATGCTTTCCTCACCTTCACTCTCCAAAGGGGTATCTTGCCTCTTCTCCTGGCTTTTATTCCTGATGATATCAAAGGTGCCCCAAGAAGAAATTCTGAATTACTCTGATCTAATTTTATTTCTCCAAGTTTAAAAAAATTGTGTATTTTTCTAATTCAGAGAAATGAAGGGCTTCTTTATTTTTTATTTAGGGCCCCACCCACGGCACTTGGAAGTTCCCAGGCTAGGGGTCCAATTGGAGCTACAGCTACGAGCCTACACCACAGTCACAGCAATGTAGGATCCAAGCCACGTCTGTGACCTGTACTACAGCTCACAGCAACGCTGGATCCTTAACCCACTGCGTGAGGCCAGGGATCAAACCCACATCCTCGTGGATACTAGTTGGGTTCGTTAGTGCTGAGCCTCAATGGGAACTCCATGAAGGGCCTCTTGCTTTTTGATATACACTGGGGTCTGAAAGCGAGACACATGGTATGGCCGGCTTCCGTATTCTCAAAGACAGCTGTTTGTTCTCTGCTCAAAGAGACCTCGGAATGACAGGACATGAGGGTGAATAAATAGAGCTGCTTTCCACCAGTGCTTCTACCATTGTTGCCACTGGAATTCAGAGGCGTAGGCTGATGCTGGTTCAGAGGTTGGATCTATGTTCTTAATTTTTTTTAGAAAAGATAAATTTATCTTATGACATCTTCTAGAGTCCATCTGCTCAAGCCCAGCCCGGGTGAAGATGCTTTGTGCTAACGAACCACATGGGGTGGGACATATCAACTAGGTAAATAGGACCCTACTGTCCCCCTCTGCCTCTGCTTCCTTTGCGGAGACCAGGTTGTTGCTATTTGTTTCTTTAACCCATTTCTGTGGCTCCAGCCTCATGTAGCCCAGCTGTGGCTTTGAACTCATACTGTCCCGGAATTGAATCTTGACTCTGCTTCTTCCTCAGTTTGGGACCACGAGCAAATTATTTTACTTGTCTGAGCCTTGGTTTCCTGCTCTGTAATGGTTAATTTACAGTTCAGTGTGATTGGGCTGAGGGATGCCCAGGTAGCTGGTAAAACATTATTTCCAGTGTGTCTGTGAGGGTGTTTGTATCAGTCAACTGAGTAAAGAAGACGGCCCTCACCAGTGTGGGTGGGCATCAACCAAACTGTTGAAGGCTGGAAGAGGAAAAAGAAAAGGCAGAGGAAGGATGAATTCTCTGTCTCTTCTTGAGCTGGGATGTCTGTCTTCTCCTGCCTTTGGATGTCTAAGCTCCTGGTTCTTAGGTCTTCAGATTCTGGGACTGAAACCAGTGGCCCCTCATGTTCTCAGGCTTTTAGCCTTGAACTATAAGTTACACTATAGGCTTCCTGGAGCCTTAGGCCTTCAGGAGTCTCACTAAATTACACTACCTAGTGTAGTGTAATTGTTTAGTTCTCTAACTTACAGATGGTAAATTGTGAGACTTCTTAGCCTCCATAATAGTGTGAACCGTTTCCTCTAATAAATCACCGTCTCTCTTACATACTTATCAGGTCTATTTCTCCAGAGAACCCTGACTCCGTATAATGGAGATGCTAATTTTATGTACTTAATAGGAAAGTTATGAAGATTAAGTTAAATTCCATTATGCATGTTAAAACCTTGGGAATTATAAGCACTTAAAATGTTAACTTAGTTAACAGTAACAGCTGTGTCATTTGGTTTCCTGTGAATACGTGGCTGAGCTGTGGCATCATTATTACAAGGATAGTCTTTGCATGGCATGTGTTTTCATGTAACACATCAACCTAATTCTCCTTATACCTGATGATGTCTGGTAAAATGTTCTAGTATTGATTTCAGAATCCTATTATGCACCAAATAATGAAGCAGAATATAGGGAAGGATAAAATACAACAGAAGAAAAATTTTGAACTGTCCGTTATCTCTATTGACAATGGTTGTGTTTGTGAGCCTTTCTTCTTCTTTTTGTCAGAAGGGTCTTTGGCATCAGAAAACCTGATACCCAGCCTGACACATCTGGTAGATTCATCACTGATTTAAACCTTGGGACTATACCAGTAAACAAGACGGGTAACATTTTTGCTGTCGTGGAACTTTTATTCCAGTGGAGACAGGTAGTGGGAAAACAGCCATATGAAGTGTGTGTGCGTGTGTGTGTGTGTGTAAATATTTCAAGTCATGATAAGACACTAACAGAATCAACCAGAGTAAGGAGTAGAGAAATGATTGAGGTGGAGCACCAGCAGGGGTCACTTTATTGAGCAAGGAGATCAAGGAAGGTTTCACCGAGGAAAGGATCTTTCAGCTGAGCTTTGAAGGGTGGCAGGGATTGGCCAGTTGATAAGAACGGGGAGCACTGTTACATTGTGGAATTGTAGTTCGGAAGTTACACTTTGGGAATCAAAAATTTGGTTTCCAGGAGTTCCTGTCATGGCTCAGTGGTTAACGAATCCAACTAAGAACCATGAGATTGTAGGTTTGATTCATGGCCTCTCTCAGTGGGCTAAAGATCCGGCGTTGCTGTGAGCTGTGTTGTATGTTGTAGACTTGGCTCGGATCTTGCGTCGTTGTGGCTGTGGCATAGGCCGGCTATAACTCCAATTAGACTCCTAGCCTGGGAACCTTCATATGCTGTAGGCACGGCCCTGGAAAAGGCAAAAAAAAAAAAAAATGGTTTCCAGATTCAAATCCATTTCTTGCTAACTGGCCCTGGACAAAATATTTACCCTCACTAAACCTTAGTCTCCTCATCCGAAAAAGGGGTTTATTATGAAGGCTAATTGAGATGTATTTCTTAAACTGCTTGTGTGTGGTGCCTTGCTCAAGAAACCTTAGCTGTCATGAACGCTTGCAAAGGCCTGATAGCGAGGGGAAGGGAAACCATTTTCTCTACTGTTTTTGCTCTGGACAACAGAGAAGCAGGGTTCCTTTATCCCTCCCTTGTGGAAAACGGGAGGTCAAGGGATTTCTGCTGCTTCTCCATTTCTGCTGTCTAACTCGATCGGTCAGAGTCCTAAACATTCACTGGGCCACGTCTCACTAGAAGAGGTTCAGTCTATTTTCTTTTCTACAAGGATGGACTTGGCTCTTTTGAACAGGGCCATCACCTAACCCCAACTCCTAGCCTGAAGCTGCTCCTTGAAAGAACTCAGTTAGGCAGGACCTGACTTGAGCCAGCCATTCTCTGTGGGTGCTCTTTGTAACAAACTGGTCTATTCTTTAAACTTTGCAATGTGCTGTAACAATGCAGCAGATTTTGATGAATTCGTGTGAAAAAAAAATCTCAGTATTTTTTGTATTAAGTACTTTTCGAAATGTCATTTTGGACATAATCAGTTAAGTAAAATGGTACTTAAATGAATTTTACCCTTTTCGCTTCTTAATAAATGGTTACTAAAAAAATTTAAGGATATGTAGGTGGCTCAGAGTCGAAGCTTGCATTATATTTCCTTTGATGGTGCTGGTCCAGAAGTTTGAAGGGTCTGGGAGATCCCACCCACCCTTAGGTCTAAGCCACAGCCTTCAATGCAGTTACTCATCTATTAATTGGCCCCTTTTAGTTAATGGTCCTTCTCTCTCTTATAAACCAATTAAAACTCCAAAAAGTAGAAAGAGTGAGCCTCAGGCCACTTATCCCTGATAAGTTTGAGGGACTGTGTTCCTACATCAACAAGTGTGCTGCATTTCAATTCTGGCACTAAACGCTGTGGGTTGGGACAGACCCTACAAGCTAAAGGGCACAGTTCACAACAAGACTGCCCTCGCTTCACACCAGTTGGCCACACATCTGGGGGGTCCTCCTCACCTTCCTCAGGTCCAGCGATTCCCTAGAATAAGTCACGGAACACAGGCAAAGTTTTGTAATTACAATTATAATTTATAAAGAATACAAACCAGGACCAACCAAATGAAGAAGGCATAGGGTGAGTTCTCGGAGAGTCCCAAACACAGCTCCCATGTCCTCTCCCCATGGGGTCAACGTGTGTTGTCCCCCTGGCACATCAGTGTGCTGACCAGCCAGGAAGATCCCCTGAGCTTTGATGGACAGGGGTTTTGATTATGAAAATATGATCAATTGAATCATTGGCTGTAGAACTCAATCTCCAGCCTGCTCTTCTCCTTGGAAGGTCAGTTTGCCTCACAGTTCTGTCCCTCTGGTCACGTGGTTTGTCTTTCTGGTGACTAGCTGCCATTCTGAAGTTATCTAGGGGCCCACCAAGAGTTGCCTTGTTAGCAGAAACTCAAGTGTGATGATGGGGGGAGAGCAGGGAGGTGCTCATGAGTAATTGACACTTCTGTTACTTGGGAAATTCTAGGAGTTTTAAAAACTCTGTGCTCCAAACCCAGGACAAAGACCAGACACATTCTTCATTATACAACAAACTGAAAAGTCCAGTGTGGGAAGAGCGGATAGACCAATTTGTCATTTAACCTGTGTTTATTGAGCTGCCAGGCATAGTTCTTGAAGCTTGAAATATATCATGAACATCAAACATCCCTGCTGTCTTGGAACGTATGTTTTGGAAGGGGCAGACGGGCAATAAACACAAAACCAAACAAAACCTCTACTACATAAATTAACTACAGACGTTATTAGGAGGTGCTGCCCTGGGTGAAAGCAACAGTAGAACGGGGCTCACCAGTGCCGGTGTGACTCGTGTGGCAGCAGTAGGTTGTGATTCATATATGGTGGTCAAAATAAGCCTTGTTAGAGAGTGGCATAGAAGCAGAGACTTGAAGGGGATGAAGGAGTTAGCCTTGCGGAAATCGTGAAGAATGGTTCAGGCCAACGATAAAGCCAGTGAAAAGGTCCAAAGGCAGACAGGTTTAGGAAACCACCTGAAAGTCAGTGTGAGCAGAGTGGCAAGAGCAAGTGGACATAAAGGAAGAGGAGGAAAGTAGAAGAAGCAAGGGGCCAGATTGTTTCAGGCCTTTTAGACCATTTGCGGGGGCTTTGGATTTCATTCTGATTGAATTCTTCCACTGGAGAGTTTTGAGTAGGGGGAGTTAACATGACCCAAGTCCTTTCTAAACAGACTTCCTCGGGCTGATAGGTAAACACTGAGCGAGCAAGCATAGAAGAAGAGAGCCCCGCTTTGAGACAGTTGTCCTTGTCCAGGCAAGACATGGCTGGTTGTTCAAGAGAGGGAAATGGCAGAGGAGGTGGTGAGAATGGTCAGATTCTGGGTATGTTTTGAAGGTGGAGTTAATAGGAATGTGATTGTATGTTTTGAAGGTAGAGTTAATAGCTGCAGGGGGAGACCGGGCACTGATAATCTTCCAGGCTGTGGCGAGGAGTTTGGGTCTTATCCTAAGAGCAATGAGAAGCGACTTAAGAATGTCAACAGAGGAGTTCTCTGATTACATTAGTGTTTTATAAGCATCACTCTGGAAGGTCTGTGGAGGAAGGACGGAAAAGGGGGAAAAGAGTAGAGGATGCCGGGTGGAGGAGGAGGCATTTAAGTTCCTTGTAAGTGATAAGTACTCATATCTTGGAGGACCTAACCCACTTCATATTAAACAAATTAAAACACACCCACATCCTCTATTAAAGAGCCATTTTCACTGTAATAATTTTAAAGGAGTTTATTACTTTTGTGTCTGAAAATTTTGACCTGGGTTACACATTTTATTTCACAAATGGCTTCAGTTTCTCAATATTCATTATGCATATCCAGTTTAAGTGAGAAAGAGCTAACCTGCAAATTGTTTTCAGATGTAAAGGTATTTTTGCAAATGCACATTTTAATAATTAGTGAAATGGATATAATGGTACATTTTGTAGGCAGATCAACACATGCTAGTATTGATTGTGTAGTTTTCTTTCCATGGTGTTGAGCACATTTAAGACCCTCCCCCCAGGTCTTAAAGATTTTTATAGGTTCCTAAAAAGCTTATAGGCTCATAAGCCTAATGGATTAAATGACCCTGGTTAACAGGAAAACAGAAAGCTGTTTCATCTGAGAGGCACCTTTTGAAAGGATTTGGTTCCCCTGGCTTCATGAGGGTCAGATTTTAGTGATAGTCAAGAATAGACAGTGTCCTAGCTTTTGTTATATAATTTTCTACATTTCTTTTTCAGAAGTCACCTTGACTTTCTTGGACACACTGATCTTAGGTTTGCTGGAATGAGTTGATGATTCTGCTCCCTGACTCAATTTGCTTTAATATGGTCTGTTCATGTCATCATGGAAGTATTTTCCACCCTGATTCAGTGAGGATGTCTAGAGAATTATGAAGAGCCCTCAGAAAGAAATACAAATGATTGATTTTGTTTTTAACCACCCTAGATAATAGATTCCCTTTATGTTTTCTTGGTAACCTGGCATTGGATTCATGTACTGAATTCAAAGAGATGTCTAGTCCTAGCTGTATCAGATAGGGCTAGATGTTAACTGTGGATTAAATAATTCTAAGGGAACACTGCTTGTTTTAGCTCTGAATTCACTTGCAGTTATTATAAAACAGGGCAAAAGGTTTTGCAATGAATCTCGGAAGAAATGTCTTTTCCCCATTCAACTGAATAAGTGCTTGTGTGATGAAATGTTCAGATATCCTTTGTGCTATGGAAGAAAAAGAAAATATCAGTTAAAAAAATCAAACAAGCAGTTTTCAAGGATCAAGTGTTTTTCCCTAATGTCAAAATGCTCTGGCTGGGGCCCATTGTAAAGTCCTTATGCCTTTGTAGGGGAACTCATCCACACTTTCCCTAGGTATTGGTAATTCATTTCTCACTTTGAATATTAAAATGTATCAGATCTGAAGCCTTTTCCTGAGTGGGATTCTGAGTTGCATTTTAAAATGAATATAGTTCATCAGATGTAATTGTTCTCTTGCGCTCATTTGCTCTGGAGTCCTTGCTGGTAATGAAACAAAGGGCATTTCAGGCTAGATACATGAGTGACAGAGGATGACACCTTCACCCCCTGCCCCCCTTACCTTACTTAGAGCTGCCAGTCTCTTCATGAAGACATGATGGCTCCCTGTTCTCTCAGGGTACCACTTTCATCACTCTGGTAAAAACTCACCGGGCGGCTCTGGAATTGGATTCATCCTCTGCCGATCTCATATTTTGCCTTAGAGGTTATCCAGAGCAAGAGTTTCACTTTCTGCTCTGACTGTATCAGTGGAGTTGGCAAAGGAGCAGTTTTTGCTTTTGCTTTTGTTTTTAATAGGCCACGAAAAAAGTACAACATGGAAGCATGGGGAAAATATGGGCTGTGGGTTTGTGGTTTTCAAGCTGTGTCTTCTCCCTCACCTGAGTACTTTGGGCAAATTATTTATATTTCTCTTTGTGTTCATCAGCTTACTGCTTTGTAAGAACACAGTTGCTATCATTCGATCATTCAGTGTGTGTTTACTGAGGATTCCTATGTGCCAGGCAGTGTTCTAGGCACTGGGCATAATAATACTGAATACAATAGTTCCTGCCCTCTTGGATCTTTTTATTAAAGCTCGATGAGGTGGGACATGAGACTGTCTGGCAGGTAGTAATTCCTAAATACAGTGTACTTCCTTGATCTTCCCTCCATCCAGAGTAAGAGGTTAGCTCAGTGAAAGTCTATTTTTAATTTTTTTAATTGTCTGATTTCTGTTGGTTTGCTCTGGAATACGAAAGGAGAATTCATGGTGAAGGTCTTACTTTTTACCCAGAAGGGACTCTAACAAGTACAAGGAAAGAAAGTGTTCAGGGGAGATTTCTGGACAGCACATTGTCAGATGTCCTAGATTCTGACTGCTTTCACGACTTGAAACCTTCTCAGATTGCAGACATGGTATTTTCTGAAAGTCTTGCATTCTAAAATCGACTTCCATCTCCTGAACCCAGCCTAGGGTAAAACACTCTGTCTCTAATTGGGATCAGGTGCACTCTGCTAAGACCTTTCATCTATTGGGAGCAAGGCAGTTCAGAATGTTTGGAGGAATACCTTCAGGATGATCTTTGACCAGGAAAGGAAAAAAAAGTGACAGGTCTTATAGAGGGGAGGGTCTGTCTTCATTGAGGAAATGTGTTCATGAAGAGGTCTGGAAATGAACTGGAGGCAAATGCAAAGTGCTTAGAGGAGCATTGGCTTGGCGTATACCATGGCTAAGATACATTTCTCAAATTCTGTAATCTATATTCTTTTCCTCCAAGATTTCAGTTTTCCTTGTTTTAAGTCAATCCTCATAAAGGGTGGTGGCTTCATTCTAGTGTTGAGTGGACTCTGGGGTATGCCTGACCTTTTGGCAGGAGAAGTGCAAGTCCCTTTGAAGGACAGGCCCTGTGTGATAGGACAGAGTAATGATGTCAGCAGTGGCTAACATCGTTGGGTGTCTACCATATGGTATGTTCTCTTCTAGATCGTTTACATGTATTACCACACTTTAATCTTCACAATAAATATTCTCCCCATTTTAGACATAGACATTGAGAGCTTAATTCATTTGCCCAAGGCCGTTGAGTTAATAAATAGAATCAGGCTTTAAAGCAGGACATTCTGTGTGCAGAGTCCACTTGGTTACATACGTGCTGGATGATCCTATGTGGATTAGAGTCCACTGGCTGGCCTGTGTAGGACACATAGAGAAACTGAACCATCACTGTCTCTCTGGGGCTTCCTCTCATTCTCTTCTTCTTCTTCTTCTTGCTTTTCGGCACACGTATGGGTGCACAGCCACATAGCTACATTAAAACATGTGTTTTCCAGGGTTGTGATTCCGCCTCCACTCGAGATACCTGGATAGAGCTGGTGGGTGGGACTGCTGCAGGTATTGTCAGTATCAGCTTTGGAGAGTTGAAGGAAGGGGGGGAAAAGGGCAGTATGCTGGTCCTTATTCTATTGACCAGCAGATTCAGGAGTCCAGGTTCCTACCGCAGCCGTGCAGCTTGGCTGGAGGGGAGCTGAACAGATCAGTCTTGGCTGGATGGATTGTACATGGCTGCCTTTAGAAAACCTTAAGTTTGCCTAAAGGAAAATCGCCAGGGTCTCCTAACTTGCTTAATGTTTATTAAATAGACAAGGCTTTGGGGACACAATAAGCCCCAGAACTAAGGCAGTGCAGAGGGACTGGATTAGCTCTAAACACGTGCATGCTGGCATTCCTTGGATTCTCCTGGACCTAAACTCTACACGACAGAGCCAGCCTCTGTCTTTCTCTTGGAATTCTCTGTCTTGTGGAAACACTCCATTTGGCTCTTACGATGTGAAGGTGAAAACAGTGAGTATGTCTGTCTACTGGGCAAGAACAGAAGGCCTCAGGATGCAGAAACAGATGTGTTTGTTCTTTCAGTCCTTTGGATGGGTCATTGCCTAGGAAATTCTTACACACTGTACCTTCCATTTGCAGTGAGGGCTTCTAGAAGTTTCAACATTCCTTAAAGATCTCAAGAAAGGGACCGCTGGAGCATTATTGCTGGCACTTGGCTTAATAACGTTACCTAGGCAGAAGGGGGCCAGGAGCAGAAGTAATGTGCAGAGTAAGATCTGTATATGTTTAACCCAGTATATTTTGTCCAGTCAGTCCCAACCTTTTATGAAGTTGTGTAACCCGGTGTTATCGAATTAGACTTTGTTCTTCCATGGAAAGGCTTGTGTGGCATACATTTATTACTGGAGGTTTTAAAACTAGATTGATTTTTGGTTTGCAGTATCACTTGGATACTTTTCTTAAAATGACTATTATACCAGAGGATGGGAAGCCCAAATTAAAGGCCAGAGGAATATATTGGAAAAAGTGGGACTGTGGAGACAGAAAGTTGCACTTTTCATCTTAACTTTGCTATAGATTGTTTGTGTGACCCTGTCTGAGAAACTTATCTAAACTCTCTGAGCTTCTTTTGGGTCATGGTAAGCTTTAAAAAAGATGAAGTATGTGGCCACAATGCCTGACATGGAGTAGGAGTTCTCTGTATATTCACTTTATTTTTTCCCTTCTCACGATATACAGGTACTCATAGACAAATACGGTGCTGTCAGGGACCACATGGTCAGTTAAATTGAAGGGAGAGAGTCATTTTCCTGTCCCATACAGCATGTTTTGTCACCTCAAATCCCAAGTAGCTTACTTACCTAGTCACTCCAAGGCTGTTTTATTGAAGTAGTAGCCAGAAGCCAAAGGGAAACTGGTCATGATTCTGATGTGGAGGCTTATGCTAAAGTAAATGAGAAGAAAACTCCAAGGAAGCTGGCTAGACACTAATATCTATACCCAGCCTTTCTCCTCTGGGGCTTTCTTTTTAAAGAGATAAAATTGCAGCAGTTAAACTTAAGGAAGGTTTTGGACTTGATAGAGTTTGTGGTTGAGGATCCTGGATGAGTTTTGTTTTTTATTTTTTTTTTAATTGAAGTATAGTTGATTTACAATGTATTAGTTTCAGGTGTACAGAACAGTGATTCAGTTACGTCTATTCTTTTTCAGATTCTTTTCCCTTATAGATTATTACAAAATATTGAGTAGAGTTACCTATGCTGTGCAGTAGGTCTTTGCTCATTATCTGTTTTTATATATAGGAGTGTGTACACATTAACCCCAAACTCCTAACTGATCCCTCCTCCTCTTCCCCTTTGGTAACTGCAAGTTTGTTTTCTGTGTCTGTGTGTCTGTATATGTTTTGTAAATAAGTTCATATGTATCCCTTTTTTCCCCTAGATTCCACCTAAAATTGGTACCATCTGATATTTGTCTTTCTCTAGCAGACTCTAGAGCTCTTTTTTCTCTCCACATGGTGTTGGGAAGTCAGGTTCTCAGAGGCTGCAGTTAGAAGCAAAAGAATTAGAAAAGTACACAATAGGGCTGATCCAAGAACTGGGAGTCTATTATTCCTGTTTCAGGGACTCCCTAAGGAGTCTGCTACTAAGACTGAACAATACTAATATTTTGCATAAACATACATTAATACACAGAATATGCTTATTTGAAAGATATGCTTCCATGCTTTTTCTTAACTTTGGCACTTGCTCTTTCTTTCACCATGTAGAGCCTTGTATAGGTTGAACATATGCAATTCAGCACCGTAGAATTTGAGTGTCCTATTTCTAGCTCAGTCATTCATGATGATTTGCAAAGAGCCCCATGACACTAGGATTTGTGTCTGAAGAAATAGGAGAAATCACTGTCTGGGATCTGAGCCTGAAGACACCTTAAACATCATCTCCAAGTAGACTTACATCATCGCCAAGTCAGCTTTCCAGCTTGCCAGATGGATAGTATCAGGCAATTTTTTTTCCTCCCTCATTTTGACAACAGCAAACCTCACTTATCCTGCTTGCCCAGAAGCCAACAAACATGCCTCCCACTGTAGAGACACCAAGTATTTAAGAGCTAACCTTGTTTACAGCCATCCCTCATAGTAATTGTCCAGGTTTGCCTCAGCCTCTCAGGACATCAGCATAGTTAAGAGGTTAAGAACATGGGTTTGGAATCAGAGTGCCTTGGTTTTAAGTCCTGTGCCCCATCACTGATTTCATGTGTATGCAGGCAAAATTTTAGTCTTGATTTTTATCGTTTGCAAAATATAAATAAGAGTACCTATCTAGCAAGTTTGTTGTGAAGATTAATTATCAGAATGCGTGCTTTCTCTGGGGATGGGATTGAGTTTGGTTTGAACATTGCTATAACTCTGGTACCCAGAGCATATACTTAATAAATATTAAGGGAATTAATTGATACTATGTATTAAGCATTTAGCAATAAATCTGGCATATATTGGTCTCAATAAATAGTAAGAATGGTAGCACTAATAATAGCAGTTGTATCATTAGCATTAAGTTACTGCATCTGCTAAAATGTAAAACTATGAAGAACATTTTGTAGCTGGAAGGCAGGTGGATACTTTTTAAATGGCCTTTCACAAAGTATTCACCTATCATTCAGAGCCCTTTTCATATCATCAGTGTGGCTTTGGACATGTCTGTAGCCAACTGATATTTCATCAAGCTAACCTTGAGGATGACTTGACTTCTGATCTCTCTCTTTAGCCTTGTGGGTCCAGATTGTTGGAGAAGCAGCAGGTAGCTCGTGGATTCAGACATCTGGATTCAAAGCTTGACTCTAAGAGAGGAGGAGATGGAAAATTCTTTTAGTCCTTTAGCTTAATAGGTGACCTCATGGGATGATTACTCCAGAAAGCATTTCCATTTTCTTCCTTAAAGAATGAGTATCTTTGAATGAAAATATTTAGTCTTCTTTCAAGTTTGGCATCTTAGATGTCTGGCTAGGGTCTCTTTTTTTGTCCAGTGACTCAATTTGTCTCACAAGTGAGCAAGTCTTTGTCACAGTGCCCAAATGGATAGCAGAAATTCATGACAAGCAAAGAAAATGGGGAGCCACAATCTTCTCATTATCAGGGGACTAGGATTACCTAGTATATGCAGAAGAGAATGAATTTAAACTAGCAACTGAAGTATCTTTGTGAATGCTAGGTCTCCTAACCTGTTTAACTTAGTTCTAGAAGCCATAAGCATCACTATTGTGGCAGGTGAACTTCTCCATAACTGTTGTGGCTAGTAGCCAAATGGCATACAATAATCAAGTCAATAAATGTGGAAATTATTAAAGACAAGTGTAGTGGCCTGGAATAGAAACTCCGACTGCTTGTAAATTACTCCATTGTTATCTGAAGGAAATAACCGTGCAGGTTGAAATATTGAAACTTCATACATCACAGTTCTCTCACTGTTATTGTCCTATACAGAGTAATCTCTAGATTTTATTTATAATTCCCAGCTAAGTTGTTTTTTTCCCCTCAGCTACAGAACTCTGACTCGAATTCTATTTTCGTTTTAAACATCAATAGTTCATTGCCTAAAAGCATTCTTCGCTCTCAAAGTTCTTGGCGTTTTCTATGAGGAATATAGCACAGTAACAATTCTTTATACTGATGGGAGATATAAAAAATGACAGACTAAAGATAGGTGGTTAAGTTGTAACAAAACCCAGCACATAAAGCTTGGCCAAGATTTATACAGAGAAACAGAACTATGGTTCATGCCAGAGAAATCAGTAAAGAGGAACTGAAAAAAGGAAAGAACGTATGCTTCAGAGCTATAATGAGACGTGGCTGCCTCAGGCAACATCAGTAAGGAATAACATGCCCTAATTTTGTCTCAGAAGCAAAACATTTCCTTCTATGTTGATTATTTAGAATATGTGCCATTAGCCATATGTGTATGTCTTTAGTCAGTAATATGGCTGTAGCCTGAATTTCATTAATGTGTGTTCTACTTCCTGTTCAATTACACAACGCCCTGAACTATGCCCCTGACCTTTTAATCTAGCTTGCTTTTTTTTTTCATTTCCTCATCATTTATGTCAAAGCTCCATGAACCTTTTCTTCCAAGGCAATCTCCCTCCCTTTTTCTCTCTGCCGTTGACATTGAAAGCTGCTCTTTCATTGAAGATGACTTGGAGCTGCCGCTTTCTACACCTGGAATTTGTGTTGAATGTCTGTTTGGTCTCATTACCGGGGAGGTAGATAACAAACCTTAATCAGTGCTAGCATTTTGCAGATAATCTTTGGTAATCATCATGGGCCACCTTTGAATAGATTACTGAGAATTGGTCTGGAGTCTCAATGGCTGCAGATTCTAAGGAAATAATCAGAGGAGGCAATTTCCAGGATGGTTCACGTCTGTTTCCTGAATGGAAGAGAAAATCCAGATATGAATTTTTGGTCTATTGCAGTCTGACAGTTTTTGAATCTGTAGTTGGATATAAATGGATGTCATTATGTGTTATCTAATGAAGCAGTTGATTGATTTACAAGTGGAATTCTTGTGTAACTGTTTGGTGTTGAGCCAAGGAGAGGCCAGCCCCGCAGATGCAAGTCCTAGTGGATGGGATAAGACCTCGATGCATAAAACGGATGTATGCTGTCACGGTTGTGAGCTATCAAGGTCTGCCTGGTGGTGTCTGAAGGTACCACACCTGCTCACAGAGACAAAGGTTATCAGCAAACAGTCAGGGGAGGCTTCCTAGAGGAAAGTAGCATTTCATCTGAGATTGGAAGGCAATGAAGTGAAAACAGTAAAAAACAATTCAGTTGTTTCATGACTTCACATTTTAGTAGTGTATTTTTAAAAATTGTTTCCATAGCTAAATTCAGTCAGTTAATTCAAATGCTATAAAAATAGGGAATACATAAACCTTTTCTATCATCTCTTGAAAATGGGGCTTCTTCTAGGCAAAACATACTAAAGCTTAAGCTGGACAGCAATGGGCAACTACCTTCTAGTCTTTGATGGAAGATACTATGAGAAAAAGAACATTATATATATATATATATATATATATATATATATATATATATATATATATAAATATATATATATATAGGCTGGGTCACTATGCAGTATAGCAGAAATTCACACAACACTGTAAATAAACTCTACTCTAATAAAAATAAGATAAAATTAAAAAAAGGCAAACTTTTGGTATCATAAAATGGAGAACCAGAGAAAGGCTAGGAAAACCAGTCTTTAAGCCCTATTAGTTGAGGATGTATTTTTGTAGTAAATGGCATTTCTAGGAGTAGAAGGACTTTGCTGCCCAAAATGTGATCTAGGACCAGTTGCGTCAGCATCATCTTGGAATTTATTAGAAATGCAGAATCTTAAGACCTTCCCAGACCTATTGAATCAATTAATTCTTTGTATTAACAAGACTCCTAGGTTCTCTGTAGGCCCTTGAATATTTGGGAAGCACTGCTGTAGGAAACAGCATTCTTCTGTGGGCAGCCTGTTGTCATGCAGCCATACCTAACTCACAAGTCTCAGAATCATCTGGTAGCATTTTTTTTTTTTAAGCAGGAACTCAAATCTAATGAATTAGAAGCTGGGGGATGGGCTGTGGGAAGGTTGTAGAGTTTGTGTATTATGTTTCTGCATTTTGAAAATCTCCCTCAGACATTCTAATAATCCAGGTTTGGAATCTACTGATGGATGAAGCCACAGCAGTGATTCCTAGCCCTGACTGCTCACCAGAATCACTTTCAGTGTTTCAAAGAATGCCAGTGTGAGGGCTAGACCTCCAGAGACCCTGATTTAATTAGTCTGGGGTGACATTTATACTTCACTATTTTTGTAACGGCTTTATTGAAATATAATTTACATACCACAAAGTTCATCCATACGTGAGTGTTTTTTGTTTATTTTTAAACTTTCCAGGTGGTTCTACTCCGCAGCCAACCTTGAGAACCCCTGAAAGAAAAATAGCAGGAGCTTATTATATTTCCCAGGTCGAAGATGCTGGAGGACTTAAATCTTGAGTGAAGGTGTATGTGATAGCATGAGGCAGGGGTGTAGGGAGGAACTGGGAGAATTCTCTGATGTTGAATTAATAGGATTTCATGGTTGATTTTCATGGATACAGAAGTAATTTACAACTCCAGGACTATGTCAGTTTCATTTGATGGACTTGGTGGACAGTGCCGTCTGTGGACTTTCCTCTTTCTTATATGGGTTCTTTTTTGTACAGAAATTAGGGAGGCAGTATGATGTATGAGATGATTAGACCTATAGGCTTTCTACAGTATGACCAAATTCAGTGAGAGCAGCAAGTTATACCATACCAAAGAACTTCCTGAACACATGACCTTATTGCCTTTTAAATCTGTAATTAAAGACCTCGCCTTTTCAATCTATTCATTGTCTGTTGCACAAAACCTCCCAGGTATCTCCGTGTGCCTTCCCTAAAGGTGAGTTAAGAGAAACAGCACATGTGCAGTTCTGCTGCAAATACTTTTCATTTATACGTGCCAAGTTATACTCTAATGTCATGAGCAAGAGGATGGAGCTTCATGCTTGAAGTAACCACAGGTAATACATGCTTAGATCCGTCTTCACCAAGGTCTCAGCTCTACAGGAGTATGGGCTCACTTCACTCTTAAACTCACAAATGTAACTTTCCTGCTGTGTTCTCCTTATTTTTCCATTTTTCTGTATTGGGTCATATGGCACAAAGTTCAGAGGAAACACGGCTATTGATAGGGGTGAGGAGAAAAACTTGGTCCTAGAACAACTTGGAATTTTTTAACATCTCTGATTGTTTCTCTCTTGGGTTCTTATTGATTCTGGATGAATTTTTATGAAGCCATAAAGAGTTGAACTTTTAAATTGTTAATTAAAAATGACTAAACAGTTTTCTAGAGGCTAGAGGAAATTTTATTGAATCTGATGCTCATGGGTTGGATTGAGAAACACAGCTTTGGGAATGACCTCTTACTCTCTGCATGTGCATCGGTCTGGCTAATAGGAAAAAGTCTAGGAGTGGCCTCAGTTCAGCCCACCATCAGTGTGGACCATGGCTATAGAATCTGCAGTAGCCAGAACTGGGACTGACCCTGTGTGACATGGATGTTGTGTTCTGAGCTGGACCAAGTTGAGTTTTCCCCTCAGGTACCCTCTGGTGGCTCCTCACTTTCCTCTACCGAAGACTATAACTGTGAGCAAAGTCTAGGATGTTGCTGGCATGTGGTTATGTCACATACACTGCTGTAAGCAGGAGCTGCTGAAGAGAATGACCTGGGGATGGTGTATGTGCAAGGAATTATGGGTTTTCATAGGCTGGATTTCATTAACGAAGAACCACAAGCCATCTCAGTTTCCTAGGACAAAAATCTTTTTCAGGGAGTTCCCATCGTGTCTCAGTGGTTAACAAACTCCACTAGAATCCGTGAGGATGCTGGTTCGATCCCTGGCCTCGCTAAGTGGGTTAAGGATCTGGTATTACCTGAGCTGTAGTGTAGTTCACAGACGTGGCTTGGATCCTGCATTGCTGTGGCTGTAGCATAGGCCAGCAGCTGCGGTTCCAATTTGACCCCTAGCCTTGGAACTTCCATATGCAGGTGGAGCCCTAAAAAAAAAAAAAAGGTCGACGAGAATAACATGACAATATTATTCTAAAGACACAATAATTTACATACCCTTAAAAATGATGTTCTACAGGACACAAAGGCAACTTTAGGTGATAGCCCTAAAGTTAAAGTAGGAAATAAAGGTACATAATCACAAAGATACCAGAATGCTATAAAAAGACAGTAAGCCGAGATTCAGTCCAAGATGATAGACGTATTGACTGAGAAGGCAATTTTTGCAAGAATATTAAAAAAATTGAGCGGAATTAAAATTGTCATTCTATACCATAAATAACGCGATAGAAAAAAGAATCAATGACGTATCAATAGACTCTAACTTGAGAAGCTGTCTTAGAAAGCAGAAGGACAGGACAAAAAATGAAAAAATGGATCAGTAGGTTGTAGATGGGCTACAGCCGTATTAGTGCTTCTTAAATGAAACCATACCACAGACTGAAATTACCATGACTAGTAAATTATATAATGAATTATAAAACCAAAACACAGATTTATCCATAAAACAAAAGATGCATGTAACAGTAGCAGAAAGAGTAATACCTTTAAACATATTCTGATGATTTTTTGTAAAGATAAATAATTTCAAAATTCTGTAAAATCCTATAAAGGATGAAATAAAAATTAAAAGTATAGCCCCGAAGGAAAAAAAAATCCGATAGGTCCCAGACTTTTCCTCTGCAAACGATATCAAATGATAAAAAATATTATATTTAGTTTTGATGGAGAAAATCATCTGATATGAGAAATACCTCTTATATAAATTGTTCTTTACATATGATTACAGAATTCTAAGGGCTCAAAATTCATACATTGGAAGAGGCATATCACATAACCAGGAAGTAATTTAAAATAAATTGCTCAGAATAATCATTTTATTAAAAAAACATATAAATGAATATCAGAGCTAATTGCTCTTAGGAGGAAAGATAAATCATTTTTATATAAAAAAATGCTAAGGAAAAATATATACACATAAGTAGAGGAGAGAGAGGGGAGGACAGGAATGTGATTCTGCTTTTGAAAACCTTAAAGTAAATTCTAGCAGAATTGAAGATAGAGGATCAGTCTTCCCAATCACCGTAGAAAGTATAAGCAAGCTAATCATAGCCCTCTTGATGAACAATTAAATAAATGTCCAAGAGAACCTAAAATATAAAGGACAAACATAACATGATGAAAAGATTAAGCATTTGGTATAAATTGAACAAATGTTTAAGGCAAAAATCTACACTTGTATTTAAAACATTGGCTATATTCATAAGTCCTATATCTAAGAAACCAAAACACAAAAACAATAAAATTCAAGAACTGAGTAAAGTACAACGAAAAAATCTGAACAGAAAGAATGCAAGATAGAATATTAATACCTGTCATGAGAAAATTCCGCCAAAAAGCATTAAGAGAAATGAGAATTGTCACTTAATATTGATGGAAGGTAAAATCCTTAATAAGTTGTCATAGATATGAATCTGTGTTTACCAGTAAAACATCAAGACACAAAACAAAATCTGTTAGACCAGCAAGGAAAAATTGACAGAAACGTAATTTTTGTGGCAAATCTTAATGGTATTACTCTCAGTCTGTGACAAATAAAACAGAAAATAAATGAGTATAAGGATCAAATGGTTAATAAAAGTGAATTAACATATCTCAAAATTTGAACTCTATAGGGAGTATACCTGTTTTTCAAATGTTCATGGACTGTTACCAATGGTGATAATAGAAAAACACTGTTAAAGTCCCCAAACCAGAAATGCTATACTCTTTGACAGTTGTCACAGTAATATTCTGAAAGAATGACAGTAGTTTTAAAACCCTGAAAACCTCAACTACTCAGGAATACATATTAAAAAGAAGCTCCTGAATGACTCTGTTCAAAGAAGAATTCAAACATAAGCAATAAGTTATTTAGAATTATTTAGAACTGTGAGAGTGTGTAAAATAAACATAACAGTGCAAGCCAAACCTATGCTATATGGATACACCTATACTGTGACGTAAATGCATGCTTTGATATACTTTTGTTATGGAAAGGGAGCCTATATAGGACTAAGAGCAGAAGGTGAACCCTATGGAGTATGAGGAGTAAAGATGAGGAAAATGGGTTGGGGCAGTTGTCATTTGCTATGAGCTATGAATGGCAGTTAGAAAAGGGAGATAGTTGAGTTTTTTAAATAGTAAAGGGAGGATGACACCTTTCTTTTTTTTTTTTTTTTTTGCAGGGTCTATTTCATTTCAATTTCTCCTCTTTTTTTGTTATTCACTTTTTAAAAAAGATTTATTAAAGTCTAGTTGATTTACAAGCTGTGATAATTTCTACTATACAAGTGTGGCTTAGTAATACATATACACACATTTATTCTTTTTCAGATTCATTTCCCATAGAGATTATCACAGGATATTGGGCGACCTCCCTGTGCTATACAGCAGGTCCCCATTGGCCACTCATTCCATACACCACAGTGCACATGCCAATCCTAAGTCCCCATGGACTGGGTGGCACCTTTTGAAGGTGGATTTCCTGACTGAGGAGGGGGAAAAGAGAATTAGTAGAATAATAAGCTTAGTTTTGGGACATATTGCCTTCTGATTGATACTGCAATGAAGCAGGGTAATACAATTCTGTGATAACCTTTGTGGAAAAAGAATCTGAAAAAGAATAGATGTTTGTGTACCTGTGTCTGAGTCACTTTGTTGCACAGCAGAAATTATCACAACATTGTAAATCAACTATGCTTCAATAAAACTTTTAAAAAATGAAAAAAAAATAGCAGTAAATATTTTTGTTATGGGCTTGAAATGTGCTAGGCACTGTGTTAAAAGATTTGCAGATACTACCTCAATTAAACCTCAGCATACGCCTATAAGTAAAAAGTGGGCTTTTTAATTTTTTTCTTTTAAACAAAATACAGTGATTTTATTTTTTTAAAAAAACAGCATATCCTGTTCAATCCTTGGCCCACTGGGCGGGGCCGGGGATCAAGCCCGCAGCCTCATGGTTCCTAGTCGGATTCGTTTCCACTGAGCCATGATGGTAATTCCAACAACTCTGTGGTCTTGATCATTACACTGGGCTGCCTTCCTGGTCATCTTCCAAAACATGTGATGATACAGTGGGTAGCATACTGGGTGATAAGTGATACAGCTGCCTCAGAAGGCCCAATACTTTGGATCTATTGTTTGCCAGCCTTATGGTTTTATGGCATCTGGGCTTCAGTTTCCTCCTCTGAAAAATGGATGTCATTCTTCCCCCCTTAGCTCCAAAGTTTTTATGGAGGTCTTGTAAAAAGATGGAAAGTGAATAAAAACTATAAGAATAAAAAAAAACAGCATATCATTAAATATTCCATCTTTTATAAGCAATAACTGAATGAAATGCATATGGTACAGTGGCCTTCTTTAGAAATAACCATTATTCTTGTTTTCCAGGTGTCCTTTTAGTGATGTGTGCATATTTAGGAAAACATGTCCATATACATTTGTGCATATAACCTTTTTCTTTATACAAATGGAAGCATATTATACCTATTTTTAAGTGCCTCTTTTTTCACCTTACTATATACTTTAGGTATAGTTATACGTTGGCAAAACATGGACTTATCTGATTCTTAAATATGTCTATATTGCATTCCTTTGTGCAGATCTGGCGTGGTTTATTTAACCAGACTATTCTTGGTGAATATTCCAGTTGTTTATAGGTTTGCGTCTTCAAAAAGTGTTTCAGTGAATGTCTTTGAATTTACCTCTTCCTGCACGTGGTATATGCTTATGTTCATCTGTAGAAAAAAAAATCTTGTACATGGGTTATATCAAAGGTATATGCATTTCTAATTTTGGTAGATAGTTCCATCTTGCCTTCTAGAAAGTTTGTGACAGAAATCTTGCATCACTGGGATCCACATCTTCTGACTATACCTTATCTCTCTCTGCTCTTGCTGTTCTCATCTGTTTCCATTTCCCCATATCCGTAGCTTCTGATCATTCTCTTTCTTTTCATGCCAGTTGTCGTCATTATTCTTGACAATTTCAGCATCTCTTTGGATGAACCTATCCAACATGGTAATATCTCAGTTTCTTGAACTTTTTATCTTCACATAGGCATCCATCAATTCCTTTACATGGTTTAACTAATGATTTTATGCTGATGATTTCCATGGTGGTGATTAGGATTTGTCATCATCAGCAATGTCAGCATTTCTGGCATCTTGAATCATTCCATTCTTTAGGCAGAAAACTGTATCCCTCCATCTTCATTGCTCAACTATTCCCATAGAAAAAAATTATTTTACCTCTTTGAAATGTTTAATACATTGCTTCCACATCTTTTTGTTTTTATGATTCCTGGGTTCTCTCATGCCTTTCCTTGGTACAAGTTAAATTCTCTGGCCCATCATTAAAATCACTTTCTTGAAAATATCTCTCGACGGATATGGCCTTCTGTTCCACATTGCACTACCTTAACCTTGGATGAACCCAACTACCCAGCTTCTCTATTCATAAATAGCTGAACAGTGAAAGAAACCAAGTAAACTGATGGCATTTTACATTTAGGATCACAAAATTTCACGTAGAAATTCCACATTACTCAGAAATCATCTGATATCTTGGTAGTAAGCTCGTGTGCTTTCTTTTACTCCTCAAACTTTCAGTCTACCCTCTTTATGCTGCCACTCCGATCCTTGATTTGCGACCTTACTTCAGTGTCACTGAGAAAAAGAATTTGTCGCCTTACTTCAGTGTCAGTCTCTGGAGGAGAGGTACCTGATCATCCAACCACCATGAAGGTCCATCCTTGTCCTGCCTTCCTATTGCAACAAGCGCCTCTTAGCTGATCAAAGACCAGTCCTTCTCTGTTCTATGCACTCCATTTCCTTTTTGCTTTCATGGTAACCCACTCTTTATTCTGCATCAGTTTCACCCTCTCTGCAGAATTACCTCCTTCAGTATCTATCATGATCTTTCAACCTACAACGATTTTTTTTTTTTTTGTCTACCACCTCTAAAAACCCTTGCTCAGATCCATATGTCTGTAGAAGGCCATCATCCAGAATTGTCTCTATAGATTGTTTCTAATTCCTACATCTACTCTAATCTGTTCCAATGCCATTTCTAGCCTGCCACTCTGTTCTCACTTACACATTGCTAGATCCCGGCAACAGCTCCCTTTTAGCACTTTATTGATCTCTCAGCAGCCTTTTACCTGGGCTAATCTCTGCCCCTTTTCCAGACCATTTCATCTCTGTTCTTCTGTGATTACATATTTTCCTATTTCCCTCCCCACCTCCCTGGTCACTCTTTCTTAATCCTCTTTGCTGGTTCCTCTTCTCACCAAATTCAAATTTTTGATATTTTCTAGCTTTGGACCTGATCTCTCTCTCTTTTAAATTTTTTTCCCCCTCTACATTCACATTAAGTGATCTCAGTTTAATATCTTTAGCTCACATCTTTCTGAGCTCCAGGTTTGTATTCAAATGTCCAATTCCTAATAGATTCATGCTATATCCTAAGCTGAACTCCTTACTTTCTGCTCTAAACATGTCCCTGGCCGTCTTTACTATCTGATATATTATACCTGTAAGCAACGTACCCACCCACTGGAAGCATGGCAGTCATTCTTGTGTTCATCTAGCAAGTCTCCATCTGCTTCTCCCCAAGTTCAAGATGCCATCTTTCCTTTTGTGGACTAGTTAAATATCCTCTTTTCTGCTTTCTACATTTCCCGTTTCACCCCATCCATCGAGTCTACACCCAGCAGTCAGAGTGATCTTTGTCAAAGATAGAAACGGAATCATATGAGCACCAACTAGGTGTTATGTGATTTGCATGGCTCATCTCATTTCTTCTCTAAATGATCTTATGAGTTGGATACTGCTCTTGCCCATAGAGGGGTTAAGTAATTTGATCAAGGTCACACATTTAGCGGCCAAGGGAAGTGAGATTTAAACCCAGACTGCTTAATTCTGGAGCCCACAGTCTGAACCACCAGGCCATGCTCTTTCACAGAAATGTACTGATTTCCTCCTAACAGCAATTTGAACTCTTGTAGCTTAATACTTCATCTGTATTGCCTCTGGGTACCTTGAAAATTACAGCTGAATTCTTTACAATGGTGATCATTTGTTTTTCTGGCACTCAACGTCAGAAAGAGTCTTGTTTCAGGCAGCTGAATTAGGACAAGCTTATTGGGGCTTTATTCTGAACTAGAGAGCTCCATTCAGGTGAACTCACCGTTTTATGAGTCTGCTGTAGACTCAGTACGGCCAGAAAACGTTCTTTCTCTGAAAGTGCAGATTACTTTAGAAAAGCACCAAGGTGATGCTATAGAAATAACATATTTACATACTCTTTCTCTGCAGTTGTGGAGGATCCACTTGTCTCTTATCAGTTAATCATAGTAATCAAAGATGCAGAGACAGAGTGTTATCATTATATGGCAATTTCCCCACGAAGGTTTGACTAAAAACAACCACCTCTCATTCTTTCCCTCCAGGGCATCCTCCTTATGCTGCCAAATTTATCTTTCTAAAATACAGCCCAGGTTCTATAACTTCAGTAAGAAGGAATCTCTGTAGCTTCCTCCTGCCTGTTGAACAAAGGCCAGACTCCTGTTTTGGCTTTCAAGACTCTAAGATGTGGTTCCAATGCTATCCTCGCACCCCCCACACCGAGATTTATCTCTGCCTATTCCCTTATTGTATATGATACCTCCAACAATGAAAACTAATTGCTTTTCCCTATACAAACTCACATTTTCTCATTCCGTTTCCGTATTCTCTTGGGTTCTTCAACCTAAAATACTTAGCACTCCCCCATGTCTGCATTTAAAGCTCCTTATTTAAGATGTGAAAACATATGGCATGGTGTTGGGTAGATGTTAGCTTATTGTTGCTATTTGCTACGCCTTCTCTTATAGCATGTCTTTTTTTTTTTTGGAGCCACACCCACCGCATATGGAAATTTCCAGGCTAGGGGTCAAATGAAGCTACAGCTGCTGGCCTACCCCACAGCCACAGCAACACAGGATCCAGGGATCCAAGCCGCATCTGTGACCTATACCACAGCTCATGGCAACGCTGGATCCTTAACCCACTAAGCAAGGCTAGGGATCAAACCCACAACCTCATGGTTCCTAGTCAGATTCATTTCCTCTGCACCACGATGGGAACTCCAGCGTGGCTTTTAGAAGAAGAGGGGCTCAGAAAAAGTAGAGAGCAAGGCTTTCTGAAGGTATGGAGAGCTTAGGTGTCTGATACAGTTGGGTTACTGGGAGTGCAGGGGGCAGGGGCTGGGCTATTTCGGACAACATGAGCCTCAGGGTTGGAGAACTCAGTTGGAGGTCACTGAATCCCCAGACTGGCCAACAGGAGTGGACATCTGGTCCACCACTAGGTAAAGCAGAGAGAAGGGAACAAGTTTGTAGATGAGAATTAAGTCAAGACATTTTCTTTTTTTTGGGGGGGTGGCTATTGGGAAGGTTAAAAACATCAGAGATGAGGAACTGGTTATGAGTGTGCTAGACCTCCACAGCTGATTGCTTGGAGGGTGTTACTGTGTTGGAAGCCACATGTAGCCTGAGGTCTAAAGCTATAGGAGGGGTTTTGCCCTGGGCGAGGATCACTTTCCCCCAACCTGGTTGCTAAACTTCCTCTTTTAAGAGCCTCCTGGGAGTTCCCGGCCTGGCTCAGCAGAAACAAATCTGACTAGCATCCATGAGGACGGAGGTTCAATCCCTGGCCTCGCTCAGTGGGTTAAGGATTTGGTGTTGCTGTGAGCTGTGGTTTAGGTCATGGATGCACCTTGGATCTGGTGTTGCTGTGGCTGTGGCGTAGGTCAGTGGCTACAGCTCCAATATGACCCCTAGCCTGGGGACCTCCAAATGCCATAGGTGCGGCCCTGAAAAGACAAAAAAGGACCAAAAAAAAAAAAAGCCGTCTGGAAGAAGGGGCTTGGAGAAAACAATAACTTGCCACAAATCACTTATGGTGCCCATGTGACCAGGGTGTACACTGCTCCTCAGAAGGCCTCTTGTCTGGCTCAATTCTGGATTGTGATAGGATTCAGAACCCATCACATACAAAAGGGAAGGGCTATTTATAACGACCTCTAATTTAGACCGTAGACGTTTCCACACACGGTTATGCCTGTGGGAATAGAGATATCCTGACAGCACTGGGATTATTAATCTATCAAACACCTTTAAACTTGGACCTTATTACCCATCCTCACTGCTATATAGGATCCTATAAATGAACATGCATTAATTTCCTAAAAATAGTTGCCAATGACTTAATGAAATTGCACTTTTAAGTTAAAAGTCTTAATTTGTGTTAGGTAAATATACTTAGTTTTTTACAATCATATTTTGGAATTTAATTTTTTTTGTTTGTTTTTGCTTTTTAGGGCCGCACCTGTGGCATATGGAGGTTCCCAGGCTAGGGGTCAAATCGGAGCTACAGCTGCTGCCTGTGTCACAGCTACAGCAATGCCAGATCTGAGCCATGTCTGCAATCTACACCACAGCTCACAGCAATGCCAGATCCTTAACCCACTGAACGAGGGAAGGGATCGAACCCGCTACCTCATTGTTCCTAGTTGGATTCATTTCTGCTGTGACAGGACAGGAGCTCCTGGAATTTCATTTTTTAAAAGCATATAAAGAGCCTCAAAAAATGGAAATGGCTTGGCAGGAACGTTGCTTATGATAGTGAAGGTTGACCCTTGCATGACTCC
>PVHT021183666.1:25782254-25896772 GCA_004024745.2 Catagonus wagneri | reverse complement strand
GCCAGATCCTTAACCCACTGAACGAGGGAAGGGATCGAACCCGCTACCTCATTGTTCCTAGTTGGATTCATTTCTGCTGTGACAGGACAGGAGCTCCTGGAATTTCATTTTTTAAAAGCATATAAAGAGCCTCAAAAAATGGAAATGGCTTGGCAGGAACGTTGCTTATGATAGTGAAGGTTGACCCTTGCATGACTCCGAAGGGTATAGTTCCTATCATAGGTGCTGCAGATTTGTATTATTACTGCGATTTTTGGGTAGGTGGCATTGAAATCTCTTGAGAAAGGGATGACTTGGTCTCCCTTTGTCAGACAAGTTTGTGGTTGCATCTAACAGACTTGTCTTGAGCTCTGAAGTCCTGGGTATATGAATGTCCAAGTTAGAGTCAAAGATAATTATTTATCCATAACCTCAATTTCCTAGTCCTTCTGGCTCTTTTATTGGGATAAGTAGACAATATGCTGTTCAGCCAACAATTTTTTTCATCTAATGACTACAATAGTAGCAATTGCTTCTGATTGTTAGTAAGATAGAAGAAGATGAAGAATGCACTTTAAATACGGCATTTGGCTCAGTCGATGTTAGTGATTGTATTGATTGCCTGATTTATTGATTAATGAAATTGGCTGTGACCCGAAAGCTTTGCTTTCCAAATTTGCATCAAGGACTTTTATGACTCAAGATGAATTTGTAGTTTGCTGGGTCAACTGCACTGGTGTATCGTACCATGATTATTTCCAGATAGGTACCGTTTGTCAGCCAGTGGTTTATAAGTACAAGGGACTGTCTGTCATCTTGCTGTGTTTAGTTCTCTTTGTCCTGATGGCACACGTGCAGTGCATCTGTGTTTCCTGGTCCTGATCTTCCACGTAATACTAAAGTTGGGAAGGCAGTCTATGCACAGACCCAGGCGTATTAACAACACACAGTCCAGGGATTTTTCTTACTATGGTAATGCCTTAAGAGCACATGCTCCTAGCTGTGCCCTTTATTAGCTATGTGATCTTGGACTAGAACTTTATGATGCAGTACTTGAGTTTCCTCATCTGTGTAACGAGTATAAAAACTAATTACCTCTTACAGTGTAGAGATTAAAGGTGGTCCTGACTATAATATGTGTTTAACAGTGTTCAGTACATAAAATTAAATGTTTTCTATTATTCTTACACATGAATATACATTCAGTTATTCATTAAAATATTTTTTTTTGTCTTTTTGCCTTATCTAGGGCTGCACCCATGGCACATGGAGGTTCCCAGGCTAGGGATCTAATAGGAGCTGTAGCTGCCAGCCTTCACCACAGCCACAGCAACGTGGGATTTGAGCCGTGTCTGCAAACTACACCACAGGTCATGGCAACGCTGGATCCTTAACCCATTGAGCAAGGCCAGGGATCGAACCCACAACCTCATGGTTCGTAGTCGGATTCATTAACCACTGAGCCATGAAGGGAACTCCAAGTTATTCATTAAAATATTGAGTGCCTATCATAGATAGTATTTAAGATAGTATTCAAGATATTAGGGTGCCATGGTAAGACAAGACAGAAAAGGTTTCTATCATCATGGAATCTACATGTGATTAGAGGAGACAGATAAAACACAAAAGGACAAATAAATGAACCCTGCATTTCAGATTGATAGAAAGCATGGCAAATGACTGGGGGAAATGCTAGTTTATTCAGGTCTTCATAGAGGCCATATCTAAGGAGGTGACCTTTAAGTCAAAATCTGAAGGATGAGAAGGGACCAGCTTTGGGCAAAGACAGTTCTAGATAGATTATTTTATTCAGAGAAAACAATAAATGTCCCAGTGGAGGAATAAGGTAAGTTCAAAGGTTAGATAGAAATTTGGTGGTGTTGGAGTAGAACTGGGGACAGAGAAGCTGGTAAGAAAGATAGGTAGGAGTCAGGTCCTACATGAGTCATAGAAAAGCAAGTGGACTGTATTCTAAATGCAAGGAAAGCAAAGGCAGGCTTTTTTTTTTTTAAATGGCTCAGGCTGCTTTGGCAGAATTGGACTTTGAAGGACAAAACTTAAAGTGGGAAACGTCAAGATGCTGTTGTACTTGTGTTTTCATACCCTTGAGCTCATGAAGGGCAGCTGTTTCATCTTTCTGTCCCCTATGTTTGAAATGCAATAGTCACTTAATAAATGCTTGTTGGAAGAAGGAATAAATGGAATGAACCAGGAACCTCTGTAATTTCCACATATAGGAAGCTTGTAGGCGGGGGCCTTGTCATACCCTCGCACCAGTCCAAACCCCATTGTTTTGTTGTCAGTAGAGTAAGTTGGATGACTGTTTCCAATGACACAAAATGGCCAAGGATCTGGAAAGAGAGAGAAGAATGCTTTTTTTCAGTATTTAGATTTTCAAGCAGTAAACTTGGTGATATTAAAAATTCGCTTTCTATTTGGGGATATGGTTATTAAGAAGAATTTGCTTTTGCAGTCCACTAAAAGCACTAGTGTTGTGTTTTGTTTTTAGGACCATATCTGAGACATATGGAAGTTCCCAGGTTAAGGTCAAATAGGAGCTTCAGCTGTGGGCTTAAACCATAGCCATTGCCATGGGATCCGAGCCGCGTCTGCGATCTACACCACAGCTTATGGCAACACTGGATCCTTAAGCCACTGAGTGAGGCCAGGGATCAAACCTGCATCCTCATGGATACTGGTTGGGTTCTTAACTCAGTGAGCCACAATGGGAACTCCAGCACTAGTGTTTTCAGTTCAACCAGTGTGATCTTTTAAGTTTTGGAGTAGGTGGAATAGGAGGACCTCTTGAGTGATCACTGTTGCAACTAACAGATGAAATTTGAGCTGAGTCTGAGACTTCAGTCTTTATCCGCCTTGGACACCTACCACTCACTGCCTCTTGGACAACTTAAACTGAGAATATGGTTCTCCACATTGCATCTGGGAAATTCTGACTTCATCATTGTCAGTTCTGGATGCTTCCACTCACTTTTATCATAACCCATAATGCTTTATCGGTCTTTATCCTGAAATAGATTCTAAATCCAGATAAAACTCAGCATGACTTGCGGATAAAAAGCACCACTTTTAAAGGTGGATAAAAAAATATCTTGAGCAGGACAGAAAAAAGAGTGAGTAACCAGTGGACTATTGCACCTTAATGGAATGGTTTTTAACTAAAGATAAAGCTTGGCTTTGACATTGGAGGCAGGAGAGTGAAAATGCTAGGTTTATTTCATAGCCTGGAACAAAACAGTTTGGATCAAAAATTTCCCTAAACTTCAAGTATGGAACAAGGAAGGGTGAGAATATTTTATATTCATATCCTAGAATTAAAAAAAAAAAACTGAGTTACTTTCGATAATGCCTAAGGAATTTAGTGCCTGCGTGATCTGGACAGAGAAAAAGAATGAAAACAATTCTCTAGTTACTAGTGTTATAAATTATAGCAAATCACCAAAATTAATTGACAGGGATGTCTATTCTCTGATTTTTCATTATCGTACTGACAAATGTCACCATTTTGTGTGAGAAGTGATTTTTTTTCTAGACCAGTAAGTACTCCTTGTCTTGCCTTAATATTACTTGAGTGTTACAAACTTGATGTCCTGTGTAAGTGTTTGGATGTGAAAGTATTTTAAATACCAGGCTTTTGGGGGGAACCCAGCAGGAGGGAAGGAGGACAGAAGATCCTGACTCCAGGTACTGGTACTGTGCTTTCTTTTAGATCAAGAGTCAGCAAATAATGGTCCTTGTGCCACATCTGGCCCACTGCTTGTCAATGAAGTTTTACTGGAACACAGCCATGCTTGTTCGTTCATGCATTATTATAGCTGTTTTCATACTATGGTAGCAGAGTTGGGCAGTGGTGAGAGAGATGCGCCCCACAAAGTCTATTTACTATTTGTCCCTTTAGGAAAAGTTTGTCAACACTTGCTTTAGATGCAGGTTTTATAATTTGCCATTATTTAGTTTCAAAAATAAATTGGTACTCCTTGGTATTTACCCAAAGAATTTAAAATTTATATCCATGAAAAACCTGCACGTGGATGTTTATAACAATTTTATTAATGACTGCAAAAACTTCAAAGCAACCAAGATGCCCCTCAGTAAGTGAATGGATACACAAGCTGTGTTGTACCCTGATGACAGTGTTATTCAGCCCTAAAAAGAAATGAGCTCTCAAGCCATGAACACACGGGTGGGAAACTTACCTGCGTATTTCTAAGCGAAAGCCCATCTGAGAAGGCTACACATTGTGTTATTCCAACTATAAGATGTTTTGGAGAAGGCAAAACTGTGTAGATAGTCAAAAGATCAGTGTTTGCCAAGGGGTTAGGAGAGAATGAATAAATGGAGCACAGGGGATGTTTTTGGTCAGTGAACATACTTTGATACCATAATGATGGATTCTTGTCGTTAAACATCTATCCAAACAAACAGGATGTATAACAAGAGTGAACTCTAAGGTAAACCATGGCTTTGGGGGATTACGATGTGTCAATGTAGGTTCATCAATGGTATAACAAGTACCACTCCGGTGGGGGATGTGGATAATGGGGGAGTCTGTGCATGTGAGGAGAAAGGAAGATATGGGACGTCTCTCTACTTTTCCTTCAATTTTGCTGTGAAACAAGAACTTCTCTTGAAAAGTCTTAATTAAAAAGTTAAAAAGCTCACTGTCTATCAGACTTCTAGGATGACAGATTGTTTTCTGTGATTCCTAGGGAGTAAGTGATTGCGTGTGTGTGTTGCTGAATAAAATTTGTAGCTCCAATGAAGTCTACGGTTCTAGATTTTATACACCTGACTGTAGGGGTTTGTAGTTGACCAGGGCATGTCCCAAGGGACGTGACTCAGAGTATGTGCTTCAAAAGAGATGTAGCAGTGGTCTGGGAAAAATGACAGTCTCAGTGGAAGTCAACTAATTTTAACAACATACTTCTGTGTGTCGGAATCTGTGTTGTACAATTTTTTCCTCATTACTTATTACACAGATTCTGTAAGGTGCGAGAGTTAGGGTAAGGAAACTGAGATTCAGAGAAGTTATTTGCTGAAAGCAACAAATCTAGTAAGTAAGCCCAGGCTCAAACTCAAATTTGTGCCCAAAGCCCATTTTTGTCCCCTCTACCACCTCATTGCTTATTCCTGGGCAAATTGTATACACAAGCCAGACAAATTCAACAGATCTGTACTGATAACTACAAGTCGTTTTTCCTTAACTTCACACTATCTTATGTTGCATGTACAGGTCAAATAAAGACATTTTTTTTTCCCCAGCTGCAAAGCGAGAGATTATTAATGTCTTAGCACAGACTGCTATTCATAGCTCACATCTAATTTTTTAAAAGTATATCTTTGAGACGGTTACAGAGGTCAGTGTTCACACTTCTTGGGAGATTTGCAACATTTTTTAAGGTAGACATCCTCTCTTCGGCATTCTCATCAGCATTTAATTTTTCACAAAGGTGTAAAGTCCTTCAAAATGCCACAGCTAAAGGTTGTTGGGGGCACGGGGAATTCGAGATCAATTATATGGCTAGCCTGCTACGATTTATCATTTGGAGATAGCATCTATGTGAATTTAAAGAGAGGCTAGGCAATATCACAGCACAGAGATAGGACACGGCCAGTGTAAGAGTATTAGAGATAAAAGAGAGAGAAGTGAAACATACCCCACCCCCGATGCCTGGGGGATGGGAAAAGGATAAAACCACCAAGAGTGACAGCTATTTTAACATAATTGTTAGAATAAAGCAGTGCTAAGGAAACATTATTCATTTTCAAGTACAGTGATCTAGTGTGCCTCCCAGACCAATAGCAGAGTCAGGTCTAATGGGTCGCAAAAGTGAAATATGTATTAAACATATGGAAATTGGCTTAATTATATTAGTATGTCTCACTTTTCATTCTCATCTTCAAGGTAGGTGGAAGGTGTGTATAAGAATAGCCGAAGTTCGCACTGTTGCATATGGAATGGATGGGCAGTGGGGTCCTACTCTACAACACAGGGAACTATGTGTGATTAGGTCACTTTGATATACAACAGAAGTTGAAGAAACATCGTAAATCAGCTATACTTATAATAAAAATATTTTTATTAAAAAAAGAATAACCAGGGAGTTTCTGTCATGGCTCAGTGGAAGCGAATCTGACTAGCATCTATGAGGACGCAAGTTCGATCCCTGGCCTCACTCAGTAGGTTAAGGATCCGTCTTTGCTGTGGCTGTGGCATAGGCCTGTGGCTACATCTCGGATTCATCCCCTAGCCCGGGAACCTCTATATGCTATGGGCTCAGCCCTAAAAAGACAAAAAAATTAAACAAAAATTTAAAAAGAATAACCAAAGTGTGGTAATCCCTTGAAATTCATCTAACAATTTAAATAGTATTCAAAAGTATCATTGATATTAGAATGAGAAATAATTATGAATCTCTTCCCTCTTTTGACCCAAGGCGTCTCTCTTTTAATGGCTTTTTCTCATGGGCAAATGGAGTAAATTATAAATAATGCATCAAACCTCTCATTTAGAATTCATATTGATATGGTTAACTATAGAAATTCTGTCAAAAACAAAGCTGAATCTAAGACAAAATTAACAAAGCATTTATTCGTAAACGTATGGTGAGGGAATCCTTCTGCCACTGCTTCTGTTCCTGCAGGGTTTGAAGGTATTACAAAAGAGAGTCAGTTTTATGGGGCAAAAGGAGGAAAGGCTGAGATAGTTTCTAACTGGCAAGCGTTCTATTAAGGTAGGATTTTTGGAAGTGGGGGAGCCTTTCTAATTGCTATTCCCATTGGCAGGCCATGGCTGATTGCAAGGGAGGAAAGAGCAATTGAGGTGTATTGCAAATGAGGATGCAGTGTTCCATGTTAGGGATAGAAGGCACTCTGTGGCTGGCCACTCCTGGGAACGGATGTGGACACAAGAGGTGCCTTTTTACAGTCAGTTTGTTATACGGTTCTTATATGGGGAAGGGGTCCTACTGGGGCAAGAAGTTTCTTCTGGCCATGGTGAGGGATGGAGCAAGGGCTTCTCACGGACCACAGTGCACTGTTGAGCCAGCCATCTTCCCCTCTTATATGAGTCCAACTTCCATTCTGCCTCTTCCTGGACTCATGACTTAAAATGATATAGAAAAGAAGGAGTCCACAAAAAAGAGAAATGGTCCAAGGATGGATGTTAAATGGCCCGGAAACATTTGCTCTCAGCTGTGTTTATAAAGGTGAGTTCATCTTCCCAGGATTTAACAGTATCGTTAGTCATGGGTGATGGTGTGGGTGTTAGCTGTGAAATTATGGTTAGCACACCTCTCTAGGAGGGTAAACAAAATACAGCCATGATGTGGGATCATAAATAATGGAAAAAGGCTTTGGGGGGGTCTCCCTGTTTGCTTGTTCAGTGTTTCTCAGATCTAACAGACATATTTTGGTTGATGGTGTGGTGGCGAATTTCTGACAAGCAGCCATGAACCTTGAGGTCAGGGTGTCTGAGATTTGAACTTGGCTTTTTCACTGTCAGCTCTGTGACCTTGAGCTCACTGAAAGGGCTGGTATCTAGAGCAGGACAAATTAGGGTTAAGATCATTGTCAAAACTGCAGAGAGTTCTGCTTAAACTTTGGATTTCTTGGTCTGATTTCTTGCCAAAGAAATAGATTTATTTTTATATGGACCTTCATGAACATCTTTATGTGTGTGTCTAATGGAGGAACCTTTCTGTTAGATGGGATTTGGATGTGAGGCAAAACCTCCAGTTCCTTGGGAGACAAATGACAGAGATTCACTCAGATAAAGGATGTATTGACTCCGGTGGGAAGAGCATACCACTGTAACATGCTCTTTCTCATCCAACTGTCCTATTGTTAGGTATTCTCTCTTTATGAGCATCATGTGTTGACAGAGCTGGAGATTCAAAGTAAAATAGACTCAGGTTTCAACCCCAGCTCTGCCACTTGCAAATCACATGATCTTAGGAAAATTAATTCGCTTTTCCAAATCTTAATTTCCTTTTCTGTAAAATGGAAAATTAATGCCTTGCAGAATCAGGTAGATTAAAGCTAGTGAATGCATACTTACTGGAACATAGTAGGTGTTCAGTAAATTGTAGCTGCTTTTATATGATGCATATTTAGCTAAGCCAATGTCAGGCAGTTCATTTGGGGCTGAATATCCTCTCACCTATAAATACCCACTTGTCTGAAGACCTTTTCTGAAGCTGGGAAGTGTATCATGTTGCTCAATAGAATTTTACCCTGATATTTTAAAAGCTTAGATAAAGACCTCAGAACATCTTCTTAACATTATAAAAATACCTAGGGGAATTTCTAGCTAGTTGAAAACTGACCTTCATTTAACTCTGGTTGAAATAAACCCAGTTATGTGGGAAGTGGGACGTAATGAATAAATGAGGTTATTTCCGAAGCTGATAGTAAATGCCTAAGAGCACGGATAGTAGTGGGTAATAATCTCTGGAGGTTCTTGTTCAGTTTTAGGGGGGACTTTTTGAATCGAGGTATAGTTGATATATGACGTATTAGGTTCATCGGTACAACATAATGATTTGATGTTTATGTAAAATGATCACAAGTCTAGTTACCATCCATTGCTATTCATGATGAGAAGACCTTCTTTTCTTTTGATGGGAACTAAGATTTACTCTTTTCTCAACTTTCAAATATGCAATACTGTATTATTAACTATAGTCACCATGGTGTACATTACATCCCCAAGACTAATTTATTTTATAACTGGAAATCTGTTCCTTTCGATGCCCTTTACCCATTTTGTCCACTGCCAATCCCCTTCCTCTGGCAGTCACCAGTCTCTTCTCCATATTTATGAGTTTGGTTTTGTTTGTGTGTTTTGTTTTTCAGATTCCACATGTAAGTGAAATAATACAATATTTGTCTTTATCTGACCTATTTTAATTAATGTAATACAGTTGACCCTTGAACAACGTAGGTTTGAACTGTGTTAAGTCCACTTCACCTGGATGTTTCTCAGTAGTAAATACTGCAGAACTCCACAGAACATGGTTGGTTGAATCCACAGATGCAAAGGAACAATGGAAACAGAGGACCAGATATAAGATACACATGGATTAACTCCTGTGTTGTTCAAGGCCAGCTATACTCTCAAGGTCCATTCTTGTTGTAACTGACAGAATTTTATTTTATTTTAACAATGAATTTTATATCAATTATAGGTGTACAAAGATAATCACAAGTCAATGTGATAGATTTTGTGTCCCAAACCCACAGTGCATCCCCTCCACCCCCCAGGTTGTCTTATTTGAAAAACCAAGGTTTTCCAAAATCTGTGAGTCATTGTCTGTTCTTCAAAGAAGTTCATTATGTCTCTTTAGTTTCCACATGTAAGCGGTCAGAATTTTATTTTTTGTATCGCAAAGTAGTATGCCATTGTGTAAATGTATGTATGCGTATGTGATATGAGTAGACATATCCCCCACATCTTCTTTATCCATTCATCCACCAGTGGACATTGAGGTTATTTATTTATGTATCTTGACTTGTAAATAGTGCTGCAGTGAACATAGGGATACAGATATCTTTTCGAGTTAGTGTTTTCATTTTCCTCAGATATATACCCAGATGTGGAATTGTTGGTTCAAAGACTGGTAGTTCTATTTTAATATTTTTGATTAATTCAGTTTTTTTTCCCCAAACCTGCAGCGTGTAGAAGTTCCCAGGCCAGGGATCAAACCTGCACCACAGCAGGGAACCAAGGCACTGCAGTGATAGCACTGGATACTTCACCTGCTGCACCACAAGGGAATTTCTATTTTTAATATTTTGAGGAAACGCCATACTGTTTCCCAGTACTGCACCAATTACAGCCCCACCTACAGTGCACAAGGACTTCTTTTTCTTCACATCCTTGCCAACAGTTACAATTTCTTGTCTTTGAGATAATAGCCATTCTGACAGGTATGAGGTGATGCCTCATTGTAGTTTTGATCTGCATTTTCCTGATGAGTAGTGATACTGAATGTCTTCCAGTTTTTCTGTTGGCCATCTATATGTCTTCTATGGCAAAATGTCTGTTTTGATCTTATGCTTATTTTATTTTATGCTTATTTTAAAATTTGATTTTTTTTATTATTGAGTTATACGAGTTCTCTATATTTTATGGACATTAATCCCTTCCAGGATATATAACATCCAAATATTTTCTCCCACTTGGTAGATTGCCTTTTCATTTGTTGACAGTTTCATTTGCTATGCAGAAACTTTTTAGTTCAATGTGGTCCCACTTGTTTATTTTGGATTTTGCTTTTGGGGTCAGATCCAAAAAAAAAAATGTCAAGATTGATGTACAGCCTCTGTTTTATTCTAGGAGTTTTAAGGTTTCATTCAGGTCTTATATTCAAGTCTTTAATCCAATTTGAGTAAATTTTTGAGTGCAGTTTAAGAGAGTAGTCTTATTTCATTCTTTTGCATATAGCTGTCCAGTTTCCCAAAACCATTTGTTGAAGAGGCTGTCCTTTCCCCATTGTATATTCTTGCCTCCTTTGTCCACAATCAGTTGATGATATATGTGTAGGTTTATTTCTTGACTCTGTTCTGTTGATCTGTATATCTGGTCGTATGCCGAAAACACACTCTTGATTACTGTAGTTTTGAAATAAAGTTTCAAATCAGGGAGCCTGATACTTCAAGACTTGCTCTTCTTTCTCCACATTGCTTTGGGTATTTGGAAATTTTTGTGGTTCCATATCCATTTTAGGATTTTTTTTTCTTTTTAAGGCTGCACATGCAGCATATGGAGGTTCCCAGGCTAGGTGTCCAATCGAAACTGTAGCTGCTTGCCTACACCACAGCTACAGCAACACGGGATCCTTAACCCACTGAGTGAGGCCAGGGACCAAACCTGCATCCTCATGGTTGCTAGTTAGATTTAGTTATGCTGAGTTACGACAGGAACTATGGATTGTTTGTTTTATTTCTGTGAAAAATGCCATTGGAGTTTTGATAGACATTGCATTGAATCTATAGATTGCTTTGAGTAATATTGAGATTTTAATAATATCAAAGTGTTCCAGTCAATGTGCACAGACTGTTTTTTCATTTATTTTTGTTGTCTTCAATTTCTTTTATCAATGTCTTATAGTTTTTAGTATTCAGGTCATTAACCTCCTTGGTTAAACTTACTCACAGGTATTTTATTCTTTTTTTGATACAATTGTAAATGGGATTGTTATCTTAATTTCTCTTTCTGATATTCTTTGTTGTTATGTAGAAACACAACTGATTTTACATACTACTTTGTACCCTGCAACTTTATTGAATTCATTAATTATTTCTAACAGTCTTTTGGTGGAGTCCTTAGGGTTTTCTCTTTATAGAAAATCATGTTGTTCACAGATAGTGACTGTTTCATTTCTTTTTTTCCAATTTGGATGCTTTCTATTTCTTTTTCTTGCATAATGGCTCTGACTAAAACCTCCAAAGCTATGTTGAATAAAAGTGAGGAGTGTGGGCATCTTTGTTTTTTTTTTTTCTGATCTGCAAGGTCAAGCTGTTAGCTTTTCACCATTGAATGTGATGTTAGCTGTGGTTTTGTCACATATAGACTTTGTTATGTTGAGGTATGTATCCTCTATATTGTTGAGAGTTTTTTTTTTAATCATAAATGGGTGTCACATTTTGTCAGAAGCTTTTTCTGTTCTGTTGAGATGATCGTATGATTTCTATCCCTCATTTTGTTAGTGTGGTATATCATGTTGATTGATTTGTAGATGTTGATCCATTTTTGCATTCCCAGGGAAAATCCTACTTGATCATGATGCATGATTCTTTAAATGTCTTGTTGAATTCACTTCGCCAGCGTTTTATTGAGGATATTTGCATCTACATTCATTAGGGATAGTAGCTTGTAATTTTTTTTTGGTGATGGTGTCTTTTTTTTTTAATGATTTTTATTTTTTCCATTACAATTGATTTGCAGTGTTCTGTCAGTTTTGTACTGTACAGCAAAGTGACCCAGTCACACATAACATATATACGTTCTTTTTCTCACATTATCCTCCATCATGCTCCATCATAAGTGACTAGATATAGTTCCCAGTGCTATACAACAGGATCTCATTGCTTATCCATTCCAAAGGCAAGCGTTTGCATCTATTAACCCCAGATTCCCAGTCTATCCCACTCCCTCCCCCTCCCCCTTGGCAACCACAAGTCTGTTCTTCAAGTTCATGAGTTTCTTTTCTGTGGAAGGGTTTATTTGTGCCATTTATTAGATTCCAGATATAAGTGATATCATATGGTATTTGTCCTTTGCTTTCCGACTTACTTCACTTAGTATTAGAGTCTCTAGTTTGGCAGTGTCTTTATCAAGTTTTGGATAGGGGTAATGCTGGCTTTATAGAATTGAAGTGTTCTCTTGCTTTTTGGAAGCATTTGAGAAGGATAGGTATTAAATCTTCTTTGAATGTTTGGTGGAGTTCAACATTGAACCCATCTGGTCCTGGGCTTTTGCTTATTGGGAGGTTTTTGATTACTGCTTCAGTATCCTTATCTGTAATTGACCTATTCAGCTTTTCTATTTCTTCATGATTCAGTCTTTGACTATTGCATGTTTCTAGGAATTTAGTTATTTCTTATAGGTTGTCCAATTTGTTGGTGTATTTCTTTCTCCCTCCCTACCTCCCTTACTTCTTTCTCCCATCCTTCTTTCCTCTTTATATATATTCTTCTTCAGATTCTTTTCCATTATAGTTTATTATAAGATTTGAATATAGTGCCCTGTGCTCTGTAGGACCTTTCTGTTTATTTTGTGTGTGGTAGTTTGGGTCTACTAATCCCTAACCTCTAATTTATCCCTCCCACACATTTCCCCTTTGGTAACCAAAAGTTTGTTCTCAAAGTCTGTGAGTCTGTTTCTCTTTTGTAAATACATTCCTTTGCATCGTTTTTTTATACGTCACATATAAGCGATGTCATATGATATTTGTCTGTTTCTGTCTGGCTCACTTAGTATGCTAATCTCTGGGTCAATCCTTGTTGCTGCAAATGCCATTCTTTCTTTTTTATGGCTGAGCAGTAGTATATTGTATACATATACCACATCTCCTTATTACTTTCATCTGTTGATGGACATTTAGGTTCCTTCCATGTCTTGGCTATTACAAATAGTGCTGCTGTGATTATTGGGGTGCATGTATCTTTTTGAATTAGCGTTTTCTCTGGGTATATGCCCAAGAATGGGATTACAAGATCATATGGTAACTCTCTTTTTAGTTTTTTTAAGGAAGCTCTCTACAGTTACCTATAGTGGCTGTACCAATTTATATCCCCACCAACAGAGTAGGACAGTTACCTTTTCTCCACACCCTCTCTAGCATATGGTTCTCAGCGTGCAAGTCTTCTACCTCCTGAATCAGGTTTATTCCTAAATATTTTCATTTTTGATGAAATTTTAAAAGGGATTGTTTTTTCCCTTTCCCTTTCTGACATTTCATTGTCAGTCTAAAGAAACAAAACTGATTTTTGTATATTAATCTTCCCGCTAACTTCCTGAATTCATTTATCAGTTCTAGTAATTTTCATGTGCCTGGTGGTCATCTGTGTGTCTTTGGAGAAATGTCTTTTTGGGTCTTCTGTCCATTTTTTGACTGGATTTTTTTTCCTTTTGTTATTGAGTTTTATGAGTTGTTTGAATATTTTGGAAACTAAGCTCTTGTGGGTCTCATTGTTTGCAAATATATTCTCCCAGTCCATACCATATCTTTTTGTTTTGTTCATGGTTTTCTTTACTGGGAAAAAGCTTTTACATTTAATAAGTTTTTTTTTGTTTTGTTTTGTTTTGCTATTCTTTTGTCTTGGGAGACTGAAATAAAATATTGCTATAATTTATGTCAGAATATCTTGCCTATGTTCTCTTGCAGGAGTTTTATGTTGTCATATCTTTTATTTAAGTCTTCAAGCCATTTTGAGTTTATTTTTGTGTATAGTGTGATAAAGTCTTGTAAATTCAGTGATTTCCGTTCAGCTATCCCGTTTTCCCAACACAACTTGCTGAAGAGACTGTCTTTTCTTTTTGTATATTCTTGCCTCTTTTGTCAAAGAGTAATTGACCATAATTATATAGGTTTATTTCTGGAGTCTCTATTCTGTCCCATAGATTCATATGTCAGTTTTTGTTATGGTACCACACTGTTTTGATTACTGTAGCTTTGTAGTGTTATCTGAAGCCTGGGAGGATTATGCATCTAACTTTTTCTTTTTTTTTTTTTTTTTTTTTTTTTTTTTTCCCCTCAAGATTACTTTGGCAAATCTGTGTCTTGTGCTGTTCCATGTAAATTTTAGGATTATTTGTTTTAGTTCTGTGAAAAATGTCATGGGTAGTTTGATAAGGATACATTAAATCTTTAGATTGCTTTTGGTAGCATGGACATTTTACCAATGTTAATTCTTCTGATCCAAGAGTATGGGATATTTTTCCATTCCTTTGAACTGTCTTCAGTTTCCTTTTATCAATGTTCCACAAGTAGATGTATTTCTGATGAGTTTGTGGGAGGAGGTGAACTTCATGCCCTTCTATTCTACTATCTTGATTTCTACCCAGGTTTGATGCATTTCTTTTTTAAAATATTTTGTTTGCTTTTTAGGGCCATACCTGTGGCATGTGGTTCCAGGCTAGGCATCAAATTGGAGCTTCAGCTGCTGGCCTACACCATAGCCATGGCAGTGCCAGATCTGAGCTGCATCTGTCACCTATACTGCAGCTTGCAGCAATGTTAGATCCTGAATCCTGAGCAAGGGCAGGGATCAAACCCACATCCTCATGGGTACTAGTTTGTAACCTGCTGAGCCACAGTGGGAACTCCTTGATGACTTTCTTTAATGCTATGTTTGGATTCCTTTCTCATGATATTTTATCTACTATGGTTTATTTACTTTGTGGTTATCGTGGGGCTCATATAGAAGAGCCTGTATATTAACAGCCTATGTTAAGTTGATAGCGAGGCAAGTTTGAATACATTCTAAATGCTATGTTTTTACTCACTCTTCCCACATTTTATGCTTCTTATGCCTTATTTTACATCTCTTTATTTTGTATATCCCTTAATTATTGTAATATACTTTACTTTTGCTGCTTTTACCTTTTAACCTTCATACTAGGTTTTTAAGTGATTAATCCACTATACTTACTATATATATTTATATTTATCTGTGAGATTTTTACTTTCTTACCTGTGGGATTTTAAATTTCACTTGTTGTATTGTTATTGATTAGTGTTCTTTTTAGTTTAAAGAAATCTCTTTAATATTTCTTATAAGGCTTGTTTAGTAGTGATCAACTCCTTTACCTTCTGCTTGTCTGGAAAACTATCTCCCTTTCAACTCTGAATTATAACTTTTCTGGGTACAACATTTTGGTTAGAATTTTTTTTAAGTATATCATGCTATTGCCTTCTGGCCTGAAAAATTTCTACTGAAAATTTTTCTCACAGCCTATGGGTATTCCCTTGTATATATCAAGTTTTTTTTTCCTTGCTGCTTTTAAAATTCTTCATCTTTAGAGAATTCTCTACTGACATAGTGGGTTAAGGATCTGGTTTTGTCACTGCAGTGGCTTGAGTCACTGCTGTGGTGTGAGTTCAGTCCCTGGCCTGGAAACTTCCACATGCCCCAGGTGTGTCCCCCCAAAAATAATTGTTCATCTTTAAATTTGACATTTTATATTTATTTATTTACTTATTTATTTAGGCCATGCCTGTGGCATGTGGAAGTTCCTGGTCCAGAGATCAAAACTTCACCATAGCAGTGACTTGAGCCACATAAGTGACAAAGCTGGATCCTTCACCCACTGAGTCACTGGGGAAGTCCAAATTTGACGTTTTAAATATAATGTGTCATTTTCTTTTTCTTTTCTTTCTTTCTTGCCACAAGGGTGGCATATGGAAGTTCCTAGGCTAAGGGTCAAATTGTAGCTACAGCTGCCAGCCTACACCATGCCACAGCCATGCCAGATCTCAGCCATGTCTGACTTATACCACAGCTTGCAGCAACACCAGATCCTTAACCCACTGAGTGAGGCCAAGGATTGAACCTGCATCCTCATGGATACTAGTCAGGTTTGTTTCCGCTGAGCCACCATAGGAACTCCAACATTTTAAGTAATGTGTCTTAGCGTGGATCTCTTTGGGTTCCTCTTGTTTGGAGCTCTCTGGGATTCCTAGATACACATTTTTTTGTTTGTTTGTTTTTGTTTTTTGTTTTTTTTTTCCTTCTCTAGGTTAGGGAAGCTTATAGACATTATTTTCTCAAATAAATTTTCTGCTTCTTTCTCTGTCCCTTTTCTTCCTCAAACTCCTATAATATACAAGTTAATTCTGTGTGATATTGTTCTATAAGTCCCATAAACTCTCTTCACATTAAAATTTTTTTTTTTCATTTTGCTGCTCGGTTTGGGTGAGTTTCCACTGCCCCATTTCCAAATCACTTATTTTCCTCCTGCTTCATCTAGTCTGCTGGTCAACCCTTCTCTTGTGTATTTTTCTTTTTTCTTTTTTTTTTTTTTTTTTTTTTTTTTTTTTTTTTTTTTGTGTTTTTGCTTTATCTAGGGCTGCACCCGCGGCATATGGAGGCCCCAGGCTAGGGCTCTAACAGGAGCTGTAGCTGCTGGCCTTCGCCACAGCCACAGCAACGTGGGATCTGAGCTGCGTCTGCAACCTACACCACATCTCATGGCAACGCCAGATCCTTAACCCACTGAGCAAGGCCAGGGATCGAACCCGCAACCTCGTGGTTCCTAGTTGGATTCGTTAACCACTGAGCCATGACTGGAACTCCTCTTGTGTATTTTTCAGTTCCGTTATTTTCTTCAGCTCTGTGACTTCCGTTCGGTACTTTTCCTCCCTCTTTTTGTTGAGGTTCTCACTGAGTTTATCTATTCTTAAGTTTGGCAGGCATTTTTTTTTAAGGCTGCACCTGCAACACATGAAGGTTCCCAGGCTAGGGGTCAGATCAGAGCTGTAGCCACAGGTATGCCAGATCTGAACCACATCTGTGACATACACCACATTTCACGGCAATGCCGGATCCCTGACCCAGTAAGGCCAGAGATCAAACTCTCATCCTCATGGACACTAGTCGGATTCATTTCCACTGAGCCACAATGGGGACTCTGGGCAGGCATCTCTATGACTGTTACTTTGGATTTTTTTCAGGTAAATTACTAATCTTGGGTTCAATAAACTTTTTTCCTGGGGTTCTATCTTATTCTTTTTTTTTTTTTTGGAATATATTTCTCTGTTTCCTCATTTCCCATGACTTTCTGTGTTTGTTTCTATGTATTAGGGAAAACAGCTAGCTCTCCCAGTCTTGAAGGAGTGGCCTGGTGTAGAAGAGGCACCTGTTGTTCAACCTCGCCCTGGCTCTTGGTTGTCTCTCCAACCTTTGTGATTACCTAAGCAACTTGATTTACCCTTGATATGTTCCAGCTGTTGAGCATGTACCAAGACTTGTAATGTTACAAAGGGAGGGATCTCAGTGCCTAGTTTTTAGGCTGATTGGAAGACAGGCCTGCAGACAGTTACTTTGTATATGTATGTATGTATGTGTGTGTATTTGTCCAAAGGACAGATGAGAGGATGTTGGATGTAAGATAGGCTCAGGATGTTTTGTGCAAAATGGGGAATATAGGCAATACTTTGTAATAACTCTACATGGGAAGTAACCTTTAAAATTATATTAAAAATGTTTAAAAAGTAAAAGGTCAGGTGAGTAGAGTACCCAAAGTCAGGGGAATAGCCTTACAAGTGGCATTGTGTATTCCCAGGAGATGTGGTTTGTCTTTGTTTCTGCTTGTCTAACCATAACATTTTCTGAATAGCTTTATCATGCTCTTGAGTCAAGCCTGTCATGACGACTCAGTAGTTCAGGATTTGGGTCATTAGTAACTTAGGTTTGATTGGCAAGTTAGGCTGACTAGAAATATCCAGGGGAGCAGGAGTGAAGAGAACTGGGGCGGGGGGTGGGGACTGCTGGGAAGATAGCTCAGCAGTGAATCTAGCTGCCTGGCTTGGGATCTTGGCTCTCCTAGTCATTAGCTGTGTTGTCTTAGGCAAGTTACCTAATTCTTCTGTGCCTTCATTTTCCTTGTCTCTAAAATCGGGTGGATGATGGTACTACTGCGTAAGGTTCTAGTGACAATTAAAGGAGTTAATACATGTAAAGGGTTTAGAACAGCTTTTGACACACAGAAGTATTGTGTGCTTTAAATAATATCAACAATAATAAATTATTAATTATAATTATTAATACTTTTTAACGGTGTTTATTATTATTATAAAAATAATCTTCTTTCAAGAGAGAATGAGAAAAAAATTGAGGTTCTTCTGCATTTCAGGCCCAACTCTAGGCAATTTATGCACTAGATCAGTTCATTCTTGTAATCGATCCAATCTGGGTATTTCTACAAAATATCCATTCTGTAGAAAAGGTCACCTAGAAAGGTATAGCCAGGAGGATGTGCATTTCAATCTACTTGTCTGCTACTAATATTCATCATGATACCTGGTGGCTGGAGAACATGGCGGTAGCCAGTCAGTGGGAGGGTTTGGGACATAGGAGACCCTGGGGTAGGTCAAGTGTGAGAGGACCTTAAAGTTAAGGCAGATCTAGGACCTGACTCACTGTAAAAGTCTAGGCAGGTGGGAGGGTCTGGGGAGATCCAGGGAGAGAAGAGGCAACTTTGAGTGTGAGGCATGAGTCTTATTTCCCATGAGCTATGGGGATAAGAGCAAGTGGTGTGCTGGCAAATGTTTAGCGTTTGTTCAGGGACTGAGGGAGCAGGAGCCTGATTTGTAGAGTTTATTGACTTCCATGGTTCAAACCCTCCCATTAAGCAGCCACTGACTTGGAAGATGTATAGGAAGTCATCTCCCATGAGCCCATTTCAGCCAGCATCAGCATCACATAACTGAAGGCGGGGCCCCACTTCAAGACTCCAGGTGACAAACTGTGGTGATTATCATTGTAATCTATACATTCCATCTTTTACCAGCTGGGCAGCATCCTCTTGTGGGTTTATTTCGTTATCAAGATACAGTCACCACTAGTTCTGCCTCCTCTGGCCAAGTGAACTCTCTGGCATTCAATCTGGTCCCCAAAAAAGGCTGTGCTCGTCAACGGAACAGCTTCATCGGGTCTCTGACATTGCCTAGGATCATCTTCTGGTCTTGCTGGAGCCACACTGCCCCCCCCAACTCTGTCTTCATTATTCACTTCATGAATTGCCAGATCTTCTGATCAGTTGTCTTCTAGATCCTACTGCCAGTCCTGTTTTTTTGTCCTTTGAGATCATTCTTCTTTCTGCCTGTTCTTCTTCCCACTGTATCGTCTTCTGTGGAACGCTTGTTGCCTTGTAAACAAATGCCCCCACATCCTCAGACTCTTTGTAGCGTAATGTCCCTCCATCTCTCAGCCTCCTTGAATTCCTTTTGGGATACAGCTGTCCTCCAGCTCTCCAAGTGGAGGCTGCATTTTCTTCAACACCTCATGTACCTTGCAGCCCAGAGATGACATCAGCTTCTCCAAAGATAGCTTGACTGCATCTAGAGTAATTTCTTTCTTCCTCATACAGAACCTTTTCTATTTTGGCGTCCCAGCCATCTGCTCCTGACACCTGCTATATCCCTTCTATGCTGCCGTCGGTAACACATCTTATGGCCCCTCCCCCCTCACTCACAGAGGCCTTGGGTACCTGGCTGCTCAGGCATCATCTCCATGCTGAGCTGTGCTATTGTTCTGGGCAAAAGACAGGCCTTGGAGATTTTTGTTTGCGGGAATACAACCACTTTCGCTCCTATACACTTCATTAACCTCTTCACCTTGGCATCATTTAACTGCTCTGCCCCTAAAATCGTAAACTCCCTATCCCTGGGTGGACTCTTTCAGCCTCAAGCTCCTGTGTCTCTCTCCACTTACTAGCCCACTGTAGTTAGACTTAGACCCACACTCTACTGATGTTCTTCCTTTTTTTTTTTCCCTGGCCCCACCAGCAGCATGCAGAAGTTCCCAGGTGAGGGATTGAACCTGAACTACGGCAGTGACCCAAGCTGCTGCAGTGACAGTGCCAGATCCTGAACCCACTGCACCACAAAAGAACTCCTACTGGTGCTGTTCTTAACGTGGTCACCAGTGCTCTCCTGTTGGATCCACCCTGCGCAGAACACAATTCCAGGATGATCTTTTAAAAATATGTCAGCGATCATGTTATTCTTCAGCTTAAAATGCTCTAATAATGCTTCATTAATTAATAACTATAACAATTGAGATCTATAACAATGAACTAAGCCGTCAAAAAGCACTGCTCTCAACAGGTATACACACCTCATTAGTATTTTCTTTAGGAAAGAAATAAACATATTTTTCAATTCCCCTGGTCCAAAAAATTTGCTACCCTCGAGCAGCTTGTATTTTCACATAGCGCATTTTCACGTAATGCATATGAATCTCAGAACTGAGGGACAGATTCCTCGGCATGGCATTCAAGTCCGGCCTTGTCTGACCTGTGTCCCCTTCCTCCACTTGGTTCTTCCCGGTTCCTTCACAATCCCGTAGTTCTGTGACGTCACATTCGTCGATGTGTCTCTGTCATGCCCTGGGCCTTTCCTCTGGTCGTCCTTCTCCAGGAATTCCTTTACTTCCCATTTCTTACCTTCTTCCTTATCAATTGTGTGAATATTTCCTCTTCTTTTATGAAAGTTCATGTCTTGCCGTTTGCTGGACAGAATTGCTCATTACTTCCTGTGCCTGTTCCACGAATATCTCTTCCAACGTGCCTTCAGCCTCACTATCCTTCTTCATTTAGGCCTCTGTCTCCCCTTATTCACTGTGGACACCCTGGCCAAGCTGGCCTCATCTCTGTCACCACACCACCCATCAGAGTTCTTCGCCCACTGAGCTCCTGGTGGCTCAGTGAACATCCCAGGACCAGGCCTGGGCCCCAGTAGGCATTTTCATCCTTAGGAACTCGCAGAGAAAACACCCATCTGACCATGTCCCCCTACCCAAAATAGTCCTGCAGTCCTTGGACAGATCAGGAGTAATTTTTAATGGGGCTTTTTTTTTAGAGAGCCCTGCTGGTACCACTTGGTAAAATCATCTTCATCTTGAATTAGGTGGTCCATGGACTTAGGTGTGTAAGACCCTGAGGAGGAGGGGGCTGACACTGAGCTCTGGTCCTGTTTTTTTTCCTCCAGCTTTTCTCTCCAGTAATGTTTTCAGATAAACATTTGATAGTAAGCATTTCCCATTTCCATCTACGTGCTCCTCTTTTCTCTGCACCCCCCCATTCTGTGGAGGGGAACATATTTTAAAATTCTAAAATGTGTTTGCAATTCTCAGGCATGTCTTTGAATTGGACCTCAATGTATATCTAAAAGAGATCTCGGCATTTTTTTAACCTCATGAAACAGAAATTCCATTATTATTATCATAGTAGCAGTATTCAAAATATATTTTTCTAAGATTAAGTTCATTTTTCTAAGGTTCAATTAGTCTTTGTTACCAGTTATTTAGTTAAGAAGCTACTATTTTGCTACTGCTAAAGGACTTTCAACTCAAAAGGCATACATTCTGAGTTTTTAAACTTAGGCATTTTAATTTCTCACAGTTTACTGGACAAAAGCATTATAGAACACACATATCCCAACAGATCAGCTGTCCTGCTGTCATGTAGTCCCATGAATGTCAGCTGCTCTCAGGGGGAAAAGAAAAGTGAGTTAGTCTGAACAGGGGTTGGCAGCATGCCTTAGTCCACGGGGGTGCTGCAGGGTGAGGAGGAAGAGAGTGACTGTCCCTTCTCATCTTGTGAAAGAACAGGTCAGAGGGCATCAGCTAGTTAGTGAGGGAGTCACTGACAAGGCAGAGGATGCTGACTTGAGAAGCCTACTTCCTTTTTCTTGGTCCTCAAGGCCCGCTGGAGAGGAGAGCCGAGCCTGATAACCTGTCAAGAATGGCTGTCTTTGACCCCAAACATAAGAAGAGGCAGCCAAAGACATTTGTTGAGTCCTGAGACACTGTGCAGCTTGCCCCTGTGTCACGCACGCCATCTCACTGGGTCTGCATGTGGGCATGTCCTCCTCAGTCGTGGAAACCCAAGTTCAGAAACATTTGGTAACTTTCTCGGAGGAACAGGAATCAGTAGCAAAGCCAGGTTTTGAACTGAGATCTGCCACATTTCTTTCGTTCCAGCGCTGTGACATCAGTCGCTCAGAGGCTTAGATGTTTTTTGTCACCCCTAAGAGAGGAGAGATACAGGTTTGGGATTGTCCCCCTTTCCCTTTTTTTTTTTTTTTAATAGCTTTATTAAGACATAATTCACCTGTCATATAAGTCACTGATGTAAAGTGTTCAAACCAGCGGTGCTTGATATATTACATTATTTTACAAATTAGGTGTGTATACATATGACATTTTATCTGACATAAAATTTGACATTTTAGCCACTTTTAGGTATATAGTCCCATGGTACTCATTACCTTCATGATGTTGTGCAGCCATCACCACTATGTATTTACAGAATGTATTCATCACCCAACAGAAACCCTGTAACCATTAAGCAATGACTGCCCATTCCCTCCTCTTCACAGCCTCTGGAAATCTCTAGCCTTTGGTGCAGCCACAGTGGTTTGGTGCAGGCAAACAGTTCAGTGGTTCCACAAAATCCTAAGTGTAGAATTTCCAGATGGCCCCACGATTCCTCTCCTACATCTCTGCCTAAAGGAATTGAAAGCAGGCACTTGCCCAGATACTTGTACACCAGTGTTCACTGCAGCATCACTCACCACAGCTAAAAGGTAGATGGTTCTCTTTTCTCTTCATCCCAAACATATGCTTGATCCTCCCCTCTACCATACAGCTCTGCTTCATTCTCTCTCTCTTTTTAAACGATACAGTATTGTTAACTATACTAATGAACCATGTTGTGCATTCCATCTCCAGGACTTATTTGTCTAGTGATCAGAAGTTTGTACCTCTTGATGATCCCCTTCACTGATGTTGTCCACCTTCCAGCCTCCACCTCTAGTAATCATCCATCTGTTCTATGAGTTGTGTATTTTTTTTTGATTCTACATATAAGTGAGGTCATATGGTATTTGCCTTTCCCTCTCTGACCATTTCACTTGGCATATTGATCTTGAGGTCTATCCGTGTTGTCACATATGGCAAAGCTTTCTACTCTTTTATGGCTGAATAATATCCAATTGTGTGTATAGAGCACATTTTCTTTATCCATTGTTGGACACTTGTTTGCATGTCTTGGCTTTTGTAAATAGTGGTACAATAAACATATACTTTTAAATGATTTTTGTTGTTTCCATTATAGTTGGGTTATAGCGTTCTGTTACTTTTCTACTGTACAACGAAGTGACCCAGTCACACATACATATGTACTTTCTTTTTCTCAAATTATCCTCCATCACGCTCCATAATGTGTGACTAGATACAGTTCCCAGGGCTATAAAGCAGGATCTCATTGCTTATCCATTCCAAATGCAATAGTTAGCAGCCATTTCCTTTAGGTAGAATTGCTTAATCATATGGTGTTTCTATTTTGCATTTTTTTGTGGAACCTCCATACTGTCTTCCCTGGTGGCTGCACCAGTTTACATTCCCACAACAGTGTAGGAGCATTCCGTTTCTCCACATCCTCCATGGAACTTGTCAATTTTTTATGTTTTGGGTAATAGCCATTCCTATAGGTGTCAGGTGATATCTCAGAGTGATTTCTGATTTGCATTTTCCTCGATGATTAGCAATGTTGAGCACCTTTCATGTGTCTGTTGGCCATTTGTATGTCTTCTTTGGAAGAATATCTATTCAGAATTTTTAATCAGATTGTCTTTTCTCTATTGAATTGCATGAGTTCTTATATATTTTGCATATCAACCTCTTATCAGATATATTATTTGCAAATATTTTCTCCCATTCCGTAGGTTGCCTTTTCATTTTGTTGATGGTTTCCTTTGCATACAGAAGCTTTTTAGTTTAATGTAGGTGTGATGGTATGGAGATTAAGGAACTATCTTGGGGGCCAATTGTGCCTGGACTTGAACTCCAGCTCTCCCCCTTACTTGTTGGGGTGACCTTGGGCAAGTTGCTCAGTCCTCCATGCCACAACTTCCTTGTCTGTAGGACTGAGATTCTGACAAAAACTGATTTCAAATGTATTATAAGCATTAAATGAGTTAATAAATGCAGGCTGGTACCTGATACTTAGTAAATGCTACACAAATGTTAGTTATTATTTTTAAAAATGTCTTCCATTTAAAAATAGTTTAAGACCATTGGACTGAATAGAACCCAGAATCGCTTCCATTTCCCTCCTTTTGAACAGTGTTTTCCATTTTACCTTTGGATTGGGTTTTCAGAGGAAAGTGGGTTATGAGTCATTATTCCATGTTTTTTTCTTTTTTCTCTTTTCTCCTCATCCATTTATTTTTGTATTTCCTCATCAATCACATTTCATAGGAGTCTGGATTTGGTGATTTTTAAGGACCCAGTTTAAACGCTTTATGGTTTTGGTTTTCATATTGGATGAGATTGATCCAGTCAGATGTATAAGAATTTGGAGTTGGGAATAATGTTGGTTTCAATTCAAGAAAATTGTTTCATCTAAGGAATCTCTTCCCATGGGGAGACACACAGAGAGGTCACTCTCCTTCCTGAGGACATCAGCTGATTGTCATTTATCAAACAGGTGCTGGAAGACATGGGCTAGTTTTATCGAACCAGGTTGTGTTCATTAACTACCTGCTCAGAGGTCCACAGACCCCTATTTATATAATTCAGAGTCTGGTATTTAATCACTGGTTAATTTGATGCTGTAGTGAATCAGTTCTAAACCTCCGGCACCAAGTCATTTATTTTTTTAAAAGACGAAAACCTGTGCATTTTATTTTGCCTGCATAGGAAAAATGGTGAATGAATCATTTGACCAGTTGAGACTACAGGAAATTGCTATTTAATTAACCAAGGAAAGTGAATATTCTTATTGAGAATGAGGAACCTAAGGTGACCTTGTAGAGAGGCACAATAGAGTGAATGCCAGGGCTTCAGATTCTCTGAGGTCACCTTTCAGCTGCCTAACCTTAATATTATAACGTATCTATATGGTACTTGTGAAGATGAAATAGATTGATATATTCAAAGTGCTTTATAACCATGTTTGGCACAAAGTAGTGATGAATAAATGCTACCTATTTTAGACAAGTAGTTGCAGCCAGAGATAAAGAGTATGGAGATGCTTTGCTGGTGGTACTGCATCCTTCCATCTCATTAACTCTTGGCTGACTTTATCTTTGTAAAGCAAGAGTAGCTACCCAGTATCTCTCCATTTTTCCCAACTCCCAGCCCCTGGTATTCACCATTCTAGTAATTTCTATGTGTTTGGCTTTTTTAGATTCCACATGTAAGTAGTATCATATGGTTTTTGCCTTTCTCTGTCTGAAAGAGAACTTACGTTACTTAGCGTAATACTTCCAAGGTTCATGCATATTGTTGCAAATGGTAGGACTTCCTTTCTCTGGATAAATAATATTCCTGTGTGTGTGTGTGTGTGTGTGTGTGTGTGTGTGTAGCTCACATCTTCATTCATCTTTTGATGGTCAAAGGGTACAAACTTCTTAGGTGTAAGATAAATAAGTTCTTGGAATCTAACATACAGCATGGTCATTTTAGTTAACAATACTGTATTGTGTATTTGAAAGTTGCTGAGAGTAGATCTTATATCTTCTTACCCTAAAAAAAGAAGTGATAATTATGTGTCGTGAGGAAGGTGTTAGCTAAGGCTCCACTGCCGATCATTTTGCAGTGCTATATGTATCAAATTTACACATTGTATACCTAAAAGTTACACCGTGTTATGTGTCAGTTATGTCCCAATGTGGGAGAAAAAGAACTGCTGACTGATTCCATCAGATTGTTAGCGGAAGGACATCAACATCTTATGAGGGCATCTTCTTGCCTTCTGAAGACTCACAACAAATGCCTTTGGTGTGAATCCTTCCTCAGTCATTTTAATGGAATCAGTCACTTCTTTCTCTAGGAGAACTTGGTTCATATTCGAGTGACTGCCTCTCTACTGGATTGGGACTGGTTCCATGTGGTCTGGTTTTTTCACTTGGCATAAAAGTCAGACGACAAGGACCACATCCCACTGACCTAGGGAATCTTTACTGCCTTTGGAATCCAGCAATCTCTTAATAGCTCTTGAATTTCCTTTCCCAACGTAGGGAAGGCAAGAGACCATCTTAGCTTCCACATTTCCATCGGACTCACAGCTCAATGGGGAAACCATGGACCTTTTTGGAAGTGCTTACTGGTTTTGCTGGTACCCTTGGCTGGAGCCAGATTCAGATGTTGACAGATTCAGGTAGGCTGGGGCACAGCCTATAGCTGAAACTGAATTAGTCACCTTTCACTCAGTGTGCTTCTTTCCTTGCAGGTACTCAGCTTTAGTTTGTCAACACTTTGAGAAATACCAGCCTGGGAAAAAGGTCATAGGGTAGTTTCTTACAGTGCTTTTTCTACATCAGCTAAAAACTGGTTTGCTGTGATTTCCAGGGGCACAACAAGATGTGTTTCCTTATGACAGTATTTAATTCTGAAATTGAGCACAGGAAGGGAAAAAAAGATCTTAGCATGAATTTGCGAATATCTGATGTAGCCATACATGCAAAGTACTTTTAAAATGTCAGCAATCTAACAGTCTAACTTCTGCCTTATGATGTATTTAACCCTGTCTGAGAGAATTCTTATACTATGCATGGGAAGACCAAAAGGTGATCTGAATTTTTAATCTTCAGCTATTTGATCTGGCAGGCAACATGTTTGTTTGACACGTCTTAGAAGATGATGTTCAAATTCATCTCACCAGGCAACAGAGAACTTTAAAGGGTTACTGTATCTGTCAGATGGCGCTGCCCTAACACGAGGTCATAGGTTGGATGGTTAAAACCACAGAAATGCATTCATAGTTCTGGAGGCCGGAAGTCTGAGATCAGGGTAGCAGCATGGCTGAGTTCTGGTGAGGACTGCCTTCCTGGCTTGCTAGGTTCCTGCCTTCTCCTTGCATGCTCAATTGGGGGAGAAAGAGTGCATGATCTTTTATGTCTCTTATAAGGGCACTGATCTCATCAGGAGGGCTCGTGACCTCATCTAAACATAGTTACCCTGGACGGGGCCCATCTCCAAACACCACGTTAGAGGTTACCGCACAAAATGGATTGGTAGGAGGAGCACAACTCGGTCCATAGAAGTAATCTAAGCACCTCCTTAGATTGTCTTATTTTTCTCTTCTCTTGTCTCACTTTCTCTTTTCTTTGCCTTCTTAAATCCTCTTCACTTCCTCTCTGTCCTTTGCCTATTCTTTACCCTCCTCTCTCCCTTCCTTGTGTCTTCTCCCTTCCTTGCCCAGTTCCATCTTCCCTTCCATCCTCCTCCTCCCTGTCTTTCACCCTCTCCCTCTCTGTCCCCTCCTTCCCACCAAAGTTCCCTGTGATAACACACTTTAAGGCACAGACATCCATGGGTTGAATCTGATAGGAATGTGTGTTTTGCTTGGTTTGAAATAATTTTTTTTAAAAAATGGAGCCATTATTTTATGCAGTTAAATTAATACAGGGGTGTGTAACATCTCTAGAACAATCAAAGATCTAGCCCACAGTCCCTGGGTGGTGATACTCTAGACTGATGAGTTCAGATTCTGGAGCCATGCTGCCTGCATCCCTACTCTGGCAATCTAGGTACCCCTCCTGGCTCTGTGACCTTAGACAATTTACTGTCCACTGCTGTGCCCCGAGTTTCTCATCTTTAAAGTGAAGATGAGAGTTCAAAATCTTCCTATTGCCTTTCTGCCACTGAAGTTTAGTGTCATTTTCCATGTCATTAGCCTTGCACTATGTTTTTTAGCCTTTTAAGAGTGAACCATTTCTTTGTTCTTGGAAGTAGGGGAATGAAAGAGACTGAAAGAGATTGATAAAGGGAGGTTAGAGAGGGGGGAGGGATTGCTTTATATTTTAAGAAAAATAAAAGATACCATATTTATTTTGGGGGAAGGGATGTATTTTGGCAGGCAGTTCTTATATTTGGCCTCTGTCGGCATTTGGTTTTTATTCCTAGATTACATAGGCATTTCATTTCCCCCCCTTGCTTTGTGAAGAAATCAGTAATTAAAATCAGAAGCATGAAATACTGGCTGAAGTACTAATTCCAGAATGAGAAGGCCTTGATTCTGTTACCAGCTCAATGATTATCTGTGTTCTTTTGGGCAAGTCAAGAGTTCTCCTGGTCTTTATTTTCTCATCTGAAAAAAGTCATAATAATTCACATCTTGTCTACTCCACTGGCTCTTTATAAGTTCAAATCAGAGATCATGTAGGCTCTCACTTTAAAAAATATCCCGTATGACATAGATGGAAGAGTATTGATAGTTCTAATAGAACTACTGACTGGCCAGTGGCGTCGTGTTTTTATAACTCATGATTTCTGAAAAGTCAGGAGATTAAAGTCTGGCAGAATTGCTCTGAACGTTATCTTACTAGCCCCTGGAGGACATGTCCAGAGCCGTGCTTTTGTGTGAATATCTTCTGGCTGTTCTTCATTTTCTGGGGAGATGCCAACCCAACTGATAACAGGCATCCAGGAACAGTGTGAAGGTTCATGTTGCCTTAGTAGCATTTTCTAAAATGTGTGCCTCGGAAAAAGCACTAGAACATCTTCACTGAGCCAGGAGGAAGGGGAGCGGCCCCAAAGAAACTGCTTCAGAGGCAAACAAGGCCTTTGACGAATTGTGAGGGACGGAAACACCTGAGTGGGTTAAAAATTTTAGAGTCAGGAAGGTATGTATGTATGTATGTTTGTATGTATGTATGTATGTATGTATGTATGTATTTATTTATTTTTGGTTGCACCTGCAGCATGTGGAAGTTCCCAGACCAGGGACTGAACCCACACTGCGGCAGTGTTCCTAGCCGCTGCAGTGACAGTGCCGGATCTTTAACCTACTGATGAGCCACCAGGGAACTCCTAGAACTAGGGAGGTCTTCAAATGTTCTCTGGCCCAACTCACCGTTTTCTTTTTTTCTTTTTTTTTTTTTTGATTTTCAGGGCTGTACCCTCAGCATACGGAGGTTCCCAGGCTAGGGGTCCAGTTGGAGCTGTAGCTGCAAGGTCCTAGTCATGTCTGCAACCTGCACCACAGCTCACGGCACAGCCAGATCCTTAACTCACTGAGCGAGGCCAGGGATCGAACCCGTATCCTCATGGATGCTAGTCAGATATGTTAACTGCTGAGCCACAATGGGAACTCCCCAACTCGCCATTTTATAGACAGTAAAGACGATGCCTAGAAAAGAAAATTCCCCAGTGCTCGAGTTAACTAATAGAAAGAGCAGGAATCAGAGCTTGATTCTCAATCTTCAATTCTCATGCTCATGGTCCAACAGTCAGAGTGGAAACAATGTGGTCCTGGAGTCACAGAGACCTGGGTTGCAGCTGTAGGTCCCTTCATGTCATTTCTGATGCCAGTCCGTTGCCTGGTTGGGCATAAGGAAATGAGATGTAAATAGTGCTTGGCAAAGAGTACAGTCTCAGTGATGGTTGATTTTTTTTTTCACCCTGTTCCCTTTTCAGATGTGCTCAGGTAGTGGGGCATAACTTCTTCCCCTTACTCCCCCTTGCCCCACCCCGTGCATCCAACCCTCCCTGGGTTGCCCTTTTTCTAGGAAATTCTTATGTAACAAGTCTCAATAAATCACATTCTTTTTTAGAGAATTCTTTGCATTTGCTTCTATCTTTGCTATCGAAGCCTTCCACTTTAATTTAATGACAACGATGCCAGATTCAGCTCTGTTCTGAACTGACTTACCCAGATGGAGGCTGGCGTTATGAGAAGAAGCATTATGCCACATCAGGTTTCATTTTAAAGTCCATAAGTATACCTTTTTAAAACAAAAACAAACTACTTCACTCTCCTGGGGAGGGACATAAATCATGCGTTTTTATTATCTCAAAAGACCACCAGAAGATGGGCTCTAATATTTCAAAGGTGACAAGCAATCTATATGAATGAATCACAGTTTGAGCCTCAGTATATTCAAGCTGATAGATACTGCAGTGGGGGGAGGTTATAGATGTTTCTCTCACTATATTTAATAAAAGACCCAGGTCTTTCTGTCACTAGTTTCTAATCCTCTAGGAGACCCTCAGTAGTCTTAAGCATCCTGAGTTAAAATTGGATCAAGGGTTGCAGCTCAGAGCAGAATGCTACCACCTGATCTGGGGTCCTGGGTCACTGGAGCCTGAAGCTGGAAAGTGTTAGGATTTAATTTAAAAGAACCACAGAAGCACTAATGCATGGTACAGCAGTGCTTTTAGCAGAGAATGTGATACCAGTACCAGTATCATAAATGGCATTATATAGGAACATAGAATTTGGAGATGTGCTTGTTTCCATACACTTTGTGACAGCATCAGCTTGGTCTAACATAATCAGAGGATGGAAAAGTTATAGAGGGGAGTTCCTGCAGTGGCTCAGTGGGTTAAGCACTGGACATAGAGTCCATGAGGATGTGGGTTCGATCCCTGGACTAGCTCAGTGGGTTAAGGATCCAGTGTTGCCTCAAGTCGCTGCATAGGTTGCAGACTTGGCTTGGATCCAGTGTTGCTATGGCTGTGGTATAGGCCTGTAGCTGTAGCTCTGATTTGACCCCTGGCCTGGGAACTTATGTACGCCATAGGTGCAGCCATAAAAAAAAAAAAAATTACGGAGGTCTAGAACTGGCCCGGTGAAAATGATGCCACTTTGGGATTCAAACCCAGGCTCTTATGCTTACTGACTTTATGTCTTGGGCAAGTGACCTCATAATCTCTGAGCCTCAGTTTCCTCCTCATGACATGGGGATGTCTACCTCCTAAAGTGAGTAGCCAAGTGGCATAAATGGGGTGATGAGATGATAACTGTGGAGTACCTAGTATAGTGTCTGATATGTAGCAATGACAGATTTATTTATTTACTTTTGATTTTTAGGGCTGTACCCACAGCATGTGGAAGTTCCCCAGGCTAGGGGTCAAATCAGAACTACAGCTGTCAGCCAATGCCACAGCCACAGCAACATGAGGTCTGAGCCACGTCTGCGATCTACACCATAGCTCACAGTAATGCCGGATCCAGCGAGGCCAGAGATTGAGCCCTGGACTACAATGGAAACTCCCAGACAGGTATTTATTAAGTATTAAGCCAGTGCCAGGGGATGTTCATAGATTTACCATATGAGATTAACAACTCTTTGCCTCTTATTCACTTTGGTTTTACCCTGTGCCTAGTGATGTGGTTTTTAATTTTTATGTGTTCATCCTTCCAGTAGTCAGCTCAATTGTGGTTCTTCTTAGAAGCTTCTGCTAGACTGATCCAGACCTTTAGATTAAGCCTGGGCTTGAGTGTGTTCAGCTTCTACTTTGAGATACAGCCTTGGGCATAGCCTCTTCTTGCCTCTCAGCTTTTGGGTGAACATCACATGGGGAAAAACCATTGCTTCAGAGAGAAGCGCAAAGCACAGGCAAAGCATCATTACTGCCTGCGCAGAGATCAAGTGGATTTTCAGGCTTCTGATTAAAACCCTCATTTCTTTGGGCTCACTGGATCTCTCTCGCTCTCTGAACATAGTTCATTCTTTAATTGGGGAGTTCAGTATGCTTCTTTTTCTCTTTTCCGTAATTCTTCATAAGCTCTTAGGATCTTTTGTTGCGAACCAAGAGCATTTGTTGCAGGTTCATTTTTAAAATCTCCGCCATTCACTATTTCTCAAGATTTTCTTAGGATATCCCAGCTCTCTGAAGATGTTCATTCTGTTTGGATTCTCTGCATAATCACATGCACTTCTGAAGCATTCTTAAGTCCTATTGTAGTTGTATGCAGAATGGTACCCTTCCCTGAGGTTGGAGAGGTGGTCTGTCTCAGGCAACTATGTTACCACTCCATTCCCCACCTGCATCCTGAAACCAGGGCAGTTGTCGGTTCCTTCCTTTCTTCTATCCGCTTACCTCAAGGGACCCAACTGGATGACTCTACACACTTTCCTTTCTTTCTCCCCTCCCCAGCATTACACTGGGAAGTGAGCTGCTGCTTCTTCTTTTTTTTTTTTTACTTTTTTTAATCTGGTGCTTACATGATTGAAGATCAGCAACAAAGATAAGATTGTGACAGTTTAATTTTCTGGTACATCTGTCAACTTTTCTGCCTTATTTTGGTTCTGTCTTTTTCTGGAGCGGCACCAGGAAATTATTAGACATGCAAGGGCTGGAGTTTCCAATGGTGTGAACTGAAAAGAAACCAACTCCAAGACCTACCATGTGGCCATGACATCCTGGGTGGCTCAGAGAAGGCAAGGCTTGGATACACCTCAGTGAAAAGTTCTTACTGGGTTTTTCTAACGTCCCCTTATCCATTTTTTTGAAAATATTTTTATTCTGGACCTTGGTATCCTATGAAACAGGGAGATAGCTTGGCTGTTTGAATTGAAATAAGCTTGTTATGGCCAAGTAACTCAAGTCTGGATGAGGCAGACACGGCTCAGCAGTTATCCAGGTTTGAGGAAAATAAGCCAGCAGTTGCTCTCTGGGAGGAGCTGACAAGGGTCCATAATAGAGAATCGTTCATTGCCAAAAGCAGCCTGGTTGGTAGATGTGACCCATAGGCTGAAGACTAAACGTTCTCTGAGGCAAGGCCTGGATAGTTTCTCATCTTAAAGGGTGGCTGGGCATCCTAGCAGTGTAGACGCTCTATACAGTAGGGCATCCTGTTGTAAAAGACCAATAGCATTTAACCTTCAGCTTGCCCTCTACCATCCATTCTCATCACTACAGCTGAGAGATATTTTAAAAACAGAAATGGGACAGTGTCACCACTGTGATTAAAGCCCAGCATCCTTCACGTGGCCTTCAAGGCCCAGCAGGATCTGGCCTGAGCTTATCTTTCCAATTTCTTTTAAAACAGGCAAAGCTCCTTTCTCTAACAAATTCTTCTCAAACATTCTTCTGTACCTGGTATGTTACTCCTATTCTCCTTACGGGTTTCACTTTTATTTCAGGCCCCTAAAACATCACTTCCACAGGGAATCCTTCTCTGAACCTCTCAGATGAGGTCAAATCCCCATTAAATGATCTCACATTCTTGGTAGACTTTACAAGTTTCGCTCAGTGTCTTGCTAGGCTCTGAGGACCATGATGGTGTTTTGTTCATCACTCTGCCTCAGGGCTTAGTAGAGGGTTAATACGTGTCCTTTGAATAGATGAACTAGATGGTCCTCTTCCTTCTCAGCTCTGCAGAGACAAGAAGTTTAGCCTCTACAGTTTCCTTTCTGATTTCTCACCTCGATTCTCTAAGCTGAAATTCTGTTCATCTTTCAAGAACAAATTTAATGATCTCTTTTGACATGCCTCACACGGTCCTCCTCTGTACTGGTCAGGGTAGGCTCGACGGATTGAACTAACAAAAGCATACTTCTAGGTCATGCAGCATGTCCACCATGCTGGTCTGGTGGCCAGCTCCTCACTCCAGGACCCAGGCTGAAAGAGCCTCCGTCTCCGTGCTTCCAAAATTTCCAAGAAGGGGAAGAAGGAAATGTGTTAAGTCAGATTCTCGCCCCTAATCTTTCCACCTGGAGGTAGTCTGCTTCTGCTCAGATTTTATGCTCTGTTATAGAGCCATGCTTAGATTTGAAAAGAAGGATAGAAAGCACAATTTTGTTATATGTCCAGAAGGAGGAAAACTGGTGACACCAGATAAATAATGCTAATGCTAACCAGCCCCCTTCTGGCTTTTCTTGGTGTTCCCAACCTTTCACTTACAATGATCTGTTTTTCCACTCTTCCATAGTCATATGAAAGACCTTGTAAGCAACAATCACTAAATCACCTCCAAAATCTTAATGTCAAATATGTTACTCTATAATTCTATCTCCTAGCTTTCCAGCTCACACACTCCAGTACGCTCACTGTAATAATTCCTCGCCTCCATTTGGATTCCTCCTGCAATTAGGGTTCCCTAGGAAGCCAGCTCTGAGATGGAGACTGGTGAGATGGAGACTGGCATGCAGGAAGTTTATTAGGGAGTGCTATAGGGGTGAACACCTGTGGGGACAGGAAGGATACCTGATTGGGCAGAGGGAGGAGTCAGCTCCATCTCATTGAGTTCTCTGAACCTGGGAGAGTCTTTTCCAAGTATCCTGAGTTGGGATAAATGAGAACTAGCCTTCACTGAAGGTTGCCCTCAGGATGGGAGTGTGACTGAGGGTCAGGCAGCTTGCTCTGGGTCAGGACAGTTTTCCTAAAAGGCTGAGAGCTGGAGATCATTAGCAGGCCGTCCTTTAGGAGTCTGGGGGAATAAGCTCTTTAGTTCTGGAGAAAGATCTGGGCAGCACAGACCCACCATAATGTGCAGTGTATTTCAACTGTCACCCCCGTCTTCGTGTCCTCTCTCCTGTTCTTAATAGCTGAGGTTCCTTGGCACCTCACTATCATCAGCTCTTTCCCTACAACCCCAGTTCCCTTGTTTCTCTTTTTACCCATCCTATTTGTCTACAAACACGTCTCTGGTTACACCTAACTTTCCAAGTACCTGTAACTACCCTGAATATCTAATAAGATTGAAAAAAAAAAAACCACATGCGCATGTTGACTACTCTCACTTAACATTTATGGCCACAAATCACATAAGCATTGTCAGTCACCTACTATACTTCCTAGTAAATTCACATTCCTTCTTTCCCTAATGACTGTTTCATACCTTCTCCCCTCTCCTTAAACATCCAATACCTCTTTCCTTTCCTAATTCTTGAATGTGACTCTCTCTTCTAACATTGCTGAGAAAATAAAACCAGGCGAAGGAGAACTACTTCGTCTTCCTACCACCAGATATGTCAACTTTTCTCCACCCCTTCCCTTATCTCTTGGATTCAGTCTCATTGCAAAAATGACTTACTCCATCTGTGGACTGGAAATCAACTTCTTTTGCCCTCTCTTAGTACTTTGCTCCTGCAAAGATCTGCTCTCTCTTCTGTACCATCAGTTTTCTTCACTGGTGTTGAGTCACTCCCAACAGCATATAAACCTGCTGTGATCTTTTCTATCCCAAGAGAATCTTTCTCAAGACTCTCAATGGCGTTGTCTCTCTAGAGCTACTGCTTCAATTTTTCTTCTCTTTATGGTAAAATAACTCAACAATTTGCCTTGCTCTTCTGTCCCCTTCTTCTTTCATTGACTCCAGTAGGACTTTATCCTGCCACGTTCCTGAAACCGCTCTTATCAGGTCAGGTCGATGGTGAACTTCTTGCCAAAGCTCATGATTAATTCTGTCTCTATCTTACTAAGCTTTCTCAGCATCAGGTGACAAAACTGACCTTTCTGGAAGCACTTTTCCTCGTGACTTTCCTGATACCCACTCTTCTGTAAAGCAAAGGCTTCAGTGATGTAAGGAACCAACTTGTTTTAAGAATTCTAATGCCATGAGAGTTCCTGCTGTGGCTTAGTGGGTTAAGAACCTGACTAGTACCTATGAAGATGCAGCTTCCATCCCTGGCTTACTCAGTGGGTTAAGGATCTGGTGTTGCTGTGGCTGTGGTATAGACTGGTAGCTCTGATTCAGTCCCTTACCTGGGAACCTCTATGTGCCACAGTTGCAGCACTTAAAAAAAAAAAAAAAAGAATTCTAATGCCTTCACTGCCAGAAAGCTCTGAAATACACATGCTTATGTGAAGTTATTGTCCTACCTTAGATTCCTGGGAGAGTCCCCTCCATACTCAAGTTTGATGTAATCTTGTTATATAGTTTTTATATTCCTGTTGTGCATTTGTCTTGGGGCACATGGTATTGTGCATGTAGAACACTTTGTTGACTGCCTGAATTATTTCACTAATTTCTGGTCTTTGTTTCTTAAATTTATGAACGTCTTGCTAACTATGAGTTTTCTTTCAGGGCCTCAATTACCCCATATTTCATTTATTTAGCACTGAAAGGAATCTGATGTTATTTCGGGGTCCTTTATTAGGAACTAAATCCATCTATTTTTAAAGTAAGATAACTGAGTTTCCTAGTGATTCGAAAAAGCTGTTTTTAATCTGGAGTTTCTGGACTAAAGGAGTATTAGGGTTTAAGTAATCCCTGAAATTATCTTAATAATATTTGACTAGTTATCATTCTCAAAGTTCTTTCATGAAGTAAGTCATAGTAAATAAGAGTTTGACTTCTGAATTCAAATCCTGGGTATAAATCATCCAGTAGGATGATTAGTGTCTTTAATTTCTTTAAGCCTCAATTTTCTAGACTTTAAAATGATGATAGTACTGTACTTCACTTATGAAATTATATAGGGATTAAATTAGATGGTACATTTAAAGATATAAAGCAGTAGGTTCAGAACTGACCCTCATGACCAACTGAAGAAGATTCTGGGACTCACAGTGGTTAAATGCAAGTCATTTGCTAATAAGGACTGGCACTGGAACTAGAACTCATGGTTTCTATTTTGGATTCCATGTGTGTTTATAACCTTCCCTGTCTCCGGCCGTCACACGTTAGCGATCTGAGTAAAATGAATATAAAGCCAGCTTTGAAAACACCAGCTCCAGAAAAGACTAAACTCTGACCTTAAGGTTGTAGGTTATTTAAATTCTTACTGTGGACTTTTTAAGGGAAGGCAGGTAATGCTCTGACCTCCATTCCAAAATGAAAAGGATCTTTTTGTTGAATCAGCCCATTGTTCTGTCACATGGGATGCATCCCCAGATCTCGGGATGAAGGACATGTATTTGCATTAGACAACAGATGCTGTCTGTATTCAAAGTACAACATGGGAAAAAGTGACTGCACCATCATTTTGTAACAGATGGATTAAAGCATGTCTTAGTAAGAAAAACAAGCAGAGAGGGGCTGGATACCCTTGATCTCTCTGATAAAAGCAATATCAGGTACAGTGGACACCTCATAAATATTAATGGATATCAATGCCTGGACACAGAGCTCCTTGATTTTGAACATTTAAATCAAGTGTCCTCCTTAGGGAGAGCTTAATAACTATGGATTCAGTCTTCATACTTCTTAAGCTCTTCACTGTGGTGCTTCACCATGCATCTTTCTAGAAAGATTTTCAGCTGAAGATAGGATCTGATACACCAGCTGAACTGGTGCTTAAGCTTTTTTGTTTAATGCATCTTGCTTTTTCTCTTGGCTCCAGTGGGCAGTTGCCTTTTCTCATTTCACTGTGAGATGATTACGTTCTGGTTCAATCATTTGACTAACTGCGATACTGCTTTTTTTCCCTTCAGATATTGATGAGTGTGCGGCTAAGATGCATTATTGTCATGCCAACACCGTGTGTGTCAATCTGCCCGGGTTATATCGCTGTGACTGTGTCCCTGGATACATTCGTGTGGATGACTTCTCTTGTACAGGTGAGCTTTAAGAAGCAATGTTGCCTTTCTGATTCAGTCTTTCTGTATATTGTAACTGTGTGTTCTTATATTTAGCTCCAAGTGCACTAGGCTTTTTTTTTCTTTCTGGGCACCCCAGCAACATGTGGAAGTTCTCAGACCTTGGATCAAAACCACGCCACGGTAGCAACCTGAACCACTGTAGTGACAATGCCAGATCCTTAACCTGCTGAGCCACAGGAGAATTCCCACTAGGTATTATTTTTAACTAACTAGTCCTTCTCTTGTAGTATTTTAACATTTACTTTTTAGAACAAAGTGATAATAAAATAAAAGAAATTATATGTGCATGATTTATTTCCACTTGTAGTGATTTTCTCTCTGTGTATGAATGCATGTATGGGTGTAGAATTTAAAATTGAGGTCTAGTGGCCTATGGTAACACTGAAGGACTTAGTACCAAAAAGAGAAAAGAATCAAACTCTTTTCCTTACGTTAGGATGAAATGTTTTTGTATATGAGAAACTGTACATTGTGCTCATTGGGAAGACAAAAGTGTGAATTTAAAGTGGGAGTAAGAGTACCTGATGGGCAGGGATTGGGTATGTGGAAGCCAGTCAAGACTTTTTTTTGATGTATGGTTTATTGTCAGTTTCCTCCCTCTTCTCCCACTATCACTGGGCTGTCAGAGCTCAACAGGAACTCCAGGGATTGTGGCTGATGCCTCTGTGTGAGCGGTGCTGGCTTGGTGGGCATTTGGTCTGGGTTCCATTAGCATTCAGATCATGCAAACAGAGACATGAACATAAATTCGTTAAAGATTCTGAGTCTTTCTTCTCTTGGATTAAATGTCTTTAAGTGCTTAATCTGTAACCTATAAGAAAAGGGCTCCTTGAATACCAAATTTGTCCTGTTGTGTAATTCTCTGATTCTTGCATCTTTTTCTTTTCCTAATGACACTGGCATATAAAAATGATTTCTTCACTCAGAAAGGAATGCCATTCTTTTTCTCTCTCCCTTCCTTCCTTCCTTCTTTCCCTCCCTCCCTTCCTTCCTTCCTTCCTTCCTTTCTTTCTCTTTCTCTCTCTCCTTTCTCTCTCATCTCTCTTTCGCCTTTCTTTCTCCCTTTCTCTTTTTCTTTCTCCCTCTCTCTCTCTCTCCTGTCTCTTTCTCCCTTTCTCTCCTTCTCTCTCTCTCTTTCTCTCTCTCCTTCCTTCCTTCCTTTTACTTTTATGGCCATGGTATATGGAGGTCCTGGGCCAGGGACTGAATCCTAGCCAAAGCTGCAAACTTCACCACAGATGCAGCAGCATGGGATCCTTTAAAACCCTGTGCCACTAGGGATTGAACCTGCACCTCCACAGTGACATAAACCACTGTAGTCAAATTCCTAACCCTCTGTGGCACAGCAGGAACTCCCCACTCTTTTCTTAATATATTTTATTTTGAATGGTCTTTTCAGAAGTACAAAAAGTGGTAAAAGTTAGAGAAGCATGTTTGTATGTCCAAATACCTTTGCCATTAATTGTTGTATATTTATAAGTTACTGTTCTCTGGCTAGACTGGCAATCTCCGATTGATGCAAGTTTCTGATTCTTGCAGTAGGTCAAATCTCACTTATCTCTCTTTCATATACTGTAACAAAATTCCTAGAGAAAAAAAGAGACATTTCCTAAACATAGCATGCTGATAGCTAAACATTTTAAGGGGACAGACTCCTTTGGAACTGAAAATAAACACCATCTAAAATTCTGGGATATTATAGTTGACTATTACTCTGCTCTTAATGGTCTATCCTAACATGAGACAAGGGTAGTGAACTGCCTCCCAACACAGCTGCACCATATCTTACAACTCGAACCTAAGTAAGACACTACTGGGTGGAAAGGCCTTGTTGAAATGATATCAGAATACATAAAGTCGCTGCTCTCATATTTTTTCGCTGAAGGAGGAAGAGCCAGTGCTTGAAAGCCTATTTAGGACAGGTGTGCCGCCTGGTAGCTTATATATATGTATATGGAACCAGATGGAAAATGTGTTGTTTTACAAACTGGCTCCAGATTTGCCTTTAGAGGGAGAACTGTGTTGTTTGGACTAAAAGGCAAGGGTGTGGGTCTCAGTGGGTATCCCTACCAAGGAAAGTTAAGTAGTTCTGCAGGAAAAAAAAAATCTGTACTCACACGTTTTGTTTTGTTGGTGGGTGTATTTTGTCTGAGAGAGAATAGAAAAGTTAAAACAAAAGAGAGAGAGAGAAAGAGAGAGAGAGAGAGGTTCCCACTGTGATGCAATGGGATGAGAGGCACCTCTGGAGCACTGGGTTGCAGGTTTGATCCTGGCCCAGCATAGTGGTAACCCGGTGTTGCCGTAGCTGCAGTTGGCTTTGGAATTCCATGCTATGGGATGGCCAAAAATGACAGAGAGAGAGAGAGAGAAGGAAAGAGAGAAAGAGGGAAGAGAGAGGAACCAGCCAGAGAGCAGAAGATTGGGTACTGTGGAGGACAGGGGCCGATGAAAACCACCCAGTGAAAGGAAGGCTGAAAGGACTTTTAAGGGTAATGTAAAGTTTTTTTTTTTTTAATTACTCTTGTTTTGCTGTATAGTATGCTATGCATGTCTTCTTCATGACCCTCCAACCTTCTGCGAAATCTTCCCCCCTTGAAGTCTGGGTGAGACCCTGGGTGCAAGTTAACGTGGGGGAGCAACAGAAGTGATACAGTGTATATAGAACTTTGTGACCCCCGTGAGGCAGAGGTAACCATTCCTTTCCTTTCCCTGCCCTGCATAGTGCACTCATACCAACGTCCATGCTTCACAATCACCACAGCCTCCCCTTGGGAGTGTCAGAAATCTTGCTGTGGGCTTTGGACTTCCCCTATAGGTCATGGAATTAGGAATAGGGTATTTTTCTTACAAAAAAACAAGTCTTCTCTTGATCCTTGATTCCTTCTCATCTGACTACATTTTTCTGCTTCTGTTCTCAGCAAACCTCTTTGTTGACTTCTCTGGCGTTGTTTTTTTCATCTACATATACTTACCTCACTTACCCCTTCAGCCCCTTTTGGTAAGGCTTCTACACTCATCACTTATTATGTATAATTATCAAGGTCAACCCTGAGCTCCATTTTGCTAAACTGATCTTCTATCATCTGTGACCTCTCAGCAGCATTTAGTAGAGCTGACTATATCTTCTTCTTGTTTTTTTTTTTTTTTTCTTTTTCAGCTGCCCCGGCAACATATGGAAGTTCCAGGTCAGGGATTGAACCCATGCGACTGCAGTGATTTGTGCTACCAAACCGACAATGCCAGATCCTTAACCACTAGGCTAACAGGGAGCTCTTGAGACACTGTACTTCCTGATTTTCCTTCTGTTTCCCTGACCACTCCTGCCCAGTGTCCCTACCTATTTATTCTTCCTCTGCTGACATTTTAAAGATTAGAGTACTCTAGAGCTCTGTCCCAGACCCTTTTCTCTTGTTCACCTATATAATCTTTTCCTTTTCTTTCCTTCCTTCCTTCTTTCTTTCTTTCTTTTCTTTTCTTTTCTTTTCTTTCCTTCCTTCCTTCCTTCCTTCCTTCCTCTATCTTTTTTTAGGGCAGCACCCATGGCATATGGAATTTCCCAGGGTAGGAGTCAAATTGGAGCTACAGCTGCCAACTTACACCACAGCCACAACCATAGCAACTTGGAATCTGAGCCATGTCTGTGACCGACACTGCAGTTCAGGGCAATGTCAGATCCTTTAACCCACTGAGTTAGGCCAGGGATCAAACCTGTGTCCTCATGGATGCTAGTTGGATTTGTTTCTACTGTGCACAGTGGGAACTCCTATATAATCTTTTTTAAATGCCTTCATTCCATATTATGACTTTATAGCATTTCTATGTCATTAACTCCTAAATTCCTACCCAGTTACAATCTTTCTTGAGAGCTTCTGAATCATATATTCAATGTGACATCAATACATAGGTGTTTAATAGGCATTTCATGTTGACATGCATGAGAAAGAATTTGATTTCGTTCCACCTCTGCAAACCTCCTCTTCCCATTTCCTGTGTCTCAGCAAATGAAAGCACTGGATTTTTCAAGCCGGAAAGCTATGGGCGATACTGGATTGCTTTCCTTCTCTTGTCCCTTCACTTTGTACAGCAGACTTGTTGACTCTACCCTTCATACACTGTCCTAAGTGTGTCCACTTCTGTGCATGTATACCCTTGACTACCAAACTACCAGACTTCCACAGTGGCCACCATTCTAGACCTGCTGCCCCAGGCTTGCTCCACTAACTTGCTCTTCACAGAGCAATGAGAGCAATCTTTTACAAACAGGAACCCCGTAGACCTGTCCAAAGCTCTCACGACGTTTTCCATTATACAGAAAATCAAATCCATTCCCCCCTTTGTTATAAAACCCTATATGACTTTCCTCCTTTCTGCCTCTCTGGCTTTATCTTGTACCATTTCCCTTCTTGTCACTTAGGAGGTAGCCATCCAAACGTTTGCCTTTTCTTTCGTTCACCAATCTTGTTCTGCCTTAGGACTTTTGCACGAGCTCTTGTTTCTTCTTAGAAGTCTGTTCTTCTTGATATCTGCATAACTGGCTTTCTTGGCATTCAGATTTCAGCCTAAAAATGATCAGCTCAGAGAGGCTTTCTCTGATTCATGTAACTAGCTGCCTTTTTTGGGGGTGGGTGGGTCATATCACCTAATTTTAATTCTCTGAATATCACTTACCACCATCTGAGTTTCTACTTTTAAATGTGATTTTTAAAATTTATCTCTTAGTATTAGAATGTAAACTCTGAGAGCAGAGACTTTTTCTCTTTTGTTCACTACTCTCTCTCGGCTATTTCAAACACAGTCTGGCACAGAGCCTTGCTCGATAAGTATTGAATGAGGGAATGAATAAAACTACTTGACCATGGGCTAATGTTTTTCTTCTCTAAATTTCATTCATAAATTTTTGCTCATATCCTTTATAACTATACGTTTGTGAACATCATCAAATAATGCATGTGAAAGTGTTCATCATGGCACTCATATTAGTCAGGTTAGGATATTCTGCAGTAACAACCCTAAATATGAATGACTGAAAATAATTACGTTTTATTTGTTGCTCATATAATATGTCTTTCACTGGTCACTGAGAGTGGTGCTCTGCTCATCATAACTACTTTGGGATTTAAGCTGATGGAACAGTCACTGTGGTGAACATTGCTGGTCACCAACACAGAAGAAAAGAGAGCCTGAAGGGTCTTGTATCAGCCGTTAAATATTCTGGCCAGGGAGTGGAATATATCCCTTTAGGCTACAATCATTGACTATAACTAGTTACCAGTCCTCAAACAGCTCTAAGGTGATGAGGAGATGCAGTTCTGCCATGGACCTAGAATTTTCAAGAACTAGACATATTTGTTAAATGGTGCTAATAAATACCATAGTGACAGACACTTAATAGGTTCTTAAATTTCATTGCCTTTGACAGGAAGAGCTCTTGATTATAGTAACTGTATTTTTTAGTAGCAATTTGCAATGTGATGGGGAGGGTAGTCTCAAAAAATGATGATCTTGAGCACATTGTACTAAGTACTGTGATGGGAAGTTCAAGCAAAACGCAATAGGAAAAGAGCACTTGATTGTTCAGATGGAGCGTTTGGAACATTTTTGCAAGCCAAGAGGACCTGTTGGAGTTAATCAAGTCACGTTAGCATGCATGTAGAGTAGGTGTTTACAGTCGGGAATATGGATGGCAATGAGGAGAGCTAAGAGACAAGCATCCCCCTTGATGGTCATTTCTCCTTTAGATCAGATTCAGGGGCCCCCAGTGCTCACCTTCAGAGTAAGTCAGAACTCTGCCATTTACTTTGGTGTCTTGAAAATAAGCCTGTCAGACCAAATATGCTCCTTACCCTCCAAGACAGATGCAAGTCCCCACCTCTAGTCTCTGTCATTTCTTTATTGGAGAAGAGGACTTCTTCCTCCAAGTAGTTATTAGCCTGTGTAATAAATAAGATGTGTAATAGGTATCTCTTCAGATGCTCTGTTTCCAGAGGAAATTTACTAGGAGTTATTGACAGGCCCGAAGGCATCCTTTTCTTTGCCCTGAGTTCCTGATGCAGCATTTCTCATTATTGACATTCTTATTTCCAAGCATCATTCTAGTCTCTGTCCCAGATCAATAAGTATCTGCTGCTACTGTTCAGTTGGTTTTCCAAGTACATCCTGGTCCTTATTTTCTCCTTTTTTTTCAGTTTGTAATTTTCTCTTTTGCTAACATTTTAAAAGTTAGTAGTCCCATTGAAAATTTCCATTCAGCCCACAATTAGTGAGCTTAGAATTAAAGATACATCCGCTTTGGTGATACATTGATACCACTTCTCTAATTCTGTGATTCTAATATGGTTCCTGACCTCTAGGAAATTATGGTCTCTTTAAGGGACATAAAATTTATATTTTAGGAGAATAATTTTATAGGGCATATGCCTGAGTGCTAAATTGGGAAGTGTAGGCAATAAATGCTGTGGTTAAGAGTTCTGGTGCTGGGAGAAAGAAGGGCATTAATTACCATGTGGTACAGAAAATATCTTTTCCTCAGGGGCATCTAAAGGGGTTCGATTTTGACGTTGGGTAGGAGATGACATAAAAAGATTAAGAAGTAATAAGGTGCCTGGTGCTCTAGACATAGATCCATCTTCCTATTTGTTGATCTACAAGAAATCTGGAGGTGACTTGGGTGAGTAGGAAAAACAGAAGGCTCTGTACAGACCTGTTTTCCTGACCCAACTCCAGGCATTTATAAGTAGCATCAACTTGAATCAACTTTGGGGACTTGTAGACTTTCTCCCAGACTCTTGGAGGAGTAAATAAGATAATATTTATAAAGTGGTTGGAAGAGAGCGCAGCACAGAGCAAACGTTCAGAAAATGTTAACTACTACTATCTTTATTTAACAGGTGAGGACTCCAGCTTGAGATGTAGGGATGTTCAGGATTGTCCATGGCCACGGGAGACCTTGGAAGTGTTGGAGTAGGAATAAATAGGAATGCAGACTCAAATGCAAACTCCATGGGAGCTCTTTTTTATTTTGGGGGTGCGGGGTGGAGCGGTGCAACTGCAGAATATGGAAGTTCCCAGACCAGGGATCAAATCTGAGCCTCCTGATCCTTAATCCACTGTGCCAAGCCTGATATCAAACCCCTGTGCCACAGAGACAGCTCTGGACCACAGCAGGAACTCCTTAGAACTCTTTTGAAAATGTCTTTTAAAATGTTAATGCAGAGGCTTAGTAAACATCAGTCTTTATTAGAATGACACACAGAGCCTGGGACATGGGCCAAGAGAATCCTACACAACCCACAGCTCTGCCCTTTATAAGGTTTGGGATCTCAGGCAGTTCCTTCAGTGCGCCATGTCTCCGTTTGTAACACTGAGGGAGGAAGTTGGGTTTTAAGGTTGAAATACGTGAAAAAGCCCAGCCCAATGACTGATTCTGAGATGGTGCTTGATATATTAAAGCCCTGAAACCTGATCAACAAATTTCCTTTTTATCCTTCTTATCAAGTGGCTCCTGAAGCACTTCCAGGGCCACCTATGCTCCTTGAAATAGATCCCGAGAGCCACTTGCCTTTAGAAACTCAATCTCTGTAGACAGCGCCCAGATTCTCTGGGAACAGGAACCTGCAGTCAGATGCTTTGGGCTCATATGTTGAGACCAGCGAAAAGTAGTTTCACAACTACTAGTTTGTAACTAGCAAGAATACATTCCTTTATTTAAAGAAAAATATTGCCTCTGGAGTCATTGGTTTATAAGTTGCTGTGTAGAGCTTTCAGATATGTTCTGTAAACTGCTTTAAAACATTTAAATTTCTTCCCAGCGAAAGGAAGCCCCCTAGACTGTGAACACCTTTGGCATCAGTCAGCTCTGCTGGTTGGCATCTGGTGAGTCCTTGGAGGCAGCAATAGGACAAACTGGGTTCAGGAGAAGGATGGGATGTCAGAAGCTTGTTCTAGGTTAAACTGCAGGATGCAGTCTTGGAACAGTTGGGAAAGGTCCTTGCAGGGAATTTGCATCATACAGAGAGATGTGTAAAGACAACAAGTTTCATAAAAGTATTAAAGAGATTATTTATAATTACAAAAGTAGTATCTGCATATTACAGAAACACTGAGAAATTCACAAGAATAAAAAGAAATTTAAAAATCCTTAATTTAAACTTTTTTCCTATGCCATCTGTATTATATATTGTGGAAATCACAGCACAGCTATCAGTTAGTATTTTAATAGTTTCTACTTATTTTCTGAGCATTGCCCAAATTAGTAAAGTACTTAAAAAATACAACTGCTTGTGGCTGCAAACTATCCTCTCCTCTGGATCCGTGATTCTAGGTCTGGCCACACTGATGAAGGATGAAGATCCAGTTCCCTTTCTGTCTTTATTTGATTCTATCACATGCATGCATTTACTCTCCCTTTATTATGATGAATGGCGATTGTTGTTTTGCTTCTGTTAGGGTGAAGAGTGAGTCACCGAGCAAAGCTGAGACCAGCCTTAAGCAGGAAATACACACGTTTAGGGGTTCATGAAGAGGTAGGGATCAGGGTTTCTCCAGTGTCCCTCATTAAAGGGTATTTCTGGGAAGAGCAGGACCCTAAAGAAGTGTGTAATGTTAATACATATCTTGGAGGTCTCAGGACATTTTATGGTTAATGTGCGGGAGAACCCTCTGCATCTAGACAGAGTCACTTCCGCAAGCCCCTGCTTTGTTTATGAGGTGTGCTTTCCACTTTTATATTTTTTAGTTGAGCTCCTTGTCCATTAAAATTCAAAGAGCCTTCCTCAATCACCATGCAAGTTTTTTTTTTTTTTCCCCATTTGTCATTCATTTTCGCATTCCAGTTGAGAAGTTGAATGTAGGGAGAGCATGAAAGTACCAGGAGTTTCAAATAGCTGGGATGGGAGAAATGTTTAAGGCATCAGAAAATACCTTCAAATTATAGTCATTGGATTCTGAATTTCAATGCACTGTGGAAGAAATGTGCCCAGAGAGAGGTGGCCTATGGATTCTCCAAAACCTTAGGGTCTTGTCTCATTAAGGGAAATTTTTTACTTCAAGCAGGTGGTCTGAGTCGGTGATGTGAAAAATGTGGCATTGTTCGGAGGCAGATAGCATCCTGACTGTCAGTGTGAGAGGGGAATTAGGGGACAGTTCCTGTCTCAGCCAGAGTGTGTAGTCTAAATGACTCTTAGGTCACAGCAACCCAGACTGAGCGGCTTATAGTGCAGCGGAGGGAATTAAGTGAAGATATTGCCTGTCATGCTTCTCTTGGCCCCAAGCAAACCTTTTTTTCTTTTTTTTTTTTTTATAAGGACAGAACAGGTTGGAGCAGCTCATGGCTTTGGAGCCAAGCCCATGAGCGAGGCCGGGGAGTGGTGCCCTCCATCTATTTTTAGGATTTAAAAACTGACAAGTCCCAGAAAGGCACTGGCATGCAATCATGCCTACCTCTCAGAGCTGCTACAGTTTTGAATTTGGTCCACTGCAATTTGGACGTGTTTTACTTAGTTCATCCCTTCCCGATTTCTTTTCTTATCATAGCCTTTTCCCTGGAATCATTTTTTCCCTTTTCATATTTGCTTCATTAACATGTGTGTTATTATTTATGGCTGACCTGAGCAAAGGATGGTTTGAATGAGAGATTGAGGGTCCAAAGGGACCTAGAACAGAAATGAGCAAGTGTTGGCAAGAATGTGGAGAAATTTGGAACTCATGCCCTGTTGGGGAGAATGTAAAATGGTGCAGCTGCTGTGGAAACCAGTTTGGTACTCCTCCAAAAATTAAAAATGGATTAAAAATAATCTGATCCAGCAATACCACTTCTGAGAATATACCCAAAATCATTGAAAGCAGGATCTTGAAGAGATATTTGTGCACGTGTTCAAAGCAGCATCAGTCACAGTAGCTAAAGTGTGAAAGCAACCTAAATGTCCTTGACTGTTAAATGGATAAGGAAAATGTACTATATCCATCTAGTGGGGTACCACCGTTTAGCCTTAAAAAGGAAGGACTTTTTTTTTTTTTTTTGTCTTTTGTCTTTTTAGGGACACACCCATGGCATACACAGCTCAAGGCAATGCTGGATCCTTAACCCATTGAGCAAGGCCTGGGATTGAACCCACATCCTTATGGATACTAGTCGTCTTCATTAAATACTGAGCCATGACAGGAGCTCTAGGAAGGACATTCTGACACATGCTACTACATAGATGAGGCATAGAGAATATTTTACTGAGTGAAAAAAGCTCGTGGCAAAAAGACACAGTGTGATTCCACTGTATGTGGAATCTAGAGTTGTGAAATTCACAGAGACAGAAAGTGAAGCACCGGGGAGTTATTGTTTAGTGCCATAGGTTCGGTTTTACAAGATGAAAAGTGTTCTGGAGATGGATGGCAGTGAAGATTGCATAACAGTATCAATATAATACTTAATACTACTGAACTGCACACTTAAAAGTTGTTGTGTTGGCAAATTGTATGTTATATGTACTTTACCACAATTAAAAAAAAAAAAGGAGCTGGGGAAAAAAAATGCTACTGGGGACAGATCTCTTCCTGTGACTAAGCCAACTCTAGAAATAATATGTACCGTAGTTGTTCTTGCTTCCTTCATACATATTGGACATCAGATTCTGTTTTTCTCAGGTAGTGATTTATTCATTCACTCTTTTATTTATTCATTCAATAATTATCGACTGAGAAATCTGCTAAGCATCAGGTATTAGCCTAGATGTCGTGAATACATCAATGAATAAAATGGAAAAAAAAAACTTGATCAGTGGAGCTTATGCTCTAGTTGTGTGGAGTCAAACATGAAACAGTAAATGTACAGTATGCCAAATGATAACTATGGAGAGAAGCAAAGCGAGGGAAGGAGATAGGTGTGCTAGAGGGGCAGTTTTATATGGGGGTGAACTGGAAAGCTCTCACAATTTAGGGGAGATTAAGCAGAGACAGAGAAGTGAGGAGCGTAGGCCACGCTCCTCCCTGGAGTAGCAGGGTTCCAGGCTGTGGCAACATCACATGTACAGAGAAGTCATCTGCTCAGTGACTCAGGGTAAGATAAGAAGGCTTGCTAAATCACTAAACTCCAGTCGGCTCTTCTTTACCTTATGAATGCTTAGGATTCTCCGGTGAAATAAAGTTCATGGGTTTCAGGGCTGTTGTATGCCAGAGTCTTCTTTCACAGACTCTGGGTCATGGCTGTCTTCCTAAGAGTTAAAGATGATGGAAGTTGAGCCATTGAACAAATGGGGCGTTACTGTGTGTTTTCTTTAAATGGAAAGCAAAGCTTTAATGGCCCCAGCCATTACTAGGACAATATCCTTTTGAGAAGAAAAGAGTTCAGGAAGGGGCATTTGAACACAGCATGGAGGGAATTCAGTTCTCATGTCCCATTACTGTTAACAAGGTCTGCACATTTAATCCCACAGGGTGAATGTGGCAGCTCTAGAGTCAGGGCCAGAAAAATATCTCTAAGCAACCAGGGAGCTGAAAGAACCTTACTTTTTTCTTTATTTTTACATCTGTGGTATTTCATTTTCCCTGCTGTTGATAAATAATTCAGAAAAGAAAAGAATGTTGCAGCCTTGACTTTTTAATGCCCAGGACAAGTACATTCTGCGATTGGTCCCCAAACACGCCCAGGCTTTTTGCAAGAAGATCAGCATTTTGTGTTTGTTGGTTGGCACTATGTTCTTCGGGGCGTTGCGATCAATTGGCTTTGTTCTTGTAGCTAGAAGGGAGGTGAGGACTACCTGTATGAAACATGCAGGACTGTCACTGTCATGTTGTCCTGGTCCCTAAGTGGGCTGCTTGACAGCAGCTAATGGGTAGACTGGGGCATTGATGAGCTGGGCAACTTGGCTTAGAAGGCACGATTACCTGCGAGACCTCTGATGACAGAAGGTAATTGTCCTGAAACCTGACTGGACCTTGGCTGCGGTACCACCCTGAGAACTGAGGAACCAGGGCAGGCTGGCAGGAGAGGAGTGCTGTCAGGATGTCACACTGAGCTCGTTCCTCCCACACCGAGGATGTCCGTGCACCCGAACATGGTACCCATTTATATACATCTGAAAACAATTTAAGATGTAGAGATGATAATAGGTTTATATATCATAAGTCAGAATATGGCTTCTGTGGGTATAGTTGTTTGGACAATTCATGCTTAGAAACAATGTTGCTGTTCATATGCCAAGTGAATAATATGGGTTTACATTCACAGCCAATGCCAATGATTAGTTAGCCAAAAGGAAAAGAGGAGTGAGGAGTTCCCGCTGTGGCACAGTGGATTAAGAATCTGACTACAGCGGCTCAGGTTGCCTAGGAGGTGTGGGTTCAATCCCTGGCCTGGGTGCAAAGGATCCGGCCTTACCACATCTGTGCCTTAGATCACAGCTGTGGCTCAGATTCAAGCCCTGGCCCAGGAACGTCCGTATGCCATGGGTGTGGCAAAAATAAAAAAGGAAAGGTGTAGATTCTAAATTGGTTACTAGAGAGACTTATTTTTAGACTAACACAGTACATGCCCTTGGGCAAGTCATTTTACCTCTTTGGGCCTCAGATTTCTCATTTATCACAGGAGAATATTCGATTATACATTGACTCAGAGGGCCGTTAAGCTCTTACCTCTCTGAAGCAGAGAACAGTGGCTTTTCCTCTCTCTAACCACAGTGCCTGCTATCATAATAGGCACTTTTTTCCTTTTTTCTCCTCGTAATGCACATCTATTGTCATTTGGAGCATTGGAATTCCACTTTTGTTTGACTTGCAGAACTTTGTTTTTAAAGGTGCTTTTTAGTGTTATATTTACACCTTTTTAACAGATGTTTTAAAAGAATGTGTGAACCTCCTACTGAAATACTGTTTCTTCAGTATTTAGTGTTTGTTTCACTGAATATTTCATGTAACTTCTGCCGATTGACTCAGGCCATAATGATGTTTTATTAACCACTATTAACTCGTGGCTTGGAATTATCAGACAAGTGATCAAAGAACCTTCCTTTGCATGTCAGGAGTTTTCTGCGAAGGAGAACGGGAGACCCAGGTTCAGGCTGGACAGCTGGTCTCCGCTTTGAAGTCTTATTCCTGCGGAGTTTTGCAGATGCTTTTGAATTCTTGTTGGTAAATGTCACCCCTCTGGCACTCACCCCGCTTCTTTATTTAAACCGCTGCCCACGGAGCCAAAGCAACAGCACAACTGCTTAAAGTGTCATGATAATGGCTGCCAGTTGTGCCTTTTCTCAAGGCCTGGCCCGTCTAGGGGCCGAGGAGAGAGGATGAGAGGCGTTGGAGGGTCCCCAAAAGAACAGGAACTAAATATCAGAAGACCTGTAGTCAAGCCTCAGCTTGGACTATTACTAGTTTCATGACTTTGGACAAAATACATAACTGTCCACTTTCTCCTTCGATAAAATGAGGGTGGAGGCCTCTGTTTTAAGTCCTGTTAAAAATTATGATGCTTAGTGCTATGAATGGCCAAGAAGTTCAGAGGAAAGACAACAATTCAGCTGGGGTGACGGAAGCACACTTCGAGTTAGTGGCTTCAGAGCAGTGAAATAGCATTCGGTTATGGCTGCAACTGTGAGGAGAGACTTTGCCAGCGGAAGGACGGCTGGGAATGTAAGCAGGGCCTGCAAAGGCTCATGGTCTGTTGAGCAAAGGGGCTTTTTTTTCTGTTGGTTTTTTGTTTGGTTTTTAGGACCATTCCTGCAGCATATGGAGGTTCCCAGGCTAGGGGTCAAATCAGAGCTACAGCTGCTGTCCTATGCCACTGTCACAGCAACGCCAGATCTGAGCCGCATCTGCAACCTACACCACAGCTCACAGCAATGCCAGATTCCCGACCCACTGAGTGAGGCCAGGGATCAAACTGGCCTACTCATGGATACTAGTTGAATTTGTTTCCACTGTCCCACACCGTGAACTCCAAGGGGGCTGTTTTAACTTCATTAGCAGTGAAAGCTCTTGAGAAGGTAGGGCACCCTTATCCAAAGCCTTCTGTGCTCTTTTGGCTTCTTGGCTTTTCAGTCTCTGATTTTGACAATTCTAATAATCACTCATTCAGCAGCAAATATTTGTGAGGTGTCCGCTGTGTTCCTGATCCTCTTTTTTGTGTGCTGGGGATAAAGTAGTGGGAGAGAGGGAATTCCTGCTTCTGAGCATTTTTAGAGACTTCAGCACTTGTGCCTAAGTGAGGGCTTCCTTCCGCATGGTTAGTACGGGCAGAGAAAGAATGTTAGCTGTTTTAGGTGTCACTCGAGAGACAGCTAGTGAGAGGCTACAAGAGCCTACTGAACAGAGCTTGTTTTCTGAATGCGAAGTCCAAATACATGAGTGTTGAAGGTATGATTTGTGTAGTGTGTGGAGCTAGTAAAACTAGTTTCCTAACTAAATGCAATTATGCACATTTCTTAACTTCCCTGAAGTTTGATCTCTCATGTAGATAATGTGCATAGATTAGTATTTATGTCATAGAGTGATTTTGAGGATGAAATAAAACAGGCACGTAAAGCACGTTACCTAATGCCTAGCGTGTGCTATGGGCTCAGTTCGTGCTAGGTGTTATTATTGTTATAATTTTTATTGGTTTTGTGTTCCACTTAATATTTAATGTGTAATCACAGTACCTCTTAAATAGGGGAGGAGGAAAAACACTATCACCTTTCGTTACTGTCACCTTTATTGATTTCTATTAAATGCAGAGAGCTCCTTGTCTTTTGGGAAACTGAAGATCAGAAGAACAATTTATTTGGAGCTTTTTTTTTTTTTTTTAAAAAGCGTCTCTTTGTAGATTCCTTGAGTGGTAGGAAATGAAAGAAAATTACTGTTTTTTTTTTTTTTTTTTAAGACGTCATGGTGATTATATTTCTTAGCAATGGATAGACAGGTCTCAGCAGTGTTAACTTATGAAGGACCAAACCAGAGAAGCGTGTCTGCTATAGTCCAGATATTCTGAGAGCAAATGGAGATGATCATTCAGGAAGCATTTATTGATATGACCAGAGTTACCACCTGAATGGAGAACTCATAGTACAGAGCTGGGCCCAGGCTATGGAGCCAGAAAGACCCAAAGAATTTTTATATTAGCTCCACAACTCATGAGACTGGCGGCAAGTTGTTTTAACTCATCTGAACCTGTTTTCTTATTTGCAAAACGAGAGTGGTAACAACAGCAGCACTGCTATCATGGCATAATGTGAAGGTTAAGCAAGCTAATCCAAGCAAAACCGTTAGTGGACATATGGCACATCAAATCAGCAAAGCTAACATGTAACGCGGTGTCTCTCCAAACCTGCAACATAGTAGTTGCTAAGTAAATATTAGACCCCTCTTTCTCCTCAGTTGCTTTATATATTTTAATTTATTTATACAGATTTGAAGGACATTATTTGGAATGCTGGCTTTTACCTTTTGAAACTCTTTCTCTGTTTTTGGTCCCCAAACTTGGTGTTTCATTCTCATGCCTAAATCTTTGGAAACACTTCAGTTTTGAATGGGTGAACCCCTTCCCACTGCCAGGGCTAGAGTGTAGGTTGTCTTTTACACATATGACCTAAAAGAGGGTTAGTGCTTTATTGCCAGTCAGATGAATTCAAGGAATTGCAAAGCAGATCTTAAAGATCTTCATAATAATTATTTATTCAAGACATATTTGGGTGTTTGCAAGGTATTGGGCTTTGTTCTAGGTATTACATATTGAGGCGGGTATAAGACTGAGCAAATAAATTCCTGCCTTCATGGAGTGTTTATTCCAGACAGGGAATAGCTAACAACAACAACAAAAACCTGTTTTTTTTCAGTTGTAAGTGCTGTGAAGAAAAACAAAAGAGGGTGAAGGATTAGGAAGTGATTGGTATGACCAGGAGGGTATTTTATAAAGGACAATAAGATAAGGCTTATTGAGGCACTGGCTTATCTGAGCCAGGATCTGAATTAGAAGCTAACATAAGCCGTGCAAAACTCTGTGAGAACATTCCGGCTAGAGGGACTACTGAGTGCTAAGTCCCTAAAAGAGGATTGCACTTGGTGTGTTTGAGAACAGAGAGAAGGCTGTCCTGCCTGGTCTGAGAGAAGCACATGATAAGGTTAGGAGGCCCCTGTAAGGAGAGACCAAGTCATGCAGGACCACGTGGGCCCTGGTAAGGAGTTTAGATTTAATTCTCAATGTTTTGGAAAACCACTGAAAGTTTACCCCACTGTAGCAGTGATAGAACAGTCACTATTGAGCACAGAAATGGTTATACTCTGTTGGTCAATCACTGTGCATTTCTGTAGCATTTTCTCTATATTTCCAGCAGTGATGTGGTGGGTAGGGTTTGCAGGTGTTGGCATTCAGAAAGGTAGAATAGGGAATGCCTCTGACCATCAGGGATTTAATATAGAAATAAGAGGCAATTCTATTATAAATGAAGTAATTAGAAACCAATGCTATAAACTATGGTCTTATAGCTAAGTACAAAAGAAGGTAGCAAAAGGGAGAGGACCTGTGTTTTGAAGAAATTTAGGAAGAATATCTGGAAACTTTTGAGGAGTCGGATACAGAGGGCATATAAGTCCCAGAGTAAATTAGACATAAGTAGATAATTAGATGCCATTATAAACTTCTGAAATGAGTATTTAATTGATTGATCTAGCAGTGGTATGCTTTGGAAGAAGCGAGATTAAATGCTAAGAAATTAGTTTGCGGCATGCACAATAAACCTGCTCATCCAAGCCTGGATAAAGCTGGTGGCCATGGTGGCAGGTTGGATAGAGGAGATTAAAGAGAAAAAAAAGTATGTATTTTAAATTCTAGTGTTTGATGATGGCCATTCTGACAACATTCTATAATAATCTATATGGGAAAAGAATCTGAAAAAGAATGGATATATGTATATGTATAACTGATGTGATATTGCATTGTAGTTTTGAGGCCATCATCAAAGAGTCTACAAATAATAAATGAGAGAGTGTGGAGAAAAGGAACCCTCCTACACTTTTGGCAGGGATGTAAATTGGTAAAACCACTATGGAAAACACTATGGAGTCTCCTTAAAAAACTGAAAGTAAAGTACCATGTGATCTAGCATTCCTGCTCCTGGGCTATATTTGGAGAAAAGCCTATTTTGAAAACATACATGCACCCCGATATTCATCTCAGGGCTGTTTACAATAGCCAAGACATGGAATCAACCTAAATGTCCATTGACAAATGAATAAAGAAGTTGTGGTACATCTGCACAATGGAATATTACTCAGCCATAAAAAGGATCAAACAACCCCATTTGCAGCAACGTGGATAGACTTAGAGATTATCATACTAAATGAAGTAGGCCAGACAGAGACAACTATCAAACGAGATCACTTATATGTGGAATGTAATGAAAATTATACAAAAGTACTTATGTATAAAACAGACTCACAGATTGTGAAATCAAACTTAGGGTTACCAATGAGGAAACATTAAGGGGGAGGGATAAATTAGGAGGTTGGTAATAACGTAAAAACATACTACTGTATATAAAACAGATAACTAACAAGGAGCTACTGTATAGCACAGGGAAATCTAATCTACTCAACATTCTATAATAACCTATATGGGAAAAGAATCTGAAAAAGAATGGATATATGTATATGTACAACTGATTCACTGTGCTGTTCACCTGAAACTAACACAGCATTGTAAGTCAACTATACTCCAGTATAAGAAAAATAAAAACCCAGTGTTTGTGACACTAGAAAGATGGCATTTTCATGAATGAAAAAAAATATGGTATTACTGGAAAAAAATGAGTCATTTTGGAGTAGAAAAGTATGGATCACATTAGTAGTGACAATAGGGTATTTGTTCAGTCATGCCTAGTCAGTGGGGTTTAATAAAGCACAGTGGTATTACATGATATTAACCAGAGGATTCAAGAGTGGCAAATGAAAGCTCAAGATGGCAATGTGGGCAGTGGTGACTACTATTATTACCCCTACCGCTGTCACTCTTACTACTCTCATCAGCAGCAGCAGCATGTCATTATCGTCTTTTAGGGTAGGGTCCATTTCCTCCAGTACCTACTGTTGTGCACCAATGATGTGCAGTAGGCAATTTAATCACAAGTGGAAGTGAAAAACATCTTCTTCGGCAGTCGAGATCAAATTATATCAACAACTATCCTTTATGGAACAAATGTCTGTTGCTCACTAAGAGAGAAAAAAAAAAAGATAAGAAGGCAAATTGACTGGCCCTGTCTTTAGGTGCCCAGTTTTGCCTGCAATGAACTTGATCCAGTTAATGCCTCGGACAATAACTCTGCAGCGCCCTACTTCTAGAGAGGAAAGAAGAATGAGGCATATGAATAAAGAAGGCAGTGGAGAGCTCCTCTTTATTTAGAAGGTGAATTCACCTTAAAAGTAGATAGAAATACCAAATGAGATTACCTGTGAGAGAGACTTGAGACAGAGTTGTGAGTCATCATGATACAAGTATGTAAATAAGGATATAAGAAAGTGTACAGAGAAAAGTACGTAAGGCTAGCATCTAGTCGAAAACCCCATATGAAGGCCTTGGGTTGTGGCAGGAGGAGCAGCAGTAAACAAGGTAATAAAATTAAAAGATTATAAGACAGAAATAAAAGGATGAAAGAATTGGTGGTTGGCAGTATTGCTGGGGGGATCCTATGTGGGGCGGCAGCGGTGGGGGGGTGCGTGTGAAGATACGAAAAATTCCTTTGTATTTACTAAGAAGAAAGACATCGGTAATCTTCCAAAGAGGAGGATCATTGCTTTCTCCACTAACAGGGTTTAAAAAGAGATATTTTGATAGAAAGTTGGACAGTGCTTCGAATATGGAGGCTTTTGGCAGTCAAGTGGTTAGAAAGAATGTTAGAAAAACCTAAAAGGTCCAGCAAGGTCCAGCAAAAGATACTTAGTCTACCGCAAGTCAACTTTTAACATGAACAGAATTATATGGGAGACGTAGGTGGAAGATGTTAAAGAGGAAGACAGCGTTGTGGGCAGGCAGGGTATGGATAGAGGAGCTGGCTTTGTGGAAAAGCCTGGAAATCTTTAATTATAAGACTGGAATGAAGGTGAGAGGAGGAGAGTGGGAGAGAAGGGGTCTAGTGTGATAGCCAGGTAAGCGTGTGGAGCTCCATGCCTGGCAATATGCTAAACCCATCTTTTCATTCAGTGTGCTTTCTGTAGCATATTTTCCTTTCTCTGTCTTTCCCAAAGCACCAAAACCATTTCTACTTTATGTAAATAGAAATATAAGGTTTTCCCCCTGGAGGGACCTTTGAAATATAGTATGCACTTTATTGCTCTGTCACATTCTCAGCACTTTGGGGAGATCCTGATGGCAGTGTTAAACAACTCAGTCTGGGGTTGAAAGCCCTGCATGAGTGGCATTTAATTCTTATTCCCTCAGTGCTCTTGGGGAAATGTCATAATTGCTCTCTCAGTCTCCCCATCTGCAAAACTGGTATAAAGCCACCCTTCTCCTCCCTAGGGCATTAGGAGGATTACTAAGTTAATGTTTTATAAATCACCAGAAAGATTCTAAATGCAAAGTGCTATCATTACCCACCTACCAGATATGATGACACTCATAATGATATATTTATTACCTCATGTTCATTTCCATGGCAATAGCCTGTGCATTTGTAAAGAGATTATGCTTTCTCTGTCGGGGCAAAAACAGAGGCAGACCATCTATCACCCAGAGACACGTTGGCAAGAAAGCAAAAAGTGCATATACAGTTTGTTTTGACCTAAATGTTATTTTGGATATAGAGCCTTTGGTGAAATTTGCTCTTGAAAACAAAAATCTGCCCCCTACCTTGCTGGAAAAATACCGAAAATAAAATGAGACATAAATACATCTTGGAATATGTTGAGTTTAGGATGTCAACATATAAAATTTTAAGTTCACTTATGAGCAGACTGGGCATATCTCAGCGAGTGCTTAGCAATGTTTAAAATCACATTCAAACAATAAAGTCAAAAACGTTATGAATTGTAATGAGGAAGGCATGATAGTTTGAAAGTATGGCCAGTGGAGGGGTCCTTCCTCTTTGCTGTGCACCAGTGCAAGTTCTTTTTGTGTGGTCTTGGGTCAAGGTTCTTGGATCACTAAGGATCTCAGCATAAAACTTATCATATTCTAGGAAATATTTGACCCTATTTCAATTACGTCTGCTCATGATGAGGCAGTTTGTTGTGCACTGTCCTCAGTGGGGTAGTTTCATAAGAATAACAGCAGTGGGAAGTAAATACTGAGGGCTTGTGGTTCCAAAGGAGACTCAGTGAATTATCTTTTCTAGGGAATGTGGGAATGGCATGGACTGAATCAGAACAGAATAAATGTGCCCCGCTTCCACCCACTGAAATGCTGTCTTAAAGCGGGGGAAAGGACTTTCTTCATAAAGCATCAGGTTGATCCTTTCTTATACATTCTTTGCTGCTATTTTCTACTTCTCATGATGGGTTAGGCCTGAACTGGGACCGTCAATTCTGTCCCCCTCTGGGCTCAGGGCCACTGCACTTGCTGTTCCCTCTGCCTAGAATATGCTTCTCTCTGACATCTGCCTGTTTCATGCCCTCATTTCTTCAGGCCTCTAACCCAAGTCTTTATCTCAGTAAGGATTCTCTGGACACCTTTCAAAAGTTTGTCCCTGCTGACACACATCGTTTTTCCCTTCTGTATTGTCCTTTTCCTCCTTAGAATGTGTCACTATCTGGAATTCCTGTTGTGGCTCTGTGGTTAACGAACTCATCTAGTATCCAGGAGGACACAAGTTCAATCCCTGGCCTTGCCCAGTGGGTTAAGGATCTAGCATTGCTGTGAGTTGTGGTGTAGGTTGCACATGTGGCTTGGATCCTGTGTTGCTGTGGCTGTGGTATAGGCCAGCAGCTAGCTACAACTCTGATTGGACCCCTAGCCTGGGAGCCTCCATATGCCTCGGGTGTGGCCCTAAAAAAGCCAAAAAGCCAGAAAAAAAAGAATATATCACTATTCACTATTCAACACGCTGTGTATTTTGGTTACCTTATTGATGGTCTGGTTCTCCCACTAGAATGTAAGCTCCATGAAGGCAGGGATTTTTGTTAGTTTCCTTTAGTGCTATATACTAGCACCTAGAATGGTGCCTGTAACATAGTAGTTAATAAACAAGTTAATAAACACTTGTTTACATTGCAGGTGAGCAGTAAATGTGACCATTAAATGGTCTATCTACCGTGGTAGGTGCTAAAATGTATTAAGCTGCAAATAGGAAAAAAAAAAAAAAAGTCCATCCAAAATAGATTAAGCAGTAAGGGAGGATTTACTGACTCAAGCACACATAAGTCCATAGGTCAAGCAATTTTAAGGGCTGATTTGACACAGCAATACAGGGATGTCATCAAAAACCTAATTCCTTTTCTTTCCCATTTTTTTCCCCTTCTTCCTACTCTGACTTCCCTGATTTCAACTTCATCCTAAGCCTCCTTGGATCTCGTTATCTTAACGTGTTTCCAAGATGAGTGACAATAGCACACCTTCTTTCATATCTGAGAACATGGAGAAAGGATTGTCTCTGAGAAACTCTGTCAGAAGTGCTAGGAAGCTTCTTTCCCAGAAGCTCCCAGCTCACATGTCCACTCCTGTATCAAACACTGTGTTTGGTGGTCATGGTGATTGATACAGCTTTAGTTTGCCCATCTCAAGAGCCTGGGTTCGACTTGGTGTCTCCCAAAACACCTGGTGTATCTGGGTGTGTGGGTCGGTGGGTGTGAGTACCTTAAGGAAAATCTGGATATTGTTTAAAGTAAAGCATATGGATCAAGAGAGAGAACAACAACTTTCTAAAACAGACAAGACCACTTGCTTCACAAAGCCTAAGGTGTTCAGGAATTAAGTGTGGATTTAGACTCATGTGCTGTGTGTTATGAAATAAGAACATGCAAGTGGGGTTTAGCAAGGTCATATATGGAGCACTTGGAACTTTTGGACACATCAGGATTTAATTACCTGCTGTTGAAATTGCTCATATTGTTATTTCAATACACGGAAGCCTTGGGAAGGCTATTATGATGGTCGTCTCTATTGGGCATCACCAGCTTTGGACCCAGCTTCAGCCACACTGCTAAAAGTCTGCAGTTAATTTACCCTAAGGCATTTACTTCAGCTCGTAAAGCTGTCATATGATAAAATTTATCCAATTATTTATTTCCTGTTTAGGTCATTATTATAAAAAAGAGAGAGGAGAATTTAAATTATTTATATTAAGATTTATAGTATATTGCTAGCTCTTTAGTGGAAACCTTTCATCTACAGGAATGTAAGTATTGAATTGGAGAGTTTAAAGTTAAAAGAGAGGTTAGTGGTTGTAGAGCTATCATCCTCATTTTGGGAACAAGAAACTGGGGCAAAGAGAAAATAATTTACTCCTAGGTTACACAGGTCATAGAACTGGTATTTGAACCCGAATCATCAGACTCTAAGTTTGTTTTTCCAGATTTTTGCTTGCATCAGAATTTTCAGTTATTGACACTGAAGAAAATATGTGAAATGCTGTTTTTATAGACCCTGCAAAGTAGTCTCCCTGTGTCCCAAGAGAGCCAGAAACTGAGTGCTTCAGAAGATTTAGTTTTCACAGATGAAAAATGGTCAGTTTGATCCTTTTGAAAAATTGGAGACTCAATTTTGTTCCATCTTCTGCCTACATACACATCCATTGCACCCACACATAATACATGTGCAGAGAAAAATCTTGCTTGATTAAACTAACTGATCTTGAAAATCAAATTTGAGATCTCAAAGCTCAAAAGAAATAAAATCTCACTGGAAAATTTTAATCCTTGATATTCCATTCATTGTTCTTTTAGGACACTGTCTGAAGCTAGCTCCATCCTCTCTCAAACTCTGTAGGTTTTCTTTAAACTTTTACAGCTGGAGGGTTTCTTTGGGAACCATATACCATTGAGTTGACATTCTCTGGCAGTGTCTTATCCTACTGTCTCATTGTGTGACCTTGTGTGAGCTAGTTAACCTTTTTGTGCCTCAGATAATAAAACCAGTCCCTCCCTACCTCATAGAGATGGGGTAAAGATAAATTATACTTCAGTGAATTTTGAATAGGAAATCTGTAAAGATAAATGGATAGCAGTGTTTGAACCTTACAAATCCAAGGAGGAATGTTAAGGGAGATCATTAAGGAAACAGAACAGTAGCTTAGAGCAGAGGGCAAACTCCCAGCACCTTGCGATGCAGAAAGCAAAGCGAACACCACTTCCTGCCCCTTTCCTGCTCCTGTTTCTTTGTGCATCTCTCCTATCACTCGTGAATAGAACCATAACTTAAAGGTCAGATGCTCAGAAGCCAGATTCCAGTCCTGTCTCTCTTTTCCATTCTCTCAAATGTTGCCCACTAAGGATATCTGCTGGTCTGCAGAAGATCTATTGGGATGAGCCTTTCCGTTGCTCTCAAGAGAAATGCACTGAGCGGTAAAGTCTATAGTTGGTAGACAGTGGATCATCTCACTCAACACCCGTTCAACCCCCACAGAATGCCTTCCTATTTTACGTTGGCTGGAATTCTAGAACTGACACCGAATTTCTATCTTATCAGGATCCCAAGCATGATCATCTGTTTGGGTTGGCCAAACAGGTGACTTCTTGAAGGCTTTGATTAGGTACCGAGTCATGGGGGAAGAACGAAAATGATAGAGGTTCCCATCATGCTGGCTTAAATCATGGCAGAGGCAGTGGTGTAGCTTCCTGCTTTTTCTGGGGCATTTCTGATTTGACGCCTTCCTGATCCTGGCGGAGTTGGAGTGTTCTGGACTGGCAGTAGCTTTCTGATTCTGTAGCCTCCTGACTGTGGCAGAGGCGCTGCCCTCCTTGGTGTGGCAATTCTGTGGTGTGGTTTGAGGAACTGTTCTTGGAAGTTTAGCCTAGAGTCTATTTTTTCAGCCGTTGCCTCTTGCTGCCTTCTTACTTGAAATGGATGCAATGAAGGAACTTGGATCCTGCTGACCATGGAACCAGCATATCATTCACTCTTGGAACATCTGCCTCTGAATTGCTTTAAATGAGGGAGAAATAATTTTCGGTGTTTAAGAACTCGTGATCAAGTCATTGTTTTTTGTTTCTGAGGACTAATCCTAACTGATCTATAGGCCCCATGGAAAAAGAGAATAGTGCGACATAAGTAAAACTGTTGCCAGGCATCATGGAGTTAAAGGTGGTTCCCCCTGGGTCCTGAGTTTGAGGGAAGTAAAATGAGATGGAGATATATACCAATGAACAGATCTTCTCAAAAGGAAATCTTGAGGGGACGCAGGCAGAAGAGGAGAATCTGGGTAAGATTTTATAGAATGGCTATCTGCATCTGATTCCAGGCCAGACTCCCTCTTTTTACCCTTACAGTTTGTCTTCTTGAGTCTGGGTTTGGCTATGAAGCACCAGAATTGAAGATTCCTTTGCCTCATTCAGTGGAACTTGAGGACAGGTTTGGATAAATGATGCGTAGCAGGGAAAAATTTTATTTTCTTAATAAATATCCAGAGAATTCATCTTATAGAGGGGTTTTGCTTAGAAAAATAATTTAGTAAACTCAGTGGCTGGACTTGAGGGAATGGAAGGGATAGTTAGAACAGTCGACTGTAAAAGTAAAGCAGCAATTGGAGCTGATGGAGAATAATGAAGGATAGTGGAGGAGAGAGAATAGCCAACTATTGTATGGTGTGTAATGCCTAGCAAAAATCATCAAGGGTGTGGTGGCCAGAGGACTTTTGAGACCAAGGGCATCTCACATTCAGTGTGTTAAGTTTGGGATGTAAAGCCCTCCTCTTAAAAAGTAAATAAATATATCTGATTTTACAAATACACATTATGAGGGTGTTTTGACTTTATTTCTCTCTTTGAGAAATTAAGGGAGGAGCTGCATTTTACATCTGAATTAATTTCATGGGAAACAAAAATAGAATCTTCAAAGAGGAAATCTCTCCACAGGCTTAATGAATTCATTCGCATTGTATGCCTCAGTCCCAACCTGTTGGGATTTACCTAAGTCTAACATAGGGTTTTGGACTTCCACAGTAGGAGGGGTGAGGACCAGTCTGAAAGGTCAAGGAATCCCAGGCTACAGTTAGGTGATGTTTCTTTCCCAAGAACTCTCTGCTGGTAGACAGGTAGCTTATTATAAAGCCTCAAGGAGAATGGAATATCCATTGATATTCCATATAGAGCAGGAGGTGAGACTGGGAAAGGTAAAGGAAATGATGCTCTGTTGACCTGGTGAAAGAAGTCTGTGTCAAAAACCAGGGTAAGGACAGAGAGCAAGGAGATGGACCATGGGACCACCAGTAGCAGAAAGTGGGGCAAAGGAAGTTAAATACGTAATAGCATCAGAAAAGCAGGAAAGGGGTAAGTATCAAGTCCAAATTGAAAGGAAGAATACACATCACATCTCAAAACATAGGAGAAAGGGAAGGACAGTGGAGCACTGGGGACCATCCCAAGAAAAAAGAGAGTTTAAGGAATGGGGACATCTGTATTCCTTGGAGCCAATGTCAAGCTCAAGGTAGCAGGACAGCTGTACCAGGAGTCTGATGTGAGTCAGTTCTTATTTTGTGACATGGAATCTCAAGGGTGAAGGCATTTCTTTTTTTTTTTTTTTAAGTTTTATTAAAGTATAGTTGATTTGTAACATTGTGATAATTTCTGCTGTGCAACAAGGTGATTCAGTTATACATGTACACACATCCATTCTTTTTCAGAGTATTCCTCTGTGTAGATGTCACAGAATATTGTGTAGAGTTCCCTGTGTTATACAGAAATTACAACATGCAGGGTCAGCCACTATTTTCTCACTCCACCTTTTTATGTCCCTTCTCCAACTCTGTCTCCAGAGTTTAGCCCAAGGCCCAAAACAGAGTTCACAGGGAGTATTTGTTGAGTCTCTCAGGCTGAATTTATTTCTGCCACTCTTGGGCTAAATAAACTATTCCATTGCCTTTCAGTTTCCTTCTACTCCTTTGTAATATGGGGATGATAATGCTTATCAGCAAAGGTTGTTAAGGAGTCATTTATATAATATATATATAATTCTCTTGTATACTGTCTGATACACAGGAGGTGTTGATAGATAAGTTACCTTTTCTGTTTTATCAGAATCTACCAGAAGAGAACAAAAGAATTCATACCCAGATCATTCAAAAAGAGCCTGATTGATAGGATTACTTTCAGATGCATGGGTGGGGTTCAGGGTATACAAAAGCAAGGTGACACACGCAGTGCTAGCATCCGTGGGAAAGCCTTTTCCATCCTTAGGTCCAAGGGAGGAGGGGCAGGAACAGTGATGCCAGAGGCAAGACAGAGCCAGAATTGTGGACCTGGGGCTACAGAAAGGGCTGTCCCTATGGGGGCTTGAAGGAACCGGGAGTTATTGCCCCTAGCTCCTCTGCTCCTGCCCTTCAGCTGGAAGGTGGCCAACAGAGCATCCAAGGTGATATAGCGCAGAGCAGAGAAGGATGAGAATAGGTGTGGGAGTGTGGGTGGGTGGGAAATGGCGAGCCCCTGGTACCCACACTGAACAGCAAAAGTGGTGATAAGGGAAAAGATACAACTCGCTTTTAATCATCTAGAAAAGCATCATTTCCTGCTTCATGGTACTGAAAACTCCCAAGGCGTTGGGCTTCTAAAAGTGACGCTGAAGGAATTTACTTGGAATACCTTTTCATAAGAGCAACAGTGGCTCTGTGGAACTTTAATAGCTGAGTACTGAGAAAAAAAAACTGTTTGCTGTGCTTAAATGAATGTGGGAAATGCTGAGTTGAACACAATTAAATAGATTTACTCGCTGAAAGCTTTGGCTAACCAAGGACGATTTTGACTCTCTCTGTGGAGAGATGTAATGTAGCACTTTCCCCAAATCTGGGTTCTCAGAGCATTTCATGGATAAATACTCCTTGGAATATACTGAAGAAAATTCAGATCTCGGAGTTACAGCTGCCATCTGAAAAACAATGTGCAACGTGAGAGTTGTACGTTAAGCTTTATTTGAGGCCAAATGAGGACGATAGCTTGGGAAACAGCCCCTCAGGTAACTCCGAGGAACTGCTCTGAAGAGGTAGAGAGGCTGGTCAGTACCATACATGATTTTATCGAAGGGGGATATTTTCAGTCAAACACTCGTTTTGGTGGAGACTTGCTGCCAGTCACAAGGAACAAATGTCACCGGTAGTACTTTTAGTGCCTTTCTAGGTATGAGGAGATGTAAGAATTTGAGCTCATAAAATCTTCTCCTGAAAATATTTAACTATCCGAAGGCCCATTTGGCCAGCTTGCCTCCTTCCTGAATTCAGCCCTGAACTCCTTTCAGGGGGTGTTGAAGGTCATCAGCTGCAGTGGCTAGTGACCTAATCCTTGTAGAGGCAGATGGCAGGTGCCAGTTTTGTTTGTTTTTGTTTTTGTTTTGTGTCTTTTTAGGGCTGTACCCGTGGCATATGGAGGTTCCCAGGCTTAGGAGTCGAATTGCAGCTGGCCTACACCACAGCCACAGCAACACGGGATCCATCTGAGCCCTCTCTTTGACCTACACCACAGCTCCTGGCAACACCAGATCCTTAACCCGCAGAGCAAGGCCAGGGATTGAACCCATGTACTCATGGATGCTAGTAGGGTTCATTAACCGCTGAGCCATGATGGGAACTCTAAGGTGCTGTTTTTAGTTGGCACATCCTCAGTGAAATGTATGACTGTCTTACCTCTGTTTCTGATATGCAAGCCGGGGCCCTAGACTTCCTGAGTCAGAGCCCTCAGTTGCCCTACGTGGATCAGTGTGTGGTGCTAAAGGCCTTTGTATGAGAAACCCTTTCCATTTCTCGGATGCCTTAAAAAGATAGTTGCCTTGGGTTAGTTCTGCACTGGCAGGGGTATCCTAATGGAGAGTTAAGCTGTACAAATGATGGTCTGTAAGCTAAGGATTTGTTGCTATTGGGCCTCCTCTGGGCAAGTCAGCTGTGTTTGAGTTCCCGGTATTATTTGACAAATATCTTAAGTGTGTATGACACTGAGGAACACAAAATGGGCTTAACACCATCTGTGTAGTCAAGGAACTCCAAATATCATTGTCAAGGCATATTGACACATAAACCGCTCAGAAAAAAATTCCAGATCACCCTTGATCAACTGCCAGAACCCACTGGTGGAACCAAGGGATAGGCAGTAGTTGGTTGTGGTTGTGCATATGAAGAAAGCTTCTTGGAGGTTGAGCAGCCCCACTTGGGCCTCACAGATGGTGGCATTTGACAGAGGGGGATGTTGGAGGAGGGGAGACAAAGAGGGAGGTATTTCACGCAGGAGAAACTGCAAGAATAGGAATAGCAGGATTTCAGGAGCTAAAGCATGTCTTCCATTCAGGTGATAGATTCCTGGAAGGCAAGGACCAGGCTCTGATGGTTTCACTTCTGAAGCCAAACTGACTGCGCTCTTGGTGGATTTCGCTTAAGAGGCTTGAGGAAGCTTCATCAGTTCCTTGAGTTGCTGATGAATAGTGTGGCTCAGCTTCTCCCTGGGGGCTCTTGGTGCACTTTTCACCCATTTGAAGTTCATTAGAGGAAGCAAGCCCCACACACCTCTCACACTGATTCATCTGTAAGGAGCCCGCAAATTGGATTGGGGACCAGGGCGCATTTCACTCAAGGTATTTTCTTTCTACAGAAAAATTGCCAAAACAGACACGAGTCTCTGAATCTGAACAGAGAGTTTGTTTTTTAAAATTTGCAGGTGTGATAGAACCTTCTGAACAGGTTGTTCATCGTATGTTAGCTTAGGGGCCACACACCTAAGCAGTCCTGTAACATAAATCCTGCTTGTGGAGAAATACAGGCTTGTTGATCCTTAGTGTATCTAATTGCTTTTGTTAATTCTTTTCCATCCCCTCTCTCTCACACCAGCTGCAGTGTAAAGAGTACGGGGGAAAATCATGAGACTTTCGTGCCAGTTTTTCTCTTTGCCTCAGGTTCTACCTAGGAAGGGTGACTTAATACTTTAGTGATTAAGAGGCTTTGTCACTCTGTGGACCTGAGTTTGCTCTGTTGGTGGCCTGGCTGTTAAGGAATGTTCAGTTCACAGCTTAGTATGAGACACATCCCTTCCCATCCTAGCAGGTAGATTCTGTTCCCTGTCTTGGGATTCCTAAAACCTAAAAAGAACAGTACTGCTCTTCATTTCATCGTGTGTTTCTGCATTTAATCAAATTATTTTTAGCCACTCTCACGGCATGCAGAAGTTTCCAGGCCAGGGATCAAACCCGCACCACAGCAGTGACTTGAGCCACAGCAGTAACAATGTCAGATCCTTAGCTGCTAGGACACTAGGGAACTCCTCATTTAGTCAAATATTTATTGATCATCTACTATGTGCCAGGTGCTGTTATTTGGAACACAGATGTGGACAAGATGCAATGAGTTCCTATTCTTCATTTGTTCTAGGTTCTGGGAGGAGACAGGCAAACAGGTCTATTTGCTTACTTTGTATTTGACAGCTTCAGGTAGGGATAGTGACAGCAATAAGTTAAACAATACCAGCTAGTAATACATGCAAGGAAGAAAATAAAACGGGAAAGCTAGCAAGTGATTAGGATTGGGAGAAGGGCCTTGTTAGGTGGGGTGGTCAGGGAAGGCCTCTCTGAGGAACTGGCTTTGAGCTGAAGAACTGGAAAGAACCAGCCATGCAAGGACGTGAGAGGGCAGTATTTCAGGCAGAGGGCAGGGTAGCGGCAAAGGCCCTATGGCAGTGAGAATGAGTTTCCCTGGAGCATAGTGAGGCCCAGCAGTGGGTGCTCAGTTTGCAGGCAGGCTGCTGGAACACCTTTGAACTAAAAACAGGAAAAGTTGGTGGGCAGCAGAAATGGGTGGGCCTCACACCAGCAGGGGCTGCCAGTGCCTTGCTCTCATCAAGCCATGGCTGCACTGTTCTCAAGCATCCAGCACTTCTTACTCAAAGCGCAGGCAAGAAAGGGGCTTCCCAGGCTGATGTGGGGGCAAGGGGGCTGCAGGCTCTGCCCTAGTGAATGTCATAGCTTCCAGTGCTGGTTTAATTTTAAGGCATTAGGCAAGTTAGGAAGCTGCTACTCAGAAAGCAGTTCTCTGTGATTTCCAGTCCCCGAGGGCCTGAGAGAAGGGAGGGTAGCACGAAAGCAGCCAGGGTGGATAAGCCCCAGCTCTTGCCTTTGTCACACTGATGGGTGATGGGCCTCATGCATCACCTGAGCAGAAGGACACAGAGGTCCAAATTCACCTGGAAGAGGGAAGGCCTCATTTTCTACCTCGGCTATACATTTGAATCATCTGGAGTGGGTGCTTTTTCAAATGCTGAGGCCCAAGGCCCCACTCTGCTACTCAAACACTTCCAATTTAACTGGTCTAGAGTGAGATTCGGTCTTAGATACTTTTCCCAAAGCCCCCAAGAGGAACACAGCATGGTCCAGCCACACAGCCAGTCTGTGGACCTTGGTCTAGAGGCATGTACACTGCTGCTTTGTTTGTTGTTTGCTTCTTTGTTTCTTTTCTCTAAGACATTTCTTCATGTCTTTGACCTGAGCACCAGGGTCCTCTACCAAGTTCTGAAGACCTGCTTCTCAGAAAGTGGAGTGGAGGTGGTATTCCCCAGGCTTCTGATAGCAGGTGTGTGTGTGTGGTGTGGGTGGAGTGAGAACATGCACATATATGTGGATGGTGTGTGTATGTGTAGTGTGAGGTTGTGTACGTAGGGCATATAGAAGATGCGTGTGGAACGTGTATATGGTATGTGGGGGTGTGTGGTGTGTGTGTATGTGTGCATGCATTTGTATACTGTGTGGGGTGTGTGATGTGGAGCATGTGTGTGTGTGGTACGTGTAGATGGAGTGTGCGTGGTACACATGGTATGTGATGCATGTGGCTTGTGCCTCTGATGTGTGTGCTTTGAGTAAGGTGTGTGTTTCTATGTGCATGATCTGTGATTGTCAAGTGGATCCTGCATCATACGTAATGACCTATGATTACTTTACCTCTCTCAGTCCCGACTTGCATATCTGACATTTGAAATGTCCATAGTAACTCTGCCTCAGATACTTGCTTGAAAGATTAAATGAGATAATGCATGATGCCCAGCTGGGTAAGTCCTCAAAAAAGTTATGAGATGGAGATGAAGTTTTGATAAATTTGCTTAACCTTTCTGAGTCCTACTTTCTGTGTCAGTTAAGTGAGAATAACTACTGCAAACAGTGTTTTAGCAAACATCACAGGAGTTAGTATCCTAAAATATCTGTTCCAAGTCAAAATACCACACGAGGTAGGTGTGTCTGTAAGTCTCACTTTATTGAACTATCTGGCATCCCTTAGGCGTCTCTGTTTTTTTCGTTCCAAATAAGGAGAGGTCTGTTGCCTCTTCCTGATCTTGACCGTAACTTTGGTTGACGTAGAAATAGATATGGTGCTCCCTGAAGGTGAAATGCTTGATTTAATGCATTGGGGTATCAGAGTGTTCAGACCACTCCTGAAAGATGTGGGCGAATCTATTTCTAATGCCCTGCTGTACCTGTCACAATTTTGTATGGTTTCTAGCAAAGCAAGTTTGCTGGGGGGAAAGGGGGTTGAGAGCTTTTTGTTGACACAAAGCATTTGTTGTCCAGCAATGGGAGCATGCGTGTGGTTGAGAGAATTTATACTTTTAATCTATTTCCTGATCCCAATTCTCCCCTTACTAACCCTCATCTCTGATGACTGCTCCCACTGTAGCCATTTGACAGGTGGTATGTTTTTGCTTGACATTGATTAAACTTTCAACTCCATTGCTGAAAATGAAGTACATGCTAAATGTTGAACCAGCCAAGAGGTCTGCAATTTTAGCCCAGAGGCATTGTTTCAAATATGTTTGTGAAAAACTCAGTCTGCGTTTGTTTTCTTGTCAGTAGGGTCCCAGGTATGTTGGAGGTTGGAGGAATAAAAAGACAAAAGTGGGCTTTGTAGTAATATTGACCTTGATCAACCTTTAAAGTACTGTGGACTCTTCGATGTAAAGTTGTTAGCATTTCCATCCTAGGAAGTTTCAAACTTAGCCTTTGTGTCCATTGTGAAGAGTCCTTGAAATTAGAATTTCCTCAAATGTGTTTCTTGTTAATTAAACAAAAATATGCAAGTGAAAAAATCTAGGACTTTTTTTTTCCCTTCTAGGAATGAGCGTGAGAATGCAGTATTTCAGGCAGAAGGTACTTGCTATCTTTGCGCTCTTTTTTTAAACTGTCTATTCCCAGGGGCTTTTACCTAATTATATCCTGAGTGATTTCTGTGATTTGTCCTCACCCCCATCCCTGTCTTCGTGGATCCGTATAGACTTTCTCACCGAAAAGTCTGATCTCAGTTCAGATTTGTTTCCTGCCATTTTCATTTATGTCCCCTCTTAGAACCTCAAAATGACCTTTCTAAATTATTTTTTTTTCTGAAATGCATATGAGGTACCTCCTTCCTGTTGATGCAGATGGCACCTAGACAGTTGGGACTTTTTATGTTCCCTGTAACCTTCTTGGAGAAGATGGATTTTAGGCCAGACATTTAAAATACAATTGTGTTGTTTATCAGGTACTTTGCAAATCATAAAATTGCTAGTGTGTTAAATAGACATTTTTGATTTAACCAGATGGACCATTCATTAAAACCTGTCTGAGGCCAACAGACAAGCTCTCAAAAATGAGAAGCTCGGTTTGGGTCTTTAGGTATGAGTTAATGTGTGTGTGTGTGTGTGAGAGAGAGAGAGAGAGAGAGAGGGAGAGAGAGAGAGAGAGAGAGAGAGAGAGAGAGGGAGAGAGGATATCAGTGTGTCACTGTGGCTGGGAGTAACCTAAGATTTGTTTTGGTAGGAATGGGTAGAAGAGACTTGAATGGAAATTCATTTCATTAAGTAGTTACTGAGTGCTTGTTATGTACCAGGCACTGAGCCTACAGCAGCAATAAGGCAGACACGGTCTGTCTGCCCTCCTGTAGCTCATCTTCTATAGGAACTAGAACTAAGGGAAAAGAAAGAAAATATCACTTCTTTAATGGCTAGAATGTCCCCAATAACCTGCCAGACATGCTAGAACATTTAATCACCTTGTTTAAGATAGTTATAAATAAGTCAGTGAGGTAGATGTTATCCTTATTTCACCAGGGAGGTATACTGAGGCTCAGAGATTAATGTCAGTTGCTCACGCTTATTCCATTCATAGGAGGTGGATCTAGGATTGTTTGACTCCCAAGTCTGTCCCCTTTCTAGGACACTGTGCTGTTTCTCTTTTGAAGTTGAGAAAGCACCATTACCTCGTAGAAATCCTACTTCCAACCTCTGGAGGTAGCCATGGATTTATCTAGTCTTGTTGCTAGGACTGAGAACCATGCTAAGGGCGGCATTAAATAGTTCATGTGTGACACAACTCATGGCTTTTGCTATCTTCCTATTTAGTGGATGAGATGAAAAGAGTTGTGGAAATGGGATTAGAGTGCCTGAGTAACAAGTCACATGGCTCTATGGCTTATGCTGAAAGGTTTGATTGATCTGAGACCTGCTGTGGGTAAAATATTAAAGTCTTTTTTAAAGACTGCTTAGTGAACCACTATGTCTTCTGATCAAAGGGGGGGTGAAAGGCTTATTTTCTAGATCCCATTTCTAGATCTGCTGCAAAACAAGGGTTGCCCCTCAGAGGATATTTTCTCATCTTCTTGCTATCGTTGTGTTTTTTTTTCTTAAACTGTATATTCCCATGGGCTTTTACCTAATTATAATATTGAATCTGGGACAGTGACACTGCATCTGGGTTGAAAGATGATTGGTCCAGCCCTTGACATGCCAGGGAAATCTGTCTTTACAGTCATCTCTTAAAAGTAAAGCTGAACTGTGAAATCCAATCCAATTCAATCCATCAAGCATTTAGTGAGTGATTATTATTTGGCAGATGTCATGATAAGTTCTGAAGGCACAGAGGTAAATAAACCAAGTTTCTTCCCTTAAGGAGCACATAGCTAATGAATGGGTGAGGCATACATGTAAAAATATAGATTTCCTTTCAAGGCGATCAGGGCAAAAACATAAAGATACACATTTCTTACAGTATTTGTTTTTCTCTTATTTTACTTAGTCTAAAGTCCTCCAAGTCCATCCATGTTTCTGCAGATGGCACCATTTCATTTTTTATGTTGAGTAGGATATGATGTCACTTATAAGTGGAATCTAAAAATTACAACAAACTGATGAACACAACAAAAATAAGACTCGCAGATATAGAGAACAAACTAGTGGCAACCAGTGGGGAGAGGGAAGGGGGAGGGGAAAAATAGGGGTAGAGGATTAGAAGGTACAAACTATTAGGCAGACAATAAACTACAAGGATATAATGTACAATGTGGGGATAGTGCCAATATTTTATAATCAGTATACATGGAGTATAAGCTTTAAAAATTGTGACTCGCTCTATTGTATACCTGTAACTTATATAATATTGTACACCAAATCTACTCTGTGAAAAATAATATACATGTTTCTTAATGAGTCACGAAGAGGGAGAGATCAGTGTAGAGGGAGAGAAGGAACTGAGGAAAGGCTTCTGGAGAGAGGAAAATTTGTACGCTTCCTGGAAATGGGATTTGTAGGATGATCAAGAATGTGCCACACAATTATAGGACAGGTGAGAAAGTATTCCAGGCAGGGGAGACGAACTGTGAAATGGAGGTCTTTAAGCATTATGTTTGGAAGAAGTGTGGCTTACTTTGCTGATAGTGCATAAACTGTGAGAGAGGGAGGTGATGAGGGTAGATGATGAAAATTAACAGGGGCCTTGTCATGAAGACCCAAGTATTGCGAGGTATAGTAATTATAGGTCTGAATTGTAAGCTGCTGGTCTATGGGTATCTTGTGGGTGTGGTTAGGGGTAGAAAAGTCATATGAAAGGCTCTTGCATTAGTTCAGGTAAGAGACAATGGCCTGAATGAAGGCAGTTAGGAATAAGAGTAGAAAATTAGCCTAAGGTAAAAGTTTCAGTTCCTGGAATTCCCGTTGTGGCTCAGGGAAAATGAATCTGCCTAGTATCCATGAAGATGCAGGTTCAGTCCCTGCTTCTTGCTCACTGGATTAAAGATCCGGCTTTGCTGTGAGCTGTAGTGTTAGGTCAGAGATGTGGCCTGGATCCTGGTGTGGTCCTAAAAAGACCAAAAAAAAAAAAAGACCCAAAAAACAAACAAAAAAAGTTTCAGTTCCAAGAAGAAGTCAGCAGAGAGTGGTATTCAGGTTCCGACTCAGGGACTGGGTATGGATGATGGTGCTACTAACCAAGAAAGTCATCTAGGAAATGAAAAGGAAAGTGTGAGAACAGAGCTGGTTGGAGATCACTTGTTCAGTCTGGACAGGCTGAATGAAGGGCATTTTAGAAACCCTTCTGGAAATGGCTAGGAGCTGGGGAAATGGATTGTCTGGAACTCTTAATAACCAGACATGGAAATTCTTGGCACGTGACAAGAGTGACATTTCAAAATGTGGACACACGAATGTACCTTTGGAGAGAATGCGGAACAGAACTCTAGGAGAACCAGCACTTTAGGAATTTAAGGATGAGGAAAATAGAGTCAAGAAAACCGAGAAGACCTTAAGAGGAAGGAAAAATACCTGGGAATTGTTGTCCTGTAAACGAAGGAGGCAAGCGTTTCATGGAGGAGAGAACAGGGAACCGAGAGATGAAATAACACTGTGCTGCAGCATCCCTTGAGTTAGCATCTAGGCGTACATGGTGACTGTTACTAGGGAAATGCTGGGGACAGGGGCAGGGGCCAGAGGGCTATTTATTGAAGAGTGAATGAGTAATTAGGAAGTGAAGACAATGAGTGTGAATCAGTTTTTCAAGGAGCTTTGGTGAAAGGTAATGGATGGTAGCAGAAGAAGGCAAGGGGATGGATGAGGAGGAGAAACTGAGGATGATCAGACAGGGAGAGACCTGCGCATGAATTTAGCCGAAAGCAAGGTCTTGGGAACAATCCAGAAGCTGAAGGCAGAGGCAGAGGACTTGAATATCACCTAGATGAACCCACATAGAGAACAGGATTCTTCACCTGGGAGACAGCAGAGAAGGGGGGAATTATGAGTATCCTCAAGACATGAACTTTGAGGTTGGGACAGAGGGCAGGAGACTGAGGGAGTTTACCGCTCCTGGCATAGAGGAATGGGACACATTGAAACTGAGTTTCAAAGAGGCTGAAGATTTGAGGAGGGCGAGAATGTGTGACTGAAGATGTGGAAAAGGGAGCTTCCTGGAAGGAAGTTAAAAAGATTGATTTGAAGTGTTAAAGATCCAGATGGAATTGGAAAGAATAATTTTCAGCAAAGTCCAACTGAGGACATGATCTGTCTCTGGCCACGCTCAGTTTCCTTCGTGGAGGGAGAGGAGGCTGACTTTAGGGCTGAGCATTGGGTGGGGACATGCAGTTGTGTTAGTGAGAAACAGAAATTCAGGTGATGGATTATTGAGCTTCCCTAGGGTAGATGTCAGAGATCAAGGGGCTACAGGGGTAGCACCAGGGTTCATAGTCAGAAGTGTAGGTATAGGAGGAGTAGGGAAGTGGGAGATCTGGCAGCAAAGGAAGCTGTGGTCAGGGATCAGGGTGTTGGCATGTAAGATACATGACATGAACCACTTTAAGGTCATGGTAGTATCCAAGAGGTGATTGTGAGAGGGAGACACTGAGGTGGAAAGGAGGTAACAGTGATTAGACTTGAAGAAATGAAAATCTTTAAAAATAGAGTGGTCACTGGGCATCCATAGGACATTGAAATCACTTAGCATAATGCTGAGAGATGGGGTAAAATCGCTAGTTCAGCCTTTAATACACACCAAATTAAAAAAAAAAACTCTCAAGTATTTGCCTTAAAATATATTTAAAAAAATGTTATGGCAGCACTTGTGGCGTATGGAGGTTCCCGGGCCAGAGACTGAATCCAAGCTATAGCTTCACTGCTCACCACAGCTTCAGGAATGCCAGATCCTTTAACCCACTCTGCCGGACTGAGGATCAAACCCATGCCTCCACAGTGAGCCAAGCCTCTGCAGTCAGATACTTAACCCACTGTGCCACAGGGGGAACTCCTTAATTATTTGTCTTTGACCAATATTACGCTTGTTCTTACTGAGTTATTCCATCTAACTGTCTCTACCATATTTCATTTTCCTCCTCATATAAATTGAACATGCAGTATTAGATATTTATTTGTAATGGAAAATTATACATACTACAATAAGCATGGTACATGAAAGCAAGTATTTTATATTTGTCTAATGAATTAAAATGTTTATCATCAACCATGCATCTTTGAGAATGACACATTGAAGACTGACACGGTAACATAACACATTTATGTTTATACCTCTTGGTATAACAGTTCTTGCTGAGACCTCAGAAATTGTCTCTGCCTCAAGTAAAAACTGCAGTCTCAAACTGATTATATATGTTGGTTGATAAATTTTGAATTCAGGTTTCTGATGTCCTTGCTCTTTAATAACATTTGTTCCTTTGAGGAGCCATACGATAATAGGAGTTTAGAGCATCAACTCCAGAGTTAGGTTACTGGGATTTCAAGTCTACCTGCAAGCCCTGCTAACTTTATGGCTTGGACAATTGCTTTAACCTCTCTGTGCCTCAGTGTTCTTATTTTTAAAATGAGGCTAACAGTAGTCCTACCATGTAAGGATTAAAAAAATGAGGTGTGAGGATTAAATTAGTACTTAAAACAGTACCTGGCCAGCCTGTATGTGTTTTGTCTATGAGTATTTTCCAATTTTACTTTACATAAATGCCTCATTTCACTTTATTGCAAGATAGGATTCTGAGGATTCTGCCACCTTGCCATTCCATATTTTTATCTTGGTTCTTTTTTTTTCTTTTTTTTTGTCTTCTGCTTTTTAGGGCTGCACCTATGGCATATGGAAGCCACAGCAGCTCAGGACCTGAGCCCCGTCTGTGACCTACACCACTGCTCACAGCAATGCCAGATCCTTAATCTGCTGAGCGAGTCCAGGGATCAAACCTGCATCCTCATGGATCCTAGTTGGATTTGTTACCACTGAGCCATGACGGGAACTCCTTATCTTGGTTCTTAGTCTCATCATGTGATATCTTAAAGTACCCGCAGTAGATGAATGCATCTACATAGTAAATGAACACATCCTACTATAACATAGTTTTTGTCTCTATTTGGAAAATATTTTTTCAGTCTTCATATATCTACATTTCATTCAAACTTCCTAATGATTATGATGAGACTGTGTAGGCAGGCAGTTTTTGGTTTAGGTGTGTTTATTAATTCATATTTATTTATTAAATAGTAATGAAATCTTGCCTTTTTTTAATCACGGTATGTTTTTTTTGCTCTTCCAAAAAAGACTTGTGTTTTCATGTTGCTCAGAAAACAAACATCTGTTGTTTTCTGCATTTAAACATATGGTAGTAATAGTATTGATGGACGAAGAAATAAAGGAATTGAGAGGTTGCTTGATTTGGCCAAGGTCACATTAGAAGCAGTGTGCTTTGTTGGTACTCAACAGAGCATGCAAAATGCCTCTAGGGTGGCTTTGATCTCATGCCTCAGTTTATTCCTGGCTCTCTCACAGCATTGCTAAAGCTGGTTTCTGGTTTCTCTGCCCTTCCCCATTTCGATAACTTATCTATTACTCTGTATCCTCTAGAACTGAGCCCCTGACTTATTTGTATCAAAAAAAGCCCTTAGGATTTGAACCCCTGCGTTCACTGACCATCTTCCCTGAATCTGCCTACTTAGACTCCACATGATGCATCCTTCTCAGTTCTCCATTGGTGTTAACAGGCTTGACTGTGACTAATTTAAACAGAAAATAAATGTGCTGGAAAGATGTAGGAGCAGGCAGATAGGTGATGTGAATCAAAGGAGTAAATGCACATCCTAGATCATGCTTCAGAAATGGTCTGATTAGGATGCCATCAATGGTATTATTGCTCTTGAACATTAGCAGCTGGTATCTGGTTTTGCCAACCCTTAGACACTCAGCATCATGTCTCTGAAGTCTCAAATCTAAATTCCTCCTGCAATAAATTTAATTGGCCAAAACCTTTAATTCACTTGCCAAGAGCCTCAGGCCCTGAGAGAGGGCATCTAATTGTCTCTGCTGAAGTGGCATCTCCGTGCCCTAGTTACTCAGGTGTGGGGAGGGAGACATCTGTCATCTTTGGCATCTGTAGTGCTAGGTGGGTCTCTGCTTCTAAGCAGTTTGAGGTCATTGCTAAAATCTAAGGATGCTTAGTTGCTGGACAGCGAAATGCAGAAGTTCAGTGCACCACCACTGGTTTTTTGGTCACTTGTCACAGCAGCCATATTCCTCCTACCTGGGGTACCTGCTGGATACAGTTTTCACACTTAGACCATCTGCACTGTGATCAGCTCTCAGGACCGGGATGATGTCCCAAGGCCTAACAACCAGAACCCACTTGTTCCTAGTAGTTTTAGCAGTTTCCCCCAGAAACTCTTGTCATGAAGTCAATTTGCATATTACCCCCAAAACAGGGATATTCTTTTTTTTCCCCCAAAGAAGACCACATTTGGATTTTGTTAAAGATACGCATATTTTTCTCTTCAAAGAATACAAAGAATGCATGTGGAAATCTGCCCTCCCTTTTTTATTTTGTGGTATATGGAGGTTCCCAAGCACTGCAACACTAGATCCGAGCCAGATCTGCGACAGCAATGTCGGATCCTTAACCCGCTAAGCGGGGGCAGGGATTGAACCCACAACCACATGGTTCCTAGTTGGGTTCGTTTCCACTGTGCCACGATGGGAACTCCTGCCTTTCCCTTTTTAAATGAGGACAGGTAAAAGCTTCAGGGAGTAATTTAAAGTATTAAAAACTGCAGGATTGTATGGTGTGGCAAACACTGTGTACCCTAGCTGGGAACTATTTTCTGCTCATGGTTAGAGGACTTTTTTCAGCTACTGTTGCTTTAGATCCTTGGTATTGTTTGAAACGTCTGCTATTGGTAAGTATCATCTGACATGCTGATCCATAGGTTAATTATGGAATGGGAAGGAATTTTTATTTTAAATCACTTTTCGTTGTGTGGTATATTTTAATTTGATCATGTGCCCTTTGGTTCCTGAATAACAGTTAAAAGGAGACAGAGTTTTCTTAGCTACACTAGACTTTAGAATCCATTAGCAAATTGTATTTTCCTGATATCCCGCAACTGGTGCCTCTATCTGTGTGTGTATAATCATAACATTTGAAGTCGCCTTCTTCCTTTGTTTAAAGGAAACAAATGGAGCTTTCAGAGAAAGTAATTTATTTATGAATATTTTAGCAAGTTTCGAGCAATGGATATTTTATTTCAAGGCAAAAGAAACTACACAGGGTGTTTTCATGGAAACAAAGGAAACTTATACATGACTACTTCTGTAGTATTTGTTACCCGATTCATGTTCTGTTTTAGCTCTGCTATAAATGGAAAGGTCATTTTTTTTTCTTGCTTGTATTTCTCCATTAAGTTTGTGAGATAAGGTCCTTTTATTCTAACATACTGATTTAAAATAACTTACTCAACTTAAACATGTATAATTTTCATGGATTTGCTATTTTAGCTATGATTTTTAGCCCCTTGCTACCCTCCACACACAGACATAGACACATACATGGGTAATTACCAGTAGCATTTTTTACTTAAAATTTATTTAGAAACATTTTTGTTTGTTTTAATGCATTTTTTTTTTATTATATCCTGAGTAGCCCCGGCCATGATAAGCTGCCTGTCTAGGGCTGTTCAAATCATATCCTGAAATACCTATTATTATTTTTGTTAGTACTCTTGTTAAAAGTTGCACAGGGTTTTATTTTTAAATCAATTTTATGAGAGTATAGTTGACTTAGGAAGTTGTGTTAGTTTCAGATGTAGAGCGATGTAAATGTTACACATATACATATGTTGGTTCCTTTTCAGATTCTTTTCCCATACAGGTTATTGCCCAGTATTGAGTAGATTACCCTGTGCTGTATAGTTGGTCATTGTTGTTCACCTATTTTATATACAGTGGTGTGTATATGTCAGTCCCAACCCCTTTACCCCCTCCCCCACTTTTCCCCTTTGGCAACCACAAATTTGGTTTCAAAATCTTTTGAGTCTGTTTCTGGCACAGGGTTTAGTGGTCTGCCTTTAACTGAGTTTTTCCAATAAACCCCATTATTTTAGGGTAGAAATATTTGAGATGAACAAAATTATAAGGAATAGTAGTAAGAACAGCTCATCTCAGAGACCCTTCTGCTCTTTCCTTGACCCTCAGTTACCTTCCAGACCACTTCCCTTCCATCTGGACTATTGTTTATTTCTCTTTCTCTTGGTCATCTTTTCTTTCTTCTTTAGAAGAAGCCACCAGCTTCTCTTTCCCTTCCCCCAGGTCCTATAGAACAGCTCTGTCTAAATATAATGAGAGTCATATATAATTTTGCATTTGTATTAGCCACATTAGAAAGTTAAAAAAAAAGAAACAGGTGCACTCATTTAAATACTAATTTTATTTAATCTACTGTATCCAAAATATTATAATTTCAACATACAATTACTATAGAATTATTAAGAAGGTATTTTACATTTGTTTTTTTCCCCATGAAGTCTGAAATCTCATGTGTAATTTCCACGTGAAGTGCATCTCAATTTGGAAGAGTCACATTTGGCTGCATATTGGATGGTGTAGTTCTAAGATGTTAAATTTCTCTCTCTGGCTTGCCTTTGGGAAGAGAATCTTTTATCGTATACTTAGGTCAGAGTGTTTTCCTGTTTGGTTTTGTTTCATTTTCCTACTTTAGTGTGAGCTTGGTGGAGAGGGGATGGGGATGGATGGAGCAGAGGTTGAGTGTGAGATGCCTCTCAGAATAAGTGGGAGAAATGAGGGGGACTGGGAGTCTAGTGAGGATGGGTAGGTTATCATACTTAAAGATGTAAGTATACTCCAATGGGATCTTACTGCTTGGTTGGTTTGTCTTCGAGTGGTACAATGTGTGTTTGTAGATATAGACACAGTTACAGATATAGGCAAGTTTTAAGATTCTGGATATTTCCTGTCTCATGGGAAAAAGCATGAAGCTATGCTCCCAAGAATGCGTTACTTTGGATTTGTTTCTAAAAGGAACGAATTCATGGACATGGAAAACAGACTTGTGGTTGCCAAGAGGGAGAGGGAGGGACTAGAAGGGACTGGGAGTCTGAGGTCAGTGGAGGCAAATTATTGTACTTGGAACTATAGCCCAAGGAACTATATCTGATCACTTGTGATGGAACATGATGGAGGATAATGTGAAAAAAAGAATGTAAATATATATATATATATATATAAATATATATATATAAATATAAATATATATATATATAATGGGTCACTTTGCTGTAGAGCAGAAATTTCTCTATATATGTATATATATATGTATATATACACATATATATGTATTAAACTGGGTCACTTTGCTGTATAGCAGAAATCAACAGAACATTGTAATTTAACTATAATAAAAAATTAAAAAAAAAAAGAGTCTAATCTTAAAGTAGTGTCCGATTTTCAAGATCTCAGTCTATTAGACATTACAGAATTGTTGGTTGGGCTGGGGGTCCCCATAGAAGCAAAGTGGATCCAAAGACTGCTTATGTATTTGTGACCTTTTGAGTACTGTAGACACTAGTCACTAGTTTAGGAATTGGTGCAATATGTGCTTTTTTTCTGTATAATTGTATGTTTTAAATACTTCAGTCCACCAATTTCATTGAGACATAAAGATGCAGAAAGACATATATCACAACTGCTGTGTACCCAAGATGTTTATAGTATAGAAAAAGAGACATGCCATACTTCAAAACTACAATAATAGAAATCGGTATAATGTAAAGAGATGGTATTGAGAAATGCGAGGGGACACTGAGACTTTATACTGAGTTAATGATGCTGGTTCCTAGTTTTAGAGATGGGAAAAGGTAGTTCAAGCAGAGGAATCAGGTGACAAATGGAAAGGAAATTTCAAGTCTGCTGGTATGCAGTGTCTAAAAGGAGTGGCTAACAAAGAAGATGCGAAAACAAGAAGATTAAGGTCATGAAGGGCCTCACCCACTGTGCTGGGAGCTTAAACATCACCCTGTGGAATTTCATTTAAGACGCAGTACTCTCTGGCAATCTTGCTGAGGATGGATGGAAGGAAGACTTTCTAGAGACAGATTGTTTTAAAGCTTTGGGGATGAAGGACAATGGTGGTCAAAAGTAAATCAATGGTAGCGAAGATAGATTTGTGAACCACTATTTAAAAGATAGACATTTAGGACTGAGTGGTTGTCACGGAATGAATTGTGAAATTCATAGATGAAAGCCATAACTCTCAATGTGAGTATATTTGGAGATAGGGACTTTAAGGAGGTAATGAAGGTTAAATGAAGTTGTTAAGGATAGAAGCCTAATCTCATAGAACTGGGTGTCCTTTTAAGAAAAAGAAGAGTTACCAACAGTGTTGGTATAAAGAGAAAAGGCCACGTGAGGACACAGAGGAAAAGTGGCTGTCCGAAAGGCAAGGAGAAAGGCCCCTAGAGAAACCAAGCCAGCACATACCTTGATCTTGGACTTCCAGCCTATAGAACTGTGAGAAAATTTCTGTTATTTAAGCCAGGCAGTGTGCGTACTTTGTTATTGCTGCCTTAGCAGACTAATAGAGTGGTTGATTTCAAGTTGATGTAAATATTTTTCATGTATGGGTTTTTTCATTATTTTTCTCTGCCCTCTGCTTCATAAGACTGAGAAACAAGTTGCTTAAGTACCTTGTGGAAATTAAGAAAATGAAATGGTTAAAGTAAAAGAACTAATTGACTGCTAGGATGACTGTATAAGTCTTAGAATGCTACCCACATTTCTATTCAGCCTCCACAAGATAATCTGAGATTTGAATGCCCACTTTGGGTACCCACATCAATAGGGGAATATTTATTTCTCCATCAACCTGATTAGCCTGCATTGGCCAAGTCTTGTTTTTGCCTGTTACGCTGCATGCACTTGAACCACACTTCTTATCTGTCATCCAAAGTGCTCTCACTTGTCCCACTCCTGAAAGAAATCATGGCACGGTATAGATGCATCAGTCATTTTGGCTTTTAAGGTCAAAGAAAATAAAATTCTTCTTCAGAGCATTCAGAATCTTCCACTATGATCCATTCTTGTTAAGAGAAAGGAAGGAGAACTAAAATTGTATAGTTTGTGCTTCATTTTCAAGAGTTTCATACTGTTTCCTTCATGAAGCCACTTTATGGGATGAAAATGGAGTCATAAGTGTGGAATCATACCTATGTCTTACTACTTAGTGCCTCTCTACATGATTTCATTTTTAGCCAACATTTCTCACTGGGAGCTTTTTATTTTATTTCTATTTCCATTGAACTCAGCTATTTTATCACTGACATTCTTTCCTGTAGAGCCTTGATTATTTCAGATAATTTACCATCAAAGTTCCTTTGGCCATAAGTGCATGAATTTATTTTTGGGTTCTCTATTCTGTTCCATGGATCTATGTGTCTGTTTTTGAGCCAGTACTAAAAAATTGAACTGAGATATGACCCAGCAGTTCCACTCCTGGGTATTTATCCAAAAACAAACAAACAAACAAAAACATTCATTTGAAAAGATACCTGCACCCCAATGTTCATAGCTGCATTGTTTACAATTGGCAAGATATGGAGCCAAACTAAGTGTCCATCAGCAGATGAATGAATAAAGAAGTGTTCAGTGTGTTTGTAGAATGCTACTCAGTCATAACAATGAAATTTTGCCATTTGCAGTAACATGAATGGACTTGGAGGGAATTATGCTAAGTGAAGTCAGACAAGGACAAATACTCTATGGTATCTCTCATATGTGGAATCTAAAAAATACAACAAAGTAGTGAATAAAGCAAAAAGAAACAGATTCATAGATACAGAGAACAGTGGTGACCAGGGTTAGAGGGAAGCTGGGAAGGGCAAGATAAGGGTAGGAGATTAAGAGATACAGACTACTATGTATACAATAATTAAGCTGTAAGGATTTATTGTACAAGATAGGGAGTATAGTCAGTATTTTATAATAACTATAAATGGAATAGCACCTTTAAAAACTGTCAATCACTGTGTTGTACACCTGAGACTCACATAATATTATATATTAACTGTATTTCAGTAAAAAAAGTTCTTTTGATTTATAGCATCCTGTAGATGAAGCAGATCTGTGTTGAGTTGCTATTTCTAGTTTTCAAAGGCTGGCTTCAGAAAGCATTACTGCATTTCCCAGCTAGTTATTGGTGCCATCGTCAGAGGCCATAGAGATCCTCCCCTGTAGTGATCTTCGCTTTGGCTGCCTACGTTTGGGCCTGTGGTTTTGTTTTTCATTCCCAGCTGCTGAGGTCTGTGGCCTGGGGTATTTCCATTCCTTAGACATATAGCAGGGATTTCATTGCCTGGTGATCTCATGTAATTCAACATCTTTGAACATTTTTTTGCGTGCTAATGACTTCAAAATGTGTATCTCCAGTCTTGAACTCTTCCTTAGGTTCTCATCTTCTAAAGCCGACAATTCTGCCTAAATATCAAACAAGCATTTCGGACTTACCTAGTCCATAAGTGCACTCCTGAACACCCCTTTCCCTCGAAAAATATTTCTTCTGTAGTCTTCCTATTTCTGTGAATAGTACCCTAGTCCATCCAGGAGCTTAAGCCAGAATGTTTGATAAAATGAAAGAAAAAGGCAAAAGGTTATGGCAATCTAAAACAGATAACAGGTATACAGAAGAGGGATAAATGTATTGGTTACCCACTGAATGTAAAATTTGGAATTCTCTTATTTAAAAGAAAAGGATTTTTAGAGTTGTTCAAAAAACAAAGGTGTTGAGAAGACAATTTGTTTCAAGCTCAAAATTTTCAAGAGCTTCTGTTGTTCACAAGATAAAATTGAAGTGCCTTACACTGCGTATTTATTAGAGATTTTATATATTGTGTAGTAGGAGAACAAACCGGCTTAAACAATAAAGGAAATGTATTGACTCAAGCAACTGAAAATTCCAGGCATAGGACTGATTTTGGTAGAAGCTTGATCCAGTGAAGCAGTGGTATGATCCTGAGTGATTTTCTTTTTCTTTATTTCTTGGGTTCGGTTATGCAGTGTTGCTCTAATCTGAGGCTGAACCTCCCTTTGTGGTCTGAGACTGTCTATGAACAGCCACATGCCTTTCAGTTTTAAGTCCTAAGAGGAAAGATAATCTACTCCTGGAACAATGCAAACAGAAGTGTGAGGATTAAGCATTCTTGTCCTGCATTGACGTGACTTAGGTCCTGCGCTTTTCCACAAAACCCGCAGACAATGGGATGGCATCCTTTGACTGGCTTAATCCAGTCAAGGCCCACTCCTGGGGTGGCTATTGGATCCTTTCTCCCCAAATACCAAGAGCATGACATTTTGGGTATTGTTAGAAAGGAGGGAATGGCTTGATCATAAGGTTGGAAATTGACAAATACTCATTACAGATACCTTTAAAGATGCTGTGTGCGTGCCTTGCAGCCTCTGACCTTGTGGAATACCAAGCTTCTCCCTTGCTCAGTATTCCCCTGTTACGTTGGCTTTCTTTTTGTTCCTTGGACACATCAGGCTGTCTTGCTTCAGGGCCTTTGCACTAGCTGTTGCCTCTGCCTGGAAGTCTCTTGCTCCAACACTTTGCATGGCTAGCTCCTTCTTTCCCTTTGGATCTCAGTTTAAAATCATTCTCTTAAGATGCGCTCTTTTGACCATTTATATAGAAAAGACTAAATGTACCCTTCTAACCCACACACTCACCCAACCTTAGTTTCTCTACACTATTCTATATATTTCATTTATAGTGTTCATCGAACTCTGTAATAGTCTACCGCATTTACTTGCTTAATTCATACTTATTGCCTATTTACTCATGTTTTAAACTCCATGGAGAGAAAGATCATATCAGTCTTAATCTGTGCTAGATCCTCAGCATGTAGAAACATGTCTAAGAGCACAACTGGTGTTTAATAGTTGTTTATAAAGTAATAAATGAATGGGTTCCTAAAGCCATAAAAATCTCTGTGCTGGAAGGAAATTAAAAGGTCATCTCTGACAAATGACCATCCAACCTCTGCCTTAATAATCCTTAAAAATGGAATTTACTGTCTCCCCAGGCATTTCATTTCAACTTTCGATATCTCTGCCTATTAGAATAGTCTTACTTTTTTATATTGAGTTAAAATATCTCATCTGACCCAGTTATGCTGAAGCTGGTTCTATTCCTTGGAGACCAATTTATATACGATATTCTTTTAACCTGTTGATGACAAATGTCACCTCCTCCTCTCTTCCTATGTCTTGTTTGCTTTAAAGTTAGATTTCCCTAATTTTTCGTCCATTTCTTATCCAACGAGGTTTGGCTTTCCTTACCATCCCAGTGACTCATCCATTAGCATGTTCTAGTCTGTCTGTTTTCAACTGGGCTCAGAGGTACCCGCAGTATTATTCATTTCCACTGAGAGGAAATTTTCCCTGCCCTGTTTTAGATGCTTAAAATTTAGATGCTTAATACTTTTAAATTCTCCTAAAGTCTCTGAACTACTGATTCCGATTGAACCTATGGTCAATTAAAGCTCCTAGGTATTTTCCCTCATATTCTGCTGTTAAACTTGTAAAACAATGGATGTTTTTCAATGACTCGTCATTGTTTTTGTTGAAACAGGCAGAGGATTGTTTTCTGAGGAAGATTTTGCAAGGTCAGGTGGCTCTTTAGGCATTTGCAACTTGTAAAATGATGCATATGTTTCAGTGATTCATCTTTCTTTTTGTTGGTACAGGTAGAGGACTGTTTTATGAGAAAGGTTTTACGAGGTCAGGTGGCTACTTAGGCATTTGCATTGGTTAAACTCCTTAAGTCCTACTGGAGGACTTTATTGCTGCCTTCTTTTAAGACACTTGTCAGAGTGTATGATTCAGTTCTTTATTGGTGATGCAGTATATCTGCTCTCTGAATTCTGACGAGAGATAAAACCTTGACACTGCTATTATATAATTCTTATCAAAAACTTGGGATTGCCTGAAGTCTGTTCAGTCCATCCATCATTCCAAATGCTCTAAATTATACCTTTTAATCTTACCAGTTCATTGGAGCAGTATCTATTGGGACCTTGGTGCTTATCTTTTCTTCTTATAAAACCACTTTTTTGTCAAGTGGCATTTGGGTTTATACCAGTGCTTGGGCTTTTACCTTGTTGAAGGATGTAATAGGGAATGACCAAGCGAAATTTGTAGTTTATGTTGCCGGGATGTTGTAAAGGATGTTTGCTTAGGGTACTTCACAGAGCACTCACTGTTCTTATTTTTGTTTATTTATTTATTGACTCACTGTTTTTAATATGAAGATCAAAGAGAGAAACTTTTCTCATGTTTCAGTATCAAAATGAAGCAGCACTAAATCTCCTTTGAAAGAATGGCTTGTTCTGGAATTATAATATTGTCTATCTTGTAACTGTCTAGGTTCTTCCTTTCATTTGACTGTTAGGAAGCTTGCAGCTACCTTTTGGCTTCCACATAATAACTATGCAGAGCTATTTGGCAGCAAGTTCAGTTGCTGGCTATTCTTATTCTCCTTTTAACATTAAAATAGAAGATTTGGGAGTTCCTATTGTGGCTCAGTAGGTTAAGGATCCAGCCTTGCCACAAGCTGCAGCGTAGGTCATAGATGTGGCTTGCGTTGATGTTACTATGACTGTGGTGTGGGTCGGCAGCTGCAGCTCCCATTTGACCCCTGGCCTGGAAACTTCCATATGCTGCAAGTGTAGCCATGAAAAGAAATATATAAATATGTATATAAAATTTGGTTTATAATTTTCTCCTACGTAACAAGTTATGCTAATTGAAGTTTTATTCTGTATGCATTCTTTTCCATCTCCTTTATCCTAGTATCTCAGAAGAACCCCTCCCTTCTTCCATTTGGATCTAACTGGGACAGTCTTAATTCTTTGTCACCTTTTGGCACAGAGAAAATCAGGTGACCAGTCTGATCCTTGAACACATGGGTTGTCCTTTGATCAAAGCCAGGACAACTAGAATAATCCCAAGTCTTCTCTGTTGAAGATGTTGGGAAAACTTCTTGTTCCTAACTGCGGTGGTGTGGGCTTAGAACCACTGGTGGCCACATTTCCTTCCACGTGCACTCTCCCCCATCATTTGTCTGTGACACTGTGAGAAGAGAATTAAGCTGATTCCAAACTCCTAATTTATCCCTCCCCACCACGTGTCCCCTTTGGTAACCCTAAGTTTGATTTTGAAATCTGTGAGACTGTTTCTGTTTGTAAATGATTAAAAAAAAGAATTAAGTTGATATGCAATTAAAAACAAAGGCAAAAATGAAAAAGGTATACATAAAGGCAGACAGTGAGACAACACCTTGAAGACATAATTTGAAATCAAACTAGAACTGAAGGCAGATCTACCCTTATATGTCACAGTTTTATGCAACAATATAATAATCCTGTTATTTTCTTCAAACAAATTGGGTCTGATTTCTGTCATATTTACCTACCATATGATATTGTCTTTTCGAATTTATTATGTGCACTTTTGTAAAATTCCTTAAATATGCTGTTACATGAGTGTCTGTGCACGTGTTATACATGCAATTGATTTTTAGAGACAAATGAAAATGTTTAAATTTATACATAACTGCATTTTATGTCATTCATCTCCATCTTCTCAGCCTGGTATGATCCTTTTGGTTTTTTTTTCTTTTTTTGGTCTTTTTGTCTTTTTAGGGCCTCACCCGTGGCATATGGAGGTTCCCAGACTAAAGGGTCTAATCGGAGCTGTAGCTGCCGGCCTCCACCACAGCCACAGCCACAGCGACCTGGGATCCGAGCCACATCTGGGACCTTCATGACAGCTCACTGCAACATGGGATCCTTAACCCACTGAGTGAGGCCACGTTTGAACACACGTCCTCATGGATGCTATTTGGGTTCATTAACCACTGAGCCATGATGGAACTCCAGATCCTTTTGGAGTTCAATTCTATTATTTAACACTTTCTTACCTCACAAATTTTTTATTAGTATCTATATATCTGATCAATGTAACATAGATGTCCATGCAAATCATTGATGAAATGATGAACACAGCAGATCTGGGCATATACATTCTTTTTAGAGAGTACGCTGTAGGTGGGTATAGCCTATTAATCAGGATTTTGGTAGCTTATTTCCTGTCAATGAATCCAAACAGTGAATCCTTGACCTACGGCTATCCTTGAAAAGGCTTTCTTGATGTTCTAAAATACCTCCTCATTCTAGCAGTAGAGGGGTCATACTAAACTTTGATGTTAGTTCCTGTAGAACTCCTAACAAATGGTATATTCTTTAGGCCTACTATTTTCAGGTTTTTCGTATAAAAGAAATGCATGTTTCATGGGAATCTTGTGTGTAATATAAATGCACATAAAGAAGACAATAAATTCAGGTATAATCCCATCCAGAGATAACTTAACTTTTTGGTACATATTCTTTTACATGTACAGTGCTTTTTATCTATATAGTACTTAAAAATACACTAAAATTTTGGTATGTATACTTGTGTGTATACAGAGATAATTATCCTAGAGAGAGCTATTAACTTGTTGCTGTGTAAACTTTTATTCCTTTCTATGAACAAAATAAATATAAAACTGCAAAATCTTGCGTTTTTTAAACAAAACCATCATAGACCCTTTTATAAAGTTCTTTTTTCACTTGACAAAATGTGTTTCCTATGCATTATTAACATTTTTAGTGCCATATGGATTTTATTTTCAATTTTGGGGCACTTATGTAAGCTGTATACAACTCTTAAGTCATTGTTTTTAAATTATAACTTTTGCCTAAAGCCGAAAGCCACAGAGGTCTGGGCTCCTTTGCATTTATGAATTAGGATATCTATGGTGCTATAACTTTTTCCTCAAGAAACCTGTCTTATTATTATCGGGTATTTCTTGGGGTCCAAAGTGGAATTTCCCTATATTAAATTCAATTCCACAGTACTCTTCTGGGGCTGTAGAGCATGTATTTGGATTTCTCCTTAGTCTCCTCTCTCAATTTTTTCTCTAAATTAGATTAATCTCCCTTAACACTTTGTTATTGCATTTGCACTGATCTTTTTTTAGTAAGATTTTTTATTGCAATGAAAATAAAGTATTTTTCACATGACTTTGGCAGTGTAAATTGCATTTGCATGTTTCTGAACTTCCTTTGAACCTGGTGAAGTGCTTTATTGTGAAGGTACTTGCTGATGATCTGGTTTTCCAAGGCCCAAACAACTGTATTGCAAATTTGTTTTTAACCATTATGACTGTGAACTTTGCTATGAAAGTCCAAGAAAAGCATTTAAAAAGTAGACCCCAAAGGTCTTGTTTTAGACTTAACATTTTGAACCACCATAGGGTCATTAATGTCTGATCTAGCCTATTTGTCTACCATTCTAGACTCCTTGCTATTGGATTTTTACTATTAGCAGTGTCTCCGGGACAATGTCAGATGAGTAGACCAAAGTGTTGCTGGATTGATGTTTTAGCCCCAGCTTGTTAGCTTACAATATTTGACTTGGTGGTTTCTGATTTCCTATATTATATGTGGATGTTGGGAGGAGTGGGGAGGACACCTTTCAACTAGCCAGGCCCAAGGTACAATGACAGAAGGCTGATTTGACAGTGCTTCTGTTCAGTTGATAACAGGCTCCTTCTTTGTGATCATGTGGTTGATGCTAGCACTAAATCCACTCCCTCTTCTCTTCTCTTTTCTTCTCTTGGCTTTGAGAAAATAGCTACTATTTCAGCTATTAACCCTCAAATAGTTTTTTTTTTTTCCATATCCTATCCTGAGGGTGTACCATTCATTACCCTTCCTGAGGATTTAGTCTCAAGGTCTATTTCTTAATCCTTTTTTCCCCCCACTCATCTTAGTTACTATTGATGTTACAGCAAAAAAGATCATTATAGACTATTTAGTATATGCTATTCACTGTGCCAAATACTTTATGTACATGTTTAAGGCTGAGACTATTTCTGGACTTTTGCAGAAATGTAATTCTTATATAATTTCTTTTTTAAGGTGGCTCTCAGCTTAACCTAGATATTTCTGGGTAGGAGGTCAGGGAAAACAACATATGCTTTATTGTTGAGACTTCATGAGGCACGTTCTCTGAAAGCAAGTTCATGTTTAGAAACGATAGAGGTTAAAGAGTGTGATTTCCTTTATTAATACAGTACATTCATTTTATAGTAGAACTCACTGTGGGATATGTCTAAATAACCAGCTGCTCTCATGCATTTCAAATTTGATTGGATTTGGAAAAATTTGATTCACCTGTGACTTCTCAGAAGTCTGTGCAGTACAAGTCTGTACTAAGAGATACATGCTCTTCCAGGCATCCCGGTTTAAATAAATTATTTGACAGTATGAAGGAAACGGGATGAATTCCAGCCTTCACTGTCAAACCCAGTGAGGGAAAAGGTAAATTATAGACTTTCTGGTAGATTTTCTGGAAATATTGCTCTTAACGCCAAGTTCTTAATTTTTCTTATAATTAGGTATGTATGTTGCTATCTGAATGATAAAGCACTTTCACATTCTTTTTCTAGTTGAACAGCTTATGTTCTTTGCCACATGGGGAGTGGTACTTTCTTTCTCCCCTGCCCATCAAAACCCTCCCATGCTTTAATACCCAACATAAGTTTTCATGGAGCAAGTAGAACTTTTCTCATTAACCCAGGGGAAGGCAATGATACCCCTCTTCTTTTTTTCCCTTCAAGTCAGTTCAACAGATATTTGATAGCAAAGTATGTGTTAGGCAAGATGGATACGATGAATATGGCAATTCTGTCTGCAAGAAGAGGCAGGACCCTAAGTAGTGCTTCGTATTGTGCCTGATATACGGTGGGTGCCATTCTATAAATTGACTTGATTATTGCTTTTGTGCCCAGAGAGGGGTGTGTGTGTGTGTGTGTGTCTGTGTCTGTGTCTGTGTCTGTGTATGTATGTATATATGTATGTGTATAACTATAGGAATGTGATGGAAGGAACCCAACCCATTCTCGGAGTTATGTCTTTGGGTTTGGAGTAGATTCAAGGAAGGTTCTTAAAACTAGTAATACATGACATGATATGTGTCTTAATTGATACTAACTACAGCTATTGCTACATGTCAAGTGCTTTTCTAAATGCTTCACATACTTTTATTTATTTAGTCCTCATAATGATTTCCATGAAGCAAATACTATCATTCTTCATGCTTTACAAACAAGAAAACCTGAAGCTCTTCGTGGCTAAGAAACTTCTCCAGGTCATCTGGCTAAAAGGATCTGAAGCCAAGACTTGAATCCAAGAGAAGGCACCCTTATTGCTGCATGGGGTATATTTTTCATCCCAACTTGGTCACTCCTTACAGTGAATAAATACACAGGGATGACAGCAGAAGCTGACTCTGTCCCAGGCAAGCTAGGATATATGGCCACGCTACTGAACCATCCCTAATTACGGAATTTCACAGTTCCTGCAAAATATTGATGATATCTTGCAAAAACTGTGTCTGACAGTACTCAAAGTTATTCCTCCCCATCCTCCAGATCATCTAGTACCATTGTGAAGGATGAGTACATGGTAGATGACTAAAAAAATAACTACTAACCTTCCCAATGACCATCATTAATAAATATACAAATAGCAAACCCTGGTGAGTATGTGGAGCAAAGGGAACCCTCCTACACTATTGGTGGGAATGTAAATTGGTACAACCAGTGTAAAAAACAGTGTGAATGTTCTTCAGAAAACTGAATATAGAACTACGATATGATCCAGCAATCCCACTTCTGGGATATAATCCAGATAAAACTATAATTGAATAAGATGCTTGCACCCCTGTGTTCATAGCGCTGTTCACAATAGTCAAGACCCATGATGAGTATCTAAATGTCCACTGACACATGAGTTGATTAAGAAGATGTGGTACATATATACAATGGAATGCTACTCAGCCATAAAAAAGAACAAAATATTGCCATTTATAGCAACATGGATATAAGTAGAGATTCTCATACTAAGTGAAGTAAGTCAGACAGGAAAGGACAAATGGCAAAATGATATCACTTGTATATGAAATCTAAAATATGGCACAAATGAACCTATCTACAAAACAGAAAGAGTCTCATAGACATGGAGACAGACTTGGGGTTGTAAAGTGGGGGTGGGGGTTGGATAGATAGACTTGGAATTTGGGGTTAGTAGATGAAAACCATTACATTTAGAATGGATGGACAGTAAGGCCCTATTTATAGCACAGGGAACTATATCCAATCTCCTGAGATAGACCGTGATGGAAAATAATATATAAAAAAGAATGTGTGTATATATATATATATTTATTATTTTCCACCATGGTCTGTCTCAGGAGATTGGATATAGTTCCCTGTGCTATAAATAGGACCTTTATTTATATACACATATATATACACACATACACACTCATATATATGTGTATATATGACTGAGTCACTTTGCTATACATCTGAAATTGACATAGCATTGCAAATCACCTATCCTCTAATTTAAAAAAAAGGCTACTGACCTTGATGTCCATTTAATCCCATGGCCTGGACTACCATTTATCTTCTCAAATTATAAGATAGTTACATGTCTTCTCAGTCTCAAACAGTAGAGGTCAAGGACAGACAATGGGGTTGGAAGGGACGAGGAAACTGGTAGAGTTGTAGCAGAGAATGGGGGGATTCAGAGAGGGAAGTAGAAAGCAGCTGTGATAATTCATCCTATGCATCAAGTTGGGAAACGGCTTTATATCCCTGTTCTTAGGTTTTTTTTTTTTTTTTGTACTACAGTTCACTGGGTGAATAAATTCTCTGAGTGTGCTCGGGTGAACACGCACCCACATCATTTATGATTTCTCAGTATGGGCTGCAGAATAGATGAGAGAGGCCACAAATTGTCGTAATTAATCCCTATAATCTAACTCCACTTCTTTCTCTCCCTCTTGAAAACTGAAATTCCAATGAATGAGAAAGAATTTATAATTGGGATAACCTTGAACTCATTTGTATTGACACTTAAGAAGTAAATCACTCTAGATCTCTGTATCATAATCATGAGTTGTTGCACATCTCCTGTTACTCATCTCCCGTATCGGCAGGCCATGCCGGGACATACTTGTCTGAAAATCCTGCTCCAGGCTACAGATAGAATACCTTGCAAAAACATTCAAGTTTACTGAGCTGCTGTCTAAATTTGGAAGCAGTGTCACTCTGGCCTCCTTGCATTTCCTAAAGAAATATCCTATTTACTCAGCGCTTTCCTATCAATTCTGCATCCTGGGTGTGTTTGCAAGCTGGTAGCCCCATTAACACCTGTAGATGACATCTTCTCATTTGTTTGGCTTTTGGGCCGTTCTGCATGACTGGTTTTTCATTTCCAACCATTCTGCAATTTCACGTTTGTGCTCCCTCTCTCTCTTTTTCTCTAACTCCAGGGTCGGTGTGAGAGCTTGATTTTACTGTGAATGCCCATGTGTTATATCTTGATAGAGATATGAGAAGAGATTTTTGGCAAAGCAGACTTAATCACTGTAAATATTCCCAATTGTTATTAGCATTCATGATGAATATTGATCAAGTGGAAAAGCGTCGTAATTTTTCCGGTTTGGAATTCACAAGTCATCCCCTGAAAGAGGGTGTGACAGTGCCGGCCTTCAGTTTACGCATTTCTTATCCTTAAGGTGCAAAATAGGTTGCTAGACAGACATCGGTGTTTCTCCATTTAGCTTCTCGGCAAACAGAATGATTAAATGACCTCTGGCTGCTCTGCTGTCCCTTTCCGTGATGGGGAAGGAGCTTTAGGGCATCCTGACAAGGAGTTTGTCACTTTTTTCTTCAAACAATGACTTTTTATTTTCCTTTGAACGCATTTAAATATTGGAACCCAGTTTTAAAATTTCTCCTCCTTGGGCTGACCCCTGTCATAGGTAATGGAAATATTCAGGCTTTGTGCAATCTAATTTGGGTTACAAAGTTGGTGTTCAGGATTTTCCGCCAGCTGATCCTTGTGCTCCTCTAATCCTAATGCCCATGCTGTCCGGTGTGGCTTCCATAACCTTTACCTCATCCACTGTATTTACTCCAGTTCAATGTCTTTGCCATTGAAGTCCCTCTTACCCGCGTAGAATACTCTACTATTTTATTCTTGCTAATTCCCTGCCTCCATATTTCCCTGCAAAGGGAATCCACAGTGTTAACATTAAGGTTTCTTCATCTTCTTCATGGGTTGCTGAGAGGATTGAATAAGCTAATGCATATAAGGCAAATTAGGGCAGTGCTTGACCCATACTAAGTGCCACCTACATGGAAATGTCAAGAAGTTCTTTCTTCAGGAACTCTTCTGCACCTCCACTCAGAATTCCAGTACCTTCTCTTTGTTTTGAATTCTCCCTCAGTTGTTCCATTGAAGTTAAATGTGTTCCTCCTGGGAGGAATGGTGAGTGATTTAGCAGATGCTGGTCTCAGGAGTCCCTTTGTTTTCCTCCTGTGGGATGCTGGAAATGTGATGGCGCTTACATTTGTAAATCACATCAGGACTCTAAAAAGCTGCCTTTGTGCCAGACCTGGCCCACCTGAGGTTTGGAACTTCCACTGTTATTGTGTGACAGCTTCCTGCCAATTGTCCTTCTAGTAGGTTGGAACCAACTAGTAATTGCTATTGAATTGAAATACTAGTCTTTCTAGCATTTTTAGGCCTTTAAGTTGGGTTCCATTTAAATTACTTCATAAAACTGAGGAACAATGAAGGATTCTTTACAAAAGAGAAAAAGTTGAGTCTAGCATCCTTGTACACTTTGTTTGCATTTGTGACACATCTAGTAGGTGTTCAAGCAGGCATGGGTCCTCTCTCTGTTGTCATCAATCAGAAGTTTAGTTAGTAGCACGACTGTGAATTTCTGAAAATGTGAATTCTGACGGAAACTTCTTAGGCTCTTGTGTTTCTGTCTGTATTTATAAACTTCAATAAGGACTGGCAGCAGGAATGAGGAATTCCCAGGACAGAAAAGTCTAACAATAAATCCAGGCATAATGAGCTCCTCTGTGAGAATAAAATATAATTTGTCTAAAAGTTTTACTGCTAAACTAGCAGCGAGGAGTGCGCCAAGGTTCAGGTTTTCTGGCTCTAATTATCTAAATGTGTTTTTTTCCCCTTAATGGCAGGGTTATTGACTTCAGACGCAGCAAGAGACCCCTTCCTGGGTTACAGGTTGCCTGACATTGCCTTTTCCCAGTGCCAAAAGCCATTGCTCACAGTCCATGTGCCTTGGCAAAGACTCTAGACTCCTTCTAAGTTATATTGATAGGTCATTATGTCAGTCAAGTTGTGAATCAACTTGCAAATGCTGATTTTAGAGCATCCACCCCAGAGATTTAGATTTAGTAGACTGCAGGTGAGACCCAGGAATCTGCATTTAAAGATCCTCTTGCATTTTCCGTGTAAGGTCTCTACACTTTGAAAATGACTGTACAAAGAACTGTGTCACATTTTTGGTGCTTGCAACGTGGTAGCTTCTCTTATTTGAATCGCTTTTATCAAATCCCTTACTTACTCTTGAAAACAGCATAAGCTCAAGTGCCTTAGTCTTGCCTGAAAATTTCTATGTGGCCCCAGAATCCCTCCAAGATTTGGCCTTTTTCACGTTGGAGGTGGAGAGGCTTGTGGATATTGATCAAAATTGTAGTATGGGTCTGACTCTGTTCTGTGCTTTATGTATGTTGTCTGCTTAACTCATTTAATGCTCACTACAACACTGTGAAATAGATACTGCCATCTCTATTTTACAGATCCAGGAATTCATAGGAGTCATGGATTTGTCCAAGTCGCTTGAATAATGAATCATCAAATTGGGAGTCAGATCCAAATCCTTCCTTTTTTGAAGCCTAGGCCCTTTCCATTGCAAAGAGTGAATAATATCAGAGCATTTCCCTTCCTCTTCCTCCGTCCTGACCCTTACCCACCCAAAGCCATGGTATGGACTTCAAGGGCATTAATGGACTCCAGGTTTAAGAAGTGATAACATGTTATCTGGTCAAATTGAGTTCTTTCTCAGACACTAAAATGAATTACCTGTGAACTGGTAAAGAGACTACTGCTAGTTTTTAGCTGTCCTCCTTCTCTAATAAGGATTTCCTTTTGTTCCCACAGTGAGTATTTCTTTGTTTGTTTGGACTTGACTGAGGCCACCAATTACCAAGTGTTTAATGAGACTTGATTCTCATTCCCAAGGAGTTTGCAATCTAGTTGGAACAGATGAAAAGAAATATAGACTTACTTAGAGCACTTCTTCCTTTTTCACCCTTCTTAGAAGAGTCCAAACGGTAGACAAGATTATTTTAAAGGCCTTTTGCTAGGGCATTGATTGATAGTATTATCATGAAAAACTCAATGAGACATTTTCTTTTTCAGTTATGAATTCTCCCTATTAGTACATTTAGGTAAGTCAAAAAAAAAAAATCCATGTAAAGGAGAAGATTAAGTAAACAACAGTAGAGGCTTTCCTGGTTGAAAGGAAAAATTGTAAGGTTGCCTTTGGTAGCTCTCAGGGATGGGGAGAATGACTGTGAAGTTGTGAATGACTGAGACTGGTGATATGTGGAGGAGTTGTGTTCCGACTAGGTAAGGAGTAGAAGACGGGCAGGATCTCACAGGCACCTGAGCAAATTTTTTGATCTACTCTTCATCTTTTAGACTGATAACTGCTGATTTATAGAATAATGACTTATTGTTTGGGTTCTAGCCTTCAAGTAGTGTGTGAGTCCAGCAATCAGCTGTGTTCATGATCAGATCAACAGCTGACGACATATCCTTGAGAAGTGGGTTTAGAGCTAGGTCCTTGAAACATGAGATAGTTTGAATATGGGAAACATAGAGAAGATATTGCAGGCCCGAGACTAGCAGAAATATAGGCATAGAGCAAATAATGCATTTGGAGTGTTTTAAAGTACAATGAGGGCAGGTGGTTTAATTATGTTCTAGTTAGCTTTTGCTGCAATAAGGATAGATCACAAACCACTTCAGAACTCAAAACTCAGTGGCTTCAGCAAATCCCCTTATTACTAAAGACCTTTGGGTTCACCGGGGTGACTTTGCTTCATAATGTGAATCTGCTGGTGTGTGTCTCCTCCCGCCTCAGGACAGCAGGTAAGCAGACGTGTGTCATTTCTGTGGAAATGAAAGAGCAGACACACCTGAACATATATGCACAGACATTTTAAGCCTCTGCTTACATCATATCTTTTAACAGCTGTGGTCCAAAGCAGTCCACATGACTGAGACAAAATAAAAAGGCAGGGAAGACCCTCTTTCTCTAGCAGAGGAACTACAAAGTTATCAGGCCAAGGGTGTGGATACAGAGAAGTGGAAAGAATCAGGACCAGTAATGTGATCTGTGATAGACTTGAACATGTGGTAGACGTGGACTAAAACATTAGAATGATGGAGAATATTTGTCAAAGGCTAATGTTTCATAAATAACAATAGCTCTATCAGTAGTAATAGAGTTTAATAAGTAAGTGTAACATGCATGAATGTGTATTGATGAAGGAACTGGGATTCCATGATGTCAGATGTAATATAATCCACGATGGTTTCCCACTTACTTTCTTGACCATAAGAACAGCGTGAAGAGAAGCGTAATCTTGAAAAGTGAATTTGATACCCACCCATTTTATAAACTGCCCTGTTGCAGTCACCCAGCTGTTCTTGGTTACCTATCACACTCTCTGATTTCCCTTGTACACAGCTAGTTTTGCTGTGTCTTTTACTAGTGATCCTAACGTTCCTTTAGTTCTTGCCCCACTTTATGAGATTTTGGTGTTTCTGTATTCATACGTTTGCAAATATGCAGTTACTAAGTGCAAAATATATCTTCTCTCAAGGCATATTTTTATAATATGGTACAGTGCTCTCTTTAGCATTCTTGTTTTACAGTTTTACTCTTTTTTCTGCCTTATTGTTTCCTTCTTCAGCTCAGTTGTTGAGGAACACTTATTGAATTCTCACCCTTTTATCTATAGGCTGGCATCTGCTGCTCATTCCTTGTGGCTCTAGGATTTAGAAGTAAAGATAAAAGTAGAGTGGAATTCTTGGGGCTTATGCCCCAAATCTACCTGATTTTAAGACCTTCTTGAAATTGAAAGCTTTATATTTGGACTTTTGGTGAATTCAGATTATACTTTTCAGCTTCATCAAAGTCACGTGTAAATTTAGGTGAAAGTTTAATTTTTGGCACACCTAATACTTGTTCATATTTCTCTAATTAAACTTACACTGTATCAATATTTTATAGATTAGTTTCCTTTGTATTTTATGTCCCTACTTTATAGAGTAGAATAAAATCTTTCTTGAAAGAGTGATCATTTGATTATCTTCTAGCTTTATTGGTTTTTTGCAGAAGAATGGAAGAAGACAATTTGGGTAATTTTTTGTTGTTGTTTTTGGCTGCCTTGTGGCATATGTAACTCCTGGGCCAGAGATCAGATTCAAGCTGTAGTCACAACCAAAGCCACAGCTGCGGTAATACTGGATCCTTAACCCACTGTGCTGGACAGGGGATGGAACCCGAGTCCCAGCTCTCCCAAGACACCACTGACCCAGTTGTATAACATTGAGAGCTCCTGGGTAATTTTTTCAAATGTCAAAATTTAAGATAAACATGGAGTTCCCTGGTGGTTCACTGGGTCAGGGATGTGGCATTGTCACTGCTGTGACTCTGGTTATTGCTGTGGTTCAGGTTTGATCCCTGGCCCAGGAGCTTCTTCATGCTGTGAGTTTGGCTGAGGAAAAAAATTTGAGATAAACATAGCTGTTAAGGGTCCCTTAGATCTACATAAGAAAGCCATTTGATCTGTAGCTCTTAAAAAGGGAACCCAAATTTAAAGCCTAAGCTTGTTTCTCACCATCTTCCACCTTCCTATTCTTCTAAAAGTATGGTTTAAAATAAGCAATAGATAATAATAATAATAAAAGAATCTTATGCTGCCTTAAAATACTGAGAAATTTTTCAAGTAGCCAAGTTTATGAATGAATACTGGGTATTATGTAGGTAGGAATCATTCTAGGGGTTTCTGTGAAATAAACCATAAGTTTCCCTGAAGGCTACTACAGACTATATTTAGAGGTGAGATACAGAAAAGCCAGTTTGTGTATGAACTCAATATCTATAAAGTAGTATATTGAATAATGACAGTTACACAGAATGTTTCTATTTTTTCTGCATTACTAATTTTGGATAAATGAAAAACACTATTTGTGTCTCTAGGACTAAATTTGTTCTTTCAGAAATGTGTATTTATTTAATAGTCATGATTACCCTCCATCCATATTCCTAGGCATGATGTACTTACACTAGAACTTGGCTTAAAGAGAGGACTCAATGAGTATCCTTTTATTTGATTCCAGGAGCAACATTTTGCATGTAGTTTGCCACAAAAATATGAGAGGATCTTTGCAACAATTTGGGACAGGGGTAAGAAAACCTTTTCTGGAAAGGACCAGAAAATAAAATACCTAAGTTTCATAGGCCATATAGTCTGGGTCACAACTACTCAAGTGGGGCACTGTAGCAGGAAAGCACCTGTGAGCTTAAGTTTGGCACTTGCCATCAGCCTCTACATGGATTAAATCTTGAGCCACTGCAGCTGCAGACAACAGCGCCTCCTGGGCAGAGCTCAGGGTAGAGATCAGGAGTGAGGCACTCTGGGCTCTGGGAAACTGGAAGAACAGGTCTTCCGTTAGTCAGATATTTTTAGGAGAAGATTTTTTGTGCCCAGTTCTTGCATCTTTTCCTATCTAGAAAACACTAAAATCCTTCAAGTGATGTCTGCTCATTGCAACTGGTAGTAACCTTCATGAGACCAGCAACAAACTTTTGTAAAACGTGTGCCTGCCTGCATGCACCTCCCCCTCACCTTTATCATATACACTGATATTCCCCCTGCCTCTTTGGGGCAGTGTTTTACAGTCATCTGTGAAGGCAGCCGCCTCTAAGGGTGAGAGCTGGTTGGCCTGCAGGCTGTGAAAATTCAGTAGCATATCAAAGGAATGATTGCAGAGAGCCCAGAACTCTTTTGTTCCTACTGTTTGCCCTTTGTTGCAAAAACTCATATATCCTAGCTTCCCCCCTTGTTTCTCAGGATAGATTTCTGGAGGCTCCCTGAGATGCTGTCTCCTGGGCTTAAGTCCTCATTTGCCCCAAATAACACTTAACTCTCAACTTTTAGATTGTGCATATATTTTTTTAAGTCAACACAGCCATAAAACATATGTAAAAAAAGATGGATATGTTCCAATAAAACTTTATTCACAAAAGAGAGGGGTCTAACTGGGGAACTGAATTCAGCCCAAGGGCAGTATTTTTGCTCCCAGGCCATAATTTGCAGACAAATGATTACGAGACCATAGTCTGTCTATATGCATTGAGCAACATTATTTTGCTTTCGTTGTAGAATTAATTTGTATTGCATAATCTCTGATTTTTATCCCATCATTTGGAAGAAAAAACAAAGTCTATGGTTATTTCCAAAGCTGAATTCGTAGTAGATTCTTTTTGTCATTTCAATTAGTGAGTGTTAATTGGAGAACACATTTTTAGATGCCTGAAATGTGTTCTGATCTGGAATTACTCATTTGTGTCTGATTCTGTTTGCATGCCTTTGCTCACAAGTCTTCTCAGAGCATTTATGTAGAGATTCTCTTTCAGTCCCTGACGTGATTTCTGAGCAATCAGAAAATACTTGAAGTTCAAGAATAGGCATTCTTTTCTTTCTGTGGAAGAGAAATTAGTTTGCAAATAATATAGAAATAAACCATCCATTTCTATTTATGAATGGCTGGGTGCTGTTGCAGGCTCAATTTAGAAGGAGGGTTTCTGTTCCTCTCTGGCTCAGTGGCAAACATACTGACCTGGTCCTTTCTCTGAATTGGCTCTTAAGGTGCTCTTAGGCTGTGGTCTCTCCACTCCCTTCTGTTTGTCTCTGGTGTGTTTCCTGCCCCTTCTCTGCATCAAGGCTTAGGGTTATTTCCCTGGCCAGGTCATCTGGAAGCCTCATTGCAAATCTTTTGTGTAAGTTTCTAAACTTTTCAAAGAAACCCTGCTCCTTGGAATCTCCTAATAACTGAACACCTTATTTCAAAATATGTCCCCTGCTTAGAAAACTGTGCTTTCTAGGCGAATCCTGGATCTCAGCCCCATTTTCTTTATCCCATCATTTATGTAGTAGGCAAGGTGAGCACCATGTCAGAGAAACTGCTCTGCAAGTGAGGATGCACCTGACTGCCTGCACTTTCCTATTAAAGACCCATCAGTCTTCAGTGAGCCGAACGTTCCTTGTCCCCAAGGTAACATTGCAGGAGCTGGACCCATTTTAGACCTTTGAAACCTAATTTATTACTCATCGTTGAGATTCTCCTGGCTTCGCTTTGACTGGTACATGGGAGTGAGCGATCATTTCATATTGAGTGTGTAAGGAAAAGCTGAAGATGGAGTACAAGGTGAACCTAGACAAGCAAATTTTTTCAGAGCGTATTTATTGGAAGCAGAAAAGAAGCTGCTACTTGTTGAATGCCTATGAGGTTCCAGGCTGTGTGGCTCCAGAGAATCTGAGGCCGAGGAGTTAGTAAGTTGTCAGTGTCAGAGGTAGGAAGTGGCAGCACTGAATCTGAAACCTAGTTCCAACTCGGAACATCACAGTGTCATATTAGGAGTACATAGGGGTTTAAGGAAAGAGCTGGAGAATTACACCTCTCCTTTTAGCTGAGCCACAAACTCAGTAAGAAGTTCGTGCTTATCTAGTATTAGAAATAGGGAATGTCTCCATTTATTTTTGTTGACATTTGCTCTTCTGCTTTGTCTTAATTGTAGGGTCTTCAGGGTTCTCATTTTCTTGACTGGACCACAGCAAAGTTGCAAAAACCTCAGGTTTTCATTTAAAGATGAGAAAATGCAACCCCTTAAATGATCATCATTATTTCTTATGATTTCTTCCCTTCTAGTACACCAAAGGGGAAAGGCTGGTTTCTGAACGTATGTGGTTCATCTTGGGAAAAGAGGAGCTAAAATTTTAAGAGTGCTTCTGTGGATTAGGCGTTATTCTGATACTTGGCAGATACTGACTCATTTAATTGTCACAACCACCTTACAGTGCAGGTGCTGCCATTATCCCAAGGTAACAGATGAGAACACAGAGACACAGAATTGAACTAACTTCCCAACTAACTTCATACAACTACTAAGTGGAGGAGTGAGATTCAAATTCTGGCCCTCAGACTTCAAGGCCTGCTCTTACAGAAATGTGCGCCCCTGAACTTCGCAGTCAGTCAGGGTTCACCCAGGAGACAGAAACCATGCCAGTTATTTTTAGAGACTTGATAGGATGAATTATAACTATATATTAAAGAACTAAAAAGGCAAAAAGAGAATGTTAAGGTACCACTGATAAAGCACCTTCTGGAAGCAGCTGCCACCTTGGGGTGGGAGGAGGCTGAGGCTGGGAATGACTAATATTTTAGAAGCTTGGAGAAGGGACTCAGAGAGCCCAGACTCAGATATCTGAGGAGTCTGCTTCATTGGTGCTAGTGTCTCTGAGCACAGAAAAGTGGTATCACCAATTGGTGCATGGATGTCTGGGGAGGAAGTGTTGGCCAGATGGTATTGATATCTGGGGAGCCATAACAGTGGTTCTTCAAGTGCTGGATAAAACTGCAAACTGGAACCAAATGCTGCTGCTGGTAGAAAATAGCTGCTTCGGGTTGGAAAAATCATTGCTAGGATGATGCTGACGGGAAGGAATCAATGTGAAAACAAACAGGAAGGATGAGGTCCTTTCTTCATTCTGAAACCTTGTTAGTCTCTTCCAGCGCCCTTTTTGGCAAAGCTTCGCAGCGTGCAGGGGCAAGGCAGCAATGTGGCTTTGAGTTGCTATACAGGACCACAAAGCAGAGATGGGTTTGACTCACAGCAGAATTTTCAAATAGAGAAATTTGTTTAAGATTCTAGGGTCGGGGGAATCGTGCTTTATGGGACTTTCATTTGGTTCCCTCAGTCTAGTGTTTGAACTCTTACCTTTTATGCATATGATCTGTCCCTCTTATTAAATTATGAATTCTAACAGGGCCTGACATAGACCCTTTTCAAAGACCAGCCCAGTAGGATGCACATAGTTCGTACATAATAAATTAGGATTGCTGAAGTGATGTTAGGTTCGAGTATAGGTTCCTCTTTTAGAAATCATTTTGTAGGTTTCAAAGCTTCCGTTCCCAGGGTCAGCTGAACTAGCAAAACATGAGTGTAAGGGCTTGTGATGTCCCTATAAATGCGCAGGAGAGCTCCAATATTTGCAGAAAAGCTTACAAAGATGTGTAACAATAGCCACTCTCTCTTCTGGTGAAATGATCATTAATTAAGGAAGCAGAGGCGTTGATCTGTTTAATGGTGCTCTATTGGCAGAGCCACGGCCTGTGAAAAGGCAGGTGCAGGTTTTCATCCATATTTCAGGGATGCTTCCCAGCTGGGTGGCAGCTTTCTGGTCCCCCATGTTACCTGTCAAAGGATAATGGATGTTCCTGATGGGAGCTACACTGACCTGCCAGCTCTTCTTTCATCTTCATAATGTGATTGGAATCAGGTTCGTAGTGCCAAATTGAACAGGATTAGGAAAGCGGTCCTGTCTTTGAACAACAAGAAAAATATGTGTGAGGGAAGGTGAAAAATACTTCCATTAGTCTGAAATGGAAGAAAAAAAAAACAGTGGTGTTTGCATTATCATGATTCTTATTTTAAGATCACAGATCCTAAAGGAATAATTTTCTGTTTCCGTACTTGTTGGCCTACAGTATGTTTCCCAGATTGATAGGGGGTGATGTGGTATAGCAACAGGGGTACCATCCTACACCAGTGGCTTGAGTGGGAGCCCCAAGTTGGCCAGGAACTGCTGAGCTGGGCTGAGTCCTTTATCTTCCCTGACTTTCAGTTTTCGCTGTTGCAAAATGAAGAGGTTGGTCTTATCTTGAACTTTCTTCGTCACTCCAACAGCCTCTTCACTTGTCTTATTTTCCCTGGCATGCTAACATGTATTGTTTCAAATGAATCAGTTAAGAAGAAACCCTCACTTTCTCAAGACATATGTCGGTACTCTTGGGGGGTGGGGAACACATGCCATCCCCCAAAGAGTGTTATTTTCTCTGCAAAATGACTTAATTTATGATATACATATTTTACTAAAGTGAAGATCACCAGTCCTATTGATGAGCAGGTCTTGACTGAAGTGAATTCATGTATTTTCTAAATCATGTAGGTTTTTGCTTTAGGTCCTAATTGTTGAGATGGAAAGTTGAAGCCATTAAGTAGTATAGTAACTGTGAATTTCTTCGCTCTTCTAAATATAATGTGCAAAAAGAACCCGTGTGTAACCTGAATTAAATATGTGTTACATCTTCAAATGGATACCTCAGATATAGCATTTCATTCTATTTTTGTATTAGCACCAGTTACTGCTTGGGATTTAACAGCTAAGCACACAAGAATTATCTTCTCTTGAGCTAGAATGATGGTTTATCATCTTTTAGTCCATCCACTGGCTATCCACCCTGAGGCCTTGTCTGACAGGTTTACCCAGAGATGCTGTAAAAGTTTCCTTTCTTGATATCCACTAAGTTGTAAACAAACAGTTCAAATATCACTTGTTTCAATTTACATCTCTTTGTTATTTAGCAAAGTATGTGTATTTCATTCCGGCATCTTTCATTTCTTACCACTTATCCTGGGCAAGTGACTCAACCTTCCTGAACTTCAGTTTCAGCCTAGAAATTGAGATCCTACTTTCCAACTCACACGGATAATTTGAGACATAAAAGAAATTGTAGGTATAAAGGTCTTAGTGCACTGTCTGGCTTGCATTCATGTCTTCCTTTCTAGTTTTTAACCTACTTTTGGCTTCCTGTTATTTATGAAAAAGGGGTTAACTTGGAGCACCATATCTGGGCTTTGATGAGTATATCTGGTTCGTGGAAGTATCTGACACGGACTCTAACTTAGACAAAGGGGCTTACTGCAAAGCTATTACGAACTCATAGACTGGCTTGTTCAAGTGAGAAACTCACATAGAAAAAGACTGGAATCCTGAAGCTTCCTAATGGCCAGGATACAGGAAAAAAGGAGTAGTTTTATAATTAAGAAGCACTGAGTGGATAAACCTAACCACCACTTCCTCTGCCTTATTTCTCTATCTCCCAAAAGGTAAAGTTGGAGAAAAGGGGGATTCTGATTGGGTGAGAATAGATCATATGATTTCTCCATGACTTTGTTAGGCATGTTGAAAGGACGGCCACATTCCCTCAGATCCTAAGTAAGAGGGAAGTTCCTGGAATTATTCTTCCATCAGAATACATACACTATGGTGGAAGATAAGAAGCTCCCCATAAAGAACTACAGATGCCAGTGGAAAAAGGAAATCGATGCTGGATGGATACAAAATAGCAAGCATCAATGACAGTGGGCATATGCATACTTATACATCTATCCCCAGATAATCAGATAATTTTACAGACTCTGAATCCATCAGTTCTCAGTCTTCCTCTTGCTAAACTTAAGGGTCTTGATTAATTTTAGTTTGTTCTTCTAAGACAGCCTTTTCCATCTCCTAGGATGTTTTAATTGCTCATCCCTGGACTTTTTCCAAGTCTTGTTAAGTCTCTATTGAGCTGTGGCAACTGGAGCTGCACAGTATTTTGTGTGCTGATGTAGTGTGATTAGTTTCAAGGAGAGGACAGTGTGTTTGGTTTTATGTCTAATATCCTTGGTCAACATTAATATTATTTATTGAGGATAATACATTTCATTTTTATATCACTTGGGCATCCAACAAGGCAAGACTTCTGTCCTTGGGGAGACCTAGCATTTTAGAAACAGAACTATGAATAAACAATGGAGTTATTTGACACTACTTAGAAGAAGGGGAAAAATAAACAAAGATCCACATTTCTCTACCTCCACCCTGTTCTTTGAGCAGAAACCCTTTAGTTTGGGATTTAGATCCAAGTTAATCTGGTTGTCAATTCTGACTTTCCAAGTTTGTCACCTTTGACAAGTCCCTTTAATTTTGCCTGGTTTCAGTTTTCTCATTAATGATATGGGAATAATAATAGCTTGACTGGATTAATGTGACTTCACGTGATTACATTGAGGCAATAGCAGAATAGCTCATGGTCGAAACAGAATTAAATATCTCATTTTCTCTTCTCTTTGTATCAAAGAGACAAGAGAAATCTGAAATAATTGAAATAATTGGGTCCTATGTGAGTTAGTCAAGGGGAGAGTTTACAGACAAGGTGAGGCTGGAGCTGGTCTTTGAGGGAAAGAAGTGACATGGCTTCATGAAAAGAGAGTAAGAACATAAACAGAAGAATCAACCTATCTGAAAGCTGGAAGTCAGGAAGACCAACCACTTTTCCTTCTGGTTATCAGAGTAGCTGGTTAGAAAAGGATGGAAGGTGGTAATGAGATATGTGCTGATGAGGTTTGATTTGGGAGTTTTCTGTGCCCCCAGAAAGGCATACAGTCCAAGTAACATATAAGGCAGTAAATTCATCCATGATGACCTGGCCTGTTTCAAAGAGTTGATTGACTATTAAACAATGAATGCTTTACTTTCAAATTTTTTCCTGTTATTTAAATTTTATGCAATATCTCTCATAAACAGTTTTAACTCTATTACTTGTCATAGGATCTATTCTAACTTCATCTTTCCAAGTTGTCTCTGAATTGTAACACTATGTCTTCACCAGAGTTGCCTTATTCAGAGTTAGAGAATGTTAAAAGATAAATGACTACAGTTCATCCAAATTTCATATGATACGTTAAAGATTCATGCACTGTCTACAATAGCCAAGACATGGAAGCAGCCTAAATGTCCATAGAGGAATGGGTAAAGAAATGTGGTACTTATATACAATGGACTATTACTCAGCCCCCTAAAAGAATCAAATAATGCCATATGCAGCAACATGAGTGGACCTAGAGATGATCATACTAAGTGAGGTAAGTCAGACAGTGAAAGAAAAACATTATGTGATAGCCCTTATATGTGGAATCTAAAAAAGGATACAAATGAACTTATCTAAAGAACAGAAACAGACTCATGGACTTTGAAAACAGATTTATGGTTACCAAAGAGGACAGGTGGAGGGGAAGGGATAGACTGGAAGGCGGTTGGGATTGGCATATGCACACTGTGGTCTTTGGAATGATTTACCAACTGGGACTTGCTATATAGCACAGGGAACCCTACCCAATATCCTGTGACGGTCTATATGGGAAAAGAATCTGAAAAAAGAACGGGTGTGTGTACATGTACAACTGAATTGCTTTGTTGTACATCAGAATTACCAGATCAACACTGTAAATCAGCTATACTTCAATAAAACTTTAAAAAATGAAAAAATACAAAGATGAAAAATTTGAGGGTCTGAGAGAGGACATGAAATGCCAAAGACTGTGGACTTTGGGAAACATTGTGTAACAGGAAAAGCTTGGATTTTAGATAGATTTCTTGAACTTACTGAAATTCATGACCTTGGATATGCTACCTGACCTTGGGGACCCCAATTTCCTCTCTGTTTAAGAGGGTGGACAAGACATGCCTCAAAGGATGATTGTGAGACAGAAATAAGGGGCTGTCTGGCAGAAAAGCTCAATAAATGTTAGTTCCCTTCCTTTTCCTTTGGAGCTGATCCATGTCCTACAGTCTAAGGAAAAGATTGTGCCACACTTAGTTGAGGAACACCTTAGGGAAAGGTAGAACCTCAGAAGGATGCTAAGGATAGATGAGCACATGTTTTGGCTTTTCTAGGCGGTATCATTTTGGGGACGGAGGCGAACAGCATTTCTTCCTTAGTCACTGCTTCTGGGACTGGGACACTTCTCATGACTCTGGCGGAAATTCAGCCTGACATTTGACGGGTGAGGCAGATGGCTGACATCTCCATTAAGAATAAGTGCACCCCAGCCCTTTATCCACAAGCCCACAAATGTGTTTGGCTTCCGTGGAAGGTTTATATGTTGGCGATTTCTGTGAAATGATTCCTTCCAGTTCAGACCTGTAAAGACTTTCAGATGGCCCTGCAACTTTTTTCTCTCACCTTTACTTCTTCTTGCAGTTTTGAAATTTTCAACCCTTAAGGCTTCCAAGGCTGTTACCCAGAATGGGAGGAAGTACTGAACTAGATTTTTTTTTTTTCTAATTAAAAATTTTAAAAATGTATTTAACTAAAAAGAACCAGGAATGAAAGCAAAGCATAACATACTGGAAGGCTCAGTGAATAGAAAACAGATGTACATGTTAGAGAAACTGGGTTTAAGTTTCAGAATTTCCACTTACCTGCTCCTAAGCTTCTGGCTGTGTGATCATGGTCTTCTGATCTTGAATATTTCTAGGATCCATTCCAACACAATCTTTTTGTGCCCCGTAAGTATATTCTTTTAATATATTCACTAACTGTTACATATAGAAAAAATTATAGTATCATATAATTAACAATCTTGTACCTAGTATTGAATCCTATCAAATTTTAATATGTTGCCATTTCGTGATTTACACTTTCTTTTTTTTTGTCTGTTTTTTTTTTAGGGCCACACCCAGGGCATATGGAGGTTCCCAGGCTAGGGGTCTAATTGGAGCTGTAGCCTCCGGCCTACGCCACAGCCACAGCAATGCCAGATCCAAGCCGCATCTGCGACCTACATCACAACTCATGCGATGCCAGATCCTTAACCCACTGAACGAGGCCAGGGATCGATCACGCAACCTCATGGTTCCTAGTTGAATTCATTTCCTCTGTGCCACAATGGGAACTCCAATTTACACTTTCTTTAAGAAGTTACAGGTAGCACTAAAGGGCTTGTATACTTCTCTTGGATCTCATTCATCTTCTTTCTCGACTTTGATACTTATTTCCATGAATGTTTCTGTATTATTATTATCTGTCCATATATCTATCAACAATATGTAGTATACTTTGGCATGTTTTTCTCTTTACAAAAATGATATCTTACTGCATATATTCCATTGTCATTTGCCTTTGTCACTCAAAATAATGTTTTTGAGATTTATTCATGTTCACATATGTACCTCTGGTTCATCCATTTTAATTGCTATATAGGAAGCCATTGCACGAATAAGCCGCAATTCACTTATTCTTTTTTTGCGCTCACAATAAGAAATAATGCTGGAATTAACACCCTGCTTTAAGTCTCCTTCTGCTATGTGAGTCTTTAACTTGCCTTGATATTGTCAAATTGCTTCTCAAGATTGGAATACCATTATTTTAATTGCTTATTCCTAGGTTTGCTTATTTTGTAATTACTTGGTAGCTCTAGGAATTACTGAGAATCTTCAATTTGCTGTCTTCATTCATTTAACACACACTATATGTTCTCTTTGGCATTGGACTGCACGAAATATAAAAATAAGAAAGATAACCTCGTTGCAATAAATTCTGTATTATAGACAAGCCATATCCATTCTTATCATACGTATTATTATCATAGATAATAGTAAGAATGTCTACTCAGACCATTGGGCTATACTAATTTACTAAGACCATGTTTCTTACATTTAGTTGAAACAAATTACAACAGTTTTTGGTGTTCTATCGGTTTTTTTTCTTTTTCTTTTTTGGTTTGTTTATTGTGGTTTTCCTTTTGTTTTTTACTTTTTATTAGAGTGCTTCTGGCATTGTAAGAAACACGTTGCTTGGGACATGGCTATATTTTAATTACTACTAAATTTGCCTTGGTTATGGTCAATCCTCTGGATATGTGTTTAGACACAGGGAATGTTGTAACTATCCCCACAAAAGGGAAGATGTTCTGTTGTTTTCTGAGTTTAATACAGATGTTTGCTTGTTATACTTAGCAATACTGGAAGTGAAACCCAGGAATGGCTCTTGTACAGGTTGTGGAAAGATGTTTAGTCATTGTCATTGGCTGAACAAGACAGCAGGTCTTGTTTCCAGTTGTGAGTTGTGTTGACAAGACATGATAATTTTTCCCAGCAGCAAAGTTCCTTAGCTTTAAGAAAGGGTAGAGAACAAGCAATACTACCACAGCACAACCAGTAACATCATAGAGGCCTCCAACATCTAGGTTCAACTTTTCATGACCCGTCTTAGCATGGGCTTTGTGTTGGTTTCAAGATGCAGGAACTAGCCCCAGTCTTCTCTATGAGCATAGAGAAGCTGCAGGGTCTATGGTCCTTCAGTTTAAAGATCTTGAGTCACCTAGTACCCGGAACGGACGGACTGTGCTTAGTTCCCTTCTCACAGCAGTACCTAACTATTCGGACCATATCCAACATGCCCTGCGACAGCCTCAGGTCAGAAATCAAGACATGGCAAACCTAGTGAGACCCTCACTGATCTCGAAAGATTGTATTTCCTCACTTGATATTGCAAAAAGTGTATCCAGGGGTCAGACATTCCTTAAGCATTCACAGAGGATGGAGGAAGAGGTTATCACCCAGTTGTTGACCTGTTATGTTGCCTCACTTTACTAAGCCTCAGCAGCTTGGGTAGACAACGGGGGAGAGGATGTAGGAGAGATGATGTTTTCTGTCTCCTTGGCAGAGACTTTTCATGTCGTATTGGGCATATTCTAAGGTAGCAGTAGAAGAGCGATTTGAGAGCATGAGTGGGCTTTGAGATGACACAAGTTCATGTTCCAGTCTTGGCTGTACTACTTCCCAGCCATCTGTCAGGCAGAATGTGAAGGTATCCACATCCTGATTCCTGAAACCTGTTAATATGTTAGGTTAAAAAACAAAGGAGAATTAAGATTGCTAATCACCTGACTTGGAGATGGCTTCATTATCCTGGATTTTCTTGGTTGGCCCAATGAAATCACAAGGGCTTTTATAAATGGAAGAGGGAAGCAAAAGAGAGAGAGAGAACCAGAAGATGGCACCAGAAGAAGGAAATAAGTTGACATTGCTGGTTTTGAAGATTGGTGAATAAGGACACGAGCTAAGGAATTTATACAGCCTCTGGGAGCTGGAAAAGGAAGGAAGCATTCTTCTCCATAGCACTAACCCCTGCCCCCAGCCCAGCTGCTCAACCCTGGGGCAAAAGGAAAACAGTTCTGCTGATACTTTTTTCTTTTTTTGCTATTTAGAGCTGTACCTGCGACATATGGAAGTTCCCAGGCTAGGGATCAGATCAGAGCTGTAGCTTCCAGCCTACACCACAGTCACAGCCATGTGGGATCCCAGCTGCATCTGTGACCTACACCATAGCTCATGGCAACGTTGGATCCTTAACCCGGTAAGTGAGGCTGCATCCTCATGGTTACTGGTTGGGTTCATTACCACTGAGCCACAATAGGCAGTCCCCTGCTGATGCATTTTGAACTGCTTACCTCCAGAGCTGAAAAACATTAAATTTGTATCATTTTAAGCCACAAAGTTTTTGGTGATTTATAACAGCAACAATAGGAAACTAAAACAATGCCCTTTATTGCTCTGTGCTTTAGTTTCTCATTTTGTAAAATGATATTTATTACAGTACTGTCCTCCTCCTGTGGTTGCATGATGTAAGTGTCTCTGCAGGGCACTGTACCTGTTTTGGTAAGACTCAGTCTTTGGACTAGATGTCAGGAGACTTGTGTTAGGGTCTCAGGCAAAATGAGCACCATAGTGATTTCTTGCCTTTCTCATAGAACTGATGTGATGAGAAGCAAATGGAGTTGTCTTAACTTTTGTGTTTTAACTGAGGTGCTATTCAAATGTAATTTGTTGTAATTTAACTTCTACCTTTCAATCAGTCTTAAATGATTATATGTCAAAGATAAAGGAAAAAGGCAAAATATTACACAGGAACCACCGTTTGATTAGAGGAAATAGTGTTGAAGCCCCATTTGATTACAGGAGATAGTCCTGGAGTAATAGGTGGTATTAATTCTGTTGGTTGGTACTGAATAATTTTTTCTTTTTAGATATTCTATATTTACTGCACTTTCTATTTATGTGGTAATAATTATGGTTCTGCATTCCAAATCCCAGAGATGTGTGTTAGCTTTTAATTGCAACTTTTGCTTATAATGTCTCAATGTAAATACAATGGGATTTATTTAAATCAACTGAGGATGAGGTGGAAGAATCACCTGTGTGGCCAGGATATAATTATCTTCCCTACACTAACACATTTCCAATGCTTTAAAAGGTGTATGCGTTTTCAATAAGTGGAATGGCAAAGTTTTCTTTGTACCACTTGCTAATGAGTAAACATTTCACAAACATTTATGGTAAATTTTGATTGAATGTACAGTTGAATAGGTACATTCAGGCAGATACAGTGAAGATTTATTTGTCATGATTGCTTTTTAATGTATCGTTGACCCTTGATCAACAAGGGAATGAGGGGTGCCAGCTCTCTGCACAGTCGAAAATGCACCTAGAATTGCTAGTTGGCCCTCATATCTGCATATCCTCTATATCTGCAGATTCAACCAACTGTGGATTCTGTAGTATTGTAATATGAATTTAGTGAAGAAATTCTGCATATAAGTAGACCCATGCAATTCAAACCGATTCCTTTATTGAGGTCAGGAGTATATTATACGTGTGTGTGTGTGTGTATGGAATAAAAGTGAATGAGGCTATTATAATGGGTTTTCACCGTTTCCATTTTCAAAAATGTATGGCGGTATGTAGTGTTACAGAAATACTGTTTTCATGTTCTAACTCTTCAATTGACTCATGGTCATAGTTCAAGGGCGCATTTTACACTGACACATTTTAAAAATGGATGTTTCCTGTGGAGATTTTATGAAGTAGTGGTTTGTTTAGGTTCTGAGAACCACGTCAGAAACTTGAAAAGAGTGCCAAAGAATGAGGGTGTGGTCACACTTTTATGGATCAACCCATGGTCTAGTCATTGGTGGTTTTATCAGCCTAGAATTTGAGCTGTTTCAATTACTGCTTAGGGTGAATGCATCACAAAAATACTCATTTTTCAGCCTGAAGATAAAGAACAAAATGGACATTGAGGAATCTGTGACAGTTTTTTGCAGGACTTTCATTCATAGCTTTTTTTTTTAACCATTTATCACTGAGGAGTGATAACCATTTGTAATATTTAAGCAAAATGAATACAGTTTGAATGTGTATCCTGGCAGTTTACTTCTTGTCATTTCTTATCTTCTTTTAATATAAATTAACGATGAAAACTCTGGTTATTTTACTCTTCTATGTGAAAACTCAATCATTAAAATTGGATTAATAAGTGGAGTAATTTTTAATGTTGTAGATAGTTGATTTAGCTTATACAACAGTATGATTCTTTTTCACAGAGCCTGGGAGACAAAAAACTTAAATATGAAATATTTTATTGTTTTGATACTCTCAAGTCAATCAGAAGTAAAGAATAGAAATTTCCCCTGATATTATACAGCAAATGGAGGGTGAGGGTTGAGTCATTTTTCAAGAATAGGATAAGGATTGGGTATGAACACATATCCAGCAGAGGAAAGTGAATAAATTTAAGGCATTTTGTAAGAAAAGTCTCAAAAAATCAAATCAATGAGTATTTGAAAATATGTCTGCATTTTAGGAGCCTGTCAAATCCTAAGCATAGCCACAAGGCAATGAAGAAGCATCTAAAAAAGAGGGGAAAATGTCTTTATAGAGAAAAAATCCTCCTGTAAGTAAATCTTAAATAAAAGTGTTTCAGGAACTTTGTGTCCTGGAGATGCTGGATGGTTTTGAGTTGTGCTTCTACAAAGTTTCCACACACTATAAAATTTCACAGATAAGTCATTTCATTTGATGTTTCTAAATTTTTTTTTTTTTGAATGACAGGGATAAAGAGAAGGTTTTAAAGACTGCTGGTTTCACTTTTGGCACTGCAAAGGGAGAAGTCAATATCAGATTTTTAGATTCCTGGGATTTGTCCTACTTTTACTTAAAAAAAAACTCATGATGTTTATACTTGAAATTCTTATCTTTGTAGATTATGTGGGATTAGATGAGAGTGGCCTTGGGTCTCCTCTTTGGGGAACCTTACATGTGTGAATCATTTCCATTCCATCAACTTTCATTCCTGTGGAGCCACATGATAGTTATAATGTCCGTGGGCTTCACGTTGGAGGGTTCGCTAGCTATGAAGCAAAGGACAGGGGCTGAAAACACATTCACCTTTAATCAGTATTAAAATATCTCTCCAGGACAGAATAATGTCAGTGACGGGGTGGCACTTCTGGGGAATCTGTCTCCTTCCTGCTCTTGTGCTTGTCCTGTGGTCTCCACACTTTCTAACCCACCCCAAGACCCACCCATCAACCCCCAGGATGGAGCTGAGCCCTGTGGTATCTCCTCTCTACTGCAAAGCAGTCAAGTCTTGGCCTCTTGCCTGGAACAGGCTTTGTTATTTTCCCCCAATTTTATCTTTTGGAATATCCAGAGAGGCAAAGAAGAAGAAGCAAATAGCTCAGGGAGTCTCAGTCTTTACTTCTTTCCTGGGAGTTTTAAGAAATGCTTATATCTGGACCCCAGTATAAATATTCTGATTCAGTTTTTTTTTTCCTCTTAATGGATTTTATTTCAATTATAGGTGTACATAAATCATCACAAGTCAATTTTAGAGATTTTGTATCCCAAACCCCCAGTGCATCCCCCCACCCCCCCAGATTGTTTTATTTGAAAAACCAAGGTTTTCCAAAGTCTGTGAGTCATTGTCTGCTCTGTAAGAAGGTTCATTGTGTCTTTTAGTTTCCACATGTAAGCGGTATCATTGGGTGTTGCTGTCTAATTGTCTGACTGGTTTCACTTTGCATGATAATTTCTAAGTCCATCCATGTTGCTATAAATGTTGGTAATTCGTTCCTTTTAATG